>JALPQD010000079.1:316500-934782 GCA_023101885.1 Typhlomys cinereus
AATCTTACCACCTTCTCTTCCACAAATTTCTCTGAGCTTTAAGATGGAGAGTGATTTGGCTGGTCTGGTTCCAGGTGATTAATGTAGGGATGAGACATTTTTAAAACTGCATTAGTTTCATTTCTTCAACTGCCTTTTTCATCTGATCCAGGTGCCTGATGTGTTCCTCTTCATAACTTAGGTGGTTATTTTACTCTTCTCAGAGTTCCTCTTTCATCGTTTGGATCATATTAATAATCAGCCTGGAAAATCATTATCATGGTTGTTGGATTCTTGGTTAATATCCACAAAGTTATTCTGGTTGGAATCCATCATTACAGGGTTGACATTTTTGTAGATTTTTTTAAGTATCAGTTTTTGTTGTATCTCATGGACTCACAGTGTGACTTGGGCATTTTGTGTTTGATTTCTAATATCTTTCTTAGATTTGTATTTTTAACTGTTCTCAGTCAGACAGAACAAGTGTCCAATCACACTTGGACAGTTATTACAACTGTTTGCCTGGGTGTTAAAGATGTCAGCCTGGGGTTTCTTGGTGGTCTTGTGTGGGTAAGGCTATTGTAATGCCAAAAGACTTTGTAAGTCTTGCCCAGCTAAGGGGATGACAGAGTTTTGATCTAGTTTTAATTGAGAGATTTAAGATTGGATATCAAATCTTGTTCTGTGAGGTTTGGGTTAAGTGTCAGAGAGCTTTTAGATTATGAAATAGGATAAGTTTAGTAGCCAAGGTTAAAGGTAAGTAAGATATGGCAGTTTTTAGAAACTTAGTGGTATGTGAGGGTAAATGGTTAAGACCCTGAGGAATGGGAGTGTGAGACTTTTTCCTCGCTGGATAGTTTACACAGTAACAAGGAATATTGTAGAAGCTGCTGGCAGGGGGGAAATAATCACAAATCCTATCAACAGCATGAGATTTGTAAGTTGCAGTATAAGTCACCATAGCAGCAGGTAACCATCAGTGTGATAGTGACATGAGTACCAAGGAGAAAAGCAACAGCTTTCTGATTAGATTCAAGACCCACTTGTACTGTTACTGTAAACTCTAACAAGAATCTAGAAAAGAGAAGGAGATGGATCAATATGGATGACTTCCAAAAACCCATAGGAAAAAAGACAGTAATCAAAATGCTCTGTAGGTAGCTCTTATTATACCAATAGAATGAGAACTTATGGTGGAAACCTTGGGTCTAGAGCTGGATTAGTGAAGGGAAATGCACATATCAGTGGGGTGGCCTGAAGAGAAGTAACTTGTTTATACTATGGAGGCCCGAGCCCCCACAGGAGTAGGCAAGCTAAAGTGAGCCCAGGATCCATAGAAGCATTCAGGTGAAAGCAGCAGAGAATGGTGAAGGAAGGGGAAAGAAGGAGGGAAGCTGGGATAAATACTCAATATTCTTTAAGAATACAAAAATTTAAAAATGAAAGAAAATAATCTTTAACATATTAAAAAACTCACTCAAGGGGCTGGAGAGATGGCTCAGGGGTTAAGCCTCTGCCTTGCAGGCAGAAGGTCCTGAGTTCGGATCCTAGACCCCCACGTATAGACGCCGGGCAGGAGCAGGGGCGGCCTGCGTTACTGGTCCTGGTAGGGCGGAGCCTGTGAATCTCCAGGCAGAGTAAATGAGGAGGAGGTGGAGGTGTCCATGGTGTTCCAGAATTCGCCTGTGGTTCTACACAAACAATACACACGCGTGTGCACACACACACACACACACACACAATTGAATAAATAATTAAAAAATTAAAAAAAAAGAGTAAGGTAAAAAACTCACTCAATAAAGTCAGTATGCCTTGGAGTTTTTAAAAAATGGTAAGAACCCACCAAAAAGAAAAACTATATACAAGTTTCCTCTGTCAATGGCAAATCTACAATCATCTAACGTCTTCCAAGGAGAAGGCATCTGGTAAAGGCTCAATCATTTCTCAGTAGCAACACAAAATGGGGTCCTCACATAATACAAAGATCTGAATAAGACATGCCATATTCTAATACAGCAATTTTTAATCAATTGTGGTTATGGACACAGAAGTTAGTTTCTAAGTGGTATAATTGTCTAAGGTGGTGTACTTGCTGGAGCATAGATAAACATCTGAACAGTAAATCACACAACTCATTTTCCTCAGACTCCTCATTCTGTATGCAGTGAAAGCTATGGTCCTGGGTTCAGAAAATCCCCCCAGGAGGGGAAAGTCACCTGTTGCTTTGACTACACACACTGCCCAGAGAATGAGTCCAATGAGACAGGTCAGTATGTGTCTCACAAGGAAATTCTCTATATTTGTTTCCACAATAACTCCAGAATAATCTCTCAAACACCTAAGAATGGATGGAAAGAAACTTTGATTTTTTTACACCAGTGAGCTGAAGAGGTAAGATTCCCAAATTGCCCTCAAAAAGCAGTTTCAGTTGTTCTTATAATGTATATGGTAAGAACTGAGGCGGGGAGAAAGTGGGAGCCCTAGTCATGTGGAACCTACAAAAGCCAAAGTGATGTTTTCTTAGCAATAGCCGGGGGCAGGTTGATTACAGATTTTTCAGAACTTAACCTGGTTCTCAGTGTTACTAAGTAGCCCAGGTGGAGGACTACAGGAGCAGGGTGTGACTCAGATTAACTCTTTCTATGATTTTTTTTAACCTAAGAACATATACTTAAAAATCACCAGTTCATCCACTTAGAAAAAAGACCCATTCACAAACCATAATTCATAACATCAAAGACCCTACATAATTCACCTAGAACCAGACCAGCCAAATCTCGCCCCATCCTAAAGCTCAGGGAACCTTGCAGAAGATCGGGTAGCAAGAACCAATGATATGTAAGATGTTCCAACAAGTCAGGGCTGCAGCAGCCAGAATATAGCCACAATGATGGGACTTTGCCTGACCTGCACAATGGCAAACATGTCAACGAACTCCCCAAGGTCGAGCACAGATCACAGGGGAGAAGGCTTCAGGCAGTAGGATCCTTAGAGAGAAGGGGTTAAACAGTCATAATAGAATTCTCATACTAGCAGGCAGCCCAAGAAGGGGCCCCAGGCTATGTCACTGAGTCCTGAACCCTCACTAGTACAGACAACTCAGAGGGAGATTTGGCACCCACATAAATGGATGCTCGGGGGATGGGAGGCACTGGGAGAGGGGAAGGGAGGAGGATGAGGGAAAGAGGGAGGAATGGGGTAAAGTGAAATGGGGGAAAATGGGGGAGGGGAAATGGGGAGGAGGAAAGAAAAGGGAAGGAGTCATTATTGTATAATCAGGCAAAAAAAAGTGTAAGAAAACTTTTTAAAAAAGGACGTTTCTTGGGGCTGGAGAGGTGGCTCAGGGATTAAATCTCTGCCTTGGAGTCGGAAGGCCCTGAGTTTGGATCCTAGCCCCCACGTACAGACTCTGGACGGAAGCATGGACGGCCTGCGTTTCTGGTCCTGGTAGGGCAGAGCCTGTGAATCCCGGGGCAGAATAAAAAGGAGGTGGAGGCGGTCCACGGTTCTACACACACACACACACACACACACACACGTATACATGCACAATTGAATAAAAGAATTAAATAATAAAAAATGACAATAATAAGCCCTTTCTCATATAAAGGCTGAGGGCAACGGTGATCTATGGATAGAATATCATCATTTAGATGGTATTTAGTTATCCTATTTACCAAATCAATACTAGTTGCTTCTCCTCTAGGACCTGTGACCTCCGCATCCCTGTGTTTGAATTTTGATGGGGATACATTGGATCCATATAGGCCCAGCAGTGTAGACATTGTCACAATACTAATTCTGGCAGGGCAGGGACGTGATAGATGTTTGGGTCAGGAAAGAAAGTCCTCCAGAGGGACTGTATTTCTGGAATAAATTTACACACTATATTCAAAATCAGGATGTATTTCCCATCAAACGCTTATTTTATTTTGAGTGTGTAGGGTATGGGAGTGTTTATGTGTGGGAATGTGCATAAAAGAGGTCTGTGGCCGTGGACGACCAAAGGTGACATCAGGAATCCTCTGAGATTGCTCTCTTTTTTATTGTTTTATCTGGAGTTTCCCAGGCTCTGCCTTTCAGGCCCAGAGTGCAGACCAATACCCTTTCCTTCCAGAATTTTTATGTGGGGTCTGGGAATCCAAATTAACTTCCTTTTATTTGTACAGTCAAAGATTTAGCTCCTGAGTCACCTCTCCAGCCCTCAAGGCCATACTTCAAAAGAAACTAACTTCATGCCATCTTAGGCCAATGCAGTGTCACTGAGTACATAAGTTTCTTAAAACAATAATGTAAAGGGATACCAGTTTCTTCAAAGGCACCCATATACTTTTTTTGTTTCCATATTTTTTTATTTCTTTTTTCACTCAAACAAAGTTGATAAGTACCCCATTTCCCTCCCTCCCTCTCTATACCTTCCCTGGACCCTTTTGTTCCCTCCCCCTTTTTCGCCTTCCTTCCCCCTCTTCCCTCCTTTCTTCCCAGTGCCCTGTCCCCAACATAATGGAGCATCCTTCACTGTGCATGTCAAACTTCTCTCTGATCCGTTTCTCTGATGAGGTGTAAGGACTCAGTAGCATTACCTATAGCTCTTTTTGTTTCCCCTTAATATAGGAACACTATTGTGGCTGTTAATCCCTTGCCTCTAAGGATCCTAGTGCCTATGATCCATGCTAGACTTTGGGGGTTCAATGATATGTTGGTCATTGCACAGGTAATGCAAAGTCCTATTATGATTACTTCGGCCTTAACTTGTGTGGAGTATCTTGCATATCATTGTTCTTCCTTATCTTTAGGCTCTACAATCTTACCGCCCCCTCTTCTGCAAATTTTCCTGAGCTTTAGGATGAGGAGAGATTAGGCAGGCCTGGTTCCATGTGGTTAATGTACAGTCTCTGATTTTTCTGAATTATGGCTTGTTGATTTTTTTTCCAGTTTTGCTGCTCCTGCACCATCCTTCGCTCCATCCTGATGGGTACTGGATATCCCCCCCCCCCGGCGAGAGATAAAAGAGTGTTAAAATAGAGTCATTATAAGAGTACATTGATAGGTAGATGGAATAAGAGGAGGAGACCGCTGTGGGGGAAGGAGTCAGTCTTCCATTTGCAGGATGGTTTCCTTATATCTGCCAGACTTTATGCCCTCTCTATCTGGTGAGATCATACCCCATCAGATGCAAGTGACCAGTAAGGAAAGTCTGCAAGCCCAAGCAGATATCTCATTATTTACTTGCACTAATTGATGGGGGCCTATTTTTTCTGCTATAGCATGATCCCCTCTCTCCTTGTTTCTGGTGGGATCCTCCTTCCCCTTCCATCCGTGCTTATAATCTTTGCAAATACTGTAGGTATTACAGAGATTTATCTTTGAGTGTGTCTCTAAGTGGGTTTGGTATTAGGATCCAACTATTAGGGAGTACATATGGTGCTTAATTTTCTTTGTCTGGGATACTTAACTCAATATAATTGTTTCTATTCCACCCATTTCCCAGCAAGGCTGAGTAGTGTTCCATTGCATAAATGTGCCACATTTTCCTTATCCACTCATCAACTGTTGGACATTTGGGTTGATTCCATGACTTTGCTATTGTAAACAGTGCTGCTATGAACATGGTCATACTTGTGCTATTGAGGTGAATTTTTGCTGTATGGGGGCTTATTCCCAAAAGTGGAAGAGCTGGGTCACATGGCATTTCAATCATTAACTTTTTTAGGAATCGCCAGATGGCTCGCCAGAGTGATTGTATGAGCCTGCATTCCCACCAGCAATGTAAGAGAGTACTCTTATCTCCACAACCTTTCCAGCATTTAGTATTGTTTGTATTGTGGATTTTTACCATCCTGACTGGGGTGAGATGATATTTCAGGGAGGTTTTGATTTGCATTTTCCTGATTTCTAAGGATGTGGAGCATTTTTAAAGATATTTGTTAGACCTTTCAATTTCGTCCTTGCTAAAGTTTCTTTTAAGTTCCAGGACCATTTTTTAATTAGGTCATTTGCTTCCTTGTTGTTAGTTTTCTAAGTTCTTTGTGCATTCTGGATAATAGAGCTCTGGCAGATATGTGGTTAGTGAAGATTTTCTCCCATTCTGTGAGTTGCCTTTGTGCTCAATTTACAATCTCTTTATCTGAATAGAAGTTCTTTAACTTCATAAGATCCCATCTGTTGAGTGTTGGTTGTAGTAACTGTGCTATTGGATTTCTGATTAGGAACTGTTGGCCTAGTCCAATCATCTCAAGGGAGTTGTCCACTCTTTCAATTAAGGTTTTTATAGTCTCTGGCCTTATATTGAGGTCCTTGATTCATTTGGAATTAATCTTGTACATGGTGACAAATACGGGTCGAGTTTTAATCTTCTGCATGAGGACATCCACTTTTGCCAGCACCATTTGTTGAAGAGGCTGTTCTTTTTCCATTGGTTTTTTTGGGCCCCTTTGTCAAAGATCAAATGGCTGTAATTGTGTGGGCTTATATCTGCGTCTTCAACCCTTATCCATTGATCTATGTGTCTATTTTGGAGCCGTAACCAGGCTGTTTTTATAACATGGATTTGTAGTATAGACTAAGGTTTGGTATGGTGATACCTCCAGCAGTGCTTTTGTCACTTAAGATTGCTTTTGCTATCCTGGGCTTTTGAAAGCACCATATACTTGAATTGGAAAAGAAACAATAGGTTTCTCCATATACCAATACAGAATGGGCTATATTCATTTGGCATTGCTGTCTTTCTTGTATCTGAAGCAACAAAGGACAATGAGGTTATTTTAACAATATATTGGTGACAGAGCATTCTGCTTACTTATCTTCTTGATACACATTCTATTACAGCTTATTGAATATTTTGTCTTTATAACTGATATCTTCAATATTTGGGTAGATTTGTGAAAATAAGTAGTTACATGCTAAATCATATCTATCATGGTAACTTTCCAAATCACTTTTTGAATATATTTTTATTTGTGGGGCTGGGAATTCGGCAAAGTTGTTAGAGTGCTTATTTGGCTTGCATGAGTCCCTGTTCTCTATCTCAAGCGTTTCATAAACCTAGTCAAAAGAACTCTTGAAGGATGGGAAGCATGGATAAAAGATAAGCTGCTGAATATAAACAATCAAAACTTTATGTTTTTGCCAGATATGGAGCAATGTGTGATGTGTCCAGAACATCAATATGCCAACACAGAACAAAAACAATGCCTCCCCAAAACTGTAACATTTCTTGAATATGAAGACCCTTTGGGAATGGATCTATCTTACATGGCCTTGTGTTTGTCTACACTCATAACCCTTGTACTTGGGGTCTTTGTGAAGCACCAAGACACTCCCATTGTGAAGGCAAATAACTGTACTTTCAGCTGTATTATATTCATTGCCCTTAGTTTCTCTTTTCTCTGCTCCTTACTCTTCATTGGACATCCCAACATGACCACCTGCATCCTGCAGATGACTGCATTTGCAGTTACATTCACTGTGGCTGTGCCAAAACTATTACTGTGGTTCTGGCCTTCCAGGTCACTGCCCCAGGGAGAAGGATGAGGTAGCTAGTGGTTTCAGGGGCACCTAACTACATCATCCCCTTTTGCACCCTAATCCAACTCATTCTGTGTGGAGTCTGGCTGGGAACATCTCCATTTGTTGACACAGATAACTACTCTAAACAAGGCCACATCATTATCACATGCAACAAAGGATCAGGCACTGCCTCCTACTGTGTCCTGGGATACTTGGGCTCTCTGGCCCTGGGGCCCTTCACTGTGTCTTTCCTTGCCAGGAACCTGCCTGACCCCTTCAATGAAGCCAAGTTCCTGACCTTCAGCATGCTGGTGTTCTGCAGTGTGTGGGTCACCTTCCTCCCTGTCTACCATAGCACCAAGGGGAAGGTCATGGTGGCTGTGGAGGTCTGCTCCATCTTGACCTCCTGTGCAGGCCTGCTAGGCTGCATCTTTGCCCCCAAGTGTTACATTATTTTGTTAAGACCAGGTAGAAACTCTATTCAGGTACTCGGGAATAGAACATAACATAAGGATGGTAAACCTCATTAAATATATTGAGAAGTTTTTAGAAACTGTCCAAGGTAATAAATTTCATTGTGGATTTTCCCCATGTGTTATATTATATTTTATTCTCACTCAATCCTTTACCTGTTGATCTCCCTCATCTACTCTGCCTACCTCCTGCTTATCTCTTTCTTCACCCCCTCAAAGTCTCCATTTTTTAATACATTTTTTATTTTTTCCGCTCATACAAACTTAATAGGTAGACCAGTTCCCTCCCTCCCCCTCCCTCTGAACCCCTGCTCCCCCTCTCCTCCCTCCCCATCCCCCAGTGCCTCCCCACCAATTCCCAGAGAGTTTGATGTGCACAACACTATCCCATTGTTCTATCTATCCCTACATACAGCATTGTTGGGCCTGCCCAGCAATAACGGTCTGGGAGGGAGTAAGCAGGGCATGGCTTAGCACATGGGACCAAAGATGGTGCTGGGAGCTAGTGTGCTGGGCGTAGCCCTGTTTATATTATAGAGAGCCCTAATTGGCTTGTAGAGCCAACGTAGATATATGTTAAATCAGACCTATGCAGCCTGTGTGCTGTGCTGACCATTAAGGTAATTGACTGCCCATTTCGCACCCTGCAATCTGCTGTCTTTATAAACTGTTTCATTGCCCCAATAAACTGAGTCTGGACAAGCTCTCTGCTGTGTCTGAAGTCCCCTGGATTTGGATGAGGGGGTAGAGGATCTGCAGCGTGTTTGCCTTTCTCTGCCCTGATGGTCTGGAGTCGTCACAGTGTGTATGTGTGCATGGGAAAATCAACCCATGCATCTCCTGCCCCATGTGAGGATGCTTCCCAAAATGGGCGGAGCTAAGCAGACTTCAGGGTAAGTGAAACTCGGAATACATGGGTAACTCAACTTGCAAGCTTGACCCAGTGCCAAAAGCACAGAAATCTGTATTAAAAAGCCATGGTCTAGAAGTCTCAGATTCTACAATTGCGGAGATCTGGCGAATGGCCCTTGAATTAGCATCTTGGGTCCAGTCCTCTAATGTATTCTCATGGACTACCTGGAATGAGGTGGGGAATCTGGCCAGGAAATGGAAGGTCAGCACACTAGCCATTTTTAGGTGTCACTTCCTTTAGGATTTCACCCTATTATTTTTGCACTTGAGACAGCATTCCATCCCGATCCAATCCAGCCCCCACTGGAGCCAAAAGTGGACGTGACACAGGCAGAAAGGAAGGAAGAGTGTCAGGAGCTGCCAGAGTCGTGGCTTCTAGCTCCCCACACAACTTGGGGGCCACCAACTTCCCATGAACAACCCCCACTGGAGCCAAAAGCAAGCTATCCTGGGTGCCTAGCCACTGGGCAGCAGGGCAGGGGAAGTTGCAGGGCCACTGGGCAGCAGGGAGAGGGAAGCTGTGGGGAGCTTGCTCATCACTTAGAGGGATTCACAGTGGGCAGTGCCCCAGCAGGGCAGGCTCAAGAAGATTGCAAAAAATCCACCACGGAGAAAACCCAGATTCACCAATTGGAAAGTAAACTAGACAGATAGGAATCTCGAAAGCTGCATAGAACCACTGAGCAAGGGGTAGGAGCCACATGCACTCCTAGAACTGCCAGACAATGCCAGCAAGTGGCCACCCAGAGAGGGGGCGAGGCTGTGCAAGCCCAAGACTTGCAGATGGGGGGTGGCTACAGATGGTGCCTGGCACGGGTTGTTCCTTTCATCCAGATTTAGCTCTGCTTATGGGGGAGGGGTGGCATGCAGTCCAGGGGTTGGAGAAAAATGCAAATGAGTGATTGGGGAATGAGACCAATCGCCTCTGTCCAGACTTAGCTCGACTCAAGGAGGAACAGGGCAGAGGCAGGCTGGATGAGAGCCCTCCCCTGTATGCCCTCACCAACATTTCTCCTGAATCCAGACATGGGGACACAGGTCCCCTTCAGGCTAGAGCAGGGAATCCGGGGTTGGAGCCCAAGTATACTGACAACCTAGATCCGGAGGGAAATCGCCCTAAAGTATGGTATCCCTGGGAACGTAAAAAAAAATTTTTTTTCTTAAAACAATTCTTTCTTTTTATTTTTTTATTAAAAATGTAATTATACATTTTAAAATTTTTTAACAGTTCCCTCCCTCCCCCCTCCTCCCCCGAACCCTCTCCTCTCCCTCTTCTCCCTCCCCATCCCCCAGTGCCTCCCCCCCAATTCCCAGAGAGTCCTTTATTGTGTACGCCTGACTCTCCACTGGGTCCTCCTCTCCGATGACATATAAGGACCCAGTGGCATTTCCATAAGCCCTTTCTCTTGTTCCCCTTAAGCATAGGAGCACTACTATGGCTGTCAATCCCTTCCCTCCAGGGATCTCGGTGCCCTTAACAGATGCTGGATTTTATGAGGGCAACAGTGCGCTGGACATTGCACAGGGCATGCAAAGTCCCATTATGATTGCTTTGGCCCCAACTATTGTGAGAATCTTGCAAATCGTTGTTCTTCCCATCCTTTTGCTCTTACAATCTTACCGCCCCCTCTTCGCAAATGTCCCTGAGCTCCAGGATGGGGAGAGATTAGGCTGGCCTAGTTCTATGTGATTGATATAAAGTCTCTGAAGTTCTGGATTGTGGTTTGTTGATTTTCTTTTGCAGTTTTGCTGTTCCTGCAATGCCCTTCACTCCATCCTGCTGGGCACTGTATGTCACCCCCTGGCCAGGGACAAAGAGCTGTTAAACTGGAGTCTTGTTATAATAGCACATTCAAGGGTAGATGTAATAAAAGTAAGAAACCTCAGTGAGGGAGGGGTCCATCACCCATTTGCAAAATGATTGCTTTTTATCTGCTAGACTATATGCCCTCCCCTTCAGGTGAGATCAGGAAAGAACGTCTGTGAACTTAACCAGGTTTCTCATTACTTACTTGCAGACCTTGATGGAGGCCTATTTCCTCTGCTGTAACATGGTCCCCTCTCTCCTTGTTTCTGGTGTGGCCCTCCTACCCCATCTCTCTTGTTCAAGCTCGACCATGTTCATAGCAGCACTGTTTACAATAGCAAAGTCATGGAATCAACCTAAATGTCCAACAGTTGACGAGTGGATAAAGAAACTCTGGTACATCTATACAATGGAGTACTACTCAGCCATCAAAAATGATGAATTACTGGAATTTGCTGGGAAATGGATGTCATTAGAAACAATTATATTAGTTGAAGTATCCCAAACCCAGAAAATTAAGCGCCATATGTACTCCCTAATAGGTGGCTCCTAGTACCAAACTCACCCAGCCCACATTGAGACAAAAGTAAACCTATGTAACACAGTAATTGCAAGGAAGGTAAAATTTTTAAAAAATTAAAGAGGACAATTCTAGAGGATGGCCTAAATTATCCTTGGCTCAAAATGCCTCTTCAAAATTTAGCTCATCAACCCTGCACAACAAAAGACTGGCTGGATGTGGCTAGAGCAGTGCTTTCCAATCCCATCTTCATTAAATGGACAGCATGGAAAAAACTAGACAAAGGTGCCTCTGAAGTTCCAATAGCAGGCACTGTACAAGAACCTGGCGAGCCCCTCTCTTGCCAACATAACGTACCAGGAAGAGCAAAGTGCCATCTATCACCATTACTCAGGGGGTGTTGAGAAAGACTATGTACAAATTCCTCAGTTCCCTGTGCAGGTGGGTGGGAACTGCCTCTGTTTGTGTTTATCTAAAGCTTCATTTAAAAAAGCCTTTTCCCCTCATACACTGGAGAGACCAGAAAAACTCTTTGTTGTTCTTTGTACTTTGCCTGTGATGATAAAGGGTTACTTTAAAAAAGTTCTGACTTGTTTGGTTATCTGAATTTCCTATACAATGTGTGTTTTATGTTTCAAAATAACAGCTGTGGCCACTTCAAATTTTATTGCGTGCTTATAATCACATTTTGGTTTTTGACTCTGTTCATTATTTGGCATGCCCAATTTAAATGCACATGCACACTTAAAAATGAATCCTTTTGATAATATCAAAAGGCCTGAGTAAGTGCTGACTAAAATATCTTGTTTATATTGATTTTTATGAAGCTTCACAAAAGGTGGTATTGTGTTTTTACCTAAGATCTGATAACATCCTTTGTTAGCTCACAGGGAGGTTCATAGCATTACTTGTGACTGGTCTCAGAATAAAGGTTAGCAGGAAGAAAGTCTCCAGGCCTTCCCTTCTGCCTAAAGGCTGGGTGTAATATCTCCTGGCACCTTTTCTAAAACCTCAAATTTTGCCATGTATTGTGTTATGACCCTTCATCACCTTTTCAGAGGCAACCCTGAGGACTGGATACAGCCTATAGGCATATCTGCACATAGGGTGGATACATGCTTGTGGCTGTTCATGCACATGATCGTGCATCCTTGTGCACTCTGAGATATCAGGGATCATCTGTAATCACTCTTCCACCTTTACTTGGTCTTTTGCCAGGAGGAATGGTTTGGCTAGTCAGCTTGCTCTCGGGACTTCCAGGCTTTGACTTCCAGGCATGGAATTATAGTCAGGCCTCCATGCCTGCCAAATATTATTTACATTGCACCTGGGAATCTTAACCCGGGTTCCATGGGCTGCACAGAAGTTTAACCACGGAGCCATCTCCCCACCATTTGTTTTTTGAGACATGGTCTTGCTGTGTATCCCATGCTGGCCAGGTTTATTGGGGAACTTCATGCCTTGGTCTCTCCCATGCTGGGAGGTTTGGTTTCAGCTGACATTTTGGGTTCTGCATCTCCAAAGCACTTCTTTTCTGATGTCTCTCATGAGACAGTGGTGACACCCTTATACCATGATTCTTCTTGAATGGTGACCCCACTCTGGGAAACCAGTGGGATCTTATACCTCCCCACACCTATGAGGTCTCCTTCACTGTTCCGAAGAGGTCTAAAGAGGACCCCCACACACATATACACAAACAAGGATGGACTTTCAACAAAGGTGTACAAAAAAAGATTTAAGTCTCTCTCTTCAACCTTCCTGCGCAATCTTCCTACTGATGTAGGACCTTGTCAGTAACTTCTTGCCTGTAAGCCAGGGATGTTGCTAACTCCTCATTCCAAGTGGAAGGAAGGGCTTGGTATGTAAATAGTTTCAGCCTGGCTGCATCTGAGTCTCCAGGGAAGGAGGAGGAGGTGGATGGGAAGCCAGGCAGAGAATTCCTCTTTCTTCAAGGTTTTTTTAATTGTGTGTGTGCACGTGTGTGTATATGGATGTGTGTGTGTGTATGTGTGTGTGTGTGTGTATGTGTGTGTGTGTGTATGTGTGTATGTGTGGGACCACGGGCGAATTCGGGAACCACCATGGACCGCCTCCACCTCCTCCTTGTTTACTCTGCCCTACCAGGACCAGAAACTCAGGCTGCCCCCGCTTCTGCCAGGCATCTATACGTGGGTCTCAGATCCGAACTCAGGACCTTCAGCCTGCAAGGCAGAGGCTTATCCCCTGAGCCATCTCTCCAGCCCCTCTTCAAGTTTTATTGGACATTTGAGCCCGGGTTCCCTGCAGCCCCATAGCCTAGAGGGGGCTCTGGCCAGCTGCACAGTCCTATTGCTCCCCCAAACTCTTGTGCAGGTTCCCAGAGGGGTGAAAGGGAAGGTAGGCAAAAATGTGGGGGTGGAAAGGCAGGGAAGGGATAGAACAGATCATCAGCCCTCTGCCCACCCCAGGGTAGGACCTCCCTGGAGGGTTGCCAGCGCAACCATCCACAAATCTCTGTGATGGTGTGGGCACCCCCTCACTGACAGTCTTCAGCTACATGGCTGAGACATGTGCATTGGCCAGGCGCCCAGCTGCTTGGCTCCAAGTGCCATTGGCTGTAGCTGCCCATGACACCGTTCTTCAGCTGTGGACCTTCTGGAGTAGCCATACCATCACTGGAGTCTGATTCTTCCATGTCACTATGGGCATCCTTTCTCATCTGTAGATACACAGGGGGAGACAGAGTTCATAGCAGGAGGAGGACCTTGGGACATGTGATGGTTAGTCACTGACAACCAGACACCTAGGTCCCTACCGAAACCTATAGGAGATTATTTAACTGATATCCAAAGACCTACCCCACAGTGGGTGGTGATCATTCCCTGAACAAGTGGATAAAATAAAGAAAGATCTGGTTGGATTGGCATTCTGTCAAAGTAGAAAGCATGCCTCATAATAAACTATATAACCTGCATCATGAGCATGATAAACCCCTTGTTCCACTAAATTGTTTGTGCCAAAGACTTATCATGACATCCAAAGACCAAGATGATTGTAGTGCCAGAAAAGTGGGAAGCAAGGGGTCCTGAGGAATTTAGACAGCTGGACTCCTGGGAATGCCCATGAGGAATGATCTTAATTGTATAATTGATGTGAGAAGACCAAGCTGTCAAGGTTGCAATATGAATTCTTCCCTTCCCCGACTCTACAAAGGCTCATGGGCTTGCATCATTAGCTGGTGATGGTGTTTGGAGAGGATATAGTACACATGGGAGGGGGAGCTTTGCTGGAATAAGGTATGTCATCAAGGGTCAGCCTTCAGGATTGGCAGTCCTATCCTGCTTCCTCTCTCTGCCTCCTGATAGCTATGATGGCCTGAATCATTCTCCTGCTTCTGCCTCCAGTCCAGCCTTCTGTTATGGAATTCTCACCATAATGGAATATATATATATATCCTCTCTGGAACCATAAGTTAAATAACTCTTCCCTTCTCCCTTGAGTATGAGCATTGCCTCACAGTAATAAAGAAGAGCTACTGCTCCGCCCAGCCTTCATGGGGGAGAGGCCATTCCCTAGGTAGGGTGTCTGTGATAAAATGGCAATGGGGAGAGCTAGCATGCATGCACACATACGCCCACGGCACTGCAGTTTCTCCCTTTTCTGCTGTGAAACAACACTCAGCACACTTAAGGGGAGAAAGGGAGATTTATTTGTCTCACAGCTCCACAGGGGAGACATAGCCCTTCACAGCGAGCAGCAGAAACTGGAGGCAGCTTAAGTCACATCTGTCCTCATGGAGGCTGAGAGAGCCCTCCACAGGGCGCTAGAGCAGACTACTACAGGAAGCAGGGTAGGGCTCACCAGGTTTCAGGTCCACCCCCTGTGACATTCCTTCCTCCAGCAAACCACAGACTAATGAGCCAGGACCTTCCCAAAGATTCACAATGGCTGAGGATTGTTATGGTGAGAATTTCATAACAGAAGTTATGGACTGGACTGGAGGCAGAAGCAGCGGGAGAATGATTCAGGCCACCACAGCTATCAGTAGGCAGAGAGAGGAAGCAGGGCAGGACTGCCAATCCTGAAGGCTGACCCTTGATGACATACCTTACTCCAGCAAATGCATGAGCTTGTGGTGGACAACTCATATTCAATCCATAGCACATAGCTTTCTGCTCTTGCTGTGGATGTGATGCATTTGCTCTGCCATGATGGACATGCATGTGCGTGCACACACACACACATACACACACACACACAGGAACTGTTATCTGGCATAGACCCCTCCTTCATCCCCTATTTCATTATGGCAAGAGGTCATGAAAGTCAAGCAAAGGCTTGTGACCTGGAGGGAGAGATGCCTGTCAGCTGACCTCAGGAGGGGCCTCACTACCTGAACCAATTTCATGAAACTGCAGAGCATGCTCAGGATGAGGCAGAACCAATACATATGTAACACCTGGAGGGTATTCAGGAGCGTGTTGAAGAAGTAGTAGACAAATAAGGGGCTAGAATTCTTGATGGAGTCAAAGATCATAGTGTAGATGATCCTGCATTCGAAGGGATAAAGGAGTTTCACCCGGCTCTGTGGCTAACTTGAATGCTCCCAAACCTTCTATGGCTTCCCTGTACCCTGTGGGGCTTTTCAGTTCTCCCCTCGACCACCATCTGCAGTAAAGGGAAACCCTGCCCCACAAGACCTATTGGGAGAGATAAGGTCCCAGGGTGGAGAACACACACACAAACACACACACACACACACACACACACATACAAACACACACGCACACACGGGGGTTCTGTCTAAGCAGGAATTGGTTTATTGTATCACACAGGTACTTATATAGAGTTGGAAGAAGGGGTGGAGATGTAGGGGTGAGGCGAGATGTAAGAGACAATAAGGTATCACCATGGAAGCAGTAACTAGGCAGAGGCTATTTTTTCCCAGGATGTGCTGAGTCACCCTGATGCGAAGTCCCAGGCCCGAGACAGGCCACCAAACTTTAATCAGGCTTAGGAAGTTCCACCAGGCCTCAGGCCCAGGATCCATGAGGCCCAACATTTCCCCCATTTGTTTTTGTAATGGCGGACCAGAGACACGACCCCTGTCTTAGGTTGCCTCCTTTTGGAGGTCTTACCCATCACTGGGTATCATGTTCTTATGTCACAAGAGGACCACTCCGCGACCTGTCTTAGGTTGTCCCTGGCTGTTTGGGATCTTACCCGTCATTGGTCATGTGGAGGGCTGAGGAGGGATGTTCATTGGAAGATGGCCAGTCATAGGAGGAGTAGGAACCCTGGGTGGCAAGCCTGTGGTAATGAACCTTGACCTGGTTGATCTTCATTTTCTCTATGCACTGTTGAATGAACTGTGTAATCTCGTTAATGACACAGGGCCCAAGAGTAAGGAGGAGGAGGAGGAGGAGGAGAAGTATAGTTCCAAGCAGGGGGAGGAAATAGGGCAAAAGGCCATTAAAGCCCGTCCAGAGTGGGTTATTTCGAAGGTCCTGTCACCTCCTCTCCAGGTCTTCCTGGAGTCTCTTGATCTTATCTTGGATGATGCCCAATCTGTTAATGTAAAACCAGCATTTTTCCTGTAGGAATAAGCAAATCCCTCCCTCTTTGGCAGTTAACAGATCTAGCCCTCTCCTATTTTGGAGGACAACATCTGCCAAAGAGTCGAGCTGCTGTTGGAGGTGGAGGATGGTACTGGGCCCAGCTTTGAAATCATTAGTCATCCATGAAGAGAGCTCTTGGTAACGATGGACAGCAGTCCCTATCCCTGTAGTACTGTGGCTACCCCCGTGGATATCCCCTGTCCTACAAGTAAAGGTATCATCTGTACAGCTTTCTTGGGTCTCCCTGCAGTATAATCAAAAGAAGGCACCAGAAGGGGTTCATCCCCAGGGATTATGTCCACATCAGGGATTAGGTAAGCAGGGGCAGAAAGGTCGTTCCAATTGGCTGGCAGGAAGCTGTAAGCCATCCCCCCTCCACACATGAAGACCATCCCAGAGGGTGGACAGAGTTGTGAGTTAGGCTCAGTTATGTTTGACTCACAAAAAAGGGATGAATGGCTCTTAAATCTATGTTGGTGTTATCCAGAGATGGTGAAGCCCAAAAACAAGTCCCATTAGGTGCAATAGGCAGAACATGGATGGGGAGTGTAGTGGAACATTTACCAGGGTGACTCCCCGTAGCATTAGTGGGAATAGCAAGCGACTGGGGACAGCCCTGCCAATGGCAGAGCCAGCAATCTTCAGCAAGCAAGGGGGTTGTCTAATTTAGTAGTCAAATACCATTTCCAGTAGGGATTCTGTCAAGGGATCAAGAGAGAGCACACCTCGACCTCGATATTGGATATTGGGCATGTATGAGTTCCTCTATGTGTGTTTTTCAACCTGTTTTTCTCTGACCTTATCTTGGAACCCCCCCACCATCAGAATACCCAATAGGGGCTACCATGTCCCAGCAAACATCTTGGCCTATAGAACCAAGATAGGGCAGGAGGCATATCCCGCATCAGCCTGAATAAATCCACTTGTGCCCCCTGACATCCTTGAATTCTTAATAGTAGTCCAGTTTCTTATTATTGGAAGTGCACTGTTGGACTGTATCATAACAGGCAGAGTGCATAGTTGGATAAAAGTTGGAACAAGGGCAGGGTCCTGGTTTGCCATCCACTAAAGGTATGATCTTAGGTTTTTGTATGCAGACCCATTGGGATGGTATGGCACCAGTGACTACAGAAATTTGAGTCTGTGAATATGCAGTCTTATCTCCACAGTCAAATGTGGAGGTAATCACAGAGGTCCCAGATAGCTGTGTCTTATGTGTTCCCCCCTGGCAGTCACAAGGCTTCCCCATCCAGTTGGATAACATGGCTCGGGCATCGTGTGGATTTCTAAATCTTCCATCATTGGGCGGGATGAATATTGCCATCATCAGAAGGCTCATCCATTGTATCTTCGTTTTTTTCTGGGGATAAAGCAGAGAGACAGCTCTCAGGGGTGGAATACTCCCTGGAGATGATAGAGTCATCGCCCTCTTTTTGGGGCAAAAATTTTAGATCCCTGGGGTAGGGATTCCCCCTTTGTTTTTGTACTTGGGCCTTAAAGGTTTGGTTGTATCAATCAACAATTGCTTGATCCCATGGGTTATATGGAATGCCTGTTGAATGTGTGAAGTTCCAGGTCTGGAGGAAGTGTGTGTAGGCCTTACCCATAAAGCATGGGCCATTATCTGTTTTGATTTGATCCAGTAACTTAAGGGTCGCAAAACATTGAAGCATATGGCTAATACCTTGTTTGAATTTTTCTCCAGTATTGGCTGATGCCAAACAGGCACGGGAGAAGGTGTCAACTGTAAGAAAGATGTATTTTAATTTCCCAAATGGAGAATAGTGGATTAAATCTATTTGCCAGAGATGACTAGGATAGAGCTCTCAAGGATTGTTCCCTGCATTTTGCAGAGGGAAGGCTGGCAAGATTTACAGGTTCGAGCAATTTTTTTAAGATCTTTAATAGGCACTTGTGGGTATGTCTAAGCCTGCTCCAATTGATATGGGTCATGTGGTGGAAGCATGTAGCTTTTGTGAACATGTTGCACTTAGTTGTGGAGGCCAATTTGTCAGACAGAGCATTTCCTTCTGAGAGAAGGCCCAGTAAATTTTGATGGCTTCTGAGATGTTGGAGAAAAATGGGGTTGGCCCTTTGTTTCAGTGGAGACCGGGCTTGGATCATTAGGGGAGATATAGGGTTGGAATCCAATTTAATATGAGCTTCAAACAAGTTGGGTAACAAATTAACAACATAGAGGCTGTCATAGAACAGATTAAATGACTCTTGTATTGTATCTATTGCAAGGATGACAGCAAACAATTCCAAGGAAGACTGTTTAAGTCATGAGCCTCCCACGGATACCAGGCAGCAGGGCAGTTGCCGCTCAGGTTGGCATTAACAGGAAAGAGCTCAGCTGCTTGGCCTTAGCATAGAGCTGGGGGGGTTCAAGGGAGACCCCTTAAGGGGGTGCCCAGCAGAGTCATCCAATTATTAATCTTTCTCAAATCCTGAAGCATTCTCCATTTCCCAGAAAGCCTTCTGAATAACAAAGACAGGGCTGTTCAGGGGCTCACAGAAGGGCAGATGTGTCCCAATCTTAACTGTTCCTGGACTATTTCCCTGAGTTGTTGGAGCTTATTTCAAAGCAATGGACACTGTTCCACCTAGACAGGAAGGCCCGAGAGCCAGCAGATGGCTGGCGTCATGGGAACAGTGGCCCTTAGAATTAGGGAATCGGCCTATGGGGGTGAGGCCTCACATGGGGGATCTTCCTCCTGGTATCTTCAAAGAGGGGGTCCCCTCTATAGTTGGTAAGGCTACCTGGGAGGTTGAATTGCTGTTGGTATTCTTCCTCTTCCAAAATACCTTGGTACAGAGCCTTGTGATCAGTGGTAATATAGGCTTCTTCCTCCCCCATTTTAAAGTGCCCTTTTCTCCCCCCCACACCCGAGGAAAAGCCTGTTCCAAAAGGTGAGCAGGGGTTGGTTCAACAACTGGCTTTGAGTCTGTTCCAAGCTCCGGGTGAGGCGGGACCTCAACATCTCCTGTTAGTCTGACCCTGAGCAGATGAGGACCCTGCCAGGGCTGCTGCAGATCTTAGTAACCAAATTACTATTTAATCAAAACAGACAAATGAAATACATTTGAATAAATGAAGCTTAATTCTTAATTTCTAATTTCTGAGGCTCAATGCCTTTTCTTTTGTAATATGGAAGAAGCATGACATTTTTTTTCATTTCTAATTTTTAGTCTTTTCATAAACCTAACATTTCACAAACCTTCACAACATACTTTAACATTCTTTTAAGTAACCAACTCATAAACCTCCTGCATATACTTTAACTTTTTAAGTAAGATATCTCATTTCATGAAACTTTTTTTAAACATTCTACACATCTAAGTACCATACATATTTCCTTCATATTTTCTGTATCTTATTTGGGTGATTTCCTGTTGTTTTCACATCAGATATTCTTTAATAAATGTCCTTGTAAAAAAAGTAACAGTAGACTTCTTCTTTAGAAAAAAATCATTACATCCAAATTAAGTTTGCAAGATTGTAGCAGCACACGGGAGTACACCTGGAATTAGAAAACAGACTTGTCCCCAAGGGTGGGAGCTCATACATACCAGGAGAATGAAGAAATTCCAATGAATTTTTCAGAAATTAGTTTTTCTTTATGGCTGTTAGATATGTTAACATTACACATGGGAAAACAAACTTTTAAAGGAATTACAAAAGTGATGTTACCATATCCTAGATTAAAACACAATACCACCTTTTGTGAAGCTTCATAAAAATCAAGATAAAACAAGATATTTTAGTCTGCACATACCCAGGCCTTGTAATATTATTAAAAAGATTCATTTTTAAGTGTCAACGTGCATTTAAATAGGGCATGCCAAATAATAAACAGAGTCAAAAACCAAAATGTGATTATAAGCATGCAATAAAATTTGAAGTGGCCACAACTGTTATTTTGAAACATAAGACACACATTTTATAGGAAATTCAGATAACCAAACAAGTTAGAACTTTTTTTTTTCTTTTCTAGTGATAAAGGGAACCATGAATGCCAGGCACTCTCTCTCGCAACAGCCACTGTCCCGCTTCATCCCGGGCTTCTTGGAGCCAGTGCCACCCTTCTTCCTCGCCTCGGGCAGCAGCCAAGGGGCCACCCTACATAAGGCTGCCCAGGCCCTTTCCACCTAGTGGTCAGATATTTCAAACCCTCGGCTCTTTAACATTAGTCTAAGAGCCGTCAGGGCAGGATCCTCATGGAACGAAAGTGATTGCCCCATCCTTTCGGGGATACCTTACCTTGCGCCTCGCTTGGCCCCATCAGCCGCTCCTCAGTCGCTACGCTGCCACCTCACATGGGGCACCAATTGTGGGGCTTTTCAGCTCTCCCCTCGACAGCCATCCCGCAGCAGTAAAGGGAAACCCTGCCCCACAAGACTATCGGGAAAGGTAAGGTCCCAGGGCAGAGAACACACACACACACACACACACACACACACACACACACACACACAAACACACAGACATGCATACATGTTTCATCTACAGAACACACTTGTTTGCTCACTGGCCTTTCTGCACCATGAATCCCAGGGGGATGGATGTCTACTCTCCCATGGACCTTTTTAGGGTTCACCTCTCCCTAGACTCCAGACAATTTTTTTAAGCTGTCTCATAGGCCAACTGTTAAGCCAATTAGAAACAAGGTCCTGCAGAATGTCTTCAACTCCCACCTCTGGCTAAGCCTTCCCTCTGTCAGGTGGCAGCTCTTATTCCCTCCATGTTCCTCCTTCCCCCTCTTGGCCTTTCACCATCAAACTCCACCTGCTCTGCTTCCAGAAGCCCAGGCTGTTTCTGAATTTATATAGCTATGGACGGCCTTCAACTACATACCTCTGAGTTGTGTGTGTGGTGCTGGGGATGGATGCCAGTGATTCACACCTGCTTCAGCACTCTTCCAATCATGACTCCTCACATTTATCCATTTGTTCATCCATTTCTTTTATTTTTCTCATGTTTGTGTGTGTGTGTGTGTGTGTGTGTGTGTGTGTGTGTGTGTGTGAGAGAGCACTCTGTGTCCCTGTGGAAGATCAAGGGTGGCCTCAGGAATCACCCTGAATTGCTTCTACCTCCTTTTTGCTTTGCTCTGGGATTCTCCAGGCTCTGCCTTCCAGGACCAGAAGTGCGGGACACTGACATTTTTTTTTTATTTTGATGTGGGATCTGGGATGGGATTTCAGGACCTTCTGCTTGTGAGGCAGAGTCTTAACCCCTGAGCTATCTCTTCATCCTTTTGTGTCTTCAGGAGCACATGTACCCATCTCTGTTTCTTCCTCTTCATCCTACTTTTCCTTCTCTTCCTCCTCTTCTGCTTTTCCGCCTCCTTTCTTCCCTTGCTCTTTCTCTTCCTCTTCTCTTCCTCATTCACCTCCTCCTCTCCCATCTCTTCCCCCTTCATCCCCTCCTCCTCTTTGTCCTCTTCTATCTCCTCCTCTCCTTCTTTTCTTATTCTCTTCCTCCTTTTCTCCTACTCGTCCTTCATTCCTCTCCCTCCTTTTTTCTCCCTCTCCCTGTCTTCCCCTCCCACTCTCTGGAACCCAGAACCTCTCTACGCTGAACTGTAACCCCAACCCCAGCTTTTTTCTCTTATATCTACTGGTCCCGGGTTGCCCACCAATGTCAGAGATCCCCAGATCTCTACCTCATTCCCAAGATTTGCTGTCTGCTAACAATCTCCACAGGTTGGCGAGTCCTGTATGCCTTTCTCCTTGTAAATCGGGTGCTGTCTTGCCTGCCCTCTGTCTACACCTCAGGCCCAGTTGGAAGCAGCTGGGATCTTGTGACTGGCATAGTTCCTCATAACTGGAGATAATACAGTTTCATTTTCTGCCAACTGTTCCCTAAGCCGCCACCAGAAGGAAGCAGCGAGCAATGCAGTCAGGCTACCTTTGTGGGGTTTGGATTTGGTTTTCTCGGCCCACTGCTTCTCAGGGCTTCTAGCTCTCTCCAACCAACCCACTGAGTCCTCTCAGTGCCTGGGATCGCCCTCTTTATATGACTTGTCCCCACCAACTGCTCCAATCATGCCCATTCATTTCTATGCTCCCAACATTTGGGCCACAGCCTAGCATAGGGGGCCTTCACACATGCCCCTCCCTTGGCCTGGACCAGTTTTCCGAAGATTAGCTCAGTTCCTGAACCTCCAGCTTTCTGGCCAGCCCGCTGCTGTCCCTGGAGCAATACCCATCCAATGCAGACCACATCCACCCCATTTTTTATTAAAATTTTTTACCTTTTCTCCTTCCCCCCTCCCTTCCCTCCTGTTGACCCCTATAGGCAAGCACAGGGTCCAGGCTTGATTGACTGCTGTGGCCAGGCTGCACAATGAGCAAAAGCCACTCTATTCACAAGCCAGTTAAGCACACTTACTGGTGACTTGGCCCACTCCCAGTCAGACTCCCAATACCTCTACACATCTCCCTGCCTCTAGTTGCTTTAGAATGGCAGACAGAACTTGTGGTCTGATCGGCCCCGGAAAAGGGCCCCTGTGTACATGCCAGTGGCCATATTGGCCTTCCTCCTTGCCTGCCTGCTGTCTACACCTCAGTCCCAGTAGGAAGTAGCTGGATTCCTGTGACTAGCATAGTTCCTCAAAACTGGAGATAATACATAGTTTCATTCTCCCCCAACTCCCTAAGTCTTTGTTCCTGCACAATAAAGTGGACAACATCTTTCACATGCATGCTGTCTCCAGTGCCTCTCTCTCTGTCTCTTAGTGGCATCATTGTCCTCACCCTTGTCGTGTCCCAAAAATAACCTCGGCTGGGTCGCTACAATTGCCAGCAGCTCTGCTGGTTGCTGTTGCTATGCCCGCCACTGAAAAAGTCACCCCATTCCACTCTCTTGCCTATCCCACTCTTCTCCGCCCACCTCTTTCTTTCCCTACTCCTCTCTTGGTGCTTCTTCCTTTCTCCCTCCCATCCTCCAGAGCATCTGTATGTGGGCACTGAATTTCCCCCTGAGTTGTCTACACTAATGAGGATTCAGGACTCAGTGGCATATCCTGGGGTCCCTTCTTGGGCTGCCTGCTAGCATGGGAACTCTATTATGACTGTTTAACCCCTTTCCTTTAAGGATCCTTCTACCTTAAGCCTTCTCCCCTGTGATCTGTGCTAGGCTTTGGGGGGTTGTTGACATGTCAGCCATTGTGCAGGTCAGACAAGGTCCAATCACATTGTGGCTATATCCTGGGTGCTGTAGCCCTGACTTGTGTGGAGTATCTTGCATGCCATTTATCCTCCCCATCTTTAGGCTCTTACAGTCTTGCCGCCCCTGTTCCGTAATGTTCCCTGAGTTCTAGGATGGGAAGAGGTTTGGCTGGTCTAGTTCTAGATGAATATTGCAGGGTCTTTGCTGTTCTGAATCATGGTTTCCTAACACCCCTTTCTTACTCCCAGTCCCCAACCCTGACATCAGACTCACTAGGTGTGGAAGATGCTGAGTCGGGTGCTGAAGAAGATTAATGAGAAGGTGATAAGGAGAACATTGAAAAGTTAATGCAAGCCGGAGTAGTTGCACATCTTGCAGGCTTGGGGAGAGAAAAGAAAAGGGGAGCACAGGCTTGGTTAGAAGCGGAAACTCCCCACATATGGACCAGAGCAGGGAGACCCTAGATGCAGGGACACAGAACTGGGACCGTGTGATCTCCAGATCTTCCCAAGAAATGAAACAACAGGAAGCAAGAGAGATAGCTAAGTGGATAATGTGTCTATTCCCAAACCTGATGACCTGAGGTCAATTCCCAGACATCCACATGTGGAAAGAAAAAGTTGGCCTTCACTTGTACATATTTTCATGGTCTCTTTCTCTCCTCTCTCTCTCTCTCTCAACTAAATGATTGAGAATGAAGAGTAAGGAAAAGAGATTTCATCTCCCAGACAGTGAGGTGTCCCAGAAAGGTTGGGAGGTGGGAATCTAACACCTGAGGTGGGCAGAGAGAGGCAAGGAGGGGCAGTCTCATGAAGCAGACAGACCTGGAGTCCAGGACACATCACTCAGATAGATTAGAATGGGAGGAACCTCATTATCAAAAAGGAGAGTTGGGGTGGAGCCTCAACACCCAGGCAGGCAAGAAGGGCGGGGCTTCATCACCCAGCCAGGCCAGGTGGGGCAGGGCCTCTCTATACCCACTGGTAGGAGGAAGGGGCTTCATCTCACGGCATGGGGGATGGCATGGGCATGAGTGAGTGGGGGAGTGGGCGGTGCATGAATGCAGCAGCGGCAGACCTACTTCCAGCAACACATCAGAGCAGTCATGTAACAGCAGCACCACAGAGCCGATGAGCAGCAGGTTGGAGCTGTAGAAATCTATCATTCCGATGGTGGCTATGTGATGCATAATCTGCTCCTTGAAGTCCTGCGGAAGACAACGGATCACCTCTGCATCGTGCCTTGGGGACAGAAAGAGCACAGCCTCGTGGGCCTGGAGCAGGTCCTCCCAAGGGGATGGGTCCTGTTCAAGTTGTCAGAGGCAATCAGGGACCCCTCAGGGCTGTTCCACTCCAACTTGGTACCCAGAAACTAGGAGGGACCTCTCCCATGGTCTCCAAAATCCCTGGTGACTACTCCCCACTAGCATCCATTCCCCTGTCCAGTCAACAACCCTGTGATGTTCAATCCTCCACTCGCCCTTTTTTTTCCACTCATACAAACTTTATAGGTACCCAATTCCCCTCCCGCCTTCCACCCCTCTCTGTATCCCCTTCCCCTTTTCCCCATCCTTTCCCCCCCTTTCTTTCTCCCCTTGTCTGCCCCCATCCCTGTAACATCCTTTAGTGTGCATGTCAAACTTCCCTCTGGGTCCTCCTCTCTGATGAGGTATAAGGACTCAGTAGCATTGCCTAGAGATCTTTTTTGTGTTCCCCTTCAGTATAGGAACTATTGTGGCTATTAATACCTTGCCTCTAAGGATCCCAGTGCCTGTGATCCATGCTAGGCTTTGAGGGATCAATGATATGTTGGTCATTGTGCAGGTCATGCAAAGTCCTATTATGATTACTTTGGCCCTAACTTGTGTGGAGTATCTTGCGTATTGTTGCTCCTCCCCATCTTTAGGCTCTTACCATTTTACCGGCCCCTCTTTGTCAAATTTCCCTGAGCTTTAGGATGGGGAGCCTCTCTCATTTTTTAGAAAAAGAGCAAATTAACCTTCTTAGCACCAGTGCACAGTACTGAGCTGTTGTGCTATCTCCCAAGATCTGAACAGGCTTGGAATGATCCTTTCAAACACTTGCCTTTGAGAGATCCATTTATGAACCTTAGTGATAATTGAGTCCTTTACAAGTCCATATGAAATATGGACTTGATGGAGGACCAAGAATATCTTTAGGGAATGGCTTCATTTTTTCTTTTTAAAATTTAAACTGCTAACAATCAGGATGGATTTTGTTGTTTTCTCCCCATGTTACTTACCTTGTCTGTCTTTCTCCCACTGATATGTTTCTTTTTACTACCACAATATCCCTTCCCATATAAATACCCCATTGAGTTCTAAAGAGCATGTTTGATCATGTATGTGCCTGGGTACATGCCACAAAATAAATGTTATTCCAATAGGGATACCCATGATTCCCTAGGGTCCACTTACTCTGGCCAGCTTTGGCCATCAATGATCATTCCTAGAGGAGGGAGACCATTTCAATTGCCACAGAATTCACTGTGAAAAGAGAGGTTTTATGTTTGGGGAATGTTTTTGTTTTCTCCCCTGCACTAAGTAAGCATGTAATGAGTGAGATAATTTTAAATAAGATTAGGTGGATCAATGTGGAATGGTGTAACTCTTGTGAAGGAATGGCTTTCTTTGCACGTGAAGTTTAAATCACCACAGCATGATTTTAGCCTTGAAAAGATCACCACATACCCTGTTCTTTTTCGGTAGATTCCCTTTTAATTTACTGTCCTTGATTCTGGGGAAAGATATATGACAGAAGCAAGTTAAGGAAAGAAAAAATTAGTTTGACTTACAACTTCAGGATTTTGTCCAAAATGATAGGAAAGGCAGGGCAGCAGGAATTTGATGTAGCTGGTCACATGACATGTGTATTTGTAAGGAAACAAGGATGCTTGGGAGTGCTCAACAAATTTTCTTTTTTTTAGTCTTGAACCCCAGTCCATACAACATTCCTACCCACCATTAGCTTTGGAACATCTCATTCTTTTTGAGAATTTCCCAAAAACTCACACTCATTCATTTGATATCTAGGTTATTCTGTACCTAAAGCCATGTTGACATTAACTATTAATCACTGAAATTCTGTAATCTCAACATTCTCAGTGTGCATTGCATTCTGCATCATTTTCTCTCTTTCCTACACCTCAGGCTTCACTAACTAACTGCCCTATATTCCTCTGAGAGTCTGTTGAAATTCCATTTTCAGGAAGTTCCTTTTCTCTTTAGAAACAATCAGAATATAAGAGGAATGTCATCTCTCTGCATCTATATATCCATTTTGCATCCAACAATTTAACTGCATCACAATCAAATTCATCATCTTTCTACATCATCCTCAACGATGGACTCTGGATTTCTTGGGGCATCTTTCAGTTAGGAGAATAAAAAAGCACTATCACTTTTTCCAAAAATCATCTATGTGATATTGCTCATGAGAGAAAAATTAGTAGAGAAACTTCTGGGAAAAACAATGCACACCCCTCAAAGAACCCATTGTGAGTCATATATAAACAATTAACATTGTAATATAATATTTGAGAACTAATTTTGTGAAGCCTGATATTCTGGCTTCACTCAAATTCTTTAAATTTTAAGACATTGGAAGGGATCAAGAATTGTTTTTAATTTCTGAACCTTTGAAGAGAAATTCTGTCTGGTTTTAGCAAAACAATATGGCATTTTGGAGCAAAAATGCACCCTAGCAGGCCTGCATAAAGAGTCAAGATACAAAAGACCTCCACAGCCACCACGACCTTCCCCTTGGTGCTGTGGTAGACAGGGAGGAAGGTGACCCACACACTGCAGAACACCAGCATGCTGAAGGTCAGGAACTTGGCTTCATTGAAGGTGTCAGGCAGGTTCCTGGCCAGGAAAGCCACAGTGAAGCTCCCCAGGACCAGAGAGCCCAGGTATCCCAGGACACAGTAGAAGGCAGTGACTGAATCCTTGATGCACATGATGATGATGTGGCCATGTTCAGAGTGTATGTCTGTGTCAACAAAGGGAGGAGATGTTCCCAGCCAGACTCCACAGACAATAAGTTGGACCAAGGTGCAGCTAGGGATGATGTAGTTAGGTGCCCCTGAAACCAGGAACTACCTCATTTTTCTTCCTGAAGCAGTGAGCTTAAAGGCCAGGACCACAGTGATTGTCTTGGCCAAGACAGTGGATACAGCCACAGTGCACACAACTCCAAATGTGCAGCATGCAGGTGGCAGTGTTGGGATGTCCAATGAAGAGCAAGGAGCAGAGGAAACAGAAGGTGAGGGAGATGAGTAAGATGTAGCTGAGAGTGCGGTTATTGACTTTCATGATGGGAGTGTCTCGGTGCTTCATAAAGACCCCAAGAACAAAAGCTGTGAGTGCAGAGAAGCCCAGGGACATGCAGGCCAGAGACATCCCTAAGGGGGTCTTCATACGCCAGAAAAGACATTGACCTTGGGAGGCAGTGGGTCTGCTCTGTTTTTGGATAGTGATCATCTGCACACTTCACACACTGATCCATTCCTGATTCAGAAAGTAAAATGTCACCAACACATCATAATGTTTCTCTCTTATTCACAGCACAATTTATTTAATTGTGGTAGTTAGATAATACATTGCCTTTTTGTTTCTTTGAATATGATTTCAGTAGATTGTCCTAGATCAGGGAGTCCCAATTTCTTCTGTTCACAATTTTATGGAAAACAAATACCAAAACTTGTATATTCTTTTATGGAATCATACAGGATGATGTCTGTTACTTTTACTCAGAAGAAAATGCTTATATGATATAACAAAAGTGAGCATATAAGTAACCTACAAAGCCTAACTTTACTACATGTAATATTTGGTGAGATATTTGAATTTCACAGAAAAATCTGGTTCTGGCTGATGAAGTCCATCTATCCTAATGATGTTGCGGGTGTCCTGTGCCTGTGTACTTACCTGACAGCATACAGAAAGACATATTCCTGCATTTATTTATAAAGAAGGGGCAGAACATCTATTACTAATATCAAAGACCTCAGGATCAGTGATCTCAAAGCTCTATTGATAATACCAACTCCATGGAGTGTATGCTTCTGCTTATAGTATTGTAATTCAAATAATGCCTATACACTTCATTGAATTCTATTTTTATCATCACTGTTCTATATGAATGGGCATATAGTCAAGAAATCTTTAAGAAAACATCTTGACAAAGGTAGCTTGTTCAGATCCTTGCAGGCAAACCCATCCCACCATAAGAACAATGGTGACTGAACTTCCCATCCATGATTTGTTTTCTGAACTATGGTGAACTTGCAGATTGTAAATGAATCAACATCAGCTGTATGTGAGGAATGGCCATATCCTTCCTGTCCTGAACCTTTCTATCTAGAAACATAGCTTTATTCACAATTTTAGGCTCCCATGTTTTCTATTTCCTTGGGAAACATATGAGAAAGTGTATCTGTTCCTTCCTTTCAATAGAATTCATCATATTCATTTCTACTTAGATGTTTTATATTCATATGTAAAGCTAATGTAGTAATACATTGACGATTTGAAATTATGACAATAAGGGTTGATTATCTTTTCAATGAAAGAATATGATGCTGCTTTGTTATATTTTATATTAAGGATAATATGCTACAATAGGTATTAAAGTCATTTAACCTGCATCTGTGAACTCTTCTTCCACAAGATATGTACCCGAGTTGGCCTGTAAATATTTCACCATTTAAGATGGAAGGCCTTGTTAGGTTAGAGACTTTGGAGGGTTTAGTGTTGTTAGTGGAGTGGGAGCAGTTTTTCTCAGTGGTACATCTACTGATATATCATCTATGCTCCAAAAAGTCCTTAGATAAATGACAGCATAGGTAACACAGATGACATTTATGGTTCCACATAAAAAAGAGTTTATTTTGGAGGAAAGTTTACATGCAAAAGGGAGGGGGATATGAAAACATAGTAATGAGTGAAATGATACAAATCCATTTTATTCATGTGTGAAACTTTCAAATATTAAAATGAAAATGAAGGCTGGAGAGATGGCTCAGGGATTAAGCCTCTGCCTTGCAGGCAGAAGGTCCTGAGTTCGGATCCTAGACCCCACGTATAGACGCCAGGTGGAAGCTAGGGTGGCCTGCGTTTCTGGTCCTGGAAGTGTGGAGCCTGTGAATCCCGAGGCAGAGCAAACAAAGAGGAGGCGGACCATGGTGGTTCCCAAATTCGCCCGTGGTTCTACACACACATACAAGCACACACACACATACACGTGCACAATTGAATAATTAATAAAAAAATTTTAAAAAATGAAATACACTTGGCAATCTTTAATTTTCCAACTTCTAAACTTCATGACTTAAAAGAAAATGAATTTTAATTGTATATTAACATGATAGAAACATCTGGATAATCTCATATTTGCATATCCCTTTGAAGTGTGATATTATTCTTAATCTTTTGTGACATCACACAGTATGCATATCCTCAATTTCCCTATGACATCTCAAATGATTTTCTAGATTATTCTCTGTGCCTTCCCCACCATCTTCATTTTGAGATGACATTGTTTCATTTTGAAATGATCCCTTGGACATTAGAGATTTGAGCTCTTCATGTGCATCTGTATGTAATTATTTGAGAAGTAATTATTGCCTTCCTGTAATCCCTCAATATATCATTGATTTCCCATGTTATGAAAGACTCTTCCACCATTAAAAATGTGGAAACAATCAATTATATGACCCAATTGGCCATTCCTCATGCATTCATTGCAGACTTATGAGAACACCCCCAGCTGACATCTTCATGTGCTGACATCCCTCTTATCTGTTGAGAGAAGACATACAACCTGCTCGGTGGTGGAGTTCTGCACCATGTGTGACTATGTTGGACATCGCATATGTGCTAGTCCTGCTGAAAGAAGATAATGAAGATGAAGAACTTTCCCCAAAGACATGGCATTACCTGTTGCATTGGAAATCTCATTCTTTGGACATGGGGAGCATTCAAAGCAGCAGGTAGCCTTTCCTTCCAGATGAAACTTTCTCAAACCAGGCTTGCAAGGCACATTGCACACAGAGGAGGGAATCTGAGAAAGAGAAGTATATTATCAGATTGGAATTTGACCTCTTCCTTTCATAAACATACTATCTTAGTGGAAAACCACATGAATAACCAGCCCTCTCTGAGAGACCACTGACAGTAGTGTTGTCTGTGTGGAAAGGAAATCATATGCTTCAATGTGTACTCACTAATACATCCTCCATATTCCAGGAATATGAACATTCCTCCATATTCCACATATGAACACAGGCAACCCAGATGGAACTCACTGGGACAAACATACACAAATCATGAAAGGATGGAAACTGTCTGGAAAAAGCAAGCCAAGACAAGATGGAACAGAGATGGGGTCAGTTAGGATAGAGAAAAAATTACTGAAGTTCATTGTATTAGTGTATGGAAGCATCAAACATAAGAATTAAATGAATCATATGGAACAGATTTGAGAAAATCTATGAATCATTGTGTTATATTGTGCAAAATAACACTGTGTGACATAGATTTCCTCTACAGAAAATGATTTCAACTCACCTGTACATCCTCCATGGCTCACTCCATCAGGTCGTCACATAAATGCAATTGCTGCCCATTTGGAACATATGGAGAAAACTGTACTATTTTCACTTTTACTCCAAGATCTTGTGGTAAATTCCAGTTAATGAGAATGTCATGCTCTGCATCCAAGTGTTGCTTCTGCTTCATGCTTACCAGGTCTCCCACAGGATTAGTGAACTGCAGGTTCTTCAGAACAGTTCTAAATGAAAAGAGGCAAAAGATTGAGCACAAAACATGTGCTACAAAGAATGCATGTCATTTCTATAATCCCTCCCTTATATAGTAACTTATAACTTTAGAGTTTGCCAGATGACTCATGAATAGCTGCAATTACCCAAATCTTGGAAAGCCTTACAATCTGAACTGGATGCATGGTACACACATGGTAGAAGGAAAAAACCAACTTCTTTGTTTTTAAGACAAAATATCATTTCTCATCTTCCTGTTATTTGAAAGTTTTTCTTAAAATAACATTGACTGGACTTCTTTATAAATTATTTTTATTAATTAAAACTTTCATATAAAATCATTAATAATTAGTCTGTCATCCCCCCTACTACCTACAGCAAATCCCTCCAATTCCACACTATGATATATTTTCCCAGCCAAAGTCTCTCTTGCTCTAGGTCCATTCTACAAAATGAGTGATCTACACGGTCCCACCCTGGACACCTACTTTGGGAAGTGTCTGGACACTTCTTGAAAGCATGAAAAGTTGACCAGTGGACTAACTGTTGACTAATGTGTTCCCCTTCCACTGGCAGGCATTGGTCTCAAACATTATCTTAGGATGGGGCACTGTCTCCTAAGATACTCCTTTCTGCATAGAGAAATGCAGATAGTTCAGCTCTGTGGGCATCTAGTGGACGCTCACACGGCACTGCTGAAATTTTTGTGAATGGTAGCACTGGGATGGACAGAGGCAACTGTTTGGCAGTATCACTCCTTCAGTCCGTCACTTGTATTCACATTGCCTCCTCATCTACAGGATTCCTTGAGCCATTATTGTGTTTTTTAATTATTTACTTATCTTTGTCCCACTCATACAAACTTAAAAGCTATCTTGGTCCCCTCCCACCTTCTATCTCTTCCTGAACCCCCTTGCTTCCTCCTCCTTTTACTCTTCCTTTCCCCCATCCCTCCCTTTCTCCCAGTGCCCCCTCCCCCCCATCCCTGGAACATTCTTTCATGTGTATGTCAAACTTTCCTCTGGGTCCTCCTCTCTGATAATGTGTAAGGACTCAGTAGCATTGCCTAGAGAACTATTTTGTCTTCCCCTTTAGTATAGGAACACTACTGTGGCTGTTAAACCCTTGCCTCTAAGGATCCTAGTGCCGTGATCCATGCAAGACATTGGGGGTTCAATGATATGTTGGTCATTGCGCAGGTCATGCAAAGTCTTATTCTGATTACTTCGACCCTAACTTGTGTGGGGTATCATGCATGTCGTTGCCTTGATCCATTATTTTGATATCCTCTTTAGTGCTCAGCACTCCATAGTCTCTTTAATGCTTCACTTAGGACACTTTTGGCAGAGACCATTTTATCTCTATTTCTCTCTCTCTCTCTCTCTCTCTCTCTCTCTCTCTCTCTCTCCCTCTCCTGTCTCTCTGTTGTCTCTCTCTTTTCTCTCAACATATTTGTATTAATAAAATTTATATTAATAAAATATTTTTCAAAGTTGTCACTTCTTCGTGTAATGAATGGATTGAAATAAGAAAAGTAGAAAAAACAATTTTTAAATATCATTTTGTTTCTTAGTATCAGAATTTAAGGGAGTAAATCCCCCAAAGTGGTCATCAAATACACAGCAAATAAGATAGAGATCATTTTCACCATCCTGTATTTTGACTGTCCTAAGAGTAACAACTGTGAGAACCAGGACCTCAGTCTGGATAGTGTTGAGAGGATTCCATGAGTCCACTCCTGGAGACTCTGCTTTATCTTTACCTGCTTTCTGTCTCCCACAAATCAAGATATCTTTTTTTGCTCACTTACAGATTTATGGACAAGACATTGATTTTATCACTGTGCTTCATTTAAAACTGTGGCCTTTCCTCTGCATTTTGTTCATGGTGAATGCATATGGAATGTCACATCTGAGGCAGTGACAAATTGGAAAATGCATTGTTGTTAAGAAAAAGGTTAACACCTGGGACTGAGCTTATCCATTTATATGTAAGGGTGTCACATCCATGACAATATTTCCACTGTACCTGCAAACACCTGTCCTCTGGTTTTATATCATAATCTGTTGGCTGTATGTCTATATGTTGGAGAAGCATTTGATGTCTTGCATGGGCCACAGCATATGGAGCATTGTATAAATCATAACACTAATCATTCAGAGCCGTGTGAAAATTGTGCTGTGGTAACCATTCCAAGGAGGTATTTGATGAACAGTTGCTCAGTGTTCCACATTCAAACTCAGAGAGTGAACAGTTAAAATACATCCACCCCAATTTTGACAAGAAAATGTCTTGTGGCTCTGTAGAAATGTTCAACATTGAGATGTAATATTTTATTCTTGAAATCTCTCCATGGTGATGTGAAAAAATGAAATCCCCATGGAATGTGTGAAGGGTGAAAGCTCTCTTCCTTGTGCTGCCATCCCATTGTGAGGTGGACACCCAGATTCTCTGTATTCCCAAGAATTCCCATCTTCTAATGCTCACCGTTAGAAAAGAGTCCCTGTCCCCCAAAACAATAACAACATTTGCTGATGAAGTCATTATCTGGTTATAATATTTTTCAGCTCTTGTTTGGTATGACTTCATGTTTTCTGGAATCTCATTCACAAAGGCTAAACAAACTCCATTATTTTTCATCTCTACCCTCAAGTCTGAAAGAAATTGGATATCCTGGTCATCATCAGAGATGACCTGCCCTATTCAGGTCCATCCAAAATGAATCACCAGGGAGACCATGGCAAGAGGGAGATAGGTGTCCCTTTGAGCTATTTGATACAAATGAGCAAAATTGTCATGGTCACTCAGAATGGGGTGACATGGCTCAAAGGTAATCTTAAAAAAAGAGAACAAATGATACCCAAGTAAAAGAGAATTTATATTATCCTTAATGTCACATCTGAATTTTCATCAGAACTATCTTTATTTCATGCGAACAGTAATGTCTTACCCCATTCTTAATCACTTATTTCCCCCAAGAACTTACACAATTTAATGATTGCTCTTAATATTCTAGAAAGTTCCCACATTTTTAATGCCTTCTTGCTCTTTCCAACAAGGATTTGTCAATAATCTACATTGAGAGGAATCACCCATAGAACCAGTCACCTTAAGTCTACTTTGTCATATTACAGAACAACCTCACCTGTAGATGTTGACTTAACACCGCATAAGTTGCCAATGTGACAGATATTTTCCATGATGGTCCCATAAATACCACACAACACAATTTGTCCAAATCACAAATGTAGTTAGGAAAATAAATAATAGCTATAGAAATGCCATCTACATAATACTTCAATGAATAGTGAGGTAAGCAGGGACCAATCATAGATTCAAATCTCAAAGACCTATTGGGTAAAATGTTGTGGTTTCTGTTTATTTCCTCAGTGGCCAAAAGTAAGGTTAGAGGATGTTGGTATTTTCTCGAGGTAAAGCTGCAAAGACAGCAAAGTATTCATTATAGATGTCCTTCCCAACACAACAACCTTCCATTACATTCAAAGAACAGTGTGTAGCAAATGATAGTTAAACCTCAGATTCCTGCATCAGAAAAGTTACGGATTTGTGAAAATGTGTCCCCAGGCCATCTTCCTGAGTGTCTAGGTTTCATTCACTAGTTGCTGAATAAATGCAAAACCTACAATTAGAGGAATAAGGCCTTTTTCTCCACTTACTGCTCCATTTCACAGAAAACTGTGGTATATTCTGGAAAATTGTGAAGAAAAGTCAAAATAAATGTAGTTCATATTGTCAAAAACATAGGATATGAAATTCAAAACAATCATCACTGCCAATGTGAGATGCTTGCAAAGAAAAATGACTGTTTGATACATTTCCCCCCTGCTTGCAAAAGTTAGCAAATATTGCTGGGCCTGCTTCTCAGTCTTTGGACATGACAGAGATTCAAGCATTCATTTCTTTTTTTTATATACATTTTTATTATTATTTCAGCTCATACAAACTTAATAGGTACACCAGTTCCCTCCCTCCCTCTTCCTCCCCCCGAACACCCTGCTCACCTTCCCCTTACCCCTCCCTCCCCATCCCCTAGTGCCTCCCGCCCCAATTCCCAGAGAGTCCTTTCTTGTGCATGCCTGACTCTCCTCTGGGCCTTACTCTCCGATGACGTTGACATACAAGGATCCAGTGGCATTTCCCTGAACCCTTTCCCCTGTTCCCCTTAAGCATAGGAACACTGCTGTGGCTGCCAATCCCTTGCTTCCAAGGATCTTGGTGCCTTTAGCAGATGCTAGACTTTGTGAGGTCAATAGTATGTTGGACATTGCGCAGGGCATGCAAAGTCCAATTATGATTGCTTCGGCCCTAACTTGTGTAGAGTATCTTGCAAATCATTGCTCCTCCCACCCTTTTGCTCTTACACTAATAACGCCCCCTCTTCAGCGAATTTCCCTGAGCTCAGGATGGGGAGAGATTAGTCTGGCTTAGTTCTAGGTGGTTGATATAGAGTCTCTGAAGTTCTGGATTGTGGTTTGTTGATTTTCTTTTGCAGTTTTGCTGCTCCTACAATGCCCTTCACTCCATCCTGCTGGGCACTGTATGTCACCCTCTGGCCAGAGACAAAAAGCTGTTAAACTGGAGACTTATTATAAGATCACATTCAAGGGTAGATGTAATAAAAGTAGGAAACCTCAGTGAGGGAGGGGTCAATCACCCATTTGCAAAATGGTTACTTTTTATCTGCCAGACTATATGCCCTCCCCTTCTGTTGTAAATGATCTGGAACAAACGTCTGTGAACTTAACCAGGTGTCACATTGCTTACTTGCAGTCCTTGATGGAGGCCTATTTTCTCTACTGTAACATGGTCACTTCTCTCCTTGTTTCTGGTGTGGCCCTCCAACCCCATCCCTCCTGTTCATAATCCTTGCAATTACTGTAGGTAATACATAGATTTACCTATGAGTGTCTCAAGGTGAGCTGGGTGGGTTTGGTATTAGGAGCCACGTATTAGGGAGTACATATGGTGCTTAATTTTCTGGGTTTGGGATACTTCACTTAATATAATTGTTTCTAATGACATCCGTTTCCCAGCAAATTCCAGTAATTCATCCTTTTTGATAGCTGAGTAGTACTCCATTGTATAGATGTACCACTGTTTCCTTATCCACTCGTCAACTGTTGGACATTTGGGTTGATTCCATGACTTTGCTTTTGTAAACAGTGCTGCTATGAACATGGTCGTGCTTGTGCTATTGAGGTGAACCTCTGCTGTATGGGGGGTTATTTCCAAAAGTGGAATAGCAGGGTCATATGGAATTTCAGTCTTTAATTTCTTTAAGAATCTCCAGAAGGCTCGCCAGAGTGGCTGTATGAGCTTGCATTCCCACCAACAATGTAAGAGAGTTCCCCGCTCTCCACATCCTCTCCAGCATTTGTTGTTGTTCGTATTGTGGATTTTTGCCATCCTGACTGGGGTGAGATGATATCTCAGGGAAGTTTTGATTTGCATTTGCCTGATGGCTAAGGAAGTGGAGCATTTTTTAAGATATTTGTTAGACATTTTAATTTCATCCCTGTTAAAGTTTCTTTTAAGTTCCAGGGCCCATTTTTTAATTGGGCCATTGGTTTCCTTGGTGTTTAATTTTCTAAGTTCTTTGTGCACTCTGGACAGTAGAGCTCTATCAGATATGTGGTTAGTGAAGATTTTCTCCCGTTCTGTGGGTTGGCTTTGAGCTCGTGTTACAATCTCTTTATCTGAACAGAAGCTCTTTAATTTCACAAGATCCCAACTGTTGAGAGTTGGTAACAGTGACTGTGCCATTGGATGTCTGTTTAGGAAATGTTGGCCTAGCCCAATCAGTTCGAGGGAGTTCCCTATCCTTTCAACTATGGTTTTTATAGTCTCTGGCCCGATATCAAGGTTCTTGATCCACTTGGAATTAAGTCTTGTACATGGTGACAAGTACGGATCCAGCTTTAATCTTCTGCATGTGGAGATCCAATTTTGCCAGCACCATTTGTTGAAGATGCTGTTCTTTTTCCATTGGATTCCTTGGGCCCCTTTGTCAAAGATCAAATGGCTGTAATTTTGTGGGCATATATCTGAGTCTTCAACACTTATCCATTGATCTGTGTGTATATTTTGGAGCCAGTACCAGGCTGGCTTTATAACTATTGATTTGTAGTATAGACTTAGGTTTGGTATGGTAATACCCCCAGCAGTGTTTTTGTTACTCAGGATTGTATTTGCTATCCTGGGTCTTTTGTGCCTCCATATGAATTTTGAGATTGTACGGTCAAATACTTTGAAGAATTGTTTTGGGATTTTAGTTGGTATAGCATTGAATTTGTATATGCCTTTGGTAGGATGGTCATTTTTATGATGTTGATTCTACCAATCCAGTAACAAGGTAGGTCTTTCCACCTTCTGGTGTCTTCTGCTATTTCTTTCTATAGGGTTTTAAAGTGTTCATTATACAGGTCACTTACTTCCTTGGTTAGTTTTATACCAAGGTGTTTCATTTTTTTAGGGGCTATAGTAAATGGGATTGTTTCTCTCAAGGCTTTTTCACTTCTTTCATTCTGGGCATATAGGAAGGCCTCTGATTTTTGCACATTTATTTTGTATCCTGCCACCCTGCTGAACTTCTCGATTAGTTACAGGAGCTTCCTGGTGGAGTTTTTGGAATCACTTAGGTATAAGATCATGTCATCTGCAAATAGGGATAGCTTGACTTCTTCCTTGCTGATTTGAATTCCTCTTATGTCCCTTTCTACTCTTATGGCTTCAGCTACGACTTCAAGTATAATATTGAATAGAAGTGGTGAGAGAGGCCAGCCTTGTCTAGTTCCTGATCTAAGTGGGAATGCTTCCAATTGTTCCCCATTGAGCATAATCCTTGCTGTGGGCTTGTTGTATACAGCTTTTATTATAGTGATAAAGGTTCCTTCCATTCTTTCAGTCTCTAGCATTTTGATCATAAAAGGCTGTTGGATCTTGTCAAAAGCTTTTTCTGCATGTATCGAGAGTATCATGTGGTCTTGGACTTTGGACTGGTTTGCATGATGAATTACATTTATTGATTTGCGTATGTTGAACCAACCTTGTGTGCTGGGGATGAAGCCTACTTGGTCCCCATGAATGATCTTTTTAATGTGTTTTTGAATCCAATTTGCAAAGACTTTGTTGAGAATCTTTGCGTCTGTGTTCATCAGAGAGATCGGCCTATAGTTTTCTTTTTTAAGTGAATCTTTATTAGGTTTGGGATTAAAACGATATTAGCTTCATAGAAGGAATTTGGTAGTTTTCCTTCCTTTGCTATTTGATGGAACAGTTTAAGGAGTATGGGGTTATTAACTCCTTAAATGTCTGGTAGAACTCTGTGCTGAATCCATCTGGTCCAGGACATTTTTTGGTGGGAAGATTTGAGATTACTTCTTCAATTTCCTTATATGTTATAGGACTATTTAAATAATTCACAACTTCTTGATTCAATTTAGGTAAGTTGTGTTTACTTAGAAATTCATCCATCTCTTTTGTGTTGTCAAACTTCACAGAGTATAAGTTTTTGAAATATGATGTTATAATTCTCTGGATTTCTTGGGTATCAGTAGTGATAACTCCATGTTCATTTGTAATTTTGTTAATTTGGGTTTTCTCTCCCTTGCTTTTGGTTAATTTAGCTTGGGGCATATCAATCTTATTGATTTTTTCAAAGAACCAGCTTTCTGACTGATTGATTATTTCTATCGTTTTCTTAATCTTGATTTCAGATATGTTTCCTCTTATTTTGGTAATCTCCTCTGTTCTACTACTTTTGGGATCAGATTGCTCTAGTTTCTCTAAAGCTTTAAGCTGCATTGTTAAGTTGTTTATTTCTAATGTTTCTATTTTTTTTTTGATGTAGGCATTAACAGCTATGGACTTATCTCTTAGAACAGCTTTCCTTGTGTCCCAGAGAATTTGGTAAGTTGTATTTTCATTTACGTTCGCTTTCAGGAAATCATGAATTTCCTTTTTAATTTCTTCCTATATCTAACTCTCATTCACCATCATATTGTTAATTTTCCAGGGGTTAGTGTATTTTCTGTTGTTTGTTGTGTTGTGGATGTCCAGCTTTAGGCCATGGTGGTCTGACAGGGCACAGGTTAGAATTTTAACTTTTTTTATATATGTAGATTCGTTTTGTGGCCCAGTACATCATCTATTTTGGAGAGAGTTCCATGTGCTGCTGAAATGTGTATTCTTTGGCCCATGGGTGAAAAGTTCGATAGAGATCTGTAAGATCCATTTCTTTAAGGGTTTGATTATGGTCCAAAGTGTCTCTGTTAAGCTTTTGACCTGTTGATCTATCTCATGTTGAGAGGACGGTGTTGAAGTCCCCAAGAATTATTGTTTGGGGGTTGATTTCTTGCTTCAGGCACTGAAGGGTTTCCTTAATGAATGTGGAGGGGCCCGTATTGGGTGCATATATGTTCAGTATTGTGAAGTCTTCCTGGTGAATTGTACCTGTGACTAAAATGTAGTATCCATCTGTGTCTCTTATAATTTGCTTTGGTTTGAAGTCCACTTTGTCTGATATCATAATGGCTACCCCTGCCTGTTTTCTGCTTCCATTAGCTTGTAGAATTCGTGACCAGCCTTTTATTTTTAGGGCATGCCAATCTTTTGTGGTGAGATGGGTTTCCTGCAGGCAGCAGATTGATGGATTGTGATTTTTAATCCAAATTTGTAATCTGTGTCTCTTGATCAGTGAGTTAATTCCATTAAAATTTAGTGTTATAATGGAGACACTATTTTCAATTCCAGACGTTTATTATGTTTAGTGGTTTTTATATGTATATTGCTTTGCTGTTAATGGTGTTATACTTGCCTTCTGTTCTCCTGGATATGCCTGTTTTTTTCTTCAAGCTTGAGTATCATTTCTAGCATTTTTTGAAGGCCTGGTTTGGTGGATATGTCAAGTTGTCTTTGTGCTGGAAAGTTTTTCTTTCTCCCTCGATCATGACTGATAGTTTTGCAGGGTAAATCATCCTGGGTTGACATTTTTGCTCATTCAATACTTGAAGTATGTCTCTCCAAACTCTTCTTGCTTTTACTGTTTCGACTGAGAAGTCATTTGTTATTTTAATAGGTTTAACTTTAAAAGTGACTTGTTTTTTCTCCCTTGAAGCTCTCAGCACCAGTTCTTTATCTTGAATGTGGAGTGTTTTGACTATTATTTGCCGTGGCGAGCTTCTGTTTTGCTCATATCTGTTTGGGGTGCAGAATGCCTCTTGTATATGTATGGGCCTCTCTTTTTTTAGATGAGGAAAGTTTTCCTTGATGATCGTTTGAAAAATTTCCTCAAGTGTGGTATTTTGAGATTCTTGCTCTGGTGTTCCATGATTACGCATCTTGGGCTTCTTCAGGGTGTCCCATATCTCCTGGATATTTCTCTCAAGTATCTTTTTGGCCTTAACAACCTCTTCCATTGAGCTGGTTAATACTCCCACTTTATCTTCAAGATCTGAAATTCTGTTTTCTGCCGTTAGTTCTGCTGATAAGACTCTCTGTGGAGTTCTGGGTTGAAGACAACTTGTCTTTTAGCTCAGTTTTAAACTCTGCTTGAGTCTGTTTTAACTGCTCTATGCCAGTTTTTGTTTCTTGCACTGTTTTTCTCAACTCCTCCAAGTGTCTGTTGTGTTCCTCTTCAAAGCGATTGATTCAATTATTTAATTCCTCCCGGATTTCCTCTTTCATAGTATTGAACATGGTAATGATCATATTTTGAAGGTCGTTATCCTGGGTCAGGCTTTCATGGCCATTTTCCGTGGGTTTGTTCTGGTTGGAGTCTAACATTATGGGATTAATTCTTTCAGTGAGAGATTTGTTTACTTGAGTGTTGTTTCTTATGGGTTTTCACTTGACTTTGGCATTTTCGTTTTAACTCTTAAGATCTTCTTTCAATTTCTGATCGTTTTTCACTAAACTGAATTATTTGGCCTGGGGTTTTGGGGGTGGGCGGAGACGGAGCTTACCTAGGTCGAGATGAGTCCAGGCTGGACCCTGCGCGTCCCGGGAGGCAGAGTGGGGGAAGGGAGGATGGGGCGTTGGCAGGGCGCTATTTAACCTGGGAGATCTGGGGGCACGCCCGGGCGCGGAGGGGGTGTCCTCCTCCTCCTCCCAAGCCCTGTACGGTGGCTCTGACTGGATGGTGGGAGGAGCTGGGTCCCTTGGGCGGCCTGGGTTTCTGGAGGTGGGCCTGGACGGAGCTTACCTAAGTCCCGGGCTGCGGAGTGGAGGGAAAGTAAGCAGTCATTTCTGTCAGTGATACATCCTTTTACAACAGGAGTAAAAAACATTTCATTAGATTTCCTTCCACTTTGCATGTCAGAATATTAGTTCTTCCTTAGCACCAATAACAGCCCAATTTCAAGACAGAATCCATGTCACACCTTGTCAGAATAATATTAGAAAGTCTACTAGTGTCCTAGTGAGAGAGATACTGTTCCTTTAGTCAGTTTCTGATGCTGAGTGCATAGAACTCCATAGAGTGAAGTGCTGTGATATATCACTGAATATGATCAGTATCCATGAAAACAAATTGCCCAAATATCTATGAAACTAAGCTGAGTGACTCTTTGTACAGACTTTGTTAATCACATGCTCAAAGGAAGCATTAGCAGACACTGAACACTTTGTTGTGACTCAAGGACAAGGAGTTCATGTGAATGTTTGAAAGTCTTGCAAGGGAAATGACTTTATATACAATGAAATGGAGCATGGAAGAAGAAGAACTAAGACAGAGGACTTCCTTTCTTGGCTTGCAGCTTTGTTATATTTTAGAAGTGTAAAAAATGGCTTCTGATATGTCGACATGGTAAGATACAGTATTTCTGCATTTTGAAGTAAATCTTGACTCATTCTCAGAGATGTAGTTTGGCAGGGCAGGACAAAACAACAGAACATTTAGAAATTGTCATCAATATACTTCATAATGTCTCTCTCTCTCTCTCTCTCTCTCTCTCTCTCTCTCTCTCTCTGTATGTATATGTGTATTATGGGTACCTGAGTGATTGTGGAGGTTTAAGGGTGACAAAGAAATCACCCAGCATTGATATACGTCCTTATTAATTTCTTTCATTGTGTACGGCTCTGCTTTCCAGGCCTGAAATTGCAGGCTGCCTCCATTACCACCTGAGATTTTTGTAAGGATTCTAGTATCTGTACTGAAGTCCTTCTTGGGAGAAAAAGACTTTAATCCCTGAGCCAACTTCTCAGCACTCAACGTACCTGTAATGCACTGTCCATGATGGTAAATAGAAAATAAAAGAAATGAAAAAGTCACTTACTTTACATTAGTGAAGACATTTAAAAATTTTTCTGGTACAATTCTCTCACTTGTGATAAAGAGGAAAAGACAGTCATTCAGATTGTCTTTATCACTTTCTCCTTCCTGCTTTATTCTCCAGTAGCAACTGCCTCCCGTCAGACTGCACCAGAAGAGAGGATGATTTAAGAGGAGGAAGACAAACATCAACTTCAGCATCTTTTCCTTGTCTTCCAGAATGTCAGTTTGAGCCCAAAATGTACTTGCAGCATCCAAGAGATGAGCATATGACATGTCTGTATTCGTGCCTGTGTCTGTTTTTATTTCTGTACCTGGTGGGAGATTCCACCAAAATATTTCATTGTTTATAACAAGCTCATACCACCTGCTCTGAAATACATTAGAGCATTCAAACATGTTGTCACTATAGCCCCTTCCTGCCTCAGGTGCCATGAATTCATTCCTGTCTGTGCCCCAGGTGAAGTGATCTGCAACAGAGGAAGTTCCATGTATGTGTCAACAAGCTCATTCTGTAAACAGCACTTGACATCATTTAAGTGGATTTCACTAGAGAATTTGAAAAGAAGAAAGGGTCACAAAGGACCCATGTATTCAGAGCTGTGAGAGACATATGCAGCATTGTATATTCCACTGTCCCAGATAAGTGACATTCAGCATGTATCAGAATACTTTCTGTGTGGTCCATGAGTCTCTCTATTAATTTCCCCTGGAGAAACAAGAATCATGCTAAATTCAGAAATTTCCAGAGCCTTTGCAGATTACCTACACATTGTGTGCTCTCACCAGTGTTAATCACTGAGATATAGAAGCCAGAGAATAAATAAATAAACATAGAGACACTTTAATTGGCAACTGTTACCACAGAGTAACTGACTTGACTTTCACCAAGTAGTAATTTACCAGAGATAAAATGCTCAAATCTGTATTTGTTTCCTTTTTATATATGCAAAACTTTCAAAATCTATGATCAAGGCACAGTAGGTGAGTGAACTAGTGATATCCTATTTCTTTGTCCATGCATAGAAGATAATGTGTTTGCTATGATCATGCAGAAAACAAAGGGAAGCAAGCAACCTCTAAGTTTTTCTTTTTGGGTGTCCAAGTGTGTTTGTGTGTGTGTGTGTGTGTGTGTGTGTGTGTGTGTGTGTGTGTGTGCGTGCGTGTGCGTGCGTGTGTCTATGTGTGTATGTGTGTATCAGAGGATACTTGAATTTGTGTGCTTCTGGTGTGCCAAGGGTGTTTTGGGGGATTATCCTGGATAACCCTACATCAATGCTGTGGGCTTGGGTCTTTCAGACTCCACATTCCAAGATTGGAAGTACTGGTCACCACCATTTCAGTCCCACTTTTTACATTTGACTCCAATATCTATACTTAGTTCCCTCTGCTTCTAAGTTTTTCAGTGGACACTAATATCATGTATGAGTTTCATCCTTGTGGCTCCCAGGTGAAGCTAATTAGTTCTCAAGATTGTCAATTTTATGCATTTCATTACTAAAGTTGCAAAACAAGTGTTTTTAGTGTAATCCAGCATGTGGTACACAATTAGTCACTATTATCAAAGACTGTGATAAGATTCTTAATCTTTAAGAAACCAATGTTTTCTGTGAAGGCTAAAACACCATTTTTAAAAATTTTTTCCACTCATACACACTTGATAGATACCCCATTCCCCTCATTCTCTCCACCCCTCCTGGATCCCCTTGCTCTCTCCCCCTTTTTCCCTTCTTTCCCCTCCTCTCTCCCTTTCTCCCTGTGCCCCCTCCCTCCCATTCCTGGAGCATCCTTTAGTGTGCATGTCAAACTTCCCTCTGGGTCCTCCTCTCTGATGAGATGTAATGACTCAGTAGCACTGCCTAGAGAAAAATTGCCTGGAGCAAATCCATAATAATAAAAACAGCTTGGTACTGGTTCCAAATAGACACATAGATCAATGGATGAAGATTGAAGACCCACATATAAGCCCATACCATTATAGTCATTATGATCTCTGACAAAGGGGCCCAAAACACTCAGTAGAAAAAGTACAACATCTTCAATAAATGGTGCTGGAAAAAATGGATATCCACATTCTGAAGATTTAAACTGGGACCATACCAGTCACTGTGCACAAAAATCAACCCCAAATAGATCAAGGACCTTAATATTAGACAAGGGATGACAAAAACCCTAGTAGAAAGGGCATGCACCTCACTTGAAATGATTTGTGAGGCCAACAATTCCTAAAAAGAAACTCAGTAGCACAGACACTAGAACCAATATTCAGCAAATTGGATCTTATAAAATTAAAGCGCTTCTAAGATTGAAATGCCATATGACTCTGCTATTCCACTTCTGGGAATAATCCCTCATACAGCAAAAATTCATCTCAATGGCACAAACACGACCATGTTCATAGCAGCACTGTTTATAAAAGCAAAGTCATGGAATCAAACTAAAAGCCCAACAGTTGACGAGTGTATAAGGAAAATGTGGTACAGTTATACAATGGAATACTACGCAGCCATCAAAAATGATGAACTAATGAAATTTGCTGGGAAATGGATGGAATTAGAAAAAATTACATCAAGTGAAGTATCCCAGACACAGAAAATTAAGTGTCATATGTACTCCCTAATAGGTGGATCCTAGTCCCAAACCCACTTAGTGACACACTCAAAGATAAATCTCTGTAATAACTACAGAAATTGCAAAGATTTTCAAATGGAGAGAAGGGGAAGGAGGGCCCCACCAGAAACAAGGAGAGAGGGAATCATGCTACAGCAGAGAAAATAGGCCTCCGTAAGGACTGCAAGTAAGTAATGAGACATATTATTAAGCTCACAGACTTTCCTTCCTGGTCACTTGCAACTGATGGGGTATGATCTCACCAGAAAAAGAGGGCATACAGTCTGACAGATAGAAGGTAACCATTTTACCAATCAAAGACTGATCCCCCCTCACCGCAGTCTCCTACTTTTATTACATCAACCTTTGAATCTACTCTTATAATAAATCTCTATTTCAACAGCCTTTAATCTCTGGCCAGGGGGTGCCATCCAATACCCATCAGGATGGAGCTAAGGGCGGTGCAGGAGCAGCAAAAATGAAAAAAATCAACAAACCATAATTCAGAACATCAGACATGCTATATCAACCACCTCGAACCAGGCCAGCCTACTCTCTCCCCATGATAAAGCTCAGGGAAATTTGTGAAAGAGGGGGCAATAAGATTGTAAAAGCCCAAAGACGGGAAGGAGCAATGATATGCCAGATACTCCACACAAGCTAGGGTGGAAGTAATCATAATATTCCTTTGCATGACCTGTGCAATGACCAAAATATCATTGACCCCCTCAAAGTCTAGCATGGATCACAGGCACTAGGATACATATAGGCAAGGGATTAACAGCCGCAATAGTGTTCTTATACTAAAGGGGAACACAAAAAAAGTGCTCTAGGCAATGCTACTAAGTCTTTACACATCATCAGAGAGGAGGACCCAGAGGGAAGTTTGACATGCACACTAAAGGATGCTCAGTGGGGGGGGACAATGGGAGAAAGAGAGGGAGGGGGGAAGGAAACGGAAAAGGAGGTGGGAACATGGGGACCCAGGGAGTTGTGGAGGGAGGGAGGGAAATGGGTTACCTGTCAAGTTTGTATGAGTGGAAATAAATAAATAAATAATATCTAAAAAAAAGAGATGAATTAATGAAATTTGCCAGGAAATGGATGGAATTATAAAAGAAATATACTGATTGAAATATCCCAGACACAGAAAATTAAGTGCCATATGTACTCCCTAATAGGTGGGTCCTAGTACCAAACCCACTTAGTGACATACTCAAAGAGAAATCTCTGTAATGCCTACAGTAATTGCAAAGGTAAGAGGGCCCTGCAAGAAACAAGAAAAGAGGGTATCATGCTACAGCAAAGAAAATAAGCCACTATCAAGTACTGCAAGAGGAGACATCCAATACCCATCAAGATAGAGCCAAGGGCAGTGGAGGAGCAGCAGAAAAAATCCATAATTCAGAACATCAGAGACCCTACATTATTCACCTGAAACCAGGCCAGCCTAATCTTTCCCTATCCTAAACTCAGGGAAATTTGCGATGGAGGGGGGTGTTAAGATTATAAGAAACTAAAGATGGGGAGGAGCAACGATATCCAAGAAACTCTACACAAGGTAGGGCCAAAATAACCATAATAGGACTTTACATGACCTGCCCGATGACTCATATAGCATTGACCCTCCAAGTCTAGCATGGACCACAGGCACTAGGATCCTTAGAACCAAGGGATTAAAAGCCACCATAGTGTTCCTATACTAAAGGGGAACACAAGGAAGCTCTCTAGGCAATACTACTGAGTCCTTATACCTCATCAGAGAGGAGGACCCAGAGGTAAGCTTGACATTCATATAAAGGATGCTCCAGGAATGGAGGGGAGAAAAGGCAATAGGAGAAAGGGAAGAAGAGGGGAAAGGAAGGGGAAAGGAGGGAGGGAGCAAGAGAGTCCGAGGATGGGTGGAGGGAGGGTGGGGACCGGTGTACCTATTAAGTTTGTATGATCAGAAAAAATAAATAAATTACTAAAATGATAATAATAATAATAATGAAATAAATAAAATAAATTTGCATATCAAAAAATTCATATGAGTGGTAAAAATTAATAATTAATTAAAAAAATTAAAGAGCTTCTGCTCATCTAAAGAGATTACAAAGACAGCAAAAGATAACTCAGGGAATAGGAGAAAATCTACATGAACCACATATGTGACAGAGCTCTATTACGCATAGTACACCAAGAACTGACAAAACTATAAATCAAGGAAATAAACAGCCCAGTTAAAAAATGGTGCTTAGCAGATATAAAGTAACCATTTTGCATATGAGTGACTGACCCCTCTCTCACCATGGTCTCCTAACAAGACTCTGATTTAACAGGTTTTTATCTCTGGCCAAGGGGTGACATCCAGTACCCATCAGGATGGAGCCAAGGGCATCGAAGGAGCAGCAAAACTGAAAAAATAAATCAACAAACCATAATTCAGAGCATCAGATACTCTATATCAACCACTTGGAACTAGGCCAGCCTAATATCTCCCCATCCTGAAGCTCAGGGAAATTTGCGGAAGAGGGGGTGGTAAGATTGGAAGAGCTCAAGGATGATATGCAAGATACTCCACACAAGTTAGGGGCGAAGCAATCATAATAGGACTTTTCATGGCCTGTGCAATGTCCAACACATTATTGACCCAACAAAGTCTAGCATGGACTAAAGGCACTAGGATCCTTGGAGGCTAGGGACTGACAGCCACAGTAATGTTCCTAAGCTTAAAGAGAATGCAGGAAAGCATTCTGGGAAATACCACTGTGTCCTTGCACCTCATTGGAGAGAAGGACCCAGAGGAGAGTTTGGCATGCACATTAAAAGATGCTTCAGGGATGGGGGAGAGGCACTGAAGGATGGGGGAGGGGACCGGTGTACCTGTTAAATTTGTATGAGCAGAAATAAAAAATAAATAAATAAATAAATAGATAGATAGATAGATAGATAGATAGATAGATAGATAGCTTAAGAGAGACACATTGGAACTTAATCAAACTATTACTGAAATGAACCTTACAGATTGCCGTTAAACTTTTCATTCACGTGCTAAAGAATACACATTTTTCTCAGCAGCACACAGAACTTTCTCCAAAATAGACCACATATTGGGGCACTAAACGAATGTCCACATATACAGGAAAGTTGAAGTTCTGGCCTCTAACCTATCAGACGCCCATGGTCTAAAGACTGACATCCACAACACAACAAACAACAGAAAATATACTAACTCCTGGAAAATAAACACTGTGATGCTGAATGAAAATTGGATTCAGGAAGAAATTATAAAGGAAATTCAAGATCTCCTGGAAGCAAAGGATAATGACAATGTAACTTACCAAAAATCTTTGGAACACAATGAAAGCTGTCCTAAGAGATAAGTTCATAGCTCTTAATGCCTACATAAAAAAAATCAGAAATAAATGACTTAACAATGCAGCTTAAGACTTTAGACACACTAGAGCCATCCAATCCCAAAAGCAGTAGAAGAGAGGAGATTAGCAAAATCAGGGAAGAATATCTGAAATTGAGATAAGTAAAATGATACAGAGAATCAACCAGTCAAAAATCTGGTTCTTTGAAAAATTTAATGAGATTGATACACCCTTGCTAAATTAACCAAACCAAGGGAGAGAAAACCCAAATATACAAAACTAGAAATGAACATGGAGTCATCACAACTGATACCCAAGAAATTCAGAGAATTATAAGATAATATTTCAAAATCTTATACTCTGTGAAATTTGATAACACAAAAGAAATGGATGAATTCCTAAGTAAACACAACTTACCTAAGTTGAATCAGGAAGTTTTGAATTATTTAAATGGTCCTATAACATATGAGAAAATTGATGAAGTAATCTAGAATTTTCCAACCAAAAAATGTACTGAACCAGATGGATTCAGCACAGAGTTCTATCAGACATTTAAGGAAAAAATGGCACCAATACTCCTTAAACTGTTCCATAAAATAGCAAAGGAAGGAACACTACCAAATAGTTTCTATGAAGCTAATATAATTTTAATCCCAAAACCAAACAAAGATACACTTAAAGAAGAAAACTATAGGCATAAGGAACACAGATGCAAAGATTCTCAGCCAAGTCTAGCAAATCAGATTCAAAAACATATCAAAAAGACTATTCACAGTGATCAAGTAGGCTTTATCCCAGGCACACAAGGTTCATTCAACATATGCAAATCAATAAATGTAATTCACCATATAAACCAGTCCAAAGTCTAAGACCACATGGTACTCTCAATAGATGCAGAAAAAGCTTTTGAAAAGATCCAATAGCCTTTTATGATCAAAACCGCAGAGCAGTTGGAATGGAAGGATCCGTTATCAATATCATAATAGCTGTGTGCAATAAGCCAACAGCAAGGATTAAACTCAATGGTGAAAGACTCGAAGCACTCCAGCTTCAATCAGGAACTAGACAAGGCTGTCCACTTCTATTCAATATTGTACTTGAAGTCTTAGCTGAAGCCAAAAGACAAGAAACGGACATAAAAAGGATTCAAATCGGCAAGGAAGAATTCAAGTTATCTCTATGTGCAGATGACATGATCTTATACCTGAGTGATCCCAAAAACTCCATCAGGAAACTTCTGGCACTAATACAGAAGTTCATCAGGGTGACAGGATGCAAAATAAATGTACAAAAATCAGTGGCTTTCATCTGTGCCAAGAATGAAAGAAGTGAAAAAGCCCCGAGAGAAACAATCCCATTTACTATAGCCCTTAAAAAAATGAAATACCTTGGTATAACCTAATGAAGGAAGTAAGAGACCTTTACAATGAACACTTTAAAACCCTAAAGAAAGAAATTACACAAGACACCAGAAGGTGGAAAGACCTCTAAAGTTCCTGGATTGGCAGAATGAACATCATAAAAATGACCATTCTACCAAAGGCAATATACAGATTCAATGCTCTACTAATTAAAATCCCAAATCAATTCTTTAAAGAAATTGACCAAACAATCTCAATATTCATAGGAAACACAAAAGGCCTAGGATAGCAAAACCAATCCTGAGTAACAGAAATACTGCTGGAGGTATCACCACACCAAACTTTAATCTATACTACAAATCCATAGTTATAAAAACAGCCTGGTTACTGGCTCCAAAATAGACACACAGATCAATGGATAAGGGTTGAAGACCCAGATATAAGCTCACACAACTACAGCCATTTGATCTTTGACAAAGGGACCCAAAAAATCCAATGGAAAAAGAACGGCATCTTCAACAAATGGTGCTGGCAAAACTGGATGTCCACATGCAGAAGATTAAATTTGGAACCATACTTTTCACCATGTACAAAAATTAATTCCAAATGGATCAAGGATCTCAATATAAGGCTAGAGACTATTAAAAAAACCTTAGTTGAAAGGGTAGGGAAGTTCCTCAAGCTGATTGGACTAGATCAACAGTTCCTAAATGGAAATCCAGTAGCACAGAAACTATAACCAACACTCAACAGATAGGATCTTATGAAATTAAAGAGCTTCTGTTCAGATAAAGAGACTGTAACTCAGCACAAAGGCAACCCACAGAATGGGAGAAAATCTTCACTAACCACATAACTGATAGAGCTCTACTATGCTGAGTACACAAAGAACACAGAAAACTAAACACCAAGGAAACAAATGGGCCAATTAAAAAATGGGCCTTGGAACTCAAAAAAACTTTACCAGGGACGAAATTGAAATGTCTAACAAATATCTTACAAAATGCTCCATATCCTTAGCCATCAAGGAAATGCAAATCAAAAATTCCTCGAGATATCATCTCTCCCCGATCAGGATTGCAGAAATCCACAATACAAATAACACCAAATGCTGGAGAAGATGTGGCAAGAAGGGAACTCTCCTACATTGCTGGTGGGAATGCAGGTTTATACAATCTGGCGAGCAGTCTGGCAATTGTTAAAAAAGTTAAAGATTGAAAATGCCAAATGATCCTGCTATTCCACTTTTGGGAATAAACCCCCTTACAGGAAAAATTCACTTCAATGGCACAAGCATGACAATGTTCATAGCAGCACTGTTTATATCTAAGTCATGCAATCAAATCAGGTGCTCAACAGTTGACCAGTGGATAAGAAAAATGTGGTACATTTTTACACTGAAATACTACTAAGCCATCAAAAAAGATGAATTAATGAGGTTTGCTGGGAAATGGATGGAATTAGAGAAAATTATATTGAGTGAAATATCCCATACACAGAAAATTAAGCACCAGATATACTCCCTAATAGGTGGATCCTAGTACCAAACACACTTAGAGGCACACTCAAAGATAAATCTATGTAATACCTACAGTAATTGCAAAGATTATAATCAGGAGGGAAGGGAAGGAGGGCTCCGCCAGAAATAAGAAGAGAGGAGATCATGCTACAGCAGAGAAGATGGGCCACCAACAAGTAGAGCAAGTAAGTAGTGAGACATCTGGTTGAACTCACAGATTTTCCTTCCTGGTCACTTGCAACTGAGGGGGTTTGATCTCACCAGTCAGAGAGGGCATAGATTCTGGTAGATAGATGTTAACCATCCTGCAAATGGGAGACTGAACCCCCTCTCACCATAGTCTCCTACACTTAATCCATCTACCTTTGAATCTGCTCTTATAGCAAGACTATTTTAACAGCCTTTTATCACTGGCTATGAAATGACATCCAATACCCATCAGGATGGAGCCAAGGGCATTGCAGAAGCATCAAAACTGGAAAAAAAACTGTAACTCAGAACATTAGAGACATACATTAATCACCTGAAACCAGGCCAGCCTAATCTCTCCCCATCCTAAAGCAGAGGAAAATTTGCAGAGAAGGGGGTGGTAAGATTGTAAGAGCCTAAAGATGAGGAGATGCCATGATATGCAAGATACTCCACACAAGTTAAGGCTGAAGTAATCATAATAAGAGTTTGCATGATCTCTGAAATGACCGACATATCATTTACCCCCCAAAGTCTAGCATAGATCACAGGCACTAGGATCCCTAGAGGCAAGTGACTAACAGCCACATTAGAGTTCCTATATTTAAGGGGAATACAAGAAAGAGCTCTAGACAATGCTACTGAGTCCTTACACCTCATCAGAAAGGAGGACCCAGAGGGAAGTTCGACATGCACACTAAAGGATGCTCTAGGGCCCTTCCAATCACCCGCCGGGGACAGGCTCAGTCCAGCCAGGACACACTTCCCCCTAGGTAAACACCCCCTGCTCAACCCCAAGGCCTAGGTAACCCACTAGTCCCAGCTCCTCACACCAGCCAGTCAGAGCAAGCGCTGCTCCAGGCTGGGGAGGACCCCTGGGCCACATCCCAGGTTTCCAGGTTAATTGCACCTGCCACCAGCACCTCTGCCCCTTCTCCTGGCCTGCCCGGGTCGTGCACAGTCCAGCGAGGACAAAATGTGTCCCAGTCCAGGAAGGACACACTGCTCATCAGAATTCAACAGAGTCCACTGAATACCCAAGCAAAGCTCTAGGGAACAAAGACCACACATCTGAAATCATCTAAATCTTATCACATGGCAGAGATTCTCTACATATGTCCCAAAGATAAGTAAACCCCCTTTTGACCACCCTGTTCCTTTCAATTATTACTGTAGAGTAACTTTTCCATATAGCGACTCCCAAAATATTTACAACTTTAGGGACTATAGCATTCACCCTCACATATCACAAAATCATAAAAGTACATTACCATACTAATATTTGCCCCTGTCCACCCCCGTACTAACTGTCTAACAGCCTCATCTAGAACATAACAATAACAACAAGTGTAACCAATACCAAGGCAAACACTAGTACTAACTGCCAGAGAGTAGTGATACCAACTAATTCAGTTCAGTCAAAAACACGCAGAAATTCAAATAAGGTTTTAAGAGATAAAACAACAATGCCCAAGTCAAAGGGCAAATACATGAGAAACAAAAACCAAGACAACAAATCTTCCACTGAAAGAATTAATGCCGTAATGACAGACTCCAACCAGAACAAATCCACAAAAAAATAGCCAAGACAGCCTGACCTGAGATAAAACTTTGAAAGCATGATCATTACCATGATCATTATTATGAAAGAGAAAATTCAGGAAGAGTTAAATAACCGCATCAACCACTTTGAAGAGGAACACAACAGACACTTGAAGGAGTTGAGAAAAACAGTTCAAGAAACAAAAATGGGCATAGAGCAATTAAAACAGTCTCAAGCAGGGTTTAAAACTGAACTAAAAGGCAAGTTATCCTCAACCCAGAACTCAACAGAGACTCTTATCAGCAGAGCAAACAAAGCAGAAAATAGAATTTCAGATCTTGAAGACAAAGTGGGAGTATTAATCAGCTCAATGGAAGAGATTGATAAAGCCAAAAAGATACTTGAGAGAAATATTCAAGAGTTATGGGACGCCCTGAAGAAGCCTAACATGTACATTCATGAAATACCAGAGCAAGAATCCCAATATATCACACCTGAGGAAATTTTTCGAATTATCATCAAGGGAAACTTTCCTCATCTAAAAAAAGAAAGGCCCATGCATATACAACAGGCATTCCATACCCTAAACAGTTATGACCAAAATAGAAACTCGCTACAGCAAATAATAGTTAAAACACTTCACATTCAATACAAAGAAATGGTGCTGAGAGCTTCCAGGGGAAAAAAGTCCCTTTTAAAGGTAAACTTATTAAAGTAAAAAATGACTTCTCAGTGCAAACACTAAAAGCAAGAAGAGCTTGTTGAGATGTACTTCAAGTATTGAGTGACCAAATTGTCAACCCAGACTGATGTACCCATAAAACTATGTCATGATTGAGGGGGAAAGAAAAGTTTTCCAGCACAAAGACAACTTGAAGTCTTACTTGTCTACCCAATCAGGTCTTCAAAAAATGCTAGAAAATATACTCCAGCATGAAGATAAGAACAAGCATATCCTGGAGAACAGAAGGGAAGTATAATACCACCAAAACCTAAATGTCAAATGATACACTTACAAAAGCCCACTAAAGATAAAAAGTGTCCAGAATTAAAAGTAATTTCTCCATTATAACATTAAATGTCAATGGAATTAACTCACCGATCAAGAGACACAGATTACAAACTTGGATTAAAAATCACAACCCATCAATCTGCTGCCTTCAGGAAACTCATCTCACCACAAAAGACAGGCACATTCTAAAAGCAAAAGGTTGGTCAAAAATTCTGCAAGCTAATGGAAACAAGAAACAGGCAGGGGTAGCTATTATGTTATCTGGCAAAGTGAACTTCAAACTAAAAAAATCATAAGAGACACAGATGGATACTACATTTTAGTCACAGGTACAATTCACCAGGAAGACTTCACAATACTGAACATATATCCACCTAATACGGACTCTTCCACATTCATTAAGCAAACACTATAGTGTCTAAAGTGAGAAATCAACCCCCAAATGATAATTCTTGGGAATTTCAACACTGCCCTCACAACAGGTCAACAGATCAAAAACTTAATAGAGACACATTGGAACTTAATCAAACTTACTGAAATGGACCTTACAGATCTCCATCAAACTTTTCATCCATGCACCAAAGAATACACACTTTTCTCAGCAGCATACAGACCTTTCTCCAAAATAGACCACATGTTGGGCCACAATATGAATATCGACATATACAGGAAAGTTGAAATTCTAGCCTGTACCCTAGCAGACCACCATAGTCTAAAGCTTGATATCCACAACACAACAAACAACAGAAAATACACTAACTCTCAGAAACTAAACACTGTGATGCTGAATAAGAATTGGATTCAGGAAGAAACTACAAAGGAAATTCAAGATTTCCTGGAAGCAAACGATAATGAAAATAGAACTTATCAAAATCTTTGGGACACAATGAAATCTGTCCTAAGAGGTAAGTTCATAGCTCTTAATGCCTACATCAAAAAAGTAGAAAAATCACTAATAAATAACTTAACAATGCAACTTAAAGCTTTAGAGACATTAGAGCAATCTGATCCCAAAACCAGTAGAAGATAGGAGATTAGCAAAATCAGGGGAGAAATATCTGAAATTGAGATAAGTAAAATGATTCAAAGACTCAACCAGTCAAAAAGCTGGTTCTTTGCAAAAAATCAATAAGATTGATATACCCTAGCTAAATTAACCAAACCAAGAGAGAGAAAACCCAAATTAACAAAATTAGAAATGAAAATGGAGTTATCACTACCAATACCCAAGAAATTCAGAGAATTATAATGTCATATTTCAAAACTTATTCTCTAAAATTGGCTTTGGAACATAAAAGAAACTTTACCAGGGACGAAATTAAAATGTCTAACAAATATCTTACAAAATGCTCCATATCCTTAGCCATCAAGGAAATGCAAATCAAAACTTCCCTGCAATATCATCTCTCCCGGTTAGGATGGCAAAAATGCACAAGACAAACAACACCAAATGCTGGAGAGGATGTGGCAAGATCCTCCATTGCTGGTGGGAATGCAGGCTCATACAAGCACTCTGGTGAGCCATCTGGCAGATTCTTAAAAAGTTAAAAATTGAAATGCCCTATAACCCCACTATTCCACTTTTGGGAATAACCCTGATACAGTAAAAACTCACCTCGATAGCACAAGCATGACCAAGTTCATAAAAGCACTGTTTATAATAGCAAAGTTATGGAATCAACCCAAATGTCCAACAGTTGACAAGTGGATAAGGAAAATGTGGTACATTTATGCAATGGAATACTACACAGCCATAAAAAGGATGAATTAATGAAATTTGCCGGGAAATGGATGGAATTAGAAACAATTATATTGAGTGAAGTATCCCAGACACAGAAAATTAAGCACAGTATGTATTCCCTAATACGTGGATCCTAGTACCAAACCTACTTAGAGCACTCAAAGACCAATCTCTGTAATACCTATAATAATCACAAAGAGTATAATCAGGAGGGAATGGGAAGGAGGGCCCTGCCAGAAACAAGAAAAGAGGGGATCATGCTACAGCATGCTACTGCAAGTAAGTAGTGAGACATCTGGTTAAGCTCACAGACTTTCCTTCCTGGTCACTTGCAACCAGAAGGGGAGAGCATATAGTCTGGCAGATAGAAAGTAACCATTTTGCAAATGTGAGATTGACCCCCCCTCACTGCAGTCTCCTTTTATTCCATCTACCTTTGAATGTACTCTTATAATAAGACTATATTTTAACAGCTTTTTATCTCTGACCAAGAGGTGACATCCAATATCCATCAGGATGGAGCCAAGGGTGGTGCAGGAGGAGCAAAACTGGAAAAAAAATCAACAAACCATAATTCAGAACATCAGAGAGTCTATATCAACCACCTGGAACCAGGCCATCCTAACCTTTCCCCATCCTGAAGCTCAGGGAAATTTGCTGAAGAGAGGGCAGTAAGATTATAAGAGTACAAGGATGGGGAGGAGCAATGATATGCAAGATATTCCACACAAGGTAGGGCTGAAGCAATCATAGTAGGACTTTGCATGACCTGCGCATTGACCAGCATATCATTGAAGCTGCAAAGTCTAGCATGGTCTAAAGGCACTAGGATTCTTAGAAGCAAGGGATTAACAGCAACAACAGTGTTCCTATACTAAAGGGGAATACAAGAAAGAGTTCTAGGAAATGCCAGAGTCCTTAAACCTAATCAGAGAGGAGGACCCAGAGAAAAGTTTGACATACTCATTAAAGGATGCTCCAGGGATGGCGGGAGGGGGCACTGAAAGAGAGAGAGGGAAGGGGAAGAAAGGAAGGGGAAAAGGGGAGAGGAAGCAAGGAGGGCCAGAGAGGGTTGGAGGAAGGGAGGGGACCGGTGTACCTATTAAGTTTGTATGAGCGGAAATAATAAATAAATGATTTAAACAAAAACAAACACAGCTGGGAAACAAAAGAAAAAAGATGATCTAGGGATGGGGGTGGGGCACTGGGAGAACGGGAGGGAGGTGGGAAAGGAAGGGGAAAAGGGAGGAAGGAGCACGGGGATCCATGGGGGGGTGGAGGGAAGGAGAGGACCGGGGTACCTATTAAATTTGTATGAGTGGAAAAAAATAAATTAAAATAAAACCATGGAATTAAAAGAAAAGGACTGAGGTGGGGGAGAAAATGGGAGTCTTAGTCAAGTGGAACCTTCAAAAGCCAAAGCGGTGGTTACTTAGAAATAGCCTAAAGATGGGGAGGACCAATGATATGCAAGATACTCCACGCAAGTCAGGGCTACAGGAGCCAGGATATAGCCACAATATGATTGGACTTTGCCTGACATGAACAATGGCAGACATGTCAACAACTCCCTAAAGTCAAGGGTGGATCACAGGGAGATTTCAGGCAGCAGGATTCTTAGAGGCAAGGGGCTAAACAGTCATAATAGAGTTCCCATACTGGCAGGGAGCCCAAGAAGGGGTCCCAAGCTATGCCACTTGAGTCCTGAACCCTCACTAATACAGATGGTTCAGAGGAAGGTTCAGCACCCACATAAATGGATGCTCAGGGGGATGGGAGGAAGGAAGAGGGAGGCACCAGGAGAGGGGAAGGGAGGAGGGTGAGGGGAAGAGGGAGGAAGGGGAAAAAGTGGAATGGGGACAACAGGGGAAGAAAGGAGAAGGGAGAGGAGGGGGGTTCCTATTTTATAATTAAGCAAAAAAAAAAAAAGGAAAAGAAATTCTTTTTAAAAAGACCTTTCTCATATAAAGGCTGAAGGGCTACCATAATCTATGGATAGAATACCATTATTTAGATCGTATTTAGTTGTCCTGTCTCTTTAACAAATCATTGTTAGTTGCTTCTCCTCCAGGACCTGTGACCTCCGCATCCCTGTGTTTTGAATTTTGATGGGGATACATTGGATCCATATATAGGCCCAGCAGTGTAGACATTGTCACAATACTAATTCTGTCAGTGTAGGAACATGATAGATGTTTGTGTGTCAGGAAAGAAAGTCCTCCAGAGGGCCTGTCTTTCTAAAATAAATTCACACACTATATTCAAAATCAAGATGAATTTCCCATCAATGGCTTATTTTATTTTGAGTGTGTAGGGTATGGGAGTGTTTATGTGCGGGAATGTGCATAAAAGAGGTGTGTGCCGTGGAGGACCAAGGGTGACATCAGGAATCCTCTCAGATTGCTCTTCTTTCTTATTGTTTTATCTGGGGTTTCCCAGGCTCTGCCTTCCAAGTCCAGAAGTACAGACCACTACCCTTCCTTCCAGAATTTTTATGTGGAATCTGGGAATCCAAATTTACTTCCTTTTGCTTGTGCAGCAAAAGATTTAATTCCTGAGTCACCTCTCCAGCCCTCAAGACATACTTCGAAAAGAGACCAACTTCATGCCCATCTTAGCTAATGCAGTGTAACTGAGTACATAAGTTTCTTAAAACAATAATGTAAAGGGATACCAGTTTCTTCAAAGCATCATATTCTTGGACTAGAAAAAAAACAATAGGTTTCTCCTCATACCAATACAGAATGGACTATATTCACTTGGCATTGTCGTCTTGGTTTTTTTTTTTTTGTATCTGAAGCAACAAAAGACAATGAGGTTATTCTAATCAATATATGGGTAACGGAGCATTCTGCTGTCTTAACTTCTTGATAAACATTCTGTTACAGCTTATTGAATATTTTATCTTTATAACTGACACGTTCAAAATCTGAGTAGATTTATGAAAAGAAGTGGTGACATGCTAAACCATATCTATCATGGTAACGTTCTGAATTGCTTCTTGAATACATTTTTATTTGTGGGGCTGGGGATTCGGCAAAATTGTTAGAGTGCTTATTTGGCTTGCACGAGTCCCTAGACTCTATCTCAAGCATTTCATAAACCTAGTCAAAGGAACTCTTGAAGGATGGGAAGCGTGGATAAAAGATAAGCTGCTGAATATGAACAATCAAAACTTTATGTTTTCATCAGATATGGAGCAATGTGTGATGATGTGTCCAGACCATCAATATGCCAACACAGAAAGAAACCAGTGCCTCCCCGAAACTGTGACATTTCTTGATTATGAAGACGCCTTGAGGATGGGTCTAGCTTACATTGCCTTGTGTTTGTCTACACTCACACCCCTTGTACTTGGGGGTCTTTGTGAAGCACCAAGACACTTCCATTTTGAAGGCAAATAACTGCACTCTCAGCTGCATCCTGCTCATTGCTCTTAACTTCTCTTTGCTCTGCTCCTTACTCTTCATTGGACATCCCAACATGACCACCTGCATCCTGCAGATGACTGCATTTGCAGTTACATTCACTGTGGCTGTGTCCACTGTCTTGGCCAAAACTATTACTGTGGTTCTGGCCTTCCAGGTCACTGCTCCAGGGAGAAGGATGAGGTGGCTGCTAGTTTCAGGGGCACCTAACTACAACATCCCCTTCTGCACCCTAATCCAACTCATTCTGTGTGGACTCTGGCTGGGAACATCCCCTCCCTTTGTTGACACAGACATACACTCTGAACACGGCCATATCATTATCACATGCAACAAAGGATCAGGCACTGCTTTCTACTGTGTCCTGGGATACCTGGGCTCTCTGGCCCTGGGGAGCTTCACTGTGGTTTTTCTGGCCAGGAACCTACCTGACACCTTAAATGAAGCCAAGTTCCTGACCTTCAGCATGCTGGTGTTCTGTAGTGTGTGGGTCACCTTCCTCCCTGTCTACCATAGCACTAAGAGGAAGGTCATGGTGGCTGTGGAGGTCTTCTGCATCTTGGCCTCCTACGCAGACCTGCTAGGCTCAATCTTTGCTCCCAAGTTTACATCATTTTGTTAAGACTACTCTATTTGGGGGCTCAGGGATAGAATATACCATAAGGACAGTAAACCTCTTTAAATATATTGTGAAGTTTTTAGCAAGTATACAAGGTAAAAAATTTCATTGTGGATTTTGCACATTTGATTTATTTTGTTCTCACTCAATCCCTCATCTGCTGATCTCCCTCATCCACTCTGCCTACCTCCTGCTTATCTCTTTCTTCACCCCCCCTCAAAGTCTCCATTTCTGATTTACACAACATGTATCTCATTACTGTATCTGTCCCACATACAGCACCCTCCCTTATGATCTCTTTCTCCCTTTTCTTGGTCCCCATTGCATATTCACATCTTGTGAACACACATGAGTATTACACGTGGAAGGCTTATTGACCACAGTAGGAGGCAGGCTGTTCACACTGTATAAGTATCAGGAAGCAGAGAAAGAACAGAAAGTGAAACTTCAAGGACCACCCCTAATGAGGTCCTACCTCCAGCAAGGCTCCACCTCCTAAAGATTGCATACACTTCTCAAACGTCACCTCACCTGCTGAGAAACAAGTGTTCATACCCATGTGCCTTTGGGGGAGACTGAATATTCCTATCCCAACAAAACCTTGACCAATTATGGTGGCTAATATTTGACCAACTTAACTGGATCTAGAATCACCTGGGCATATTTGTGATGGAAATTTCTAGGCTGGGTTCATTGAGGTGAAAAGATTCACGCCGAACGTGGTTGAGATCATTCCCTGCACTGGGGTCCTGCAGTGGATCAAAAAAAAAAGAAAGCAAGCTGACCACCAGGGTTCATCTGCTCTGCTTCCTAACCATGGATTCCACGTGACCAGCTACCTCATGCTTCTGCCTCCATACCTTCTTGCCATGAAGGACCTCACTCTTGAACTGTGAGCCCAAATAATGTTTCCTTCCTTACCCTGCTTTTTTCAAATATTTTATCACTCATCTGAGACAAAGTACCCAGTAGAAATAATTTAAAAATTAATATAAATTGCAAATGGAACTCCCGCCCACCTGCCTGCTGGAGACAGGACTTGCTCCTGGTTGGTCGGTCGGTTGGTCCTCCATCCTGGGTGAGTTACCCAGCCTCCAGGTCGCCCCCTGTCCCAGCTCCTCCCACCAGCCAGCCCGGTCAACACCCAAACTGACTTGGGTTTGTCCCAGCCCCTTTTTTCTTCCAGCACGCCTGCCCACCTAACCAGGACAAGACTTGCTCTGGGTCCTCCATCCCTGGAGCCTGGGTGAGGCACTAAGCCAATCCCCAGGTCCCAGGTGAAGACTTCTGCCATCACCATCAACTCCTCTGCCCCTTGACCCACCGAGGACCATCACTCCTGGTCCATGAGGACACACTGCTACTCAGAATTCAACAGCATCCAAAGAAAACCCAAACAAAGCTCTAAGGGACAAAGGTCATACATCTGAAGTCCTCTACAATCATCCTATCACATGGAAGAGATTCTTCACATCCAGCCCAAAGATAAGTAAACCTCTTTTTTTTTTATCATACTGCTTCTTTTTAGTATTAATCGCTGTAGATTAACTTTTCCATACAGCCACCCCAAAAATATATACAACTCCAGGGATTATACTACTCACCCTCACATATCACCAAGATATTAAATCATGAAAGTGCACTGCCATACTAATATTCAGCCCCTGTCTACTTAACCTGACTTAACTGATGTACTAACAGCCTAATAGCCTCATCTAGGAAATAATACTAACAACAGACAAATGAACCAACTACAAGGCAAGCACTAGTAATAATTGGGTGAGAGTAGTAATACCAACTAAATAGGTTCAGTCAAAAACACACAGAAACTGAAAGGTCTTAAGAGACAAAATGACAATGCCCAAGTCAAAATGCAGATCCATGAGAAACAATACCCAGGAAGAAAAATCTCCCACGGAAAGAATTGATCCCATAATGACGGATGCCAACCAGAACAAATACACAAATAATAGACAAAAAAACCAGACCCAAGATACCAAATTTCAAAGTATGATCATTACCACGATTAATACTATGAAAGAGGAAATCCGAGAAAAGTTAAACAACCACATCAACCACTTTGAACAGGAACACAACAGACACTTGGAAGTGGTGAGAAAAACATTTCGAGAAACAAAAATAGGCATAGAGCAGTTAAAACAGTCTCAGGCAGAGTTTAAAATTGAACGAAAAGAGACGTTATCTTCAACCCAAAACTCAACAGAGAATCTTATCAACAGAACCAACGAAGCAGAAAATAGAATTTCAGATCTTGAAGACAAAGTGGGAGAATTAACCAGCTCAATGGAAGAGATTGTTAAAGCCAAAAAGATACTTGAGAGGAACATTCAAGAGATATAGGACACCCTGAAGAAGCATAGCACACCTGAGGAAATTTTTCAAATTATCATAAATGAAAACTTCCCTCAACTAAAGAATGAGAGGCCCATCCAAATACAAGAGGCATTCTGCACCCCAAGAGATATGACTAAAATAGAAAATCGCCATGGCAAATAATAGTCAAAACACTCCACATTCAAGACAAAGAAAAGGTAATGAGAGCTTCAAGGGAAAAATAAAAGCAAGTCACTTTTAAAGGTAAACCTATTAAAATAACAAATGACTTCTCAATGTAAACAGTAAAAGCAAGAAGAGCTTGTAGAGACATACTTCAAGAATTAAATGAGCAAACATGTCAACCCAGAGTGATATACCCGACAAAACTATCCCTCACGATTGAGGGAGAAAGAAAAGTTTTTCAGCACAAAGACAATTTAAAGAGATACATGTCTACCCAACCAGGCCTTCAAAAAATGCTAGAAATGATACTCAAACTTGAAGAAAAAAACAAGCGTATCCAGGAGGACAGAAGGGAAGTAAAATACCACCAAAACCTAAATGTCAAATGATACACTTACAACAGCCACTAAACCTGTAAAATGTCCAGAATTAAAAATAATTTTCCATTATAACATTAAATGTCAATGGTATTAACTTACCAATGAAGAGACAGAGATTACAAACTTGGATTAAAAATTACAACCAATCAATCTGCTAGCTACAGGAAACTCATCTCACCACAAAAGATAGGCACATCCTAAAAATAAAAGGTTGGTCCAAAATTCTGCGCTAATGGAACCAGGAAACAGGCAGAGGTAGCCATTGTGCTTTCAGACAAAGTGGACTTTAAACCAAAAAAAATCATAAGAGACACAGATGGATACTACATTTTAGTCACAGGTACAATTCACCAGGAAGACTTCATAATATTGAACATATATCCACCTAATATGGGCCACTTCACATTCATTAAGCAAACACTACAGCATCTAAAGTGAAAAATCAACCCCCAAACAATAATTCTTGGGGATTTCAACACTGCCCTCTCAACATGGGATAGATCAACAGGACGAAAGCTTAACAGAGACACTTTGGAACTTAATCAACCCTTAAAGAAATGGACCTTACAGATCTCTGCTGAACTTTTCATCCACACACCAAAGAATACACATTTTTTCTCAGCAGCACATGGAACTTTCTTCAAAATAGATCACATATTGGGAAACAAAACGAATCTCCACATATGCAGGTAAGTTAAAATTGTAGCCTGTACCCGAGCAGACCACCATGGTCTAAAGCTTGACATTCACAACAAAATAAACAACAGAAAATGCACTAACTCCTGGAAACTTAACACTATGATGCTGAATGAGAATTGGATTCAGGAAGAAAGTACAAAGGAAATTCAAGATTTCCTGAAAGTGAACGATAGTGAAAATACAACTTACCAAAATCTTAGGACACAATGAAAGCTGTCCTAAGAGGCAAGTTCAAAGATCTTAATGCCTACATCAAAAAATGGAAACATCAGAAATAAATAACTTAACAATGCAGCTTAAAGCTTTAGAGACACTACAGCAATCTGATGCCCAATGCAGTAGAAAAGAGAAGATTAGCAAAATAAGGGGATAAATATCTGAAATTGAGATTAGGAAAATGATCCAGAGAATCAACCAGTCAAAAAGCTAGTTCTTGGAAAAAATCAATGATTGATATAACCCTAGATAAATTAACCAAAAACAAGAGAGAAAAATCACAAATTAACAAAATTAGAAATGAAAATGGAGTTATCACTATGGATACCCACGAAATTCAAAGTATTATAACGTCATATTTCAAAAACTTATACTCTGTGAAATTTGACAACATAAAGGAAATGAATGAATTCCTAAGTGAGCACAACTTACTGAAATTGAATCAGGAAGTTGTGAACTATTTAAATAGTCTTATAACATGTGAGGAAATCAATGAAGTAATCTCGAATCTTCCCACCAAAAAAATGTCCTGGACCAGATGGATTCAGCAGAGTTGCACCAGACATTTAAGGAGCTAATAACACCAATACTCCTTAAATTGTTCCATCATAGCAAAGGAAGGAACACTACCAGATTCTTTCTAGGAAGCTAATGTCATCTTAATCCCCAAACCTAATAAAGATACACTTAAAAAAGAAAACTATTAGGCCAATCTTTTTGATGAACACAGATGCAAAGATTCTCAACAGGCCCCCTGCCTCCTTCCGCCCACGTGCCAGGTCCCACAGATGAGTCCACCCAGCACCCCTCTCCCCCCGGGTGCCCCCATGTCCCAGTGGCACACAGGTGGCCTCAGGCTTTGCCTGGGCCCCGCCACATATCACAGCCCCCTGCCTCCTCAAACCCGTGTGCCAGGTCCCACAGGTGAGTCCGCCCAGGCCACCCGGGTGCCCCTGTGTCCCAGCAGCACCCAGCTTTGCCTGGGCCCTGCCCCGGACCACAGCCCCTTTCTTCCTACAGCCCGCCTCCGCCAGACAGGACTTGCTCACATTCCTCCATCCCTGGAGCTTGGGTGGGCCACTAAGCCAAGTCCCAGGTCCCAGGTGAAGAATTCTGCCATCAACATCAGACCTTCTGCCGCTCCGGCCCACCGGGGACCTACACACTTGGTCCATGGGAAACATACTGCTACTCAGAAATCAATAGAGTCCAAAGGAAGCTCAAGCAAAACTCTAACGGACAAAGGCCATACATCTGGAGTCCTCTACAATCATCCTATCACGTGGGAGAGATTCTTCACATCCAACCCAAAGATAAGTAAACCTCCTTTTCTTCCCCTTACTGATCCTTTCTAGTATCAATTGCCATAGATCAACTTCTCCATACAGCATCCCCAAAAACATATATAACTCCAGGTAGTACATCAATCACCCTCACATATTACCAAGATACTAAATCGTAAAAGTGCACTACCATACTAATATTCACCCCTTGTCTACTTAACCTGACTTAACTGATGTACTAACAGCCTAATAGCCTCATCTAGGAAATTACAATAACAATAGACAAACATACCCAATCCAAGGCAAGCATTAGTAATATCTGGCAAGAGTAATAATACCAACTAAATCAGTTCAGTGAAAAACACACAGAAACTGAAAGGTCCTAAAAAACAAAACAACAATGCCCAAGTCAAAGTGCAGATTCACGAGAAACAAAACCCAAGAACACAAATGCAAAGATTCTCAACAAAGTCTTAGCAAATTGGATTCAAAAACATAACAAAAAAATCATTCACGGGGACCAAGGAGGCTTCATCCTCGGCACACAAGTTTGGTTCAACATACGCAAATCAATAAATGTAATTCATCATATTAAACCAGTCCAAAGTCCAAGACCACATGATACTCTCGATAGATGCAGAAAAAGGTTTTGACAAGATCCAACACCTTTTATGATCAAAACACTAGAGACAGTAGGAATGGAAGTAACCTTTATCAATATAATAAAAGCTGTATACAACAAGCCCACAGCAAGAATTATACTCAATGGGGAAAAACTGGAAGCATTCCCACTTCGATCAGGAACTAGACAAGGCTTTCCACTCTCACTACTTCTATTAAATATTGTACTTGAAATATTAGCTGAGGCTATAAGACAAGAAAGGGGCATAAAAGGGATTCAAATTGGCAAGGAATAAGTCAGGCTATCCCTATTTGCATATGATATGATCTTATACCTAAGTGATCCCAAAAACTCGACCAGGAAACTCCTAGAACGAATATTGAAGTTCAGCAGGAAGGCAGGATACAAAATAAATGTATCAGAGGCCTTCCTATATTCCCAGAATGAAAGAAGTGAAAAAGCCCTGAGAGAAACAATCCCATTTACTATAGCCCCTAAAAAAATTAAATACCTTGGTATAAACCTAACCAAGGAAGTAAGTGACCTGTACAATGAAAACCTTAAAACCATATAGAAAGAAATTGCAGAAGACACCAGAAGGTGGAAAGACTTCCCATGTTCCTGTATTGGCAGAATCAACATCATAAAAATGACTATCCCACCAAAGGTAATATAGAAATTCAATGCTATACCAATTAAAATTCCAAAGCAATTCTTTAAAGAAGTTGATCAAACAATCTCAAAATTCATATGGAGGCACAAAAGCCCAGGATTGCAAAGACAATCCTGAGTAACAAAAACACTGCTGGAGGTATCACCATACAAAACCTTAGTCTATACTACAAATACTTACTTATAAAAACAGCCTGGTACTGGCTCCAAAACAGACACACAGATCAATGGATAAGGGTTGAAGACTCAGATATATGCCCACAAAATTACAGCCATTTGATCTTTGACAAAGAGGCTCTAAGAATCCAATGGAAAAAGGACAGTATCTTCAACAAATGGTGCTGGCAAAACTGGATCTCCACATGCAGAAGATTAAAACTGGACCCGTACTTGTCACCATATACAAGACTTAATTCCAAATGGATCAAGGACCTTGACATAAGGCCAGAGACTACAAAAACCATAGTTGAAAGAGTAGGGAACTCCCTGGACCTGATTAGGCTAGGCCAACATTTCCTAAACAGACATCCAATGGCACAGTCACTGCTAACAACTCTCAACAGTTGGGATCTTGTGAAATAAAAGAGCTTCTGTTCAGATAAAGAGATTTAACACAAGCTCAAAGGCTCTCCCACAGAATGGGAGAACATCTTCACTAACCACATCTCTGATAGAGCTCTATTATCCAGAGTACACAAAGATCTTAGAAAACGAAACACCAGAGAAACTTATGGCCCAATTAAAAAATGGGCCCTGGAGCTTATAACAAACTTTACTAGAGATGAAATTAAAATGTCTCACAAATATCTTAAAAAATGCTCCACTTCCTTAGCCATCAGGCAAATGCAAATCAAAACCTTCCTGAGATATAATCTCACCCTGGTCAGGATGGCAAAAATCCACAATACAAAAAACAAAAAATGCTGGAGAGGATGTGGAGAGAGAGGAACTCTGCTACATTGCTGGTGGGAATGCAGCCTCATACAACCACTCTGGCAAGCCCTCTGGGGATTCTTAAAGAAGTTAAAGATTGAAATGCCATATGACCTTGCTATTCCACTTTTGGGAATAACCCCACATACAGCAAAAATTCACCTTGATAGCACAAGCACGACCATGTTCATAGCAGCACTGTTTACAATAGCAAAGTCATGGAATCAACCCAAATGTCCAACAGTTGACAAGTGAATAAGGAAACTGTGGTACATCTATACAATGGAGTACTACTGAATCATCAAAAATGATGAATTACTGGAATTTGCCGGGACATGGATGTTATTAGAAACAAATACATTAATTGAAGTATCCCAGACCCTGAAAATTAAGCATCATATATACTCCCTAATAGGTGGCTCCTAGTACCAAACTCACCGAGCCCACCTAGAGACACTCAAGATAAATCTCTGTAATACCTACAGTAATTACAAGGATTATGAACAGGAGGGATGAGGTAGGAGGGCCACACGAGAAACAAGGAGAGAGGAGACCATGTTACAGCAGAGAAAATAGACATCCATCATGGACCGCAAGTAAGTAATGAGACATCTGGTTAAGTTCACAGACTTTCGTTCCTCATCATTTATAACTGAGGGGGTATGATCTCACCAGAAGGGGAGGGCATATAGTCTGGGAGATAAAAAGTAACCATTTTGCAAATGAGTGATTGACCCCTCCCTCACTGTGGTTTCCTACCTTTATTACTTCTACCTTTGAATATACTCTTATAACAAGACTCTAGTTTAACAGGTTTTTATCTCTGGCCAGGGGGTGACATACAAAACCCATCAGGATGGAGTGAAGGGTATTTCAGGAGCAGGAAAACCGCAAAAGAAAATCAACAAACCATAATCCAGAACTTCAGAGACTCTATGTCAACCACCTAGAACTAGGCGAGCCTAATCTCTGCTCATATTGAAGTTCAGAAAAATTTGTGGAAGAGGGGGCGGTAAGATTGTAAGAGCACAAAGATGGGAGGAGCAATGATATGTAAACAACTCCACACACGTAAGGCAGAAGCAATCATATTTGGAATTTGCATGTCCTGCTCAGTGTCCAACACACTATTGACCCCACAAAGTCTAGCATTTGCTAAAGGCAACAAGATCCTTGGAGGCAAGGGATTGACAGCCACAATAGTGTTCCTATGCTTAAGTGGAACACAGGAAAGGGTTCAGGGAAATGCCACTGGGTCCTTGAACGTCTTCGGAGAGGAGGGCACAGAGGAGAGTCTGGCATGCACATTAAAGAATTCTCCGGAATTTTGGGGGGAGGCACTGGGGGATGTGGAGGGAGGGGTGAGGAGAAGGGGAGCAGGGGTGTCCGGGGGCGGGGAGGGAGGGAAAGAACTGATGTACCTATTAAGTTTGTATGAGTGGAAATAATAATAAAAAATTTTAGAGAAAAAAAAAGATTCTCAACAAAGTCTTAGCAAATCGAATTCAAAAACATTTCAAAAAGATTATTCACGGGGATCCATTAGGCTTTATCCAAGGCACACAAGGTTGGTTCAATATATGCAAACCAATAAACGTAATCCACCATATAAACCAGTCTAAAATCCAAGACTACATGATACTCTCAATAGATGCAGAAAAAGCTTTTGACAAAATCCAACAGCCTTTTATGATCAAAACGCTAGAGTCAGTAAGAATGGAAGTAACCTTTATCAATATAATAAAAGCTGTATACAACAAGCCCACAGCAAGAATTATACTCAATGGGAAAAACTGGAAGCATTCCCACTTCGATCAGGAACTAGACAAGGCTGTCCACTCTCACCATTTCTATTCAATATTGTACTTGAAGTCTTGGCTGAGGCTATAAGACAAGAAAGGTGCATAAAAGGGATTCAAATTGGCAAGGAAGAAGTCAAGCTGTCCCTATTTGCATATAACATGATCTTATACCTGAGTGATCCCAAAAACTCCACCAGGAAACTCCTAGAATGAATATGAAGTTCAGCAGAGTGGCAAGATACAAAATAAACATACAAAATTCAGTGGCCTTCCTATATTCCCAGAATGAAAGAAGTGAAAAAGCCTTGAGAAAAATAATCCCATTTACTATAGCCCCTAAAAAAATGACATACCTTGGTATAAACCTAACCAAGGAAATAAGTGACCTGTAAAATGAAAACTTTAAAACCCTATAGAAAGAAATTACAGAAGACACTAGAAGATGGACCTGCCATGTTCCTGGATTGGCAGAATCAACATCATAAAAATTACCATCCTACCAAGGCAATATACAGATTCAATGCTTCACCAAATAAAATCCCAAAACAATTCTTTAAAGAAGTTGACCAAACAATCTCATATGGAGGTACAAAAGTCACAGGATTGCAAAAACAATCCTGAGTAACAGAAACACTGCTGGAGATATCACCATACCAAACGTTAGTCTATACTACAAATCCATAGTTATAAACACAGCCTGGTACTGGCTACAAAATAGACACACAGATCAATGGATAAGGGTTGAAGACCCAGATATAACCCCACAAAATTACAGCCATTTGGTCTTTAAGAAAGGGGCCCAAAATATCCAATGGTAAAAGAACAGTATCTTCAACAAATGGTGCTGGCAAAATTGGATCTCCACATACAGAAAATTAAAACTGGATCCGGACTTGTCACCATGTACAAGAACTAATTCCAAATGGTTCAAGGACCTCTATATAGGGCCAGAGACTATAAAAACCATAGTTGAAAGGGTAGGGAACTCCCTGGAGATGTTTGGACTAGGCCAACAGTTCTTATTCGGGAATCCAATAGCGCAGTTAATACAACCATCATTCAACAGATGGTATCTTATGAAATTAAAGAGCTTATCTTTAGATAAAGAGACTGTAACTTGAGCACAAAGGCAACAAAAAGAATGGGAGAACATCTTCACTAACCACATCTCTGATAGAGCTCTATTATCCAGAGTTCACAAAGAACTTAGAAAACTAAACACCAAGGAAACAAATGGCCCAATTAAAAAATGAGCATTGGAATTTAAAAGAAACTTCACCAGGGATGAAATTAAAATGTCTAACAAATATCTTAAGAAATCCTCCACTGCCTTAGCCATCAGGGAAATGCAAATCAAAACCTCCCTGAGATATCATCTCACTCCTGTCAGGATGGCAAAAATCCACAATACAAACAACACCAAATGTTGGAGAGGACGTGGAGAGAGAGGAACTCTCCTATATTGCTGATGGGAATGGAGGCTCATACAACCACTCTGGCGAGCCATCTGGGGATTCCTAAAGAAGTTAAAGATTGTAATGCCATATGACCTAGCTATTCCACTTTTGGTAATAACCCCCCTATACAGCAAAAATTCACCTTGATAGCACAAGCACGACCATGTTCATAGCAGCACTGTTTACAATAGCTAAGTCATGGAATCAATCCAAATGTCCCAAATGGATAAGGAAAACGTGGTACATTTATACAATGGAATACTACTCAGCTATCAAATATGATGAATTAATGCAATTTGCTGGGAAATGGATGGAATTAGAAATAATTATATTAAGTGAAATATCCCAGACCCAGAAAATTAAGTACCATATGTACTCCCTAATAGGTGGATCCTAGTACCAAACGGACTTAGAGACACACTCAATGATAAATCTCTATAATACCTACAGTAATTGCAAGTATTATAAACATTAGAGACTGGGAAGGAGGGTCCTGCTTGAAACAAGGAGAGAGGGGATCATGGTACAGCCAAGATAATAGCCACCATCCAGGACTACAATGGGTGACATCTAATACCCATCAGGATGAAGCCAAGGGCATTGCAGGGGCAGCAAAACTGAAAAAAAAATCAACAAACCATAATTCAGAACATCAGAGACCCTAAATCAACCACCTACCTAATCTCTCCCCATCCTGAAGCTCAGGGAAATTTGCGTAAGGGGGTGTAAGATTGTAACAGCACAAGGAAGGGAGGAGTAATGATATGCAAGATACTCCACACAAGTTAGGGCCAAAGCAATTATAATAGGACTCTGCATGATCTGCGCAATGACATTGACCCCTCAAAGTCTAGCATGGACTAAAGGCACTAGGATCCTTAGAAGCAAGGGATTAACAGTAACAATAGTGTTCCTATACTAAGTGTAACAAAAGAAAGAGTTCTAGGAAATGCCACTAAGTCCTTACACCTAATCAGAGAGGAGGACCCAGAGGAAAGTCTGATATATACATTAAAGGATGCTTCCGGGATGGGGGGGAGGTGCCACTGGGAAAAAGGGAGAGAGCGGGGAAGGAGGGGGAAAAGGGGGGAGGAAGCAAGGAGTTTCAGGGAGTGGTGCAGAGAGGGAGGTGACAGGGATACCTATTACATTTGTATGAGCAGAAAAATAAATAAATTTAAAGAAATTGCAAATGGAAAAGGACAGGTTAGGACAGATTCCAGTGTAACCCAGAGAATCACTCAGAAATATTTTCAAGGCATGTTCCAGAAATAATGTAACATCTAAATGAAATGGATAAATACCTATGACCTATTTGATTTAAATGAGGAGGATACATATACCTTGAACATGCAATGAGCTTGAAGCAGTAACACAGAGCCTCCTACCCAAGAACCATTCAGTGTGGGCAAACTGGGGTTTTTCTATCAAACCAAAGTCTTTCATGTTGATTCTAGCCATGTCACATGAAGGGTGAGTTGTTCCCCAACAGGCTCATGTGTTTCAGTCTTTAGTTTGGAAAGGTCCTGATATTTTTAAGAGGAGGAACCTTCCTGGAGAAAGGCAGTCACAGGATGGGCCTTGAGGTGGGTTAGCCCCAACCTGCTTGAGTGAGTGAATCTGCTCTTCAGCCTGCAGAAGCAGCTCTCAGCATGATGTCTGCAGTGACTTATGCTGCCTCCAGCTTCTGCTAGCCAGCCATGCCTTCCCCACCATGAAGGATTATAACTCCCCTCTAAACCTTATGCTGAATATATCTCCCTTTCTCCCCTCAAGCTGATTGAGCCTGAGTGTCTCATAGCAGCAACAGCAAGCAACTGATACAAGCCTCCATTTCATAAGGAAATTTTCTGACAATCGCTTACCTCTCCTATTTTGATAAACTCAAAAAAAACTTCTATAACTTTTACTGTGCTGTGCATTTCTTAGTTTGTCAGGGTATGTTGTGTATCCCTTCTTAGCTTCATAGATTGACCATCTGTTTTCTAGTCATCCAGGAAACAGAATGTGTAGCTAAGTCTCAAACCAGTGAGGGTAAAGGACAGAGACAACCTTGCATTAGTGATAAAAGATCACATGGTGGAGAGGGGGCTAAATAGATGCTCAGAGATTAAAGCCTTTGCCTCACAAACAAAAGGGACCTGGATTCAGATCACGTGGACTGACCAACCACTGTATCCTTTACTGTTCCCAATTTCAGAAGCAGAACACCCTTCTGCAGAAGTAAAATATGCTTTGGCAGTATCGAGGTCTCTTGAGTGTCTTGTCTTGACACTGAGGGTCTTCGGTTATACACCAGAACCAGAAGGATTTGTTGCTAAATTCATCAAACCATGATAGAGAAAGCTAACACTGATCCGCTCTCACCCACCAGCAGCTAGGACAGGGGCACCATCAAACCCATTCTTCAAAGCCAGAGCTGCACCATAACAAAACTAGGTGATGCCTTCCTGGTGACTCCCTGATTATCAGTGATGCCAACCATGGGCCCTGAACGTGGGCACCGAGGCCAGAGAAGGATGTCTGGTGTCCTGCTCTATCTCTGTCCATCTTATTCCCTGAACCTGGGGCTAGGCAGTGGTCAGCAAGCACCAGAAATTCTCCACTTCTTCCCTGCCTTACAGCCCTCCAATCACAGCCACCCCCAGTTTATGGGGATGCTGAGAACTCGAACTTTAAGGTGCATTTATTGTATGGTTTGAGTGTGGAATTTTCTCCTACAGATTCCTGTGACTGAACATTTGGTCCCCAGCTGATGGCACTATTTGGGATCTTTAAGAGGTGGCGCCTACCTGGAGGAGGTATGTCACTGGGGATTGGGCCTTGAGGTTTATAATCTGACCCCACTTCCTTCCTTTTCCTTCCTTCTTTCTTTCCTTCTTTTTCCTTCATTTTCTCTTCCTTCTTTTCTTCCTTCCTTTTTTCTTCCTTCCTTCCTTTATACCTTCCTTCTTTCTATTGCTTTTCTTTCTTTCTCTATCATCTCCTTTATCTCTCTTCCTCCTTCTACTCCTCTTTTTTTTCTCATTCTCCTTCTTTCTTTCTAAAAATGGCTGCAAGTTAACAGTCAGCCACCCACACCCATCAACTTGCATCTGTCAACCATGACCTTCTCTGTCTCCTCTGGACACATGAGCCAGAATAGTCAGCCTTTTATCCCTCAAGTTGCTGAGTAACAATAACATCTTCTGGATTGTGTGTGGGGGGGTGTGGGTGTGGATGTGGGTGTGTACCAGAGAGTACACTATGTGCCTATGGAGGCCCAAGTGTGTAACATCAGGAATAACACTTGATTGCTCAACCTCCTTATTGTTTTTCTCTGGGGGTTTACCAAGTCCCTTCTTCCAAGGCTGGAATTACAAGTCACTACCACATCTGCCTGGCATTTTGATGTGGGATCTGAACTCGAGTCCATTTGCTTGTGAGGCAAAGACTTTAACCTATGAGCCATCTATCTTCACATTATTGCTTGGAGAATCCCTTGTTAGCTCACAGGGAACCTCATTAGCATCACTTGTGACTGGTCTCAGAATAAAGGTTTGCAGGAAGAAAGTCTCCAGGCCTCCCCTTCTCCCTAAAGGCTAGGTGTAATGCCTCCTGGCACCCCTTTTCTAAAACCTCAGATTTTGCCATGTTGTGTGTTATGACACTTCATCGGCTTTTCAGAGCCAACCCTGGGGGATGGATACAGCATGTAGGCATGTGTGCACATGGGGTGGACACATGCTTGTGGGTGTTCATGCACATGATTGTGCATCCTTGTGCACTCCGAGGTATCAGGGATCATCCGTACTTGTTCTTCCACCTTTACTGCTTTGAGGCATGGTCTCTTGCCAGGAGGAATGGTCTGGCTAGTCAGCTTGCTCTCGGGACTTCCAGGCTTTGACTTCCAGGCATGGAATTATAGTCAAGCCGCCATGCCTGTCTCAAATTATTTACCTTGCTCCTGGGTATCCGAACACAGGTTCCTTGGGTTGCACAGCAAACACTTTAACCACTGAGCCACCTCCCCAGCCCACCATTTGGTCTTCGAGACAAGGTCTTGGTGTGTATCCGATGCTGGTCAGGTTTATGGGAGAACTTCATGCTTCTGTCTGTCCAGTGCCAGGAGGTTTGATTTCAGCTGCCATTTTGTTCTGTTTCTCCAAAACACTTCATTTCTAATGTCCCTCATGGAGACCCTAGTGCCCAGAACAGCCTCTGCTTCTCTCTTGCTCAACGCTCAGTTCCTCTGGCGTGCTTCTCCTGGGTGGCCACATTCTCTGACCACATGGGGATGTTGTGACTGTGATTTCTGGTGTGACTGGCATCATCCCAGACCCCCATCTTGAAGGCACATGGTATGAGTACATCTTCACAGGCATGCCCAAAGGTTCAGTTCTCATTTGTTAAGCTGAGACAGTGGTGACAACCTTATACCATGATTCTTCTTGAACAGCGACCCACTCTAGGAAACCAGTGGGATCTTATACCTCCCCAAACTTGTGAGGTCTACTCCACTATTCCTAAGAGGTCTAAGAAGGACCCCCCCACATACACACACACAAGCATAGACTTTCAACAAAGGTATACAAGAAATGATATAAGCCTCTCTCCCACCTTCCTGCTTGCAATCTTCCTACTAGTGTAGGTCCTTTGCAGTAACTTCTTGCTTGTAAGCCAGGGCTGTTGCTAACTCCTCATTCAGAGTAGAAGTAAGTGGCTTGGTATGTGAAAAATTTCAGCCTGGCTCCATATGAGTATCCAGGGAAGGAGAAGGAGGTGGAAGGGAAACCAGGCAGAGAATTCCTCTTTCTTCATTTGAGCCAGGGTTCTCTGCAGCCCCAGGCCATAGCATGGAGGGGGCTCTGGCCAGCTGCACAGTTTCATTGCTCCCCCAAACTCTTGTCCAGGTTCCCAGAGGGGTGAAAGGGAATGTAGGCAAAAAAGGGGGGTGGAAAGGCAGAGAAGGGATAGAAACAGATCATCAGCCCTCTGCCCACCGTGGGGTAACACTTCCCTGGAGGGTTGCCAGCCCCGACATCCACAACTCTTTGTGATGCTGGGGGCAGCCCCTCGCTACCAGTCTTCAGCTATGTGGCCAAGACATGTCCATTGGCCAGGTGCCTGGCTGCCGGGCCTTAGGAGCCATTGGCCATAGCTGCCCAAGACCCTCATGCCACACCGTTCTTCAGCTGTGGACTTTTTGGAGTGGCCATACCATTGCTGGAGTCTGATTCTTCAACATCAATATAGGCATCCTTTCTCATCTGTAGATACACAGAGGGAGGAATAGCTCAGAGCAGTAGAAGGAGCTTGGGACATGTGATGGTTAGTTACTGACAACCAGACACGTAGGTGTCCAGGGAAACCTATGGAAGATTATCTAAGTGATGTGCAAAGACCCACCCGTGGGTGGGGATCATTCCCTGGACAAGTGGATAAGACAGAGAAAGGTCTGGTTGGAATTTGGCAGTCTGGCAAACTAGAAAGTATGCCCTTTTTCTCAGCATTTCCTGTGGATATGTAATGGACCATTCAGTCAATTCCTCATAATAAACTATATAACCGGCAGCCATGAGCATAATAAACCCCTTGTTCCACTAAATTGTTTGTGCCCAGGACTTCTCACGACATCTAAAGACCAAGATGATTTTGGTACCAGAAATGTTGGAGGCAAGGGGTGCTGAGGAATTTAGACAGCTGGGCTCCTGGGCACACCAATGAGAATGATCTCAATTGTGTAACTGATGTGGAAAGAACAAGCTGTCAGGGTTTCAATATGAGTTTCTCCCCTCCCCAACTCCACAAAGGCTCATGGGTTTGCATCATTAGCTGGTGATGGTATTTGGGAAGGGTATAGAATACATGGGAAGTAGAGCTTTGCTGGAGTAAGGCACATCAACAAGGATTGGCAACCCTGCCCTGCTTTCTCTCTCTGCCTCGTGATAGCTGTGGTGAATGAATCATTCTTCCACTTCTGCCTCCTGTACAGCCTTCTGTTATGGAATTCCCACCATTACAGAATATAGATAGATGATAGATAGATAGATAGATAGATAGATAGATAGATAGATAGATAGATAGATAGATAGATAGATCCTCTCTGGAACCATAAGTCAAATAACTCTTCCCTTCTCGCTTGAGTATGAGCATTGTCTCACAATAATAAAGAAGAGCTACTGAACCCCCCAGCCTTATGTAGGGTGTCTATATTTAAACAACAATGGAGAGATCTTGCATGTACACACATGTGCCCCACAGCACTGCACTTTCTCGCTTTGCTGTGAGACAACACTCAAACACAAGCAACTTAAGGAGGAAAAAGGAGATTTATTTGCCTCACAGTTCCACAGGGGAGACATAGTCCATCACAGCAAGCAGCAGAAGCTAGAGGAAGCTCAAGTCTCATCTGTCCTCATGGAGGCTGAGATCCATCTGCAAAGCACTAGAGCAGACTACTAGGCAAAGCAGGGCACGACTCACCACGCTGCAGGTCCAGCAAACTACAGACTGAAGGAGCCAGGACCTTCCCAAAGATTCACAATGACTAAGGATTCCAATGTAGGAATGTCCAATGTGGAAAAATCACATTAAAACCACAGCACATGGCTTTCTGCCCTTGCTGTAGATGTGATGCGTTTGCTCTTCCATGATGGACTCACACACACACACACACACACACACACACACACACACACACCAGAACTGTGATCTGGTGTGGACTCCCCCCCTTCTTTTCCTATTTCATTATGGCAAGAGGTCATGAAAATCAAGCAGAATTTTGTGACTGGGAGGGAGAGACACCCATCAGTTGATCCCAGGGGGGCCTCCTGACCTAACCTGATTTCATGAAACCACAGAGCATGTGCAAGATGAGGAAGAACCAGTACACGTGCAACATCTGGAGGGTTATCAGGATCGTGTTGAAGAAGTAGTAGCCAAAAAGGACCAGAGTTCTTGATGGAGTCAAAGATCGTGGTGTAGATAATCCTGTGGTGGGAGGGATAAAGGAGTTTCACAAGACTCTGTGGCTAACTTGAATGTTCCCAAAACTTCTATGGCTCCCCAGTATCCCTGCCCCTGGATCTTCAACTAGACACCACACACACACACACACACACACACACACACACACACAGGTTTCATCTACAGAACACACGTTTGCTCACTGGCCTTTCTGCACCATGAATCCCGAGGGAATGTCTACTCTCCCATGGGCCTTTTTTGGGTTTGCCTCTCCTTAGACTACAGACAACCCTTTCAAACTGTCTCATAAGGCAACTATAAAGCCAATCAGAAACAGGGTCCTGCAGAATGTCTTTGACCCCCACTTCTGGCCATGCCTTCCCTCTGCCAGGTAGCAGCTCCTGTTCCTTCCATGTGCCTCTTTCTCCCTTTTGGCCTTTCACCATCAAACTTCACCTGCTCTGCTCCTGGAAACTCAGGCTGGCTCTGAACTCATGTAGCTATGGACAACCTACAACCATGTGCCTCTGAGTTTTGTCTGTGTGGTGCTGGGGACAGATGCCAGGACTTCACACCTGCTTCAGCACTCTTCCAATCATGACTCCTCACATTGATCCATTTGCCCCTAGCTAATCCATTTCTTTTTTTTTTTTACCTCGTATGTGTGTGTGTGTGCGTGTGTGTGTGTGTGCGTGTGTGCATGTGTGCATGCGTGTGTGTGTGTGTGTGTGTGTGTGTGAGGGCACTGTGTGTCCCTATGGAAGATCAAGGTGACCTCAGGAATCACCCTGGATTGCTTCTTCTTCCCTTTTACTTTGCTTTGGTATTCTCCATGCTCTGCTTTCCAGGACCGGAAGTGCAGGTAACTTACATTTCCACCTGGCGTTTTTATGTGGGACCTGGTATGAGAATTCAGGACCTTCTGCATGAGAGACAGAATTTTAACCCATGAGTCATCTCTTCAGTCCCTGGTTAGTCTATTCTTTGTGTCTTCAAGAGCACGTGTACCCATCTCTGTTTCTTCTTCCTCCTCCTCTTCCTCCTCCTCATCATTCTCTTCCTCCTCCTCTTCCTCCTCTTCATCATTCTCTTCCTTCTCCTTCTTTTCCATCTCTTCCTCTTTCCTACATCTCCTACTCCATTCTTCCCTTGCTCTTTTTTCCTCCTTTCTTCTCTCCTTGTTCCCCTCCTACTCTCTCATCTCTTCCTCCTCCATCCCCTCCTCCTTGTCTTCTTCTATCTCCTTCTCCTCCCCAACCTTTCTTCATCTCTTCCTCCTCTTCTTCTACTCATCCTTCATCCCTCTCCTTCCTTCTTTTTCCCTCTCCCTGTCTTCCCCTCTCTTTGATACCCAGAACCTCTCCACACTTAACTGCAACCCCAATCCCAGCTTGTTTCTCTTTTACCTACCCGTCCCAGGTTCCCGAACACATCAAAGTGTCCCAGACCTCCAACTCATCCTCAAGCTTTGCTGGCTGCTAATAATCTCCACGGGTTGGCAATTCCTTTAGCTTTCCTTCTGCAGAGTGAGTCCTGGGCTGTCTTGTCTTGCCTGCCTCCTGTCTACACCTCAGGCCCAGTAGGAAGCAGCTGGGTTCCTGTGACTAGCATAGCTCCCCTAACTCTGCCAGCTGTTCCCCCACATCACCACCAGAGGGAAGCAGCGAGCAACGCAGTCAGGCTACCTTGGTGGGGTTTAGATTTGGTTTTCTCTGCCCACTGACTCCCAGGGCTCTCTCCAACCAACCCACAAAGTCCTCCAAGTGCCTCGTATGGCCATCTTGATATGACTTCCCCCACTAACTGTGCTCCTATCACACCTGTTCATTCCTATTCTCCCAGAATTTGGGCCACAGCTTAGCCTCCAGAGCCTTCACACATGCCCCTCCCTTGGCCTAGACCACCAAGGATTAGCACAGTTCTTGCATCTCCGACTTTCTGGCCAGCCCACTGTCCCTGGAGCAAGCAATACACATCCAATGCGGACTGTATCCACTCCTGCTTCCTGCCACCTCTCTAATTCCCCCCATTTTTTAACTATACTTTTTGCCTAGTTATACAAGCTCAATAGATAACCTCCTTCTTCTCCCTCCCCCCACCCTGCCCTCCTATTGTCCCCTGTAGGTGAGCACAGAGTCCAGGCTTGGTTGACTGCTGTGGCCATGCTGCAGAGTGAGCAAAAGCCACTCAGTTCACAAGCCAGTTAAGCACACTTACTCATGGCTTGGCCCACTCCAGTTAGACTTCTCATGCTCTACACAATGTCCATACCTCTAGGAGTTTTAGAATGACAGTCAGAACTTGTGGTCTGGTCGGCTCCTGAAAGGGCCCCGTATGAACTTGCTAGTGGCAGGATTGGCCAGCTCCCCCTGTATAAGTCTTTGTTCTTGCACAATAAAGGGGACACCAACTTTCCTCGCACAGTGTCTTCTGTGCTTGTCTCTCTGCTTTCTTAGTAGCATCAATGTCCTCACTGCTGTTGTGTCCCAAGAGTAGCCCCGGCTGGGTCGCTGCCACTGCCAGCAGCTCTGCTGGTCACTGTTGCTGTGCCTGGAACTGCAAGAGTCTCCACATTCCATGTTCTCACCCATCCCACTTTCTTACCCCCCACCTTCTTTCCTTCCTTCCTATCTTGGTGCTTCCTGCTTTCTCTCTCCCATTCTCCAGAGCCTCTGTATGTGGGCACTGAATTTCCCTCTGAGTCATCTACACTAGTGAGGGTTCAGGACTCAGTGGCATAGGTTGCGGCCCCTTCTTGAGCTGCCTGCTAGTATAGGAACACTATGACTGTTTAACTCCCTTACTCTAAAGATCCTACTGACTAAAACCTTGTCCCCTGTGACCTGTGCTAGACTTTGGGGAGTTGTTGACATGTCAGCCATTGTGCAGGTCAGACGAGGTCCACTCACATTGTGGCTATATACTGGTGATGCCGCCCTGACTTGTGTGGAGTACTTAGCATATCATTGGTCCTACCCGATCTATTAGGCTCTTATACTATTGCCACCTCCTCTTCTGTAAAGTTCCCTGAGTTTTAGGATTGGGAGAGATTTGGCTCAGTTGGTTCCGGATGAATATTCCTTAACAAAATTAACCAATCTCTAAATTAATATGGAATCACAAAAGGCCCAGGATATCAAAAATAATCCTGAGTGAGAAAAACGTTGCTGGATGTGTCACCATACCAAACTTTCATCTATACTACAAATCTTTAGTAATCAAAATAGCCTGGTCTTGTCTCCAAAATAGACATGTTGATCAATGGATAAGGGTTCAAGACCCAAATATAAGCCCACACAATTACAGCCATGTGATCTTTGACAAAGGCACCCAAACATTCATTGGAAATAGAACAGCATCTTCAACAATTGGTGCTGGTAAAACTGGATATCTGCATGCATAAGACTAAATCTGCACCCATACTTGTCACCATGCACAAAAAAATAATTCTATATTGATCGAGGACCTGGATGTTAGGCATGAGACTATAAAATCCCTACTTGAAAGGATAGAGAACTAACTTCTATGAACATGGTCGTGCTTGTGCTGTCGAGGTGAATTTTTGCTGTATGTGGGATTATTCCCAAAAGTAGGAACACAAGGATGGGAGAAGCAATAATATGCAAGCTACTTCACACAATTTAGGGCCGAAGCAATCATATTTAGACTTTACATGCCCTATGCAATGTCCAACACACTATTGACCTCACAAAGTCTAGCATTTGCAATAGGATCCTGGGAGGCAAGGGATTGACAGCCACAGTAATGTTCCTATGCTTAACGGAAACACAGGAAAGGGTTCTGGGAAATGCTACTGGGTCCTTGCACCTCATTGGAGAGGAGGACCCAGAGGAGAGTTTGGCATGCACATTAAAGGATGTTCTGGGGATGGGAAGGGAGGCCATAGGGGATGGGAGGGAAGGGGGAGGGGAGGGGGCACAGGGGGAGGGGGTGACTGGTATACCTGTTAAGTTTATATGAGTGGAAATAAAAAAAAAGGATAGAGAAATAACTTGAGCTGATACAGTTAAGCCAACAGTTCCTAAACAGAAATCCAGTAGCACAGGCACTAGTACCAATACTCACCAAATGGGATCTTGTGAAATTAAAGAGCCTCTGTTCAGATAAAGAGATTGTAAACCCACCAAAAAGGAAACCCATAGATTTTGAGAAAATCTTCACTAACCACAGATCTGATAGAGTGCTATTATCCATAGTGCACAAAGAACATAAAAAACTATATCCAAAGAGATAAATGGCCCAATTAAAAATGTATGAGGAGAGATAATAAAAAATGTTAAAAAAAAAAAGAACTCAAAAGAAACTTTCCCAGGGATATTACTTTTTTATGTATGCACTGTGAGCTGTAAACTTTTCTCTTAGGACAGCATTTGGTGTTTCCTAGAGACTTTGATATGGTGTGTTTTCATTATCATTAATTTTCAGGAATTTTGGAATGTCCACACCACATTCTTTTTGAGACTATTTCTCATTCAGTATCATGCTGTTTAATTTTCAGATTATTTTTTTTGTTATTTGCCTTGCTGTTTCATCTAGCTTTATTCTGTGCTGGTTAGATAAAGCACAGGAAGTATTTTCCACTTAGCTGTATAAGTGGAGGCTTGCTTTTTGGCCCAAAATGTGATCAGTTTTAGAGAACATTCCATGGGCTGCTGAAAAGAAGAGATATTCCTTGGTGGTATGATGGAAGACTTTATAGAGTTATATCAGGTCTGTTTGGATTGTGGTTTGCTTCACCTCAAGTGTATCTTTGCTTAGATTTTGGCCTGTTGACCTATCCAATAGTGAACGTGGGGTGCTGAAGTCCCCTACTCTTACTGTGTTTGGGTGCATTTGTTGTTTGAGATGTAGTTTTTTTTTTCTTTTTTTTTTTAATAAAGGTTGATGAGTCTATATTGGGTGTTTTTATGTTCAGAATTGTGAAGTCATTTTTTTGGATTGTTCCTTTGACTAAAATGTATATTACTCCAGTCTCTTATGATTTCTTTTCATTTGAAGCCCATTTTGTCAAAAACTAGGATTATGACTCTTGCTTTTTTCCTTTTTACATTGTTTGGGAGTACCATTGAACATCCTTTCATTCTGATACTGTGTTTATCTTTCTACGTGAGATTTGCACCTTGAAATAAAAGATTGATCATTGTGATTTCTAATCCATGCTTGTAGCCTGTGTTTCTTGATTGAAGAGTGAATTCCACTGAAATTTAGATTTATAATTTGTTGCTGTATACCCTGCTGAGCCAGCCATGGGGGGAGGGGAGAGGGCTTTGAGGTGAATGGGTGAGCCAGTGACGGGGTCACCACAAGACCCGGGAATCAGGTGAGAAGAAGCAGTGGATGAGATGCCACTGATTCAGAGTCATTAATGGGGTTTTGGGCTTATGTAAGGTCAAGGTCCAAATAGGTGTTGCCATCTCTCTTCTGTGGGACAGCCACCAGTCATTTAACTGTTTACTAGGTGTCCTTTGCAGTGGCAGTTTAGACAGGTCTCTTCTCATTGGTTGTTCATCCCTCTGCCTGCACAGTCCTCTGTTGGGACATGTCTGTACATGCCCAGGGTTGTCCATAGCTGGGAGCCGGGCTAGGGCCTCCCTGAATCGGTAATGCCACATTTCACCTTTTTATTTATGTATACTTTTTTTCAGTGGGAACCATGATAGTTTGGGTGACCTGGAGCCTCTTCAGCTGCATGAATATAGCTGACTGTGTCTGTCTTAGGTTGGTCAGCACCCTCGTGGGGAGCCTTACCCATCATTGACTAACCAGTCATGAGACCATCAGAGTGAAGGAATCATGGTCCCAAAGGGGAACTCAAGGTGGCAGAGAAAAACAGGTTTTCTTCATTGCAGGGGCCAGCTGAGAGGCTGTAGGGGGGGCAGGCGGAGAGGTTGTGGGCGGGATAGGCAGAGAAGCTGTCTAGAAGAGCTCTGGAAGGCATGTCAGGATATGTGGATAGTAGATTAGAACAAGGCCTCATGAATCTCTGCAATCCAAGCTTGAACCACGTCTCTAGGAGGGCCATGGCTTGGATGTTCAAGGGCCATAAGCACCTGTACCTGCAGTCTTGTTGATGGACCACTGCTGAGAGATGTGCTGAAGGAAACACTTAAGCAATACAATTAATAAAAGAACAATTCCTCTTATGATGGCATAAATTACAATCCAAGAAGGATCAAACAGCCTTTTAAAGTTGTTCCAGATTCTGGTTACAAACCCAGCATCTATAAGCAACTTACAATCCCAGTATCTATAAGTTGTTCATGAGCCTTGGAAATGTTGGAGACCCGATAGATAAGAAAAAGGACAAAAACTAACTTTTCAGTACATCACACTTAGGAGGATAAATGTATGGCACTTCTGTGAACCAATATTGTAACTTGATTTAAGCTGGGAATGACTTGAAAACATTAAATGCACACGAGCAAAAACTAGTAAATCAAAATGTTAAAGAGGACAGAAACCATACTTTTTCTCTTTGAAAAAGAACTAGAAATACTCATTAATGATGACAACTCACTCAAAGCTTTTCCTATTTCATTTCTCCCCATTATACTACTAGTTATAACAGTCTAATTTTTAAGGTCTGTACAATCTCTACTACACTATTTTATATGTGGTAATAACAATTCTATAAAAAAGCTATTTATAAATCATAGAATAAATCCAAGAAACAAAATTGTACATATTTCAAACTTGAAAGAAATAAATTATATCATTATATATCAATTAGAATTGTATCAGTGTTAACTAACATCTATGGTAGATCTTTTTCCCCCAATATAATTAAGCAGTGCACAAAAGGGCTCAAGCTACAGTTAATCACATTTGTTTTTTCTTAAAAACACAAATTTATTCATTATAAACAATTAAAAACAGTGTTCTTCCTCCATAACAGACATTAAAACTAAGTTTTTTTAAAGTATCAACTACTTGTAAGACATTTTAGACAATACACATTTATATATAATCATTTAAAATGTATACTCTGAAATCTAAGATATTGTAGCTCTCAATTTACTGAACTACTTTGGCATTAAGTAACCACAATTTTGTATCTTTAAAATACATGAAACTTATAAACATAAAAGAAAACTGTTGATTTAAGATAAACAGCCATAATCTCATTTTGAAATGAAAATATTAAATGATTTATAAAAATTTCAGTTAATTTTAGTACTTTACATCTTTTAGAGCCAAATGTATAGTTTAAGTATAACACAAGTAAATAAAAGCTTTTAAAATTTTGTAGAAAGCAGGACATTATTAAATATGAAATAAGAATGCAGCACACGGTCATAGGAGAATACTTTTATGTCTGTTTAGATAAACAATATTTAAAAAATAAAATCTCTGCAGTTACCAATACCGAGTAGGACCTTTACTAGTCTATTAGTGTTTTTAACCTTCTAACTTCTGTTGCAAGAAAGTCCCCAATATCTGTAGGTTATCTTCAAAAACTTGTCTTTTAAGAATTTTTTAAACATTTTTTTATTATCTCCACTCATACAAACTTAATAGGTACACCGGTTCCCTCCCTCCCTCCTCCTCCCCCCCCCGACACATCTGCTCGTCCTCCCCTCACCCCTCCCTACCCACCTCCCAGTGCCTCCCCTCCCCCAATCCACGGATAATCCTTTAATATGCATGCCAAACTCTCCTCTGGGTCCTCCTCTAAGATGACGTACAAGGACCCAGCAGCATTTCCCTGAACCCTTTCCTTTGTACCCCTTCAGTATAGGAACACTGTTTTGGCTGTCAATCCCTTGACTCCAAGGATCTTGGTGCTTTTAGCAAATGCTAGACTTTGTGGGGTCAATAGTGTGTTGGATATTGCGCAGAGCATGCAAAGTCCAATTATGATTGCTTTGGCCCTAACTTGAGTGGAGTACCTTGCATATCATTGCTCCTCCCCATCCTTGTTCTCTTACACTCTTACTGCCCTCTCTTCCGCAAATTTGCCTGAGCTTCAGGATGGGGAGAGATTAGGCTGGCCTAGTTCTAGGTGGTTGATATAGAGTCTCTGAAGTTCTGGATTATGGTTTGTTGATTTTTGTCACCTCAAAAAATGATTAACTAACTTATGAGAAGCTGGCAGCTAGAAAAAACATTCATGGAATCCATGAGAAACAGGCATGGAACTAAAAATGGACTCATAGCACTAGAGAGTCATGAGGGGCTAGGGCACCAAAGATGGCTGTCAGGGCAAGGTATATCTGCACACAAAAGCAACCCCAGGGAAACTGAATTTTTTCTCTTTGGTTAACTCCCATGGGGCCCAACACAGTTGCCTTTAGATTCAGATGAAGCTAGAGATCAAGTTGTTTGTTGATTGAGGAGAGCTATAATCTCTACATAGGGAAGATGGCTATCTTATCTCTGGGAGGATTCAAGTTAGTTCCTCAGAAAGAGTGTTCCCTTAGGGTGTTTCCAGCAGTAGGGGATGACCTTCAAGGATGTCAGAGACCTTCAAAGACCTTAGAGACTGTCCCAGCAGGGACTGTTCTAGACCTGCCTATTGTACCCCTTAACTTTCTGAGGATCCAGACTGCTCAAGAAAAGAGGGGCAATGATCACTCTGGCTACTTCCTGCTGAGCATAGATGACTTTATTACTTCAAGGTCTGTTTAAAAGAGACAAAACACAGATAAGTTGAGCCTCCAAGATCTACACAAGAATTAAATCATTATAACTGAAGAGCCATAAGGGATAAACCAAATAAGCTTAGTAGTCTTACTGTGAGTACAAGCAAGAGTTAGTAAAGAACACGTGCTTGCAAGGTATAAAAGCCAAGAGCTATAAGTAATCTATATATTGGATTTCTTTCTCATCTGGTTATTGTAAACCTCCAAGATCTCATTCTAAAACCTGTCCAAAACAATGTGAACTGTCTGATTCTTTATATAGTACAATCTGAATTAGTCCTCCTTAGGACCACTCCTCAGATCTGAGCAAAAAGCCAGCATTCATTTTTCTTGTGGGAAAGGGAATTTCATAAATCAAAACCTAACAATTGCAAATTTGAAGACATAGCTTCAATGGAGGACAGCCAGGCTTCCAATTGGTCTTTGTTTGCCTCTGGAATGTCCAGAGCCTGAATGGATGCCATGAGGACCTGCATAAAGCAGGTTTGTGTTGTAAAGCCTGAGTCCTCACTGCTTTCCATTTGCATCCAAATAGGACAATTAGCACTGAAAGGGCAACTTCAAAAGTTAACCAAGTTACCAAATTTACTAGTGAAAAGAAGGCTGGTATCCTGTCCCATAATTGTTTGCCAAAGGACACAGCAGTAATAATTTGAACTTTAGTTAATTTTGATATGTCAAAGCATAGTTTGAAACATTCCAGGTGCCATTTATATTGGTGGGACAGGAGGAATATGGCCATCCTGGACTTCCCACTTATGGGTCAGGAAGAGCAGCGCTCAGGACACATTTAAAGCATTTTTTTTTTTTACTTTCCCTACTGGGAAAGAAATTTCAGGTTTGTCAGCTTGGGCATGCCTGCTAGTATTTTATATATCCCCTTAGGCAGATGGATCCTCAAAGAAACTCCTTAAGTAACTTAGGCCAAAATCTTGCAAGGAAAAAGCAAACATAAACTTGAGTTGACCCAAATGCACTTAGAATCTCCTGAAAAGTTTATGCTGGGTCCTGCATTTATCCTTCTTTGTTTCAAAGGACTAGGGGGTCTGACTAAAGTTCAGGCTTGAAGTCCTGTTCCACCTTAGCAGTCATGTACATGGGAGCATGTAATTAGAAAGCAGATTTGTCCACAAGAAAGGGAGCTCATACTTACCATGAGTAGGAATAAATTCCGATGAACTTTTTAGATGAAATTATATTTTTCTGGCTGCTAGATTTGATGGGATAAAATTCTATAAAAGATGTCAGAGGAATGAGCAAGTTTGATCGAGCAATATCATAGTAGCTTTGTTATTTTGGGAACCCATAGAAAAACCTTTAAGAGCTCAATGGCATTTTCACTTGTAGCCTCATAAAAGCTCAAAACCAAGCGAGAAATTTTTTCTTGAAAGAAAACTTACAATTTATCAGAAAAACAATTGTGATTGATATAAAACATAACTAGTTAAGGCCTTAGATGTTACCAGAATTATTTGTTCTTATTTTTAAGTATGCATACATCTATTTAAAAATGGCGTGCCAAAATTTTTATATCAGTGTGCAACAGAAATGAAAAAAATTGAAGTGGCCACAAACACAAGACATACATGTAAACACAGAACACACAAACATACAAGCACATGAACAACATTTTACTGGCAACTGTACAATTTACCAGCAATTGCCTTAAAAGTATCCTTGAAAGCTTTATCAAAGGCAGATTAGCATTAGGAAAACCTTATTTAAAACAAGACCTCACATTAGTTAAGTCCGGCAACTTAGCTTAATTATGAAAAACATCTAGCAAGGAAAATATTCTTATCCATAGGTTCCCACATTTTCTCTGGGGGGATCCAAGATACTAAAACCGCAGCCTCATTCCAGAATTCCTCTCAGCCAGCAGACTTAACCTCCAGGCCTCTAGTCTTTAGGAGAGATTTTAAAACAAATATCTGGGGCTCCTTGTAGTGTGAGTGGAGGTTGCCCATTTTTCTAAAGAACAGAAATGAGACCAAAAGAGGCACAGATGAGACAAGGAATGTATTGGGCCCAAATGTCTTATGCTTGGTCGCGGACTTCCAGAGTTCCTTATTATTCCCCCAGGCCGTATGTGCATATGATGCCTCTGGGTCAGGCTGATTCAATGTAATGAGCCTGGGCTCTGAGTTCTGAGGGGACCAATTTCTCATGCGAACTCAAGGGAGGAAATCCTTGTTTTAGAGGGGCTTTTTGATTGTGGGGAAATCAAACAAGTGATTCGGGCTCCTTGATTATCAGCAAATCAAGCAAGCACAAGCAGGGAAAGGGGAAGAGGAGGGGGCCACCTGCTCACTTTCAGGTGCCTTAAGCACAGGAACACAAAACTAGAGGGCCAGCTCATCAAACATTACCGGAATGGGTGTCTCATTTACACCAAAGATGGCACCACATTGGAGCACCAATTGTTGCTGTATCCTCTGCTGGGCCAGCCATGGGGAGGAGAGAGGGCCTCGAGGCAAATGGGCGAGCGGGTAACGGGGCACCACCAGACCCCAGGAATCAGGTGAGAAACAGCAGTGGACGAGATGCCGCTGATTCAAAGTCATTAAAGGCATTTTGGGCTGATGTAAGGTCAGGGTCCATCAGGTGTTGCCATCTCTCCTCTGGAAGACAGCTACCAGTCATTTAACTGTTTACTAGGTGTCCTTTGCAGGGGCAAGTTAAACGGCAACTTCCTATTGGTTGTTCATCCCTCCTCCTGCACAGTTGGGACATGTCTGTACATGCCCAGGGTTGTCCGTAGGTGGGAGCCGGGCTAGGGCCTCCCTGAATCGGTAGTGCCACAATAATTGAGAAATGTTTGTTGATTGCTATCATTTCCTATTTTTTACATGTGTGTTTCTTTGCTTAGTAGCTGTGTTGGCATTATATTTCCTTTCTATATATAATATATATGTAATAATAGTTATACTTATTTTAGACTTATCTTTTCTTCACATTTGCATATTTTTTCTAGTATCTTCTGTATGCCTTGTTTAGCTGTCATGCAGGTTCTCATTACACTCATGTTGTAAAATTTTTCTTTCACCTTCAATCATGGCTGATAGTTTTGATGGGTATATCTGCCTGGGTTGGCATCTGAACTCATTCATAACCTGACATACATGTCATCAAGCTCTTCTGGCTTTTATTTTTTCCATTGAAACCTGTTATTATAACAGGTTTTCCTTTAAATGTGACTTGATTATTCTACCTTGAGATCTCAGAACATTTTCTTTGTCTTGAATCTGCAGTGTTTTGACTATTATTTGTAATTACAAGATTCTATTTTGGTCATATCTGATTAGGGCATTTGTCATGTGTTGTACTTGAATGGAAATCTCTATCCTTAGATGTTCGAAGTTTTTATTTATGATAGTGTGAAATAATGTCTTTGTATTCGGTTTCCATGAATGCACAAGTTTGGATTTTCAGAGTGTCCCAAAGTTCTCAAATATTCCTCTCAATTTTTTTTTTTTTTTTTTACTATTTTCAGCCTTTGAATCTATCATTATAGGGGTCATTGTTTTTTTTTTAAGAGCATTTTTGTCTTGGTTTTTTCTGTTCTGTGGATTCAATGTGTGACTTTGGTATTTTTCTCTTTGGTCTCAGGATTCTTTATTTGTCATGTGTTTCTGACTTTTTTGAGTTCAATAGAATTACCATATTTGGACTGTTCTTTGGAGTCCTTGACTAGATGTGAAAGGAGTCAGTCTATGTTTTCTTAGTGCTGCTTGTGGATAATGGTTATTGTGGTACCCAAGGAGTGTGTAGGCCCAGTTCATGTTAAGGGAGGGGAAAGAGTTTTGGTCTAGTTATGTGTGAGTAATTAAAAAGTAGGTGTCAGGGTTTGTGAGGGTAAGGCATGGATTAAGTATTGAAACAGCTTTAAGAAGATATAACAGGGTGGATATAGTAGCAAGGGTTTTGATTTGTGTGAGACATGGCTGCTTATAGATGGTTTGGGGTATGAGATGATGAATGGCTAATACCATGAAAGGGTGGGTGCATGGGGTTTGGTATGCATTGTATGGACATCTCAAGATGTGGTGGATATTAATTGATGTTTAAAGGAAAATAAAATGGGATACTCATCTTAGGGTTATATGAAAAGCTTTCCTTCTGTTGAATTGTGAGATTGTTGGGGGACTTCCATTGTATGGTACTGGTCACTGGTCACCATTCTGAGGTTTCAGTGAGCCCTGTTAATTTCGTGGAGGCTATTTTAATGATTAGCAGGATGGTGGGGGACTGAAAGAAAGCTAGTGTTTGTTAGATAGTGAGTGTGTGGTGAGGTTGAATGGAAAATTCAGCTGCCTTTTCATTGGCCAGGCCATATGGTCAGTCTGCACTGGAAGATTGATGTGGCCATGGGAAGATTTTTGATTTATTTTGAGAGAGAAAGAGAGACAGGGAGAAACAGAGGCAGAGGCAGAGACAGAGTCAGAGAGAGTACAGTCATACCATGGTCCATGGGTGGAGATCAGTTGACTTTCAGAAGACAAACAGAGCATCATCATCACCATCTTCATTATTTTTAAAAAGATAAAAACCATAGAATTTACTTGAAGTTAATGGTGATACTATTTAGTAGAGGTTCATGAGGAAGGAAAAACAGCTGATGTTTTAAATTCTGTCATTTTAGTATTACATATTCATAATACAAAAGTAGGGGATCACAAAAACATGATAGATAGGAGGAGGAAAACACAAGAACTTAATACCTTCAGATCCAATTTTGCAATAATGGTGTTCTATAAACACCAAAAAAGAAATCCTTCAGCAGGTTCTGGACCATCAAAAGGGATCCTCCTCAATTCTGAGCTTGTTCCATGAAAGACTAATACACTTTCACAGAGACTGTTAATACACACTTGGGAGGGATGGTAGGTAGGAGAGACTTAGCTGGATTGGTGAAGGGAAGTGAGGGTGAACAAAGAGGTTAGAAGAGGGGGATTGGGTAAAAACACAAACTCATTTTGTCTGCATATGTAAAATTCTAAATAAAAGTTTTGAGTCCCAATTGATTGATAAAAAATATGGCATTTTAGCCTGCACAGAGACTATTGGTTTCTTGTGAATTAAGATTCCAATCATAGTCTTTGATAAGAGTGACTAACTATGTACCAAATTCTGGATTTCCATGAAAATGTTTAGGGTGTAACTATAGCCCCTAATGTAATAAAATGAAGAAAAGGGATAACTTTGAAAACTAATTATCTTTGCTTAGACACCACAAGGGTGAAAAATCATACATGGGATTGGTGTCCTCTGAAAAACCTAGAAACCTTTGGAGAGATTGTTCAGAGGTTCAAGTCTCTGCCTTACATGCAGAAGGAGCTGAATTCAGATCTGGGATTCAAATGTACAAAAGTGCGACTGAATTTGTGGTGACCTGCACTTCCTACCTTGGAATGTGGAGTCTGAAAAACACAAGAGCAGTGTAGTAAGTAGGCAGTATTATGGAAGAGAATCTCCCATGACACCCTTGGCCCTCTACAAGCACGCACATTCAAGTGTCCTCTGGTATGCACGCACACACACACACACACACACACACACACACACACACACACGTGAATACACAAATAGAAAACTTAAGAGGTTTTTATTTCCCTTTGTCTTCTGAGAGATCATAGGAAACACATTATCTTCCATCTGTTGAACAAGAAATAGGGTATCAATAATTAACTCACCGAATTGTGCATTGATCTTGGAAATTATATTTTAAATATGTAAATGAAAACAAACAATGGTTTGAGCATTTTGTCTCTGATAGATAGTTATTTGGCAAACCTCTGACATTTAAAACAATGATAAACATAGTCAAGTCATTCACTCTGTGGTAACAGTTGACACAAATTGTTTCCATGTTTATTTACTTATTATCAGAGGTCTGCATCAGACTGATTAGTAACAGTGAGAACATACAACATGAAGGTCATCTCCAAAAGATTCTGGAAATTTCTGCATTTAGCATGATTCTTGTTTCTCCAGTTTGGGAAATCTATGGAATGACACATGAACCACACAGTAAATATTCTGATACATGCTGGATGTCATTTATCTGGGACAGTGGAGTACGTAGTACTGCATGTTTCTCTCACAGCTCTAACTACATGGGTCCTTTGTGCTGCTTTTCTCTCACACGTTAACTTCAAATTCTCTGATGAATCCACTTATATCATAGAATGTATTGTTTACAGAAAAAGCTTGTTGACACAGACCTGGGACCAGCTCTGTTCCAGATCACCTCATTTGGAGCACAGACAGGATGAACTCATGGCACCTGAGGCAGGAAGAAGCTATGGTCAAAACTTGTTTGCATCATCTCTTTGTCACCTAGATATGGACCACAGGTGCTTAGCCCCACGGTACTCTTTTTAATGTATTTCAGAGCACGTGGTATGAGCTGGATATAACTGAATATAAACAATGGAAAGATTTCGATGGCATCTCCCATCAGCTTCAAAAATAAAACCAGACACTGGCATAAATTCACATGTGTCATAAGCCCATCTCTTGGATGCTGAAGGTTCCTTTTGTACTCAAACTGACATTCTACAAGACAAGGAAAAGATGCTCAGGTTGATATTTGTCTTCCTGCTTCTGAAGCATCCTCTCTTCTGGTGCAGTCTCAATGGAAGCAGTTGCTTCTGGAGAATAAAGCAGGAAGGGGACAGTGATAGAAATGAACAGAATGGCTGTGTTTTCATCCTTTACACATCATTAAACTACTACCCACCAAAAGTTGATTTCGGTTTCCCATTTAACCTAAAGCAAGTGCTTTCTTCATTTCTTTCATTTTCTGTTTACCAGCATGAACAATGCATTACAGGTGCATTGAGTGCTGAGGAGTTGGCTCAGGGATTGCAGTCTCTGCTTCCCAAGAAGAAGGACCTGAGTACGGATACACAGATTCCTTACAAAAATGCCAAGTGGAAGTGGAAGCAGACTGCAATTTAAGACCTGGACAGCAGAGCCTGGTACATAATAAAAGAAAGCAATAAGGGCATATGCCAGTGCTGGGTGATTCATATTGTCATCCTTATACCTCCACAGGCCCACTCACTCAGGTACCCTCTAGCATACACAGACACACACACACACACACACACACACACACACACACACATACACACACAGAAACACCCACACAAAGAGTTATGTTGACACTTTCTAAAAGTTCTTCCCCATTCTGCCAATCTACACTTCTGGACATGAGCCAAGATTTACTTTCATATGTGGAAACACTAGACATCGGAGGTTTTTTTTTCCCTTCTATAGACTACATAACAATGCTGCAAGCCTAGACAGGAAGTCCCCTATTTTAGTTCTCCTTCTTTTTCCATGATCTATTTCTTGGCATATACAGTCATTTCCCTTGAAAGATGTTTCACTCACTCACTCACTTAAATTCCTTTTCAATGGGACACAGAAAAGTGTTCAGTATCTGCTAATGCTTCATTTGAGCATGTGATTACCAAAACCTATCCAAAGAGTCACTCAGCTTATTACCAAAGGTTTTTGGTCAATTCGTTTCCATAGATACTGATCATATTCAGTGATGTATCACAGCATTTCATGCTATTGTGTTCTATTCAACAGCATATGAAACTGATTAAAGGAACAGGATCTCTGTCAACTAGGAGACTAGTAGACTTTCCAAATTTATTGTGGCACAATGTGACATGGATTCTGTCTTAAAATTCAGCTGTTAACATCATTAAGGAAACATACATACAAATACAATTGGAGGGAAATCTAGTAAAAAAGATGTTTTTGCATTTGTTAGAACAAGATGCATCACTGACAGAAATGGCTGCTTACATCCCAGTCACATTCCAGGCTGACAGGCAGTCATAGCAAAAGCTGATAACTTTTGCAAGCAGAGGAGAAGTCTAACAAACAGAGTCGATTTTCTTTTCCAGCATCTTTTATTGTCACTGAGGAGAGTTTTACATTTACACATCCTCTAATCCTGACAATATGAATTACATTTCTCTTGACTTTTCTTTATTATTTTCCAGAATGTAAACACAGTTTTATGTGAAATGGAGCACATACACTCTTTGACTCTAACTGCTGATTCTCAGTGTTGGGTGTGCAGCATATATCATTTGTTGTTGACTCTAACTAGAAAGTGTAAGTGGAGACTAAAGGGCTTATTCTCCCAGGGCTTATTCTCCCAGTTGCTTAGGTTCTATATTTATTCCACAACTTGAGCATGAAATCTAGACTCTGAGGAAGATGTCGTAAGGACATATCTTCATAAACAGAAGACTTTTCTCCAACACAGGAACCTGAGGGCTAAATATCACTTACTACATACTGTTCTTTGTATCTGAGGGAAGGTGGTTGTGCGGGAACAACATGCAATGAATACTGTGCTCTCTTTTCAGTTTGACTTTGAGAAACTACTAACATGCTCTGACTTTAATGTTTGCCACTGAGGAAATAAACAGAAACCCCAACCTTTTATCCAATGTTTCTTTCAGTTTTGCATTTATTTCTGGTTCCTGTAAGCGTGACTATTCATTGAACAGTTATCTAAATGAGGCTGCAGAACATACTTATGTTTTTCCTAATTATTTATGTTATGCATCTGCTTGTGAAGTGATATTTACAGGACCATCATGGAAAACATCTGCCAGATTTGCAACATATATACAGTTCCTGATTCATCTGCAGGTGAAGTTGGGTATTATCACCGTCTTCTTCTGCTCTACAGAATGTCTATGGAGAGTTGAAGTTGACTGGGTCTATGGGCCATTCCTCTCAATAAGGAGTTTGACAATTTCTTGTTTAAAAAGAGCACACAGGGATTAAAAAATTGAATTTTCTGGAATATGTAAAGTCATCATTAGATTTGTATAAATTCTTGGGAGAAATAAAAGATTAAGAATGGAATAATGACATTGTATTTCTCATGAAATATAGTTCTGAACACAATTCAGATGTGATTTTGAGGTTGATTTGAATTCTCTTCTACCTGAGTTTAGTGTGTTTTCTTTGCTTCAGATGGCCTATGGGCCATTTCATCCTATTCTTAGTAGCCGTGACAACTTTCCTTATCTGTATCAAATGGCACCAATGGACACATTTCTCCCTCTTGCCTTGGTCTCCCTGATAATTCATTTTGGATGGACATGGGGGTGGGCTGGTGATTTCTGATGATTACCAGGGTATCCAATTTCTCTCAGACTTAAGGGTACACATGAAAAATAATGGAGTCTGTTTAGCTTTTGTGAATGAGATTCCAGACAACATGAACTTATACCAAGCAAAAGCTGAAAAATATTATAACCAGATAATGACTTCATCAGCAAATGTTGTTATTGTTTTTGGAGACATAAACTGTCCTAGAACTGAACTTTATAAGATGTGAAAATCTGGGAATACAGAGAATCTGGGTGTCCACCTCACAATGGAATGTCAGCACAAGGAAAAGAACTTTCACCCTTGATTCATTCCATGGACATTTCACTTTTTCACATCACCATGGAGAGATTTCAAGTCTGAAATATTACATCCCAAAATGGAAAATTTCTATGAGCTACTGGACATTTTTTTGTCCAGATTGGGGTGGATGCATTTTAACTGTTCACTCTCTGAGTCTCGATGTGAAAGACCAAGCAACTGGTCTTCTAACACCTCCTTGGAATGGTTACCACAGTACATGTTTGATATGGCCCTGAATGATGAGTGCTATGATTTATACAATGCTATGTATGCTGTGGCCCATGCATAGCATCAAATGATTCTTCAAGTTCTAGAGATACAGCCACCAAATCAGACTATAGAAACAGTGACCAAGTGCTTGCAGGAACAGTGGGAATAGTGTCATGGATGGGACATCCTTAAATATACGCAGATAAGCTCAGTCTTGTGTGCTTCTGATCCTTTCTTTTTTTTTTTTTTGTTTTGTTTCACATTTATCTTTTTTTTTATTAAAAATTTAATTATACATTTTAAAATTTTTTACCAGTTCCCTCCCTCCCCCCTCTTCCCCCTCCCCTTCCCCCAGTGCCTCCCCCCCAATTCACAGAGAGTCCTTTATTGTGTGCGCCTAACTCTCCACTGGGTCCTCCTCTCCGATGACATATAAGGACCCAGTGGCATTTCCATAAGCCCTTTCTCTTTTTCCCCTTAAGCATAAGATCACTACTATGGCTGTCAATCCCTTGCCTCCAGGGGTCTCGGTGCCCTTAACAGATGCTAGACTTAATGAGGGCAACAGTGCGCTGGACATTGCGCAGGGCATGCAAAGTTCCATTATGATTGCTTTGACCCCAACTGTTGTTGAGAATCTTGCAAATCGTTGCTCCTCCCATCCTTTTGCTCTTACAATCTTACCGCCCCCTCTTCCGCAAATGTCCCTGAGCACCAGGATGGGGAGAGATTAGGCTGTCCTAGTTCTATGTGATTGATATAGAGTCTCTGATGTTCTGGATTGTGGTTTGTTGATTTTCTTTTGCAGTTTTGCTGCTCCTGCAATTCCCTTCACTCCATTCTGCTGGGCACTGTATGTCACCCCCTGGCCAGAGACAAAAAGCTGTTAAACAAGAGTCTTGTTGTAATAGCACATTCAAGGGTAGATGTAATAAGAGTAGGAAACCTCACTGAGGGAGGGGTCCATCACCCATTTGCAAAATGATTACTTTTTATCTGCTAGACTATATGCCCTCCCCTTCTGGTGAGATCAGGAAAGAACGTCTGTGAACTTAACCAGGTTTCTCATTACTTACTTGCAGACCTTGATGGAGGCCTATTTTCTCTGCTGTAACATGGTCTCCTCTCTCCTTGTTTCTGGTGTGGCCCTCCTAACCCATCTCTCTTGTTCATAATCCTTGCAATTACTGTGTTACATAGGTTTACTTTTGAGTGTCCCAATGTGGGCTGGGTGAGTTTGGTACTAGGAGCCACCTATTAGGGAGTACATACGGCGCTTAATTTTCTGGGTTTGGGATACTTCACTTAATATAATTCTTTCTAATGACATCCATTTCCCAGCAAATTCCAGTAATTCATCATTTTTGATGGCTGAGTAGTACTCCATTGTATAGATGTACCACAGTTTCCTTATCCACTCGTCAACTGTTGGACATTTAGGTTGATTCCATGACTTTGCTATTGTAAACAGTGCTGCTATGAACATGGTCGAGCTTGTGCTATCGAGGCGAACCTCTGCTGCTTGGGGGGTTATTCCCAAAAGTGGGATAGCAGGGTCATATGGCATTTCAATCTTTAATTTCTTTAAGAATCTCCAGACGGCTCGCCAGAGTGGCTGTAGGAGCCTGCATTCCCACCAACAATGTAGGAGAGTTCCCCTCTCTCCACATCCTCTCCAGCATTTGTCGTTGTTTGTATTGTGGATTTTTGCCATCCTGACCGGGGTGAGATGATATCTCAGGGAAGTTTTGATTTGCATTTCCCTGATGGCGAAGGAAGTGGAGCATTTTTTAAGATAATTGTTAGACATTTTAATTTCATCCCTGGTAAAGTTTCTTTGAAGTTAAAGGGCCCATTTTTTAATTGGGCCAGTGTTTTCCTTGGAGTTTAATTTTCTAAGTTCTTTGTGCACTCTGGACAGTAGAGCTCTGTCAGATATGTGGTTAGTGAAGATTTTCTCCCATTCTGTGGGTTGCCTTTGAGCTCGTGTGACAATCTCTTTATCTGAACAGAAGCTCTTTAATTTCACAAGATCCCAACTGTTGAGAGTTGGTAGCAGTGACTGTGCCATTGGATGTCTGTTTAGGAAGTGTTGGCCTAGCCCAATCAGCTCGAGGGAGTTCCCTATCCTTTCAAGAATGGTTTTTAAAGTCTCTGGCCTGATATCAAGGTCCTTGATCCACTTGGAATTAAGTCTTGTACATGGTGACAAGTACGGGTCCAGCTTTAATCTTCTGCATGTGGAGATCCAGTTTTGCCAGCACCGTTTGTTGAAGATGCTGTTCTTTTTCCAATGGATTCTTTGGGCCCCTTTGTCAAAGACCAATTGGCTGTAACTTTGTGGGCTTATATCTGGGTCTTCAATCCTTATCCATTGATCTGTGTGTCTATTTTGGAGCCAGTACCAGGCTGTCTTTATAACTATGGATTTGTAGTATAGACTTAGGTTTGGTATGGTAATACCTCCAGCTGTGTTTTTGTTACTCAGGATTGTTTTTGCTATCCTGGGTCTTTTGTGCCTCCATATGAACTTTGAGATTGTTTGGTCAACTTCTTTGAAGAATTGCTTTGGGATTTTGATTGGTATAGCATTGAATCTGTATATTGCCTTTGGTAAGATGGTCATTTTTACAATGTTGATTCTGCCAATCCAGGAACAAGGGAGGTCTTTCCACCTTCTGGTGTCTTCTGCAATTTCTTTCTTTAGGGTTTTAAAGTTTTCATTGTAAAGGTCTTTTACCTCCTTAGTTAGGTTTATACCAAGGTATTTCATTTTTTTAGGGGTTATAGTAAATGGCATGGTTTCTCTCAAGGCTTTTTCACTTCTTTCATTCTGGGCATATAGGAAGGCCTCTGATTTTTGCACATTTATTTTGTATCCTGCCACCCTGCTGAACTTCTCAATTAGTTCCAGGAGCTTCCTGGTGGAGTTTTTGGGATCACTCAGGTATAAGATCATGTCATCTGCAAATAGAGATAGCTTAACTTCTTCCTTGCCAATTTGAACCCCTCTTATGTCCCTTTCTTGTCTTATGGCTTCGGCTAAGAATTCAAGTACAATATTGAATAGAAGTGGTGAGAGTGGACAGCCTTGTCTTGTTCCTGATCGAAGTGGGAATGCTTCCAATTGTTCCCCATTGAGCATAATCCTTGCTGTGGGCTTGTTGTATACAGCTTTTATTATATTGATAAAGGTTCCTTCCATTCCTACTGTCTCTAGCGTTTTGATCATAAAAGGCTGTTGGATCTTGTCAAAAGCTTTTTCTCCATCTATCGAGAGTATCATGTGGTCTTGGACTTTGGACTGGTTTACATGATGAATTACATTTATTGATTTGCGTATGTTGAACCAACCTTGTGTGCCGGGGATGAAGCCTACTTGGTCCCCATGAATGATCTTTTTAATATGTTTTTGAATCCGATTTGCTAAGACTTTGTTGAGAATCTTTGCGTCTGTGTTCATCAGGGAGATCGGCCTATAGTTTTCTTTTTTAAGTGAATCTTTATTAGGTTTTGGGATTAAAACGATATTAGCTTCATAGAAGGAATTTGGTAGTGTTCCTTCCTTTGCTATTTGATGGAACAGTTTAAGGAATATTGGTGTTATTAACTCCTTAAATGTCTTGTAGAACTCTGTGCTGAATCCATCTGGTCCAGGACATTTTTTGGTGGGAAGATTCGAGATTACTTCCTCAATTTCCTTATATGTTATAGGACTATTTAAATAATTCACAACTTCCTGATTCAATTTAGGTAAGTTGTGTTTACTTAGAAATTCATCCATGTCTTTTGTGTTGTCAAACTTCACAGAGTATATGTTTTTGAAATATGATGTTATAATTCTCTGGATTTCTTGGGTATCCGTAGTGATAACTCCATGTTCATTTCTAATTTTGTTAATTTGGGTTTTCTCTCTCTTGCTTTTGGTTAGTTTAGCTAGGGGTGTATCAATCTTGTTGATTTTTTCAAAGAACCAGCTTTTTGATTGGTTGATTTTTTCTATCGTTTTCTTAGTCTCGATTTCAGATATTTCTCCCCTTATTTTGCTAATCTCTTCTCTTCTACTGCTTTTGGGATCAGATTGCTCTAGTTTCTCTAAAGCTTTAAGCTGCATTGTTAAGTTGTTTATTTCTGATGTTTCCATTTTTTTGACGTGGGCATTAAGAGCTATGAACTTACCTCTTAGAACAGCTTTCATTGTGTCCCAGAGATTTTGGTAAGTTGTATTTTCGTTATCATTCACTTTCAGGAAATCTTGAATTTCCTTTTTAATTTCTTCCTGAATCCAGTTCTCATTCAGCATCATAGTGTTAAGTTTCCAGGAGTTAGTGTATTTTCTCTTGTTTGATGTGTTGTGGATGTCCAGCTTTAGGCCGTGGTGGTCTGATAGGGCACAGGTTAGAATTTCAACTTTCTTGTATATGTGTAGATTCATTTTGTGGCCCAATATGTGATCTATTTTGGAGAAAGTTCCGTGTGCTGCTGAGAAAAATGTGTATTCTTTGGTGCGTGGGTGAAAAGTTCGATAGAGATCTGTGAGGTCCATTTCTTTCAGGGTTTGATTAAGTTCCAAAGTGTCTTTGTTAAGCTTTTGACCTGTTGATCTAACCCATGTAGAGAGGGCGGTGTTGAAGTCCCCAAGAATTATCGTTTGGGGGTTGATTTCTTGCTTTAGATGCTGTAGGGTTTTCTTAATGAATGTGGAGGGGCCCGTATTGGGTGCATATATGTTCAGTATTGTGAAGTCTTCCTGGTGAATTGTACCTGTGACTAAAATGTAGTATCCATCCGTGTCTCTTATAATTTTTTTTGGTTTGAAATCCACTTTGTCTGATAGCATAATGGCTACCCCTGCCTGTTTTCTGCTTCCATTTGCTTGTAGAATTGTTGACCAGCCTTTTATTTTTAGAGCGTGCCTATCTTTTGTGGTGAGATGGGTTTCCTGCAGGCAACAGATTGATGGATTGTGATTTTTAATCCAAGTTTGTAATCTGTGTCTCTTGATCGGTGAATTAAGTCCATTAACATTTAGTGTTATAATGGAGAAACTATTGTTAATTCCAGACATTTATTATGTTTAGTAGCTTTTATAAGTATATTGCTTCGCTATTAATGGTGCTACATTTGCCTTCTGTTCTCCTGGATATGCCTGTTTTTTTCTTCACGCTTGAGTATCATTTCTAGCAGTTTTTGAAGGCCTGGTTTGGTGGCCATGTATCCCTTAAAGTTGTCTTTGTGCTGGAAAATTTTTCTTTCTCCCTCGATCATGACTGATAGTTTTGCAGGGTAAATCAGCCTGGGTTGACATTTTTGCTCATTCAATACTTGAAGTATGTCTCTCCAAGCTCTTCTTGCTTTTACTGTTTCGACTGAGAAGTCATTTGTTATTTTAATAGGTTTGCCTTTAAAAGTGACTTGTTTTTTCTCCCTTGAAGCTCTCATCACCAGTTCTTTATCTTGAATGTGGAGTGTTTTAACTATTATTTGCCGCGGTGTGCTTCTAGTTTGGTCGTATCTGTTTGGGGTGCGGAATGCCTCTTGTATATGAATGGGCCTCTCTTTTTTTAGATGAGGAAAGTTTTCCTTGATGATCGTTTGAAAAATTTCCTCAGGGGTGGTATTTTGAGATTCTTGCTCCGGTATTCCATGAATACGCATGTTAGGCTTCTTCAGGGTGTCCCATATCTCTTGGATATTTCTCTCAAGTATCTTTTTGGCTTTAACAACCTCTTCCATTGAGCTGGTTAGTACTCCCACTTTATCTTCAAGGTCTGAAATTCTGTTTTCTGCTTCATTAGTTCTGTTGATAAGACTCTCTGTGGCGTTCTGGGTTGAAGATAACTTGTCTTTTAGCTCAGTTTTAAACTCTGCTTGAGTTTGTTTTAACTGTTCTATGCCACTTTTTGTTTCTTGCACTGTTTTTCTCAACTCCTCCAGATGTCTGTTGTGTTCCTCTTCAAAGCGATTGATTCGATTACGTAATTCCTCCCGGATTTCCTCTTTCATAGTATTGAACATGGTAATGATCATATTTTGAAAGTCGTTATCCTGGGTCAGGCTTTCTTGGCCTTTTTCCGCGGGTTTGTTCTTGTTGGAGTCTAACATTATGGGATTAATTTCTTCAGTGGGAAATTTGTTCACTTGAGTGTTGCTTCTCATGGATTTGCACTTTGACTTTGGCATTGTCATTTTAACTCTTAAGATCTCTCAATTTCACTAAACTGAATTATTTGGCCTGGGGTACTGGTGGGCGGGGCCTGAACGGGGACTTACCTAGGGCGCGGGGTGAGGCCTGGGTGGACCGTGTGCGTGTCCTGACCGGCGGAGCGGGGTGGGGCAAAAAGGGAGGATGGGCGCGTCGGCATGGAGCTATTTAACCCGAGGGCAGCTGGGGCGGGGCCCGGGCGCAGGGGGAGGTCCTCCTCGTCCCTCGGCCCCCGCGCGGCTCCGGCTGGATGGTGGGAGTCGGAGCCGGGTCCCCGTGGGCTGACCTGGGGTCCTAGAGCGCGCGTTGAGGCCGGGCTGGATCTCGCATACGCGTCCCGACCCTGATCCTTTCTTTTAGCAACAATGGACCCTCAAATTTGTCACCTCCACAGAGGTAACATTCCATGGGCATGAACCATGAACAAAAATGTAGAGGAAGTGCCAAAGATTTTAATGAAGGACAGTTATAAAACCACTGTTTTGTCAATAAATCTATAAGTGAGAAAAGAAAGTATCTTGTTTGCTGGGTGACAGAAAGCAGCTGAGGAAGAGGAAGTAGTCTCCAGGAGTGGGTTCAAGGAGTCCTGTCAACACTGTCCTAACTGAGGTCCTGGTTTCATGGTTGGTGCTCTTAGTACAGTCAAAGCACAGGATGATGAAAGTTATCCCTCTCATTTGCTGAGTGTTTGGTTACCATCTTTTGGGGATTTGACTCCCTCAATATTCTGATACAACAAAACAAAATGCTGTTGAAAAATTGTTCATTCTACTTTTCTTACTTTAATTCATTGATGACCCAAAGTAGTTACATTTTGAAAAGTATTTTATTAATATAAATATTATAAATACAAATATATTGAGTAAAAGAGAGAGTCAGTAGAGATACACACAGGAGAGAGAGAGAAAGACAGAGAGAGAGAAAGAGAGAGAAAGAGAGAGAGAGAGAGAGAGAGAGAGAGAGAGAGGAGGGCTCTCTCTACCAAAGATGTCCTAAGTGCAGAATTAAAGAGACTGGATTTTTTAGATGAAATAGGACATCAAATATTGGTTTGGGGATCTGTGTGGAAGGTGTAGCTGTAGGAACATAAGTGGAGAGTAGTGGGGAGTGATACTGACAGAAAGTTGCTTCTATTCATGCCAGGGCTACCATGCACAAATCCACTAGACCTCCACACAGCTGAACTATTAGAATTTCCCTATGCAGGAGGGAGGATCTGAGAAAACAGTGTGCCAACTAAAGTGACTGTTTGAGACTAATGCCTGCCAGTGGAAGTGGACCACATTAATCAACAATTAGTACACTGGCCATCTTTTTATGCCCAAGAGGTGTCCAGACACTTGCCAGTGCCAGTATCTTGGAAGGGACCCAACAGATCACTCATGTAGGATGGAGCAGAAGCAGGAGGGACTCTGGCAGAAAAAGAATCTCATGGGGTAGATTGGAAGGGGTTTAGGGATAAATGAGGGGCTGACTCATTGTGATTTTCATGAAAGTTTCATTAATAAAAAATAATTTATAAATTGTTATTGACTAGTAAGGGGTTTTTAAAAAAATTTGAAATTAACAGGAGGGTAAAAGATGATTTTCTGTCTCAAAAATAAAGTACTTGTTTCTTCCCTTCTACCATGTGGGTATCATGCATCCAACTCTGATTATGAGGCTTCCCAGGATTTGGATAAGTGAAACTACTCATGAGTCATCTAGCTAAACCTAAAGTAACAAATTGCTATATAATGGAAAGATTATAGAAACTAGGTTCATACATTATAGCACATGCTTTGTGCTCAAGTTTTTACATCTTTTAGATCCATCAGTTTCTGAAGAACCTGCAGTTCACTAACCCTTTGGGAGGCAAAGTGATCTTGAACCAGAATCAACACTTGGATGCAGAGTATGACATTCTTATCAACTGGAATTTTCCAAAGGAAAAGTATTTTGAAAAATTTTTATGACTCAGTAGCTCTGCCTAGAGCCCTTTCTTGTGCTCCCCTTTAGTATGGACACAATATTGTAATTGTTAATCCCTTGCCTCTAAGGATCCTAGTGCCTGTGATGCATGCTGGACTTTGGGGGGTCATTGATATGTCAGTCATTGCTCAGGTCGTGCAAAGTCCTATTATGGTTATTTTGGCACTAACTTGTGTGGAGTATCTTGAGTGTCATTGCTTCTCACCATCTTTAGCGTCTTACAATCTTACTGCCCCCTCTTCCATAAAATTCCCTGGGCTTGAGGATGGGGAGAGATTAGGCTGATCTGGTTCCAGGGGATTAATGTAGGATCTCTGATGTTCTGAATTATGATTTGTTGTTGTGAAACCATTTCTTGAAAAGTATATCTATATAACTTTGTATTATTTGGCCCTATATACCACAATGATTCAAAGATTTTCCTAAATATGTTTCATGTAATTCATTTAATTCTAATTTTATCTTTCATTCTTCCATGAATGAATACAATGAACTTCATTAATCTTTACTCCATCACTGACCTGACCCCATCACTGCTCCTTCTCTTTCTGGCATCCTTCATTGAAAGTGACTGCATCCTTTCATGACTGTGTGTGTCGCCCACAGAGTTCCATTTAGGTGGCTGCATTCGCATATGGCTGAGCACTTGGTGGAACATGGAGGATGTATAAATGAGTGCACCAATCTGGTTAAGCTCACAGACTTTCCTTCCTGATCATTTACAACTGATGGCGTATGATCTCACCAGATGGGGAGGGAGTATAGTCTGGCAGATAGTAAGTAACCATTGTGCAAATATGAGACTGACTCCCCATCTCACCGCGGTCTCCTTTTATTCCATCTACCTTTGAATATACTCTTAAAATAAGACTCTATTTTAACAGCTTTTTATCTCTGGCCAGGTGGTTACATCCAATATCTATCAGGATGAAGCCAAGGGCATTGCAGGAGCAGCAAAACTGAAAAAAAATCAACAAACCAGAAATTCAGAAAATTCAGAAAATCAAAGACTCTTTATCAACCACCTAGAACTAGGCCAGCCTAATCTCGACCCATCCTGAAGCTCAGGGAAATTTACAGAAGAGGGGGCGGTAAGATTGTAAGAGCACAAGGATGGGGAGGAGTAATGGTATGCAAAATACTCCACACAAGTTAGATCTGAAGTAATCATAATAGGACTTTGCATGACCAAAGGAAAAGTGCAGTCTTCTTTCAGCAATTGCAATGACCAACATGTTATTGACTCCTTAAAGTCTAGCATGGACTAAAGGCACTAGGATCCTTAGAAGCTAGGGAATAACAGCCACAACAGTGTTCCTATACTTATGCAGAACACATGAAAGAGTTCTAGGAAAAGCCACTGAGTCCTTAAACCTCATCAGAGAGGAGGGCCCAGAGGAAAGTTTCACATACATATGAAAGGATGCTCTAAGGATGGAGGGGAGGAGGCACTTTGAGATAGGGACAAAGAGGGAGAAAGGAAGGGGAAAAGGGGGGAAGGAGGTAGTGGGTCCAGGGAGGGGTGGATGTGGGGAGGGTACTGGTGTACCTATTAAGTTTGTATGAGCAGAAATTAATTAATTAATTGATTGATTAAAAAAATGAGTGCACCACTAAAGCATGTGATTTCCTTTCCACCCAGACAGCCACTGTCAGTGGTATCTCAGAGAGGGATGGCTACTCCTGTGGTTTTCCACTAAGACAATATGGTTACGAAAGCAAGAGGTTAAATTCCACTCTGTTGCTACTTCTCTTCTCTTCCTCAGATTCCCTCTTCTTTGTGCAGCGTGCCTTGCAAGCCTGGTTACAGGAAATTCCAGCTGGAGGAAAAGACTACCTGCTTTTTGAATGCTCCCCCTGTCCAGAGAATGAGATTTCAAGTGCAACAGGTAACTCTATGTCTTTGGGGGAAGTTCTTCATCTTCATTGTCTTCTTTCAGCAGGACTAGCACATTTGTGATGTCCAACATAGTACACATGGTGCAGAACTCCACCGTTCAGGAGGTTGTATATCTTCTAGCAACAGGTAAGAGGGAAGTCAGCATATGAAAAAGTGAAATGTGGATATTCTCATAAATCTCCAATGAATGCATGAAGAATGGCCAATGGGATCACAGATGTGATAATACACTTTCATGGTACAAAAACTTTTGTAACTTGTGAAATCCATGCTATATTGAGTGATCATGGGATGGCAATAATTATTTGTAAAACCATTAAGAATAACAATGTACTACAAAGTGAAATGCAAATCTGAGCTTATCCAGATGTTTCTATCCATGTAATATACAATCAAAATTCATTTCCTTCTTAGTCATGAATTTTAGCAATAGGCAAATTTAAAGATTGCTGGGTGGATTCTTTTTTTTATTGTTTGAAAGTTCCACACATAAATACAATGCATTGATATCATTTTCACCCTTTACTACGATTTCTTATCCCCCCCCATACTTGTTCGATGTGAACTTTCTTCCAAAATAGACTCCTGCTTGCCCTGAGCTTCATCTGGGTTGCCTATGCTCTTATTTGCCTAAGGACCTGCTAAGCATTGATGATATTTCAGTGGATGTGCCATTCAGGAAAACTACTCCCATTCCCCTGACATACCACTAACCCTCCAAAGTCTCTGACCTCACAAGGCCTTCCCTCTTCCATGATGAAATGTGTGCAGGCTAACTCTGGTGCATGTATTGTGGAAGAAGATACAGTGCAGTGAGTTCAGTTGTGCAATAGTACTGTCAGGTCCAGGAGATACTAATTAACAGTACTTCTCCCTACCTTGCATCCTTGACATTTCTACCACCTTCTCTTTCACATTTCCCCCAAGCATAGGGATAAAGAGACGTGAGACCATTCAGTTTATGGAGTCTATCCACTTATTTTCTGCATTTGGCTATGAAGTGATTCTCTGCATTTAATGCTGTGCTCATACTCATTTTATTGTAATATAAACTTCTAGGCACACACTACAGGTTAAATGACTTTGATACCTATTAAACGCATAATTCTTTTTTAAAAATAAATAAATTTATGTATTTATTTACTTTCCCCAATCATACAAGCTCAATAGATACCCCAGTCATCTACCTCTCTCCACCCTATCCCAGTCACCCTTGTACCCTCCCACCCATTTCCCCTTTCTTTTACCCCCATCCCTCCCTTTCTCTCCCTTCCTTCATCCCATATCTTGGAACATCCTTTTGTGTGAATGCCAATATTCCCTCTGAGTCGTCCACTCTAGTGAGGTGTAAGGACTCAAGCTCTTCTTTAGTATTTTTGAACACTATTAAGACTATTAATCCCTTGCCTCTAAGGATCCTAGTGCCTGTGACCATGCTAGACTGTGGGGGGTCATTGATATGTCAGTAGTTGTACAACTCATGCAAAGTCTGATTATGGCTATTGCTGCCCTACCTTGTGTGGAGTAACTTGCATATTATTCGTTCTCCCCATCTTTAGGCACTTAGAATATTGCTGCCCCCTCTTCCGCAATTTTCCCTGAGCTTTAAGATAGGGAGAGATTTGGCTGGTCTGGTTCCAGGTGATTAATGTAAGGTCTTTGTTGTTCTGAATTATGGATTGTTGTTGTTTTCAGTTTTGCTGTTTCCGCACAACACTTAGCTCCATCCTGATTGGTATTGCCTCCTAACCAAACATAAAAGGCAGTTTAAATGAAGATCTTCCTATAAGAGGAGATTCAGTGTGGGGGGATGAGTGGCCCATTTGCATGATAGTTACCATCTATCTGCCATTCCCTATTCCCTCCGTGATTGGTGGAGATCAAACCTCCTCAGTAGCAAGTGACAAGAAGGAAAGAGAGTTAGTTTCACCAGATGTCTCCCTGCTTACTTGCAATATTGATGGTGACCGATTTTCTCTACTGAAGCATAATTCCCTCTATCCTTATTTCTGTGGGGGCACCCTTCCCCTTCCCTACAGTTTAAATCATTGCAATTACTGTAGGTATTACAGAGATTTATCTCTGAACTTATCACTAAGTTGGTTTGATACTAGGATCCACCTATTATGGAGTACATACAGTATTTAATTTTTTGGGTCTTGGATAATTGACTCAATATAATTTTTTTCTAATTCCCTTTACTTTCTGGGAAATTACATTAATTCATCTTTTTTGATGGCTGAGGAGTATTCCATTATATAAATGGGCCACATTTTCCTTATGCACTCATCCACTGTTGGGCATTTGGGTAGATTCTATGACTTTGCTGTTGTAAATAGTGCTACTATGAACATGGTCATGCTTGTGCCATTCAAGTGAATTTTCAGTTTCTGGGGAATTATTCTGAAAAGTAGAAAAGCAAGGTCATATGGCATTTCAATCTTTAACTTTTTAAAAAATCACCAGACTGATCGACAGAGTGGTTGTATAAGACTGCATTCCCAATAGCAATAAATGAAAGTTTCCTTCTCTCCACATCCTCTCCAGCATTTGGTGTTGTTTGTATTGTGTATTTTTGTCATCCTGACTGGGGTGAGATGATATATCAGGTAAGTTTTGATTTGCATTTCTCTGATGGCTAAGGATCTGGGGCAATCCTTAATATATTTGTTAGATATTTCAATTTTTTCCCTGGAAAAGTTTCTTCAGAGTTCGCAGGCCCATTTTCTACTTGTGACATTTATCTCCTAGGTGTTTAGTTTTCTAAGTTCTTTGGGCACTCTGGATAATACAGCTCTATCAGATATGTGGTTAGCGAAGATTTTCTCCCATTCTGTGGGTTGCCTTTTTGCTCGATTTAAAATCTCTTATCTGAACAGAATCTCTTTAATTTAATAAGATCCCATTTGTTGAGTGTTGGTTCTTGTGACTGTGTTATTGGATTTCTGTTTAGGAAGTGTTGGCCTAGCCCAATCATCTCGGGGAGTTCCCTACTCTTTCAACCAGGACTTTTATAGAATCTGGCCTAATATTGAGAACCATGATCCATTGGGAATCAATTTTTCTGCATGGTGACAAATTTGAGTCCAGTTTTATCTCCTGCATGTGGACATTCAGGTTTGCCAGCACAATGTGTTGAAGATGCTGTTCTTTTTCCATTGGATTTTTTGGGCCCCTTCGTCAAAGATCAGATGGCTATAATTGTGTGGGCTTATATCTGGGTCTTCAATCCTTATGCATTGATCTACATGTCTATTTTTCAACAGTACCAGGCTGTATTTATTACTATGGATTTATAGTTTAGATGGAGGTTTGGTATGTTGATAACTTCCAGCAGTGTTTTTGTTACTCAGGATTGTTTTTGATATTCTGGGTATTTTGTGCTTCCATATGATTTTTGAGATTGTGTGGCCAATTTCTTTACATAATTGTTTGGGGATTTATATTGGTATAATGTTGAATCTGTATATTGCTTTTGGTAGACTGGTCTTTTTTTTCAATTTTCTTTTTTTTGTTTTTATTTGTTTTGTTTTTATTTCTTCCACTCATATAAACTTAATAGGTTCCCCGTTCCTCTCCTTCCTTCATCCCCTTCCCTGATCCCCTGATTCACTTTTCTGCTTCCTTTCCCCCCTTCTTTCTCCCAGTACGCCTCCACCCCCCATCCATGGAGCATCCTTTAGTGTGAATGTCAAACTTCCCGCTGATGAAGTGTAAGAACTCCATAGCATTGTCTAGAGCCCTTCCTTGTGTTTCCCTTTAGTACAGGAACACTATTGAGGCTGATAATCCCTTCCCTCTAAGGGTCCTAGTGCCTGTGATCCATGGTAGACTTTGTCCCTAACTTGTCTGGGGTTTCTATCATATCCTTGTTCTTCCCCATCGTTAGGCTCTTACAATCTTACCACCCTTTTTCCACAAATTTCCCTGAGCTTTAGGATGGGAGAGATTAGTCTGGCCTGTTTCCAGGTGATTAATGTTGTGTCTCTGATATTCTGAATTATGGTTTGTTGTTTTTTTTCTAGTTTTGCTGTCCCTGCATTGCCTTCTCCTCCTACCTGCTGTGTATTGGATGTCACCTTCTAGCTAGAGATAAAAGGCTTTTAAAATAGAGTCTTAATATAAGAGTAGATTGAAAGGTAGATGAAAAAAGAGTTGGAGACTATGGTGAGGGGTTCAGTCTCCAATCTGGCAGATTGATGGTAACGATCCTGCAAATAGCAGGCTGGTCATTTTTTATGATGATGATTCTGCTGATCCAGAATCTTGAGGGTCTTTCAACCTTCTGGTGTCTTCTGTAATTTCTTTCCTTCAGATTTTAAAGTTTTCATTGTAAAGGTCTCTCACTTCCTTGGTTAGGTTTAAACCAAGGTATTTCATTTTTTAGGGGCTATAGTAAATGGGATTTTTTTCTCTTAGGGCTTCTTCACTTCTTTCACCCTTGGTATATAGGAAGGCCACTGATTTTTGTATGTTTATTTTGTAACCTGCCACCCTGCTGAACTTCTGTATTAGTTCCAGGAGTTTCCTGGTGGAGTTTTTAGGATCACTCAGGTATATGATCATGGCATTTGTGAATGGAGATAACTTGACCACTTCCTTAACGATTACATCTTCCTCTCTTTTCTTATGGCTCCAGCTTAGACTTCAAGTAGAGTATTGAGCAGACTAGTGAGGGTGGACAACTTTGTCTAGTTCCTGATTGAAGCAGGAATGCTTCAGGTTTTCCCTGTTGAGTATAATCCTGGCTTGTTGTACATAGCTTTTATTGTATTGATGAAGGTTCCTTCCATTCCATCTCTCTCTAGGATTTTGAACATAAAGGGGTGTTGGATCTTGTCAAAAGCTTTTTCTGCATCTATTCAGAGTATCATGTGGTCTTGGACTTCGGATTGTTTTATATGATGTATTATATTAATGATTTGCATATGTTGAACCAACCTTCTGTGGCTGCATTAAAAGTGATTAGATCACAGTGAGTGATCTTTTTGATATATTTTTAAATCTGACTTGCTAATATTTTGTTGAGAATCTTTGAATCTGTGTTCATCCAAGAGATAGGCCTATACTTTTGTTTTTTAAATGTATCTTTATTATATCTTGGGATTAGTATGGTACTAGCTTCATAGAAAGAATTTGACAGTGTTCTTTCCTTCCCACCTTGATGGAACTGTTTAAGGAGTGTTGGTGTTAGTTGTTCCTTAAATGTCTTGCAGAATTCTGTGCTGAATCCAACTTGTCCAGGACATTTTTGGGGTGAACATTCAAAATTACTTCATCGATTTCCTCATACATTATAGGGCTATTTAAATAATTCAAAACTCCCTGATTCAATTTAGGTAAGTTGCGCTTACTTAGGAATTCTACCATTTCCTTATGTTATTAAATTTTGCCAAGTATAAGCTTTTGAAATAAAACCTTAAATTCTTTAATTTGGGTTTTTTCTGTCTCTCTTGATTTTGGTTAATTTAACCAGAATTGTATCAATCTCGTTGATTTTTTTCCAAAAACCAGATTTTTCACTGAGTGATTTATTGTATTCTTTTCTTTATATCAATTTCAGATACTTCTCCCCTAATTTTGCTAATCTCCTGTCTTCTACTCTTTGGGGATTAGATTGATCTTGTGTCTCTAACGTTTTAAGCAGCATTGCTAAATTATTTATTTGTGATGTTTCTATTTTTTGATATAGGCACTTATAGGTACAAATTTATCTCTTAGGATGACTCTCATTGTATCCCAGAGATTTTGACATGTTGTATTATCATTATCATTTGCTTCTAGGAAATTTGAATTTTCTTTATGATTTCTTCCTGAACCCAATTCTCAGTCAGCATCATAATGTTCAGTTTCCAAGTGTCAGTGTATTTTCTTTTGTTTGTTGTGTTGTGAATGCCAAGCTTTAGATGATGGTGGTCTTATAGTGTACAGATAGAATTTCAACTTTCCTATGTATGTGGAGATTTGTTTTGTGGCCCAACATATGGTGTATTTTGGAGAAACTTCTGAGGGCTGCTGAGAAAAATGTGTATTCTTTGGTGTGTGGATGGAAAGTTCAATACAGATCTGTCAGATCCATTTCAGTAAGGGTTGATTAAGTTCCAAAGTATCTCTGATAATTTTTTGACCTTTCATCTTATCCACCTTGAGAGGGCAGTATTGAAATCCCAGAGTATTATCATTTTCGAGTTGATTTCTTGCTTTAGACATTGTAGTGTTTGCTTAATGAATGTGGAAGATCCACATTCAGTATTGTGAAGTCTTACTGATGAATTGTACCTGTGACTAAAATGTAGTATCCATCTGTGTCTTTTATGATTTTTTTTGTTTGAAGTCCACTATGTCAGATAGCATAATTGCTACCCTTGCCTGTTTCCTGGTTTCATAAGCTTAAAGAAATTTTGACTAGTCTTTTACTTTTAGAATGTGCAGTCTTTTGTGGTGAGATTTGCTTTCTGTAGGCAGCTGATGGATGTATTGGAATTGCTAATCCATGTTTGTAATTTGTGTCTTTTGATTGGTGAGTTAATTCCATTGACATTTAGTGTTATAATGGAGAAATTACTTTTAATTTCTGACACATTTTGTGTTTAGTGCCTTTCATAAGTGTATTATTTGGCTTGTAAGTTTTGGGTGGTATTATACTTCACTTCTGTGTTCCTAGATAGGCTTGTTCTTTTCCTCAAGCCTGAGTATCTTTTCTAACATTTTTTAAAACCTGGTTTGGTAGATATTTAAGCATTCAAGTTGTCCTTATGCTGGAAAACTTTTCTTTCTTCCTTGATCATTATGGATAGCTTTGCCGAATATATCAGCCTGTGTTGACCTTTTTGCTAATTCAATACTTGAAGTATGTCTCTCCAAGCTCTTCTTGCTTTTACTGTTTCCATTGAAAAATCATTTGTTGTTTTAATTGGTTTACCTTTAAAAGTGACTAGTTTTTTTCCGTTGAAACTCTCAACACATTTTCTTTGTCTTCTATGTGGACTACTTTGACTATTGTTTGCCATGGCGAGTTTCTATTTTAGTCATCTCTGTTTGGAGTGTGGAATGCCTCTTCTGTTTGAGTGGGCCTCTCTTCCTTTAGCTGTAGAAAGTTCTCCTTTATGATAATTTGAAATTTTTCCTCAGGTGCGTTATTTTGGGATTTTTCTTCTGGTATATCACAAATGCCCATGTTAGGCTTCTCTAAGGTTTTCCATAACTCTTGAATATTCCACTCAATTATCTTTTTGGCTTCAACGAGCTCTTCCATTGGGCTGGTAAGTTCTTCTGTTTTGTCTTCAATATCTGATATTCTATTTTTTGCTTCATTAGTTCTGCTGATAAGACTGTCTGTTGAGTTCTGGGTTGAAGATAACTTGTCTTTGAGTTCAATTTTAAACCCGTCTTGAAACTGTTTTAACGGCTCTATGCCTGTTTTTCTTTCTTGAACTGTTTTCCTTAACTCCTCCAAGTGTCTGTTGTGTTCCTGTTCAAAGTGTTGATGCAGTTATTTAACTCCTCCTGGATTTCCTCTTTCACATTGGTGATCATGGTAATGATCACGCTTTGAAAGTTATTATCTTGTGTATGGATTTCTTGGCTATTTTCTGTGAATTTGGATCTGGTTGGAATCAATCATTATGGGGTTCATTCTTTTGGTGGGAGATTTGTTTTCTTAGGTTTTGTTTCTCATGGATCTGTACTTTGACTTGGGCATTGCTGTGTTGTCTCTTAAAACCTTTCATTTTCTGTGTGTTTTTGACTGAACTCAATTAGTTGGTATTACTAGTCCCGGGCAGTGTTGCAGTCTGCCTGCATGGTTGCTGATAAATGACCATCACACAGCTTAAGGGAACAAGGAGTTTACTTTCTTATGACAGTCCAGTTACAGTTCATAGTCCAGCTTGACAGGAGAGCACAGACCAACACCAGGTCTGAGGGAACTGGCCACCATAACAGCTGAGAGATGGACAATCCTTACTTACCAGACCAGCATGTCTGGCCAAGTATACAGAAGGATGCCAACTCTCTCAACCAGGTCACTGTGATTTATCCAGGGCCTAATCCCACCCACCATGGGCTGGGTCTTCCCCAGCAGCTAGACAATCTCCTTCAGGTTTGCTCTGGGCTTAACTCAACCATCAACTATCTACAACTGTACCCAGAGCTCAAACCCTCAAAAGTCAAGTTGACACCTGTGCTTAACTATGACAGGCAGTTATTACTAGTGCTTGCCTTGGAGTTGGGTACGTTTTTCTGTTGCTATTGTTATTTCCTAGATGGGGCTATTAGACTGTTAGTATATTAATTAAGTCATGTTTAGTGGACAGGGGATGAATAATAGTATGGTAGTACACTTTTATGATTTAGTACTTTGGTGATATGTGAGGGTGATATGTGAATCCTTGAAGTTGTATATGTTTTGGTGGTGGCTATATGGAAAAGTTAATAAACAGTGATTAATAATTGAGGGGTACAGGATGGTTAAAAGGGGCTTACTTATTCTTGGGCTGGATGTGAATAATCTCTCCAATGTGATAGGATGATTCTATAGGACTTCAGATGTATGGCCTTTGTCCCCTAGAGCTTCATTTGGGCTCTGTTGAATTATGAGAAGCATTGTGTCCTCTCTGAGCCATGAGCATCCCGGTCTGGCTGAAAGGGCAGAGGTGCTGATGACTGGACACTTCACCTGGGACCTGGGGTGTGACCTAGTGGCCCTACCTAAACTGGAGCAGGCTGAGTGCTGCTTTGCCTGGCTGGTGGGAGGAGCTGGGATGAGCAGGTGCCCTGGGGCCTGGTGGCATTTACCTGAGAAGCAGGGTAACCACGAGCATCCTGGGCAGGTGGGCGGAAATTGCAAAGGGGCTGATGGTGATGGCCCATGCTTCACCTGTGATCTGATGAATTTTATTTAAAGTATGGTACAGACATACTTATGAATTTCTCAGAAAAAGGGAAACAAGGGAGCCTAAAAGTGTTAATGAAGCTATGTGCCGAGATGGAAAGGCTCGTGACAGGAAGGATATTGCCATTCCTCAGATTCAGGCAGTGTCCACACATTTACAATCAGCAATTCACCACAGTACAGAGGAAAATCCATGCGTGGGAAGAGCAGTTACCTCTGTTCCCAAGGTGGGTTTTCTCTGTCTAAGGGACCTTAACTAGCTCTCTTTCTCTAGCTTTTTTTTTCAAACTTCTATTTGAACTATTGGTAACATATTAACTTAAAAATCCTCACAAAAACCATATACATACATGTGTATATATATGAAGGTTAAAGTTAATCTAGATAAGTGTTAAATTCAAATTCTTTTTTAATTACACAAATTCGTTGCCTAATCATATAAGCTGAATAGATATCCCTGCTCCCCTCCCTCCCTCACCCATCCCCATTGTCCCCCATTGCACTATGTTCCACTTCCCCCATTCCCTCTCACTCCGTTCCTCACTTCCCATTTAAAGGTCCCTCTTTCTTCCTCCCTCCCGTTCCCTGGAACATCTGATTATGTGGATGCTGAACCTCCCTCTGAGTCTTACACCAGTGAGTGTTCAGGGCTCTGTGGCATAGCCCTGGGCTTCTTCTTGAATTTCCCACTAGCGTGGGAGCTCTACAATGATCGTTCAACCCCTTGCCTCTAAGGATCCTACTGCTGGAAGACTTCTCCCCTTTGGTGTTTTAACATGTCACCCATTGCGCAGGTCCAGTGACATATATCCTGCCGACTGCAGCCATGACTTGGGTGGAGTATCTTACATAGTGTTGGTCCTCCCCTTCTTTAGGCTCTGTCAATCTTGCCATCCTTCATCCTCAAGGTTCCTGGAGCTTTATGATGGAGAGAAATTAGGCCGGTCTGGTTCCAGGTGACATTTAGGGCCTTTGGTGTTCTAAATTATGGCTTGTTATTATTTTCAGTGTTGCTGTTCCTGCACTGCCCTAGATTGCATCCTAATTGGTATTGAAGGTCACCTCTTAACCAAAGATAAAAGACTGTGTAAACAATTATCTCAATATAAGAAGAGACTCAAATGTAAATGGAAGAATGGGAGTAAGAAACAGCAGTGAGAGGGGTCAATCTCCCATTTGCCAGTTGGATACCATCTAACCACAGATCCCCTATATCTCCCCCAATTGGGGAGATCCAACCTGTTCAGTCCCATGTGACCAGGAATGGAAGTGAGAGTGAGCTGAACCACATGCTTTGTTACTTACATGCAGTACATGTGGCCTAATTTCTCTGTTGAAGCATAATCTCCTATCTTCTCTCTTTTAAGGTCCTCATTCCCCTTCCCTCTTGTTTATATTCCTTTTTTATTGCAGTGGACATTTCTAATATTTACCTTTAAATATGTCATTAAGTGGGTTTGGAACTAGGATGCACTTATTAGAGAGTACATACATTGTCTAATTTTCAGTGTGTCTGGGATACTTTACTCAGTATAACTTTTTCTAATTCATCCATTTCCCAGAAATTTCACTAATTCATCTTTTTTTGGTGGCTGAGTAGTATTCCATTATATAAAAGTATCTCAACTTCATTATGCATTCACCAACTTTTGGGCATTTGAATTGATTAAATCACTTGGCTATTGTAAATAGAGCTGCAATGAACATGGCTATGCTCCAGTCACTGCAGTAAATTGCTGCATTTGGGGGGATTATTCCCAGTAGTGGTAAAGTAGGATCATGTGGAATTTCAATCCTGAATTTTTTTAGAAATCGCCTTACTGATCTACAGAGTAGTAATATAAGCCTGCATTTCCATGTGTTTTGTATAATAGTTCCCTTTCTCCACATCCATTTCAGCATTTGGTATTGTTTTTATTGTGGATTTTCTCCACCCTGATCAGGGTGAGGTGATGTCTCAGGGTAGTTTTGATTTGCATTTCCCTGATGGCTAGGGAGAATTTTTTAGGATAGTTCTTAGACATTTCAATTTCATCTCTGGAAAAGTTTCTTTTGAGTTCCCAGGACTGTTTTCTAATTGCACAATTTATCTCCTTGGTGTTTAGATTTTTATGTTCTTTGTGCACTCTGGATAATAGAACTTTATCAAATATGTTTTCAGTGAAGATTTTTATCCCATTCTGTGTACATTTTTGCTCAATTTACCATTTTTCTAGCTGAACAGAAGCTCTCTAATTTCATAAGATCACATTCGTTGAGTGTTGGTTCTAGTGCTTATGGAGGGTTTCTGTTTAGGAAACATTGGTCTAGCCCAATCCATTTTAGGGAGTTCCAAACCTTTCTTTTTTTAATATTTATTTTTTATTGTCCCGCTCATAAAAACATAAAAGGTACCCCGGTCTCCTACCTTCACTACTCTGTTCCCCTTGCACTCTTCCCCCATATCCCCTACCTTTCACCCCCCCTTTGGCCTGGTGCCCTCCTCTCCCACCAAACTCTGGAGCATCCTTCAGTGTGAATGTCAAACTTCTCTCTGCATCCTTCATGCTAATGAGATGTAAGGACACAGTAGCATTGCTACTGAGTCCATACTCTTTCTAATAGGGTTTGCATAACCTCTGGAACAATAATAAGGTCCTTGATCCATTTGGAATTAATTTTTGTGCATAGTGACAAATACACGTCCAGTTTTAATCTTTTGCATGTGGATATCCAGTTTCACCAGTACGAGTTGTTGAAAATACAGTTCGTTTTCCATTGAATTTTTTGTGGCCCTTTGTCAAAGATAAAATGGCTATAATTCTGTGTACTTCTATCTGGGCCTTCAACCCTTATCCATTGATACATGCAACTATTTTGGAGCCAGTACCCATTTGTTTTCATTACTATGGATTTGTGGTATAGATTAAAGTTGTACGATGATACCTTCAGCAGCACTTTAGTTACTCAAGATTGTTACTGTAATCCTGGGCCTCTTGTGCATCCATTGATATTGTTTGGTCAATTTATTTAAAGAATGGCTTTGGGAATTTGAATCTGTATGTTCCTTCTCATGGGATGATCATTTTTATTATGTTAACTCTGCCAATCCAGCAGCATAGGAAGTATTTCCACCATCTGGAATCTTCTGTAATTTCATTCTTTGGGGTTTTAAAGTTTTCATTATAAAGGTCTCTCACTTTCTTGGTGGAATTTAAACCAAGGCATTTCTTTTTTAGGTGCTATAGTAGATGTTTTGTTTCTCTTAGGACATTTTAATATTTCCATCCTTGGTGTATAGGAAGGCCACTGATTTTGCACATTTATTTTGTGAACTGCCACTCTGCTAAACTTCTGTATTAGTTCCAGCAGTTTCCTGGTGGAGTTTTTAGGATCTTTCATTTATGTGAGGTCATATCATCTACAAATAGAGATATCTTGATTTCCTTTTTTCTGCTTTGAATCCACTTTATCTCTCTCACTTCTCCTATGTCTCTAGCTAAGACTTCAAGTACAATATTGAATAGCAGTGGTAAGCATGGTTAATAATGTTAAGTTCCTGATCTAAGTGGGAATTCTTCAAATTTTTCATAGTTAAGTAAAATCCTTGATGTTGGCTTGTTGTAAACAGCTTACGTTATGTCGATATAAGTTCCTTCAATTCCAACTGTTGCTAGGGTCTTGATCATAAAAGGATGTGGGTTCTTGTCAAAAAGTTTTTCTGCATATATGGATAGTATGATATGGTCTTAGATTTTGACAGGTTTCTATGATGGATTATATTTATTGATTTGCATATATTGAAACAACCTTCTGTATCTGGGTCAAAACCTACTGGATGACAGTGAATGATCTTTTTGATATCTTTTTGAATCTGATTTGCTAAGATTTTCTTGAGAATTTTTGCATTTATATTTATCAAAGAGATTAGCCTATAGGTTTTGGGACTAGTATGATATAAGCTTTGGAGAAAGAATTTGGAAGTGTTACTTCCTTTGCTATTTCATGAAATAGTTTAAAGAGTAGTAGTGTTGGTTGTTATTCAAATGTTTGATAGAATTCTGGGGCTGGAGAGGTGGCTCAGGGGTTAAGCCTCTGCCTTGCAGGCGGATGGTCCTGAGTTCAGATCCCAGATCCCACGTATAGACGCCAGGTGGAAGCGGGGGCAGCCTGCGTTTCTGGTCCTGGTAGGGCGGAGCCTGTGAATACTGGGGCAGAGTAAATAAGGAGGAGGCGGTCCAGGGTGGTTCCAGAATTCGCCCGTGGTTCTACACACACACACACACACACACACACACACACACACACACGCAATTGAATAAATAAAAAAAAGTTTGATATTTTTGTAGGAAGATTGGAGATTACTTAGTCAATTTCTTCATCTGTTATAGGAATACTTACATAATGGAAAACTTCCATATTCAATTAATTAAGTTGTGCTTAGCCAAAAATTCATCAATTTCTTTTGAAATTATCAAATTTCACCATTTGTAAGTTTTTGAGATATCACCTTAAAATCTCTGTATTTCTTGGGTATACATTGTGATAATTCCATTTTCATCACAAATTTTGTTAATTTCCCTCTCTTGATTTTGGTAAATTTAGCTAGAGGTCTATCAATCTTATTGGTTTTTTCAAAGAACCACCTTTGGTAAATTCATTGTATAGTTTGCTTTTGGGATTGGGTTGATCTTGTGTCTCTAAAGCTTTTTTAAATTTTTTTAAATTAATAATTACTTATTCATTTTTTCGGCTCATCCGAACTTAATATGTACACTGGTCTCCTCCCTCCCTCCACCCCTCCCTGGACACCCTTGCTCTCTCCCCCCTTTTCCCCTTCCTTCCCCCCTCCCTTTCTCCCAGTGCCCCCTACCCCCATCCCTGGAGCATTCTTTAATGTGTATGTCAAACTTTCCTCTGGGTCCTCCTCTCTAATTAGGTGTAAGGAGTCACTGGCATTTGCTGAACTCTTTCTTGTGTTCCCCTTAAGTATAGGAACACTATTGTGGCTGTTAATCTCTTGCTTCTAAGGATCGTAGTGCCTTTAATCCAAGATAGAATTTGAGGGGTCAATGATATGTTGGTAATTGCGCAGATCATCCAAAGTCATATTATGATTGCTTTGGCCCTAGCTTGTGTGGAGTATCTTGTATATCATTGCTCCTCCCCATCTTTGGGCTCTTACAATCTTACCACCCCTTCTTCTGCAAATTTCCCTGAGCTTTAGACTGGGAAGAGATTAGGCAGGCCTGATTCCAAGTCGTTGATACAGAGTGTCTGATTTTCTGAATTATGGTTTGTTGATTTTTTTTCAGTTTTGCTGCTCCTGCAATGCCCTTTGGTCCATCCTGATGGTAATTGGATGTCATCCCCTGGCCAGATACAAAAAGCTGTTAAAATAGAGTCTTATCATAAGAGTAGATTCAAAAGTAGATTGAATGAGAATAGGAGACCATGGCGGGGATGAGGTCAGTCTCCATTTACAAAATGGTTACCTTCTATCTGCCAGACTGTATGCTCTCCCTTTCTAGTAAGATCATATCCCATTAGTTGCAAGTGACCAGGAAGGGAAGTCTGCAAGCTTAAACAGATGTCTCATTACTTACTTGCAGTCCTCGATGGTGGCCTATTATCTGTGCTGTAGAATGATCCCCTCTCTCCTTAGTTTCTGGCGAGTCCTTCCTTCCCCCTCCCTCCTGTTTATAATCTTTGCAATTACTGAAGGTATTATAGAGCTTATCTTTGAGTGTGTCTCCAAGTGGGTTTGGTAATAGGATCCACCTATTAGGGAGTACACATGGCATTTCATTTTCCCTGTCTGGGATACTTCACTCAATATAATTTTTTCTAATTCCATCCATTTCCCAGCAAATTTCATTAATTCATCATTTTTCATAACTGAGTAGCATTTCACTGTATATATGTACCATATTTTCCTTATCCACTTATCAAATGTTAGACATTTGGTTTAATTCCATGACTTTGCTATTGTAAACAGTGCTGCTATGAACATGGTCGTGCTTGTGCTATCAAGATGAATTTTTGCTGTATGGGGGATTATTCCCAGATGTGGAATAGCAGGGTCATATGGCATTTCAATCTTTAACTTTTTTGGGAATCACCAGATGGTTTGCCAGAGGGGTTGTATGAATTTGCATTCCCACCAGCAATGTAGGAGAGTTCCCTGCTTACCACATCCTCTCCAGCATTTGGTGGTGTTTATATTGTGGATTTTTGCCATCCTCACTGGGGTGAGATTATATATCAGGGAGGTTTTGATTTGTATTTCCCTGATGGCTAAGGATGTAGAGCATTTTTAAGATATTTGTTAGACAATTTCAATTTTGTCCTTAGTAAAGTTTTTTTAAACTTTCTAGGCCCATTTTTTAATAGGCCTTTTGTTTCCTTAGTGTTTAGTTTTCTAAGTTCTTTGTGCACTCTGGATAATAAAGCTCTATCAGATATGTGGTTAATGAAGATTTTCTCCCATTCTGTGGGTTGCCATTTGTGCTCGAGTTACAGTATCTTTGTCTGAATAGAAGCTCTTTAATTTTATAAGATCCAATCTATTGAGTGTTAGCTGTATTTACTGCACCATTGTATTCCTGATTAGGAACTGTTGGCCTAGTCCAATCAGCCAGGGAATCCCTACCATTTCAACAAAGGTTTTGATAGTCTCTGGCCTTATATTTTGGTCCTTGATCCTTTTGATATTAAGTCTTGTACATGGTGACAAGTATGGGTCCAGTTTTAATCTTGTGCATGTGGATATCCAGTTTTGCCAGCACCATTTGTTGAAGATGCTGTTCTTTTTCCATTGGATTCATTGGGCCCCCTTGTCAAAGATCAGATGGCTGTAATTTTGTGGGCTTATATCTGGGTCTTCAACCCTTATCCATTGATCTGTGTATCTAGGTTGGAGCCAGTATCAGACTGTTTTTATAACTATGGATTTGTAATATAAAATAAGGTTTGGCATGGTGATACCTCTAGCAATGTTTTTGTTACTCAGGATTGTCTTTGCTATCCTGGGTCTTTTGTGGCTCCATATGAATTTTGAGATCGTTTGGTCAACTTCTTTGAGGATTTGCTTGGGATTTTGACTGTTATAGCATTAAATCTATGTATTGCCTTTGGTGGGATGGTCACTTTTATGATATTGATTCTTCCAATCCAGGAACATGGGAGGCCTAGTGGTGTCTTCTGTAATTTCTTTCTTTAACGTTTTAAAGTTTTCATTGCAAATGTTTCTTGCTTCCTTTGTTAGGTTTATACCAAAGTACTTCATTTTTTTAGGGGCTATAGTAAATGGGATTGTTTCTCTCAGGGCTTTTTCATTTCTTTCATTCTGGGCATGTAGGAAGGCCACTGATTTTTGTATGATTATTTTGTATCCTGCCACACTGCTGAACTCCTGTATTAGTTATAGGACCATCCTAGTGGAGTTTTCAGGATAACTCAGGTATATGAAAATGTCACCTTCAAGTGGAGATAACTTGACTTCTTCCTTGCTGATTTGAATTCCTTTTATCTCCCTCTCTTGTCTTATGGCACCTGCTAAGACTTCAAGTACAATATTGAATAGAAGTGATGAGAGTGGATAGCCTTGTCTAATCCCTGATCGAAGCAGGAATGCTTCAAGTCTTTCACCATTGAGTATGATACTTGTTGTAGGCTTGTTGTATATAGCTTTTATTATATTGAAAAAGGTTCATTCCATTCCAAACATCTCTAGGGTTTTGATCATAAAGGGCTGTTGGATCTTTTCAAAAGCTTTTTCTGCATCTATCGAGAGTATCAGGTGGTCTTGGATTTTTGAACTGGTTTATATGGTGAATTACATTTACTGATTTGTGTATGTTGAACCAACCTTGTGTGCATGGGATAAAGCCTACTTGATCTCTGTGAATGATCTTTTTAATATGTTTTTAAATCCGATTTGCTAAGACTTTGTTGAGAATTTTGCATCTGTGTTCATCAGAGAGATTGGCCTATAGTTTTCTAAGTGTATCTTTATTAGGTTTGAAGATTAAAACGATATTAGCTTCATAGAAATTCTTTGGTAGTGTTCCTTCCTTTACTATTTGATGGAATAGTTTAAGGAGTATTGATGTTATTAGTTCCTTAAATGTCTGGTAGACCTCTGTGCTGAAATCCATCTGGTCCAGGACATTTTTTGGTGGGAAGATTAATTCATTTATTTCCTCATATGTTATAGGACTATATAAATAATTCAAAACTTCCTGATTCAATTTAGGTAAGTTATGCTTACTTATGAATTCATCCATTTCTTTTGTGTTGTCAAATTTCACAGAGTATAAGTTTTTGAAATATGACAATATAATTCTCTGGATTTCTTGGGTATCAGTAGTGATAACTCCATGTTCATTTCTAATTTTGTTAATTTGAGTTTTCTCTCTCTTGCTTTTGGTTAATTTAGCTAGGGGTGTATCAATCTTACTGATTTTTTCAAAGAACCACCTTTTTGACTGGTTGATTCTCTGTATCATTTTCCTAATCTCAATTTCGGATATTTCTCCCCTAATTTTGCAAATCTCTTCTCTTCTACTTCTTTTGGGATCAGATTGCTCTAGTGTCTCTAAAGCTTTAAGCTGCATTGTTAAGTTATTTATTTGTGATGTTTCTATTTTTTGATATAAGTATTAATAGCTATGAACTTATCTCTTAGGACAGTTTTCATTCTGTCAAAAAGATTTTCATAAGTTGTACTTTTCATTATCATTCACTTCCAGGAAATCGTATATTTCCTTTGTAATATCTTCCTGAATCCAATTCTCATTCAGCATCATAGTGTTTCGTTTCCAGGAATTAGTGTATTTTCTGTTGTTTGCTGTGTTGCAAATGTCAATCTTTAGACCTTGGTCGGCTGATAGGTTACAGGCCAGAACTTCAACTTTCCTGTATATGTGGACATTCGTTTTGTGGCCCAATATGTGGTCTGTTTTGGAGAAAGTTCCATGTGGCGCTAAGGAAAATGTGTATTCTTTCTGCATGGATGAAAAGTTCGATAGAGATCTGTAAGATCCATTTCAGTAAAAGTTTGATTAAGTTCCAATGTGTCTCTGTTAAGTCTTTGACCTTTTGATCTATCCCATGCTGAGAGGGCAGTGTTGAAATCCACAAGAATTATCGTTTGGGGATTGATTTCTTGTGTTAGACGCTGCAGTGTTTGCTTAATGTATGTGGAGGAGTCCGTATTAGGTGCATATATGTTCAGTATTGTGAAGTCTTCCTGGTGAATTGTACCTGTGACTAAAATGTAGTATCCATCTGTGTCTTTTATAATTTTTTTTTAGGTTGAAGTCCACTTTGTCCAATAGCATAATATCTACCCCTGGCTGTTTCCTGGTTCCATTAGCTTGCAGAATTTTGGACCAGCCTTTAATTTTAGAATGTACTTGTCTTTTGTGGTGAGAAGAATTTCCTGCAGGCATCAGATTGATGGGTTGTGATTTTTTAATCCAAACTTGTAACCTATGTCTCTTGATTGGTGAGTTAATTCTATTACATTTAATGTTATAATGAGAAAGTACTTTTAATTCCTGACATTTTTTGTCTTTAGTGCCTTCCATAAGTGTATTATTTAATTTGTAGGTTTTGGTGGTATTGTACTTCCCTTCTGTCCTCCTGGATATGCTTGTTCTTATCTTCAAGCTGGAGTATCTTTTCTAGCACTTTTTTTTCCAAAGGCCATTCATTGTTCTTCATCCATTAAGCTGGGTTCTAACTGTGAGAATTCTTTAGCATATATTAGAATTTTCATTTTTGGCTTTAGTTAGTCTTAAAATGCTATACTGACAGGATGGAGCCAAGGGCAGTGCAGGAAGAGCAAAATTGAAAACAACAATAAACAGTTATTCAGAACACCAGAGACCCTGCATTAATCACTTGGAACCAGACCAGCCAAATCTCCCCCCATCCTAAAGCTCAGGGAACATTGAGGAAGAGGAGGCAGCAAGATTATAATAGCCTAAAGATGAGGTGGTCAAACAATATGGATAATTCACACAAGTTAGGGCTGCAGTAGCCATAATCACACTTTGCATGGTCTGTGAAATGACTGACATGTCAATGACCCCCCCCAAAGTCTTTTTCTAGCATTTTTTGAAGGCCTGGTTTTGTGGACATGTATCCCTTAATGTTGTCTTTGTGCTGGAAAATTTTTCTTTCTCCCTTGATCATGACAGATAGTTTTGCAGCCTGGGTTGACATTTTTGCTCATTCAATACTTGAAGTATGTCTCCCAAGCTCTTCTTGCTTTTACTGTTTCCATTGAGAAGTCATTTGTTATTTTTAGTAGGTTCACCTTTAAAAGTGACTTTTTTTCCCCTTGAAACTCTCAGCACCATTTCTTTGTCTTGAATGTGGAGTGTTTTAAATATTATTTGCCATGGTGATTTTGTATTTTGGTTATACCTGTTTGGGATGTGGAAAGTGTCTTGTATTTGGATGGGTCTCTCTTTTTTTAGATGAGGAAAGCTTTCCTTGATGATAGTCTAAAAATTTCCTCAGGTATGGTATTTTGTGATTCTTGCTATGGTATTCCATGAATACACGTTAGGCTTCTTTAGGGTGTCCCATAACTCTTGAATATTTCTATCAAGTATCTTTTTGGCTTTAACAACCTCTTCCATTGACTTGGTTAATATTCCCACTTTGTCTTCAAGATCAGAAATTCTGTTTTCTGCTTCATTTGTTCTCTGTTGAGTTCTGGGTTGTCTAACTTGTTTTTTAGTTCAGTTTAATTTAAGTCCTCCCGAATTTCCTCTTTCATAGTATTGATCATGGTAATGATCATGCTTTGAAAGTCATTATGTTGGATCAGGCTGTCTTGGCTATTTTTTGTGGATGTTCTGGTAGGAGTTTATTATTACAGGGTTAATTATTTCGGTGGGAGATTTGTTTTCTTGAGTTTTGTTTCTCATGGATTTGCACTTTGACTTGGGCATTGTCATTTTATCTCTTAAGGCTTTCTTTCAATGTCTGCTTGTTTTGGACTGAACTGATTTAGTTGGTATCACTAGTCTTGGGCAGTAATACTAGTGTTTGCCTTGGTGTTGGTTATGCTTGTTGTTATTGTTATTTCCTAGATGAGGCTATTAGACCATTAGTACAGGGGGTGGATAGGGTGTGAATGTTAGTATGGTAGGTAGTGCACTTTTACATTTTCATACCTCGTTGATATGTGAGGGTGAGTGGCATAGTCCTTGAAGTTGTAAATGTTTTGGTGGTGGCTATATGGAAAAGTTACTCTATAGTAACTAATAATTGAAAGGAACAGGATGGTAAAAAGGGGGGTTTACTTATCGTTGGGATGGATGTGCAGAATCTCTCCCATGTGATAGGATGAATTTAGATGATTTCAGATGTGTGGCCTTTTCCCCTAGAGCTTTGCTTGGGTGTTCATTGGATTGTTGAATTCTGATAAGCAGAGCATCCTCCCTGGACTGGGGCACAGTGTGTCCTCACTGGACTGTGCCCGACCTGGGTTGCAGTGTGTTCTGGCTGGACCGCTTGCATCCAGGATGGAGGAGTGAATGGGGCGGAGGTGTTGTGGGCAGGTGCAAGTAACCCTGGGGCAGTGCCTGCTCCATCTGCCTGGTGGGGGAATCTGGGACCAGTGGGTTACCTGGGCCTTGGAGGTGAACTGGGGGTGCTTACCTGAGGCTCAATGTGTCCTGGCTGGACCGCTGGTGTCCAGGCTGAGCAAGCAGAAGGGAAGTCTCTAAAGCTTTAAGCCCATTCATAGTTATTTATTTGCAACATTTTTAGTTTTTTGATATTGACATTGAGAGATATAAAATTACCTCTTAGAAGAGCTTTCATTGTGTCCTGGTTTTGATATGTTGTATTTTTATTATCATTTACTTCTAGGCAATCTTGAATTTCTTTTATAATTTCTTCCTGAACCCATTTCTCATAGTGTTTATTTTCAAAGGGTTAGTGTATTTTCTGCTGTTTTTTGTGTTGTGGATGTCAAGCATTCGACCATGGTGGTCTGACAGGGTACAAGCTATAATTTCAACTTTCGTGTATATGTTAACATTTGTTTTGTGTTCTAATATGTGATCTGTAATGGAGAAAGGTCCATGGGATGCTGAGAAAAATGTGTATTCCTTAGTGCTTGGATGGAAGGTTCTATAGAGATCTGTAAGGTCCACTGCAGTAAGCGCTTAGTTTAATTATAATGTGTCTCTTTTGAGTTTTTGGCCTCTTGATCTATCCCATACTGAGAGTGTGGTATTGAAATCCCTGAGGTTAGTCCCTTAGGGATTGATTTCTTGTTTTACACGATGTAGTGTTTGCTTAATGACAGTGAAGGAGTCCATAATAGGTGCATATATGTTCAATACTGTGAAGTCTTCCTGGTGCACTGTTCATGTGACTGAGATCTCTTATGATTTTCTTTGGCTTGACGTCCACTTTGTTGGATATCATCATTGCTACCTCTGCTTCTTTCCTGGTTCCATTAACTTAAAAAATTTTTGAAAAGCCTTTTACTTTTAGAATGAGCCTAACTTTTATGATGACACATTTTTTCTGAAGGCACCAGATGGTTAGGTTTTGATTTCTAATCCATGTTTGTAACCTGTATCTTTTTTTCCCCCATACTAACATGTTCTTTACTTTTTTATTCTTTTAGTGATTCAGGCATATCATATCATATCATATATCATATCATATATCATATCATATATCATATCATATATCATATCATATATCATATCATATATCATATCATATATCATATCATATATCATATCATATATCATATCATATATCATATCATATATCATATCATATATCATATATCATATCACACCACATCATATCATATAACATCATATCATATCACATCATATCATATCATACCATCCCACAAATTTAAGTAGTTTTCACCCCATATTAGCCAATCTCATCTGTTTCCTCTTCCCATAGAACCTTCTTCCTGGTGCCAGTCATTCTTCTACTTTCGTATCCTTTTTTTAAAATTTTATTATTATTTCTGCTCATACAAACTTAATATGTACACCGGTTCCCACTCTCCCTCTTCCTCCCCCCTACCCCTTACTCACCCTCCCCTCACCCCTCTCCTCCGTATCCCTCAGTGCCTCCCCCCTCAATCTCCAGTGAATCCTTTAATGTGCATGCCAGACTGTCCTCTGGGCCCTCCTCTCTGATGAAATACAAGGACCCAGTGGCTTTTCCCTGAACCCATTCATACAAACTTAACATGTATACCGGTTCCCCCTCCCCCCAACCCCCATCGATCCTGTGTCCCCCTCCCCTCCCTCTTCTCTCCCCTTCCCAAAGAGCCTCCCCGTCCTATCCCAGAGTATCCTTTAATGTGCATGCCAAACTCTCCTCTGGGTCCTCCTCTCTGATGAGGTGAAGGACCCAGTAGCATTTCCCAGAAACCTTTCCTGTGTTTCCCTTAAGCATAGGAACACTACTGTGGCTGTCAATCCCTTGCCTCCAAGGATCCTAGTGCCTTTAACAAATGCTAGACTTTGTAAAGTCAATAGTGTGTTGGACATTGCGCAGGGCATGCAAAGTCCAATTATGATTGCTTCAGCCCTAACTTGTGTGGAGTATCTTGCATATCATTGCTCCTCCCATCCTTGTGCTCTTACAATCTTACTGCCCCCTCTTCTGCAAATTTTCCTTAGCTTCAGGATGGGGAAAGAGTAGGCTGGCTTAGTCCTATGTGGTTGATATAGAGTCTCTGAAGTTCTGGATTATGGTTTTTTGATTTTCCTTTGCAGTTTTGCTGCTCCTGTAATGCCCTTCACTCAATGCTGATGGGTATTGTATTTCACGTCTTGCAATCCTTGATGGAGGCCTATTTTCTCTGCTGTAACATGGTCCCCTCTCTCCTTTTTTCTGGTGTGGCCCTCCTACCCCATCCCTCCTGTTCATAATCATTGCAATTACTAGGTGGGCTGGGTGGGTTTGGTATTAGGAGCCCCCTATTAGGGAGTACATATGGCGCTTAATTTTCTGGGTCTGGGATACTTCACTTAATATAATTGTTTCTAATGACATCTATTTCCCGGCAAATTCCAGTAATTCATCATTTTTGATGACTGAGTAGTACTCCATTGTATAAATGTACCACAGTTTCCTTATCCACTCGTCAACTGTTGGACATATGGGTTGATTCCATGACTTTGTTATTGTAAACAGTGCTGCTATGAACATGGTTGTGCTTCTGCTATCGAGGTGAATTTTTGCTGTATGTGGGGTTATTCCCAAAAGTGGAATAGCAGGGTCAAATGGCATTTCAATCTTTAATTTCTTTAAGAATCTTCTGACGGTTTGCCAGAGTGGTTGTATGAGTCTGCATTCCCACCAGCAATGTAGGAGTGTTCCCCTCTCTCCACATCCTCTCCAGCATTTGTTGTTTGCATTGTGGATTTTTGCCATCCTGACTGGTATGAGATGATATCTCAGGGAAGTTTTGATTTACATTTCCCTGATGGCTAAGGAAGGGGAGCATTTTTAAAGATATTTGTTAGACATTTTAATTTCATCTCTGGTAAAGTTTCTTTTAAGCTCCAGAGCCCATTTTTTAATTGGGCCATTAGTTTCCTTGGTGTTTAATTTTCTAAGTTCTTTGTGCACTCTGGATAATAGGGCTCTATCAGATATGTGGTTAGTGAATATTTTCTCCCATTCTGTAGGTTGCCTTTGAGCTCATGTTACAATCTCTTTATTTGAACACAAGCTTTTTAATTTCGGCAGATCCCAACTGTTGAGAGTTGGAATCTATTAATTGGTAAGTTAATTCCATTGACATTTAGTATTACAATAGAAAAATTACTTTTAATTCTTGACTTTTTTGTGTTTAGTGGCTTCCATAATTGTATTATTTAGCTTGTAGGTTTTAGTGGAATTGTACTTCCCTTCTGTCTTCCTAGATATGCTTGTTCTTTTCTTCAAGCCTTGAGCATCTTTTCTAGTATTTTTTGAAGGACTGCTTTGGTGTACATATAAGCCTGCAACTGTTCTTTTTGGTACAAACTTTTTCTTTCACCCTGGATCATGACTGATAATTTTGATGGGTATATCAGCCTGGATTGACATTTGTGCTCATTCAATACTTGAAGTAGTTCTCTCCAAGTTCTACTGGCTTTTACTATTTCCACTAAAAAAATCTTTACTGATTTCAGTATGTATACCTTTAAAAGTGACATTTTTTTTTCTCTTGAAACTTAGTAATTTCGGTTTTTTGTCCTGTATGTATAGTGCTTTTAATATTATTTGCCATGGTGAGTTTCTATTTTGGTCATATATGTTTGGGGTGCTATATGTTTCTCATATTTGGATGGACATTTTGTTCTTTTTTATTTTTTATTTATAGTGTATTTTATCCACTCAAAAACTTGATAGGTACCCCATTTCCCTCCCTCCACCCCTCCCTCGATCCCTTTGCTCCCTCCCTGATTTACCCTTCCTTTACCCCCTCCTTCCCTTTCTCCCAGTTTCCCCTTCCCCCCATTTGTGGAGAATACTTTACTGTGCATGTCAAACTTCCCTCTGGGTCTTCCTTTCTGATGAGGTGTAAGGACTCAGTAGCATTGCCTAGAGCTCTTTCTTGTGTTCCCCTTTAGTATAAGAACACTATTGTGGCTATTAGTCCCTTGCCTCTAAGTATCCTAGTCCGTGTGCTCCATGCTGGATTTTGGGGGGGGGGATAAATGATATGTTGGTCATTGCGCAGGTCATGCAAAGTCCTATTATGATTACTTTGGCAGGTGACCAGGATGGAAAGTCTGTCAGCTTAACAAGATGTCTCATTACTTACTTGCAGTACTTGACAGTGGCCTATTTTCTCTGTTGCAGCATGATCCACTCTCTCCTTGTTTCTGGTGGGGCCCTCCTTCCCCCTCCCTCCTGTTTATAATCTGTTTATAATTCCACACACACCCCTGCCCTGGACACTGGAGGTCACCCTGCTTCTCAGGTAAATCCCACCAGCCTCCAGGTCACCTGCACATCCCAGCTATTCCCACCAGCCAACCTGAGCAGCACCCAGGCTGCCCCAGACTTGGGTGGGCCAATAGGCCATGCCCCAAGTCCCAGGTGAATCATGCCACCATCTACATCAGCCCCTCTGCCCTTTCAGAACACCCACCCACTCGGGACGTTCATAGTCACCCTGCTTCTCATGTAAATCCCAAGCAGACATTTCTTTAGATGTGAAAATATTTTCTTTTATGACAATTTGAAAATTTTCCTCATATATGGTATTTTGGGATACTTGTTCTTGGATTCCATGAATGCGCATGTTATGCTTCTTCAAGATGTCCATCACTCTTGAAATGGCTGTTTTCTTAATGTCTCCTTTTCTTTATGTTCATTCTCATAGAACAATGCTGATAAAAATAGAATTCAATAAAATATATAGATATTATTTCAATGACATTTCAATAAGCAGAAGCATATGCTACATGGAGATGATATTATCAATACGGCTTTGGGTTCACGGATCCTGAGGAGTTAACATTAATAATAAATTTTCTCCCCCTTTTTATATGAAAAGGGAGGAATATTTCTTTGTTTATACTATCATGTAAATACACAGTCACAGGCAACATCAAAATGATTGTGGCAATTGGATTGAACAGTCAGAACTAGATTTCCCTGTGAAATTCAAGTATCATATCAAATAACTATGCATCTTTAGGTTGGGATTTTTCTTTCTGTGGAGGACCTGGATCCTGACCTGGGTCGATTCCCTGCTCCTCAGGTAAGGCACCTAGACCATGCCTCAGGATCGATGTTATCTGCACACCACACCAGCCACTCTGGATTTCTGCCCTGGACCAGGACCAGGGCTGATTCCCTGCTCATCAGGTAAGCCCCTTAAAACATACTCCAGGCTCCAGGTCATCTGAATGCCCCACTACTAGCCAGCCTGCCTCTCTAGCACTGAAGAAGGTATTTCAGTCATACCCCAGGGTCCATGCCATCTGTGCACCCCACTAGTAGCCAGCCCACCTTTCTTGATTCTGGAGAAGGCTTCTAGGCCATGCCCCAAACACCAGGTTTTCTGTACTCTCCACTAGCCACTCTGCCTTTGTGCCCCAAAACCATATTAGGGCAGACTCCCTGTTCCTCGGAGTTCAACAAAGTCCAGTGAAAACCAAACAAAGGGATAGGAGCGAAAACCATTCATCTGAGGTCTTCTATAATCATCCAATCATATGGGACATATTCTTCACATTTAGCTCTGAGATAAGCAAGCCATTTTTGCCATCTCAGTCCTCTCAAATATTTCACACTATAGCTTAACATGTCCATATAGCCACCCAAAATCCCATACAACTTCAGGAACTCTACCATTCACCCTCACATATCACCAAGGGAGTAAAGTTAAAAAGTACACTAGTATACTAATCTTTAATCTCTGTCTAATACACTCAACTTAATTGATGTACTAACACTTCAATAATCTCATCTAGGAAATAAGACCAATACCAGACAAGCATACCCAACTCCAAGACAAACTCATTTAACTTTTCAAATGTAGTAATACCATCTAATTCAGTGCAGCTAAAACACACAAAAACAAAAAGAAACTCCAAAGAGATAAAAGAAAAATGACCAGGTCACAGCACAAATTCATGAGAAACAAAAACCAAGACCAAAACTCTTGTACCTAAAGAATGAATGTCATAATGATGGAATCCAACCAAAACAAACTCACAGAAAATAGCCAAGAAAGCCATACACAAGATAATGAATTTCAAAGCCTGATCCTTACTATGATCAAAACAATGAAAGAGGAAATCCTGGAAGAGTTAAATATCTGCATCAAACACTTTGGACAGGAACAAAACTGGCACTTGGAGATGAGAAAGCAGTTGAAGAAACAAAAATAGGCATAGAGCAGTTAAAACAATCTCAAGCGGAGTTTAAACTGACCTACAAGACAAGCTATCTTTAACCCAGAACTCACCAGATAGTCTTTTCAGCAGAACTAATGAAGCATCAAATGGAATATCAGGTCTTGAAGACAAAGTGGAAGAACTCACCAGTTCAATCAAAGACATTGTTAAAGCCAACAAGATACTTGAGAGGAACATTCAAGAGTTATGGGACACCTTGAACCAGCCTGACATTTACATTCATGTAATACCAGAAAAAGAATACTAAAATACCACACCTGAGGAAAATTTTCATATTATCATAAAGGAAAACTTTCTACATCTAAAGAAAGAGAGGCCAAATCCAAATACAAAAGACATTCTACACCCCAAACAGAAATTACCAAAATAGAAACTTGCCATGCCAAATAATAGGCAAAAAACTACACACACAAGAAAAAGAAAATGTGCTGACATTTTCAAGAGAAAAAATAAATCTCTTTTAAAGGTTAATCTACTAAAATATCAAATGAGTTTTCCAGTGGAAACATTAAATGCCATAAGAGCTTGGAGAGACATACTTGAAGTATTAAATGAGCACAAATGTCAATCCTGGCTGATATACCTGGTAAAACTATCAGTCATGATCAAGGGTGAAAGAAAAGTTTTGACCACAAAAACAAGTTGAAGCCTTATATGAACACAAAACCAGGCCTTCAGACAATGCTACAAAAGATACTCAAGCTTGAAGAAAAGAACAAGCATATCCATGATGACAGAAGGGAAGTGTAATACCACCACAAACTAGAAGCTAAATAATAAACTTATGAAATGCACAAAATACAAAAAATGTCAGGAATGAAATGCAATTTCTGCATTACACCACTAAATATCAATGGAATTAACTCACCAATCAAATGATACAGGTGTAAAACATAGATTGGAATTCAAAACCCATCCATCTTCTACCTTCTGGAACATGTCTAACGTGTCTCATCACAAAAGATAGGCACATTCTAAAAGTAAAAGTTTGGTCAAAAATTCGTTAAGCTAATGGAAAAAAGCAGCAAAATCAATTATAATATCTGACAAAGTGAACTTCAAGCCAAAGAAAATCAGAAGAGATAAAGAAGGTTATAACATTTTAGTCACATAAACAATTTACCAGGAAGTCTTCACAATACTGAACATGTATGCACCTAATAGGGGATCTTCCACATTCATTAAGCAAACACTACAATGTCCTAAACAAGAATTCAATCCCAAAACTATAACACTTGGGGACTTCAACACTCTCAACATGGGATAGATCGACAGACCAAAAACTCAACAGAGACACATTAGTATTAAACCATAGTCTTCCTGAAGTGAACATACAAATCTCTATCGAACCATCTATTGAAACAACAAGGAATACACATTCTTCTCATCATCCCAAGTAACTTTATACAAAATAGACAATATATTGAGCCACAAAATGAATCTGCACATATTCAGGAAAATTTAAATTATAGCCTGTACACCTTCAGACAGCATGGTCTAAAGCTTAACATCTGCAACACAACAAATAGCAAAAAACACACTAAATCTTGGAAACTAAACACTATGATGCTGAATGAGAATTGGGTTCAGGAAGAAATCATAAAGGAAATTGAAGATTTCCTGGAAGTAAACTATAATGAAAATGCAATAAATCAAACTCTAAGACACAAGGAAAGCCATCCTAAAAGGTACGTTTATAGCTCTTAATGCCTATATCAAAAAGATAGAAGCATCACAAATAAATAACTATGCAGCTTAAAACTTTAGAGACACAAGAGCAGTCCAATCCCAAAAGCATTAGAAGACAGGAGATTAGCAAAGTCAAGGGAGAAATATCAGAAATTGAGATAAGAAAATCCATACAAAGAATTAATCAGATTAAAAGCTCATTTTTTTGAAAAAATCAGAAGATTGATTCACCCTGAGTTAAATTAACCAAAATCAGGAGAGAGAAAACTCAAATTAACATTAGAAATTAAAATGGAATTATCACAACTGATACGTAAGAAATTCAGAGAATTATGTCAAACTTCATAAACTTATACTCCATGAAATTTGATAACATAAAAGAAATGGATGAATTCTTTAGTAAGCACGATTCACCTAATTGGATCAGGAAGTCGTGATTACTTAATTAGTCCTATAAAAATGAGGAAAATGATGAGTAATCTTCACTCTTACCAACCAAAATGTCATGGATCAAATAGGGTTCAGCACAAAATTCTATCAGATATTTAAAGAAAAACAAACACTACTACTCATTAAACTCTTCCATAAAATAGCAATGGAAGGAACACTTCCAAATTCTTTCTATGAAGCTAATATCATACTAATCCCATAACCTAAGAAAGATACACTTTTAAAAGAAAATTAGAGGCCAGTCTCTTGGATGAGCAGAGATGCAAAGATTCCAAACAAAACTTTAGCATATTGGATTCAAAAACATATCAAAATTAACATTTACTGTAATCAAGTAGGTTTAAATCCAGGCATAAATGTTTGGTTCAACAAACCCAAATTAATAAATGAAAACCATTATATAATCCAATCCAAAATTTAAGATAACATGATACTTTACATAGACACAGAAAATGCTTTTCACAAGATCCAAAAGCCTTTTGTGATCAAGATGCTAGAGACAGTTGGAATGGGATAAATTTTATCAACATAATGAAAGCTTTATACAATAAACCAAGAGCAAGGATTATAATCGATGGGAAAAACTTGCAGCATTCCCACTTTGATCAGAAACTAGACAAGGCTGTCCACTTTCACCACTTCTATTCAATATTTTACTTGAAGTCTTCGCTCAAGCCATAAGACAACACAGGGAGATAAAAGGGATTCAAATCAGCAAGGAAGAAATGAAGTTGTCTCTATTTGCAAATGATATGATGCTATACCTGAGTGATCATACAATCTCTACCAAGAAAATTCTGGAACTAACATATAATTTGAGCAGAGTGGCAGGGTACAAAATGAACATGCAATAATCAGTGACCTTCCTATACACGGAGGATGAAAAAATGAAAACGTTCAAAGAAAACAATCCCATTTACGATAGCCCTTAAAGAAATGAAATACTTTGGTATAAATCTAGCCAATGAAGTGAGAGACCTTTATAATGAAAAATTTAAAACCCTAAAGAAAGAAATTATAGGGGCTGGAGAGGTGGCTCAGGGTTTAAGCCTCTGCCTTGCAGGCGGAAGGTCCTGAGTTCGGATCTTAGACCCCATGTATAGACGTCAGAAAGAAGCGGGAGTGGCCTGCGTTTCTGGTCCTGGTAGGGCGGAGCCTGTGAATCCCGGGGCAGAGTAAACAAGGAGGAGGTGGAGGCGGTCCACGGTTGTTCCCGAATTCGTCCGTGGTTCTACAGATACACACATACATACACACGCGCACACACGCATACACGCACAATTGAATAAATAATAAATAATTAAAAATTTAAAAAAAAGAGAGCTGGAGAGGTGGCTCAGGGATTAAGCCTCTGCCTTGCAGGCAGAAGGTCCTGAGTTCGGATCCTAGACCCCACGTATAGACGCTACACACACATACACACACGCATACATGCACAATTGAATAAATAATAAGTTAAAAAAAATTAAAAAAAGAAAAAAATTATAGAAGATGACAGAAGGTGGAAATTCCCTCCATGTACCTAGATAAAAATAGCATAAAAATGACCATCTTACCGAAAGTACTATACAGATTCAATAGTTATACCAATCAAAATTCCCAAATATTTCTTTAAAGAAATTGACCAAACAATATCAAAATTCATATGGAAACACAAAATATCCAGGATAGCAAAAACAATCCTGAGTAACAAAATCACTGCAGGAGTTATCACCATATCAAACTTTAATCTAAATTGCAAATCCATAGTAATAAAAACAGGCTAGTACTGGCTCCAAAATGTACACATAGATTAATGGAAAAAGGCTGAAGAAACAGATATAAACCTTCACAATTACAGCCATTTGATCTTTGACAAAGGGGTCCAAAAATTCAACAGAAAAAGAACAGCATCTTCAACAAATGGTATTGGTAAAGTTGGATATCCACATGCATAACATTAAAACTAGACACATACTTGTGACCATGCACAAAAGTTAATTCCAAATGGATCAAGGATCTTAATGTTAGGCCAGACCTTACAAAAACCCTGGTAAAAGGGTAAAGAAATCCCTCTAACCGATTAGACTAGGGCAACAGTTCATAAACAGAAACTCAATGGCACAAGCACTAGAACCATCACTCAACAAATGGGATCTTATGAAATTAAACAGCTTCTGTTTAGATAAAGAATTTGTAAACCTAGCAAAAAGGAAACCTAGAAAATGGGAAAAAATTTTACTAACTACATATCTGATAGAGCTCTATTATTTAGAGTGCTCAAAGAACTTAAAAAACTAAACACCAAGGAGATTAATGGCCCAGTTAAAAAATGGGCCTCAGAATTCAAAAGAAGCTTTTCAAAGGACAAAATTGAAATGTCTAACGAATATCTAAAAAAATCTGCCTCATCCTTAACCATCAGGGAACTGCGAAAGAAAACTAGACTGAATTATCATGTCACCCTAGTCAGGATAGTGAAAATACACAATACACACAACACCAAATGCCTGGAGAGGATGTGGAGAGAAGGGAATTCTCATACACTGATGGTGAGAATCTAGGCTTATACAAGTACTCTGGTGATCAGTTTCATTATTTCTAAAAAAAAGATTGAAATGCCAAATGACCCTGCTATACCACTTCTGAGCATAAACAATCCCCCATAATGCAGAAATTCACTACAATGACACAAGTACAACCATGTTCATTATACCACTAATTACAAAAGCAAAGACATGGAAATAATACAAAGGCCCAACATTTGAGTAATGGATAAGGAAAATGTGGTGCATTTATACAATGGACTACTACTCCACTTTCAAAAAAGATGAATTAATGAAATTGCTGGGAAATTGATGGAATTAGAAAAAAATGTTGAGTAAAATATCCCAGACAAAAATTAGACACCATGTGTACTCCCTGATAGGTGAATCCTAGTACCAAACACACTTAATGACATATTCAAAGATAAATCTCTGTAATACTTATTGTAATCACAAAGGTCTATAAATAGTAGGGACAGCAAAGGAGGGCCCCCCCAAAAAAGAAAAAGAGGATCACGTTTCAGTAGAGAAAACTTACCATGGTCAAGTATTGCATGTAAGGAAAAAGACATCAGGTGCAGCTCACTGTCAGTTCCTTCCTGGTCATTTACAACTGACCAGATTTGATCTCACCAATGAGGGAGGACATAAGGACTGGCAGATACATGGTAACTATCCTGCAAATGGGACACTGACCCTCCTCCCTCACTGCTGTGTCCTATTCTTATTCTTGCATCTACCGTTGAGTCTCCTTATAGTAAGATCTTCATTTACACAGTCTTTCATCAGTTGGTTAGAAGGTGACCTTCAGTACCAATCAGGATGGAGCCTAGGGCAGTGCAGGAAAAGCAAAACTGAAAACAACAGCAAACCACAGTTTAAGCACATCAAAGGCCCTACATTGATCATCTGAAACCAGACTAGTCAAATTTCTCTCCATCCTAAATCTTAGAGAACCTTGAGGAAGAAGGGGTGACAAGATTGTAAGAGCCTAAAGATGGGAAGGACCAACCATATGCAAGATACTCCACACAAGATAGGGCTGCAACAGCCAGGATTGGGCTTTGCCTGAGCTGCACAATGGCTGTCTCACTAAAATCTAGCATGGATCATAGGGCAGAAGGCTCCAGGGAGGAGAATCCTTTGAAGCAATGGATAAAACAGTCATAATAGAGTTCTCATAGTAACAGGGAGCCCAAGAATGGGCTCTGAGCTATGCCTCTGAGACCTAAACCCTCACTAGGGTGAAGAACTCAGAGGGAGACTTGGAGTTCACACAAGATGATGTTTCAGGAGATGGAAGGGAGGGAGGGGGAGTCACTTGGAGATGGGGAGGGAGGGAAGAAAGGGTGTAAAAGGAAATGGAAAATGGGGAGAGTGCAAGGGAGGCAATTGGGGATGGGAGGAGCAATGGATGTTATTGGGGTACCTATTGAGATTATATGATTAGGAAAAAAAGGAGAAAAGAAATTACGGGAGAAAAAATAAAGTTTGGTTTTGTGAGGTACCCAGTCTGCTCACTCTTTTTATATCATCATGTAAGCATTTTCTTCTGAGACAAGGTAGCAAACATCATTCTGTATAATTCAGTAAAAGATTATGCAAGTTTTGGTATTTGTTTACCATAAAATTGTGAACAGATGAAATTGGAAATCACTGTCCTAGGGCAACCTACAGGAAATCATATATTCGTTGTTTTTCTATTTATTATTTATTTATTGTTTTACTAATTGTTATCTTACTCCACACTTATTTAAAGTGTGCTGTGAACAAGAGAGAAGCATTACAATGTGTTGGTGACATTTTGCTTTCTGCATCAGGAATGGATCAGTGTGTGAAGTGTGCAGATGATCACTATCCAAACACAGAGCAGACCTATTGCCTCCCAAGGTCAGTGTCCTTTCTGGCTTATGAAGACCCCTTAGGGATGTCTCTGGCCTGCATGGCCCTGGGGTTCTCTGCACTCACGGCTTTTGTTCTTGGGGTCTTTATGAAGAACGGAGACACTCCCATTGTGAAAGCCAATGTCCCAAAATGTTCTCAGCTACATCTTACTCATCTCGCTCATCTTCTGTTTCCTCTGCTCCTTGCTCTTCATTGGACATCCCATCACAGTCACCTGCATCCTGCAGCAGGTCACATTTGGAGTTGTGTTCACTGTGGCTGTGTCCACTGTCTTGGCCAAGACAATCACTGTGATTCTGGCCTTCAAGCTCACTGCTCCAGGAAGAAAGATGAGGTGGTTGCTAATTTCAGGGGCACCTAATTACATCATACCTATCTGCACCTTGGTCCAACTTATATTCTGTGGAGTCTGGCTTGTAACAAGTCCTCCTTTTATTGACAAAGACATACACTCTGAACATGGCCACATCATCATCATGTGCAACAAAGGCTCAGTCACTGCCTTCTACTGTGTCCTGGGATACCTGGGCTCTCTGGCCCTAGGGAGCTTCACTGTGGCTTTCCTGGCCAGGAACCTTCCTGACACCTTCAATGAAGCCAAGTTCCTGACCTTCAGCATGCTGGTTTTCTGCAGTGTGTGGGTCACCTTCCTCCCTGTCTACCACAGCACCAAGGGGAAGGTCATGGTGGCTGTGGAAGTCTTCTCCATCTTGGACTCTTGTGCAGTTCTGCTAGTGGACATTTTTGTCCCAAAATGATATGTTGTTTTGGTAAGGCCACACAGAATTTCTCTTCAAAGGTTCAAAAATTAAAAACAATTCTTGACCCTTTCAATGTCTTAATTTCTAATGAATTTGTGAAAAGTTACTACAAAGCCAGAATGTGAGACTACGCAATCTTAACTCTCAAATGTTGTGCTATAGTTTTAGCTGTTGATATGTGACTCATACTGTTTCTTTGAGGGTATTTGCATAGTGAGTTTGATATTGTTAGTGTTCTCAGTATTCCTTCTACTATTTTTTTCTCCTCAGCAATATCACATGGAGGATTTTTGGGAAAAGTGAAAGTGTTTTCTTTATACTCCAAAATGAAAGGTGTCCCTAGTAATCCAGAGCCCATCATTGAGCATGAGGGAGAAAGGTAGTAAATTTCATTGTGATGCAATTTAATTGCTGGGTGAAAATTGGGTATGTAGATTTAGAAGGAGGACATTCATCTTATTTCCTGATAAATAACTTTTTTTTCTAAAGGGAAAAGGAACTTCTTGAAAATGGCATTTAAATAGACACTCACTGGTGGATTAAAGGCAGTTGAGCAATGAACCCTGGAGTCTTGGAGAGAGAAATAGAAAATAATGAAGAAAGAATATTGTGCAATGGGTATGACATAAAGATCTTGCCATTTGTCACCATTTTGCAATGCACACTGAGAATGTTGGGATCACAGAACTTCACTGATTGATATTTAATGTCAACTTGATTTCAGGTGCAGAATCACATAGGAGACACACCTCTCAGTGTGAGTTTAAGGTGGTTTCTCAATGGTGTTAATTGAAAGTGAACTGTCCCCAAACTAATGGTGGGCAGTACTTTTCCATGGACTGCGGTGTCTGAATAAAGAAAAAGAAAAAACCTTGCTGATTACATCCAAGTATCCCTGTTTCCATACCAAATGCATGTGTCATGTGACCAGCTACATCATGTTCCTTCTGCCATACCTTTCCTGTCATGATGGACAGAGTCCTGAAGCTGAAAGCCAAAGGAGATTTTTCTTTCATTCAGTTGCTTCTGTTATTTATCTCCCCCAAAATCAAGGACAGTAAATTAAACATGAATCTACTGAGAATGAACAAGGTATGTGGAGACCATGTCAAGGCTGAGATCATGATGACTCTATGTTGACTCAAGCTTCAATTCCAAACAGTGATACATACCACACTGAACAACTTGACATTACTTAAAATTATCTCCCTCGTTATGTTTACTTAGTGTATGGGAAGAAATATAACCTTTTGCAAACACAAACTTTCTCTTGCCACAGTGAATTATGTGGGAATTCAGGTGGTCACTTTCCCTTGGGAGTAATCATTGATGGTCAAACCTGGCCAGAGTAAGTGGTCTCTTAGGCATCAGGGGTACCCGTATTGGAATATCACTTATACTGTAGCAGGTACCCAGGCATATACAGGCTCCTCTATGGAACTCAGTGGGATTCTAACATAAGAAAGGATATTCAGGATCCTTAGACAGTGTTCCCATACCAAAGGGCAGCCCAAGAAAGGGCTCTGGGCAATGCCAATGAGTCCTTTCACCTCACTAGAGTGGAGGACTTAGAGAGAAGCTTAGCATTCAAACAAAAGAATGTTCCAGTGAATGGGAGGGGGAATGGGAAGACACTGGGAAAAAGGGATGGTGTGGGGTGAAAGGAAAGGGAAAATGGGAGGATGCAAGGAGGACTGGGGAATGGTGGAGGGAGAGAAGGAACCGGGATACCTATTAAGCTTGTTTGTTTGGAGAAAAATAAACAAATATAATAAAACTTTTAAAAAGTAAGGATGGGGATGGTTTCAAGCATAATCGAACAATTATTAATAATTGAATCTATAACTAATCTTCCTCCCATGAACGAGGAGACCGTCATCTTCAAAAGTAATTGGTAGACTGCAGGTAAGATATTTGAGATATTTAGACCTGTTGCACATCCATTTTATGTGTTATGGTTTAATTCTTCAGACCATATTGAAAGCAAATTCATTAAAATAAATGAGACTGTATTTTGCTCCATCAATGAAAGACATCACCCAGTATATTTTCACAGAAAAAATTAAACAGGATAGGGGATGTGATGTATCATGGAAGAATGATCAAGATCCTCCCGCAGAAGCCTTAGACTTCAGTTATGATGAAAAAGAAAAGGAAGCCAGACAGAAGAGGCCACAGGCCCCTGGCAGTAGGAGAATCAGGTATGATTCCAATAAGACAGGTGAAGATCTTGCTGTAGGGCATCAGAATAGGAAAGCTTATGGCTCTCCTTCAGACTATTCCAAAGGATATCACAACAAAGAGTTCAGAAGAGGCCTTCCCAGGGGTAGATACCCTTGAACAAACCACACCAGGACTCCACCTCAGCAGTTTTATATCTCGGATAATGTGGCATCCCAGGAGACACTGGGATTCCACCTCAGAGACAACACAGTCTGGTTGTGCCACAGTACCCTTCTCCTCCTCCTGTGATTGACATGCATAACTTCTCACTCTCTCCCCCTCCAACCCCACCCCCCCATCCTTCAGCATGGGTTGTGCTACGCCTACCTTGGGTTCTCATGACTTAGTTAACTTACCCTACACTTTTACCCTGCCACCGCCGCCTCCCCCACTGCCTCCACCACCTTCTTCTGCAGACAAAAATTCTATTGTTTTGGTTTCACTCATAAAAATGTAATAGGTACCATGGTCCCCTCCCTCCCTCTAACCCTCCCTGGATCCTCTTCCTCCCTCCCCCATTTTTTGCTTTCATCCCCCCTCCCTTTCTCCCAGTGCCACCTGCCCCTCATCCCTGGAGCGTACTTTAGTGTGAATGTCAAGCTTCCCTCTTGGTCCTCCTCTCTTATGAGGTGTAAGGAGTCAGTAGCATTATTTAGAGCTCATTCTTGTATTCCTTATTAGCATAGGAACACTATTGTAGCTGTTAATCCCTTGCCTCTAAGGATCCTAGTGCCTATGAACCATGCTAGACTTTAGTGGGTCAATCATATGTCTGCCATTGCTCAGGTCATGCAAAGTCCTATTATGATTACTTTGGCCCTAACTTGTGTGGGGTATCTAGCATATCCTTGCCCTTCCCCATCATTAGGCTCTTACAATCTTACCACCCTTTTTCCACCCTGAGCTTTAGGATGGGAGAGATTAGGCTGGCCTGGTTCATCAAAGAGATTGTCCTATAGTTTTCTTTTTAAGTGTATCTGTATTAGATTTTGGGATTAGGGTGTTATCAGCTTCATAGAACTAATTTAGTAGTGTTCCTTCCTTTGCTATTTGATGGAACAGTTTAAGGACTATTGGTGTTATTTGTTCCTTAAATATCTGATAGAACACTGTGCTAAATCCATCTGGTCCAGGACATTTTTTGGTTGGAAGATTCAAAATTAATTCGTTGATTTCCTCATATATTATAGGACTATTTAAATAATTTGAAACTTCCTGCTTCAATTTATGTAAGTTGTGCTTACTTAGGAATTCATCCATTCTTTTGTGTTATCAAATTTCACGCAGTATAAGTTTTTGAAATAAGACACTATAATTATCTGAATTTCTTGGCTATCAGTAGTGATAAGCCCTTCTTCATTTCTAATTTTGATAAATTGGGTTTTATTTCTCTTGTTATTCGTTAATTTAGCTAAGGGTGTATCAATATTATTGATTTTTTTCAAAGAACCAGCTTTTTGACTGGATGATTCTCTGTATCATTTTCCTTATCTCAATTTCAGATATTTCTCCTCTGATTTTGCTAATCTCTTCCCTACTACTGCTTTTGGGATTGCATTGCTGTTTTGTCTCTAAAGCTTTAAGCTGCATTGTCAAGTTATTTATTTGTGATGTTTCTATTTTTTTTGATATAGGCATTTATATCTATAAACTTACCTTTTTGGACAGCTTTCATTGTGTCCCAAAGATTTTAATAAGGTGTTAAGGTTTGCTTCCAGGAAATCTTGCATTTCCTTTAAAATTTCTTCCTAAATCCAATTCCCATTCAGCATCATATTGTTTAGTTTCCAGGAATTAGTGTATTTTCTTTTATTTGTTGTGTTGCGGATGTCAAGCTTTAGGCCGTGGTGGTCTGATAGGGTACAGGCTAGAATTTCACATTTCCTCTATATGTGGTGATTCATTTTGTGGCCCAATATGTAGTCTATTTTGGAGAAAGTTCCGTGTGCTGCTGAGAAAAATGTGTATTCTTTGGTGCATGGATAAAAAGTTTGATAAAGATCTGTAAGTTCCATTTCAGAAAGAATTTGATTAAGTTCCAATGTGTCTCTGTGTGGGAGAAATGGAACAGACAGGCCTGAATTAAGGTCTCTGATCAACCATTACCTAAAATCCCTCCACCTGGGGAGCATGCCACTCAGGGATGATCTGTATGGGCTGGATGCGTGAATGAAACTTCCCCAAGTTACACCTGCTGCCAAGCCTGGTGCTGACATCAAAATGCCTGGCTGAGAGGACCAATCCGGTCAGGATGACTCAGTAAACCTCACGCTGGGACTTATGGGATGTTGGGTGGGGTATATAAGCTGCTCCATATGTATAATAAACGAGCCACCCTGAAAGCCTGAGAGCCTGCTGTTGCCACCCACCTGACACCCGGAGTCTATGTTGTTGACTTCGCGTCAGCTTATATCCACCCCCAAGGGTCTCCGTAGACCTCTGAGACTGTTACATCTGGCACCCAAACAGGGACCTTCATGGTGGCCCTTTTCTTCATCTGGGTACCAGTGTAGGAGCACTGTGCCCCCTTTTGGCAGTTTTTCAGCATCAGTGTGGAGCACTGTGCCCCCTTCGGCAGTTTTTCAGTAATCTAGCCCCTTTATGTTTAATGTTCTTTACCTTCATGAGAGGTGAGCGGGAAGGCTTCTCTTGTTTCCTCTGTGTTTTTCTGTCCACAGATAGGGAGCTACACATTTTTGATTCCAGTTTGCCCGGCATCTCCAAATAAGGGTTGACCCCCCCAGGAGACGGAACCCAGGAGTGGTCTCCAGATCGACCCTCCTCCTCCGGAGACACAGTGCGGGCATATGGCCGTGGCCTAACAAACCATGGAAGTTCCCCACCAAGCACAAGACATATGGGTCCAATACATTGCTTGTCTCATCAGTTCCTCTCTAGTCATGTCTCTGGTATTTAGTAAAATGGGCAACCTCGCCTCACACTGTAAGGAGCCCACAGTTTGGAAGCCTGATATCAACTTTCTGCTGCTCACCTCCCCTCGGAGGAGTGCCCAGAAGCTACGGGCCAGGAGGCTCCGGAGCACAGCGCCCATCTTCCCCACTTGGCGTTTGCACTTTCACCCACCTTGCGCAGCCTGAGGATGTGGAGGCTCGAAGCCCGGGAAGCCACCACGGTGGCAGAAATGCATAGTCATGCTTCCCGGCCCACAGAGAGCAAGAAGAAAGAATGGAGGGGGGCAAGTCAGGGCTCTACTATGCCGAACAACCACGCTTGCTGGCGCTGTGGTAAGACAGGTCAAATATAACAAGGTATTTCATTGGTGTGGCAACTGCTGCTCACAGCTTTGCAATATCTAGCAGAATGCCAAGGCTAATTTAAACTCCCAGTGGGACACCCCTCAGCCCTGTTAATAGGATGATAAAGTTTACCTTTCAGGCCATACATCCTCAAATCACTCCCTATTCTGGAGCCCACTGCCCATCATGAGTAATCATCTAAACGGGTACCTGATCCCATACCCTTGAGATCTGGGTGGAGCAATGTCCAATAGTTGAACCCAAATTGGCTGCCCATAAGGAATTAATCGAGGAACAGCTTGAATTGGGACATTTAGAACCCTCAACCAGTAGGCACAATACTGCCATACTTGTTACCAAGAAAAGGTCAGGCTGTTATAGGCTCCTACAGGACCTGAGAGCTATCCATGAACGAATGGAAAAGTTGGGGACTACTCAGGCTGGCCTGCCACATCCCAGTGCTATACCACCCTCTTATTATATAGTAATTCTAGATATCAAGAATTACTTCTTTGAAATTCCCTTGGCACCACAGGATAAGGATCACTTTGCATTTGCAGTTTGGGAGCCTAATATGCAAAAACCAGCCAGGAGGTACCAATGGACTGTCCTCCCGCAAGGCATGAAAAATAGCCCTACCATCTGTCTTCTTTATGTTAGGGAGGCACTTTGCAATGTTCCTCAAGATATTTCATTTGTTCATTATATGGATGATATTCTTTTAGCTCATCCTACCTTGCTGTACTTACAAGGAGTATCTAGGACCCTCTTAAAAGACCTGGCTGCCCTAACGTTAAAAGTAGCTCCTGAAAAGATCCAATTTGCCCCCCCTTCGCCTTCTTGGGGTTTTCTGTTTTCAAACAAATACACCCACTAGCCTTCAACCTGCCCTCTAAAGACACTTATTCCCTAGCCGAGCTCCAACAGTTATGTGGAACAATAAATTGGCTCAAACCATTCCTACCAATCCCTGACCAGGAAATGTACTCTTTATTTTCTCTCCTGATGGGCCCTACATGCCTCTCCAAAAGAATTGTGCTTACACCTGAATCACTCACCCTTCTACAAAAGGTTGTCTCTCTACTCGCCTCAGCATCCTTAAACAGACATGAGCCTCACCAGTCCCTCTTCGCAGTCATCTTATTGACCCCGGGTGGTGTTCTAGGCATTCTGTGGTAAACAGGCCTTCTTATGTGGCTACACCAGGCTCATTCAGACCTACACAAAATCACGTCTAGATTTGAGATCACCTTTCGACTTGCTCTCAAGGCTAGAAACATGGCCCGCAAGACCTATAGCCGTAAGCCTGATAAAATCATCCTTCCTTTCCCACTCTGGCACTCTCAATCACTTTGGGCTGATTCTATTAGTTTTCAAGAAATGGTCTCAGGCTACACTGGAGATCTTGACAACCACCTCCTACAGGACAAAAGGTTAACTGTGCTTTTTCAACTCCCTATTAAAATTAAGCCTTATACTACTCCCAGCTCTTCCCCCATCCCACATGGGACCCTAGCATTCTCAGGCTCCAATAAACAAAGGTATGGAATCCTCATTCAGCACCCAGAAGAAAAAGACATTACGTCCTCCCCAACCCCGGTTCTTGGGGCTCTTAAAGATTTTTACTGAATGCCAACTAGAACCTGTTAATATTTTTTCTGATAGTCAGTATGTGGTACAGTCTGTCCAGACACTTTCATTTTCTTTGCTCGAGAACCGCATGAGCCCCTTACATGTCACCATGCATTTGCTCCAGGATGTATTAGAACATAGAGCTCATCCTTGGTATATTTCCCATATAAGGTCACACACAAAACTCCCGGATTCCTGGCTAAGGGAAACAATCTAATAGATACCATGATCATGACTGTGGACTTAGAGCTTCTTGAACAAGCTAGGGCATTACACCAACAATTTCACCTTACCCCTTGAAGCTTACACAAGTTCCTTCCAGAACTTAAAATGTCACAATGTAAGCGTTTAGTCAGGTCCTGTGTGACCTGTGCCCTCTTGGATCCACTTGGCCCCCTTAATAAGGGAGGAGTAAATCCCAGAGGTCTCTTGCCTAATGCAATTTGGCAGATGGATGTTACCTATCATCCCCCCTGCCTCTTGTCCAATGGAGGGAACCCGTCAGGCTAGCTATGGCAGGGACCCACTCCCTTATTAACCCAGAGGTCAAGGATATGCTTGTTTCTTCCCTCAGGATTCCACTTTGCCAATATGGGTGCCAGCTCGAGATGTAAAACCGGCAGCAGAAATTGTGAAGTCTTCCTGGGAACTAGATTCATAAAATGGATCCACTTTAATTTTTTTTCTTCTTTTCTTTCTTTTGCGCACTGATTTTTTGGGGGGACATGCTATTTTTAAATACATGTATGCATGCTTAATTTTTTTGATAACATCTAAGACCTTAGCTACTTATGTTCTATATCAATCACAATTGTTTTTCTATTAGATTGTAAATTTTCTTTCATTGTTTTCTCACGTAACTTTAATTTTTAATGGATTGTAACTTTATTATATTGCTTAAGTGTTTCCTTCAGCACACCTCTCAGCAGTGCTCCATCGATAAGACCACACTACAGATGCATATAGCCCTTGAACACCCAAGCCATGGCACCCCTAGAGACATACTTTGAGTTTGAATTACAGAGATTTGTAAAGCCTTGATCCAGTCTACTATCCACATATCCTGACATGCTTTCCAGAGGTGAAGTCCTTCGAGGGCCCATAGCTAATGACGGATAAGATCCTGAGAAACAGGACAACCTAGGACAGGCACGGTCCGAAATGCTGGAAACCCTCTGAGGCAGGGTCAACAAGGTCAGAGCAAAGAACTCTGGCTCTCACTGGCTGTCAAAATAAATAAAAAGGATGGATATGTAGGAGGAACATACCAGGCAGGCCTGATCAACCATTACCTACAATACATCCATCTGGGGAGCATGTCACTCAGAGATGATATGTATGGGCTGCATGCATGAATGAAACTTCACTAAGCTACACCTGCCATGCCTGGTGCTGATGTCAAATTGCCTGGCTGAGACAACCAATCCGTTCAGGATGAGTCAGCAAACCTCACACTGGACTTACGGGATGTTGGGTGGGGTATATAGGCTCCCCATACTTACAATAAATGAGCCACCCTGAAAGCCTGAGAGCCTGCTGTTGCCACTCACCCACCTGACTCCAGAAGTCTGTGTCATTGACTTTGTGCCAGCTTATCCCTGCCCCCAAGTGTCTCCATCAGCCCCTGAGACTGTTACATCTCTGTTAAGTTTTTGACCTGTGGATCTATCGCATGTTGAGAGAGTGGTACTGAAATTGCCAAAAATTTTCATGTAGGGGTTGATTTTTTGCTTTAGACGCTATAACAATTGCTTAATGAATGTGGAGGAGCCCATATTATGTGCATAGATGTTCAGTATTGTGAAGTCTTCCTGGTGAATTGTACCTGTGACTAAAATGTAGTATCCATCTGTGTCTCTTATGATTTTTTTTGGATTGAAATCAACTTTGTCCAACAGCATAATGGCTACCCCTGCCTGTTTCCTGCTTCCATTAGCTTGCACAGTTTTGGACCAGCCTTTTATTTTTAGGATGTGCCTGTCTTTTGTAGTGACATTAGTTTCCTGAAGGCAACAGATTGATGGGTTGTGATTTCTAATCCAAGTTTGTAATCAGTGTCTTTTGATTGGTTAGTTAATTCCATTGACATTTAATGTTATAATGGAGATACTACTTTTAATTTTTATTTATTCATTTAATTTTTAATTTATTTTTCCACTCATATGAACTTGATAGGTTTCCCATTCCCCTCCCTCCCTCCACCCATCCCTGGATCCCCTTGCTCCCTCCTCCCTTTTTCCCTTTCTTTCCCCACATCATTCTCTTTCTCCCATTGCCCCCCTCCATTCCTGGAACATCCTTTAGTGTGCCTGTGTGCCTGTCAGACTTCCCTCTGGGTCCTCCTCTCTGATGAGGCATAAGTACTCAGAAGCATTGCCTAGAGCTCTTTTCTGTGTTCCCCTTTCATATAGGAACACTATTGTGACTGTTAATCCTTTGCCTCTAAGGATCTTAAGTGTGTGATCCATGCTAGACTTTGTGGGGTCAATGACATGTTAGGCATTCTGCAGGTCATGCAAAGACTTATTATGATTACTCCACACCTAGTATGTGTGGAGTATCTTGCATGTCGTTTCTCCTCCCCATCTTTAGGCTCTTACAAACTTACTGCCCCCTCTTCCACAAATTTCCCTGAGCTTTGGGATGGGCCTGGCTTTCCTGGCTACTTTTGGTGAATTTATTCTGGTTGGAATCTATCATTATGAGCAGTAATTCTTTCAATAGGAGATTTGTTGTCTTGGATTTTGTTTCTCATGGATTTGCTCTGTGACATGGACATTTTTGTTTTATCTGTTAAGACCTTTTTGTTTCTGTATGTTTTTGAGTGAACTGAATTAGTATTACTACTCTGGAGCAATTTTTACCTGTGTTTGCCTTGGAGTTGGGTATACTTGTCTGATATTGTTCTTTTCTTCCTAGATGAGGCTTTTGGACTGTTAGTACATCGATTAAGTCAGGTTACTAAGCAAGGAGTGAAGATTAGTATGATAGTTCACTTTTATGATTTAGTACCTTGGTGATATGTGAGGGTGATTGATATAGTCCCTGAAGTTGAATACATGTTGGGGTGGCTATATGGAAAAGTTAAACTACAGTGACTAATAATTGAAGGAACGCGATAGTAAAAAGGGATTTACTTATCTTTGAGCTGAATGTGAAGAATCTCTACCATGTGATTTGATGATTTTAGAGGATTTCAGATGTATGATGTTTGCTTCCTAGAGCTTTGCTTAGGTTTTCTTCAGACTATATTGAATTCTGAGGAGTAGTGTGTCCTTGGTAGTATTTTGGGATTCTAGCTCTGGTATTCCATGTATGTGCATGTTAAGCTTCTGCAGGGTTTCCTATATCTCTTGAACATTCCTCTGAAGTATCTTTTTGGTTTTAACAACCTCTTCCATTGAGCTGGTTATTCTTTCCATTTTGTCTTCAAGATCTGATATTCTATTTTCTTCTTCATTGGTTCTACTGATAAGACTGTTTTGTTCTGGGTTGAACATAACTTGTCTTTTTGTTCAATTTTATCCTCTGCCTGAGATTGTTTTTAACTGATTTATGCGTATTTTTGTTTCTTGAACCGTTTTTCTCAACTCCTCCAATTACCTGTTGTGTTCCTGTTCAAAGTGGTTGATGTGGTTATTTAACTTTTCTCAGATTTCCTCTTTCATAGTATTGATAATGATAAAGATTAGGCTTTGAAAATCATTACCTTAGGTGTGGTTTCTTGGCTATTTTCTCTGAGTTTGTTATGGTTGGAATCTATCATTATGGGAGTTAATTCGTTCGGTGGGAGATTTGTCATCTTGGTTTTTGTTTCTCATGGATTTGCACTGTGACTTGGGCGTTGTTTTTTTATTTGTTAAGACCTTTTTGTTTTTGACCGAACTGAGTTAGATGGTATTGCTACTCTTGAGCAGCTATTACTAGTGTTTGCCTTGGAATTTGGTACACTTGTCTTGTGTTGGTGGTATTTCCTAAATGAGACTATTAGACTGTTTGTTTATCAATTAAGTCAGGTTTAGTAGACAGGGTGCAAAAATTATTATGGCAATGCACATTTTTTGTATACTGCCTTGGTGATATTTGAGGGTAAATGGTATAGTTCCTGATGTTGTATGCATTTGGGGGTGGCTTTACAGAAAAGTTAAATTACAGTGACTAATAAGTGAAAGGAACAAAATGGTAATAAAGGTTTACTTATGTTTGAGCTGTGTGTGATGAATCTCTCCCTTGTCATGGGATGATTTTACAGGACTTCAGATATATGGTGATTGTTCCTTAGAGCTTTGCTTGGGTTTTTCTGTATTCTGTTGAATTCTGAAGGCCAGGGAGTCTGGCTTGGTCCATTCTCTGGCAGGAAAAGAGGGTTTCTAATTTGGCAAGGAGATCACCTGGGACCTGGGGCGTGGCATAGGGGCCTTCCCCAGCACCAGAACAGACTGCCTGCAGTTCCGGCTTGCTGGTAGGATGAGCCGATAGGATGAGCAGGTGACCTGAGCCTAGGGCATGGTCTAGGGGCCTTACCTTAGAAATGGAGTGTCTGGCCTGGTCTGTGTCCCAGGCAGGAGGACATGTTTCTTTTTTGTGGGTGCAGTTGGGAAGAATCTTTGCAGTGTTTAAAAGCAAAGGAAGCTTATCTAGAAATGTCATTGTGATATCACAATGTTCCCCAAAGTACATAAGTGCCAAAGACACATCGGGCAAAATACTAAAGTACCTGTTGATCTTCATCATGACAAAAAGCACTTCCAGGTTAAATTGGTGCTTCGAGTATGGCAAGCTGGAAATTTAGTGTATCAATCATTATACATGTAACACTAACCACATTGCAACCAAATAACATGAACCTTGTGCACTAAAGGGTTTTTTGCCCTGAACGTCTTTAATGTTTTTTTTTATCTTATTTTTTTATTAAAAATTTAATTATACATTTTAAAAATTTTACCAGTTCCCTCCCTCCCCCCTCTTCCCCCTCCCCTTCCCCCAGTGCCTCCCCCCCAATTCCCATAGAGTCCTTTATTGTGTGCGCCTAACTCTCCACTGGGTCCTCCTCTCCGATGACATATAAGGACCCAGTGGCATTTCCATAAGCCCTTTCTCTTGTTCCCCTTAAGCATAAGATCACTACTATGGCTGTCAATCCCTTGCCTCCAGGGGTCTCGGTGCCCTTAACAGATGCTAGACTTAATGAGGGCAACAGTGCGCTGGACATTGCGCAGGGCATGCAAAGTTCCATTATGATTGCTTTGGCCCCAACTATTGTTGAGAATCTTGCAAATCGTTGCTCCTCCATCCTTTTGCTCTTACAATCTTACCGCCCCCTCTTCCGCAAATGTCCCTGAGCTCCAGGATGGGGAGAGATTAGGCTGTCCTAGTTCTATGTGATTGATATAGAGTCTCTGATGTTCTGGATTGTGGTTTGTTGATTTTCTTTTGCAGTTTTGCTGCTCCTGCAATTCCCTTCACTCCATTCTGCTGGGCACTGTATGTCACCCCCTGGCCAGAGACAAAAAGCTGTTAAACTGGAGTCTTGCTGTAATAGCACATTCAAGGGTAGATGTAATAAGAGTAGGAAACCTCACTGAGGGAGGGGTCCATCACCCATTTGCAAAATGATTATTTTTTGTCTGCTAGACTATATGCCCTCCCCTTCTGGTGAGATCAGGAAAGAACGTCTGTGAACTTAACCAGGATTCTCATTACTTACTTGCAGACCTTGATGGAGGCCTATTTTCTCTGCTGTAACATGGTCTCCTCTCTCCTTGTTTCTGGTGTGGCCCTCCTAACCCATCTCTCTTGTTCATAATCCTTGCAATTACTGTGTTACATAGGTTTACTTTTGAGTGTCCCAATGTGGCCTGGGTGAGTTTGGTACTAGGAGCCACCTATTAGGGAGTACATACGGCACTTAATTTTCTGGGTTTGGGATACTTCACTTAATATAATTCTTTCTAATGACATCCATTTCCCAGCAAATTCCAGTAATTCATCATTTTTGATGGCTGAGTAGTACTCCATTGTATAGATGTACCACAGTTTCCTTATCCACTCGTCAACTGTTGGACATTTAGGTTGATTCCATGACTTTGCTATTGTAAACAGTGCTGCTATGAACATGGTCCAGCTTGTGCTATCGAGGCGAACCTCTGCTGCTTGGGGGGTTATTCCCAAAAGTGGGATAGCAGGGTCATATGGCATTTCAATCTTTAATTTCTTTAAGAATCTCCAGACGGCTCGCCAGAGTGGCTGTATGAGCCTGCATTCCCACCAACAATGTAGGAGAGTTCCCCTCTCTCCACATCCTCTCCAGCATTTGTCTTTGTTTGTATTGTGGATTTTTGCCATCCTGACCGGGGTGAGATGATATCTCAGGGAAGTTTTGATTTGCATTTCCCTGATGGCGAAGGAAGTGGAGCATTTTTTAAGATAATTGTTAGACATTTTAATTTCATCCCTGGTAAAGTTTCTTTGAAGTTCCAGGGCCCATTTTTTAATTGGGCCAGTGTTTTCCTTGGAGTTTAATTTTCTAAGTTCTTTGTGCACTCTGGACAGTAGAGCTCTATCAGATATGTGGTTAGTGAAGATTTTCTCCCATTCTGTGGGTTGCCTTTGAGCTCGTGTGACAATCTCTTTATCTGAACAGAAGCTCTTTAATTTCACAAGATCCCAACTGTTGAGAGTTGGTAGCAGTGACTGTGCCATTGGATGTCTGTTTAGGAAGTGTTGGCCTAGCCCAATCAGCTCGAGGGAGTTCCCTATCCTTTCAACTATGGTTTTTAAAGTCTCTGGCCTGATATCAAGGTCCTTGATCCATTTGGAATTAAGTCTTGTACATGGTGACAAGTACGGGTCCAGCTTTAATCTTCTGCATGTGGAGATCCAGTTTTGCCAGCACCATTTGTTGAAGATGCTGTTCTTTTTCCATTGGATTCTTTGGGCCCCTTTGTCAAAGACCAAATGGCTGTAACTTTGTGGGCTTATATCTGGGTCTTCAATCCTTATCCATTGATCTGTGTGTCTATTTTGGAGCCAGTACCAGGCTGTCTTTATAACTATGGATTTGTAGCATAGACTTAGGTTTGGTATGGTAATACCTCCAGCTGTGTTTTTGTTACTCAGGATTGTTTTTGCTATCCTGGGTCTTTTGTGCCTCCATATGAACTTTGAGATTGTTTGGTCAACTTCTTTGAAGAATTGCTTTGGGATTTTGATTGGTATAGCATTGAATCTGTATATTGCCTTTGGTAGGATGGTCATTTTTACAATGTTGATTCTGCCAATCCAGGAACAAGGGAGGTCTTTCCACCTTCTGGTGTCTTCTGCAATTTCTTTCTTTAGGGTTTTAAAGTTTTCATTGTAAAGGTCTTTTACCTCCTTAATTAGGTTTATACCAAGGTATTTCATTTTTTTAGGGGTTATAGTAAATGGCATGGTTTCTCTCAAGGCTTTTTCACTTCTTTCATTCTGGGCATATAGGAAGGCCTCTGATTTTTGCACATTTATTTTGTAACGTCTTTAATGTTAACATTCTCCATGTTGAGATGTTTGTTGTATGTAAGCCTTTTGGGAGTTAATAATCATTGTAGAATTCTTATAGGTCCATCATATATAGGTGAGATTTGTCATTGTGAAGAACTGTATTGTACTATTTCTGAGCATGGGAATGTCAGGAAAACATGTACCACTGTGCTATTTACAAAGGAGTATATGTACACTTTGTCACAGGGTAAATATCTCAATGTCTTTGTATTAGAATTCTTTTAACAAAAATATTAAAACGAATGATTTCTTGAGATACCTAGTTTATGTTATTCATAAAATATCCATGTTCCCACTGGTGAAGAATGCACCATAGTCTTAAGATCTTGGCAACACTGACTTTCATAAGCTCTTTTCTACCACAGGTAAAGCAAATAAGGCACTTTCCTTTCCTCTAAGTCCTAATTTGTTACATTTCTTTTTTTATGCACCTAGCATTATAAATGATAGTAAGATGTCTGTTATAATTTCTCTTAGATGATTTGAGCATTACTCCATTTTATGTTGATGGGTGTCCAGGAATCAATGCTGTGTGAATGTTTGTTATGTGTATGTTATGTGTGTCTGTACCCATAATGGAAGGATTTGAATTGGAGGATTCGTCCATGATTCACATAATCATGTTCTGCTTTTTATTTACTATGAAAAACATAACTTGTTGATAAAAAAAATCTAGATTCCAAAAAGTTCTCAGACATGTGTCAGTATAGACAATGTTGAGGATGCTGAGTGGGACACATACTCAAATACATGCATGCACACACACAGACACATACACACACACACACAGAGACACACAGATAGGCACATATACACACATACATATACATTCAGACAAACACATAGGCATGTACATAGGAACATGGCCAGCAGACATATTCATATAGACAGACAGACACACATACGTTAAAAAGACATGAAGCATCCTACATGGGCAGTGTGATGGCAAAATCTAGACATGGGGACAGTGAGGTATAATAGACTCAAAAGCAAAAAGCTAAAGGTTAAAAAAAAATCTAGGGACCAGGACGCCCACAATCTCCCAAGTGTCATAGCTCCATAGACTTTTTACTTACTTTTAAAAACAAGTTTCACCAAGCCAGCCTAATCTCTCCCCATCCTAAAGCTCAGAAAATTTGCAGAAGAGGGAGGTGGTAAGACTGTAAGAGCCTAAAGATGGGGAGGAGCAACGATATGCAAGATACTTCACACAAGTTAGGACTAAAGCAACCATAATAGGACTTTGCACGACTTGCACAATCACCAACATATCATTGATCCCCTAAAGTCTAGCATGGATCACAGGTACTAGGATCCTTAACACAAGAGATTAACAGCCACAATATTGTTCCTATATCAAAGGGGAACACAAGAAAGGGTTCTAGGCAATGCTACTGAGTCCTTAGACCTCATCAGAGAGGAGGAACCAGAGGGAAGTTTGACATTCACGCTAAAGGATGATCCAGGGATGGTACAGGGATGAGGTACTGGGAGGAAGGATGAGAGAGGAGGAAAGGAAGAGGAAAAGGAAGGAGGGAGCAAGGGGATCCAGGGAGGGGTGGAGGAAGGGAGAGGACTGGGGTACCTATTAAGTTTGTGTGAGTGGAAAAAATAAATAAAGAACAAGTTTCAAAGACAAGGAACAGCTATAGAAGAGTCACTACCTTATGAGTTATCATTATCTAAGGGAGGGAGGGACCACCAGATGATGTTTTTTAAGGCAGACCTTAATTTAGGCAGAACATGGTAGTTTAAGTCTGCCTCGACCTTAAACTAGACATAGAGCATGACTTAGTTTTAACATGGAGGCTCTTTTTAAATTTTTTTAATTTATTTATTTCTACAATCATACAAATTCAATAGGTACCCGTGTCCCCTACCTCCTTCCATCCTTTCCCAATACCCCTTGCAACCTCCCCTTTTCCCCTTCCTTTAACCCCACTCCTTCCCCTTCTCCCAGTGCCTTCCCCTTCCCCTTCCCACTATTATAACTGTTAATCCCTTGCCTCTAAGGATCCTACTGCCTGTGATACTTGCTAGACTTTAAGGGGTCATTCACTTGTCAGTCATTGTGCAGGTCATGGCCCTGGACTGTGAAAAGCACATTTTTGAGCGATGCGACTTCACACATTTGCATATTGAAATATATTTTCAGAAAATTCCAATGACCGCTTCCCTCTACTTCGTCGCCTGGGACGTGTGCGCGGTCCAGCCTGGCCTCACCACACAGCGACCTAGGTAAGCTCCGTCCCCACCCACCCACCAGAACCCCAGGCTGCCCAAGGGACCCAGCTCCTCCCACCATCCAGCCAGAGCTATGCGCACAGGGCCTGGGAGGAGGAGAGAGCAGCCCCTCTGTGCGCGGGCCCTGCCCTCAGGTCCCCCAGGTTTAAATAGCTCCCTGCAGACGCCCCATCCTTCCTTCCCCCACTCCTCCGCCTGGGTCGAGGGGTCCAGCCTGGACTCACCTCGACCTAGGTAAGCTCCATCTCTGCCCACCCACAAAACCCCAGGACAAATAATTCAGTTTAGTGAAAAACACAGAGAAATTAAAATATCTTAAGAGTTAAAATGACAATGCCAAAGTCAAAGTGCAAATCCATGAGAAACAACACTCAAGTAAACAAATCTCCCACAGAAGGAATTAATCCCATAATGTTAGACTCCAACCAGAACAAAGCCATGGAAAATGGCCAAGAAAGCCTGACCCAGGATAACGACCTTCAAAATATGATCATTAACATGTTCAATACTATGAAAGAGGAAATCGGGAAGGAATTAAATAATTGAATCAGTCGCTTTGAAAAGGAACACAAGAGACACTTGGAGGAGTTGAGAAAAACAGTGCAAGAAACAAAAACTGGCATAGAGCAGTTAAAGCAGACTCAAACAGAGTTTAAAACTGAGATCAAAGACAAGTTATCTTCAACTCAGAACTCCACAGAGAGTCTTATCAGCAGAACTAATGAAGCAGAAAACAGAATTTCAGATCTTGAAGATAAAGTGGGAGTATTAACCAGCTCAATGGAAGAGGTTGTTAAAGCCAAAAAGATACTTGAGAGAAATATCCAGGAGATATGGGACACCCTGAAGAAGCCCAACATGCGTATTCATGGAATACCAGAGCAAGAATCTCAAAATACCACCCCTGAGGAAATTTTTCAAACGATCATCAAGGAAAACTTTCCTCATACATATACAAGAGGCATTCTGCACCCCAAACAGATATGACCAAAACAGAAGCTCGCCACGGCAAATAATAGTCAAAACACTCCACATTCAATATAAAGAACTGGTGCTGAGAGCTTCAAGAGAGAAAAAACAAGTCACTATTAAAATAACAAATTACTTCTCAGTCAAAACAGTAAAAGCAAGAAGAGCTTGGGAGGCATACTTCGAGTATTAAATGAGCAAAAATGTCAACCCAGGCTGATTTACCCTGCAAAACTATCCGTCATGATCAAGGGAGAAAGAAAAATCTTCCATCACAAAGACAACTTGAAGGGATATATGTCCACCAAACCAGGCCTTCAAAAAATGCTAGAAATGATACTGAAGCTTGAAGAAAAAAACAGGGATATCCAGGAGAGCAGAAGGCAAGTATAACACCATTAAAAGCGGAGCAATATACTTAAAAAAACTACTAAACATAATAAATGTCTGGAATTAAAAATAGTTTCTCCATTATAACACTATAGTTAATGGAATTAACTCACGGATCAAGAGACACAGATTAGGGAGTACATACAGCGCTTAATATTCTGGGTCTGGGATACTTCACGTTATATAATTGTTTCTAATTACATCCATTTCCCGGCAAATTCCAGTAATTCATCATTACCAAACCACCCAGCCCATCTTGAGACACTCATAGGTAAATCCATGTATTACCTACAGTAATTGCAGGGATTATGAACAGGAGGGATGGGGTTGGAGGGCCACACCAGAAACAAGGAGAGAAGTGACCATGTTACAGTAGAGAAAATAGGCCTCCATCAAGGACTGCAAGAAAGTAAGGTGACACGAAGTTAAGCTCACAGACATTCGTTCCTGATCATTTACAACTAAGGGGGTATGAACTCACCAGAAGGGGAGGGCATATAGTCTGGCAGATTAAAAAGTAACCATTTTGCAAATGGGTGATTGACCCCTCCCATTGCCAAATGCCACATGACCCTGCGATTCCACGTTTGGGTATAAGTATTACATCTACCCTTGAATGTGCTCTTATAATAAGATTCCAGTTTCACAGCTTTCTGTCTCTGACTAGGGGGTGACATACAGTGCCCATCACGATGGAGTGAAGGGCATTTCAGGAGCAACAAAACTGCAAAAGAAAATCAACAAACCACTATCCACAACTTCAGAGACTCTATATCAACCACCTAGAAGGAGGTCAGACTAATCTCTCCCCAACCTGAAGCTCAGGGACATATGCAGAAGAGGGGGCGGTAAGAGTGTAAGATCAAAGGATGGGAGGAGCAATGATTTGCAAGATACTCCACACAAGTTAGGGCTGAAGCAATCATAATTGGACATTGCATGCCCCGTGCAATGTCCAACACACTATTGACCTCACAAAGTCTAACATCTGCTAAAGGCACCAAGATCCTTGGAGGCAAGGAATTGACAGCCACAGTAGTGTCCCTATGCTTGAGGGGAACACAGGAAAGGGTTCAGGGAAATGCCACTGGGTCCTTGTACGTCACCGGAGAGGAGGGCCCAGAGGAGAGTCAGGCATGCACAAGAAAGGACTCTGGGAATTGGGGCGTGAGGCATGGGGGGATGGGAAGGGAGGGGTGAGGGGAGGGGGAACAGGGGGTTTGGGGGAGGAGGAGGGAGGGAGGGAACTGGTGTACCTATTAAGTTTGTATGAGCTGAAATAATAATAAAAATGTATTAATAAAAAAAGAGACACAGATTACAAATTTGGAATAAAAATCACAATCCATTAATCTGCTGCCTGCAGGAAATCCATCTCACCACAAAAGATAGGCATGCCCTAAAAATAAAAAGCTGGTCAACAATTCTACAAGCTAATGGAAGCAGAAAACAGGCAAGGGTAGCCATTATGGTATCAGACAAAGTGGACTTCAAACCAAAGAAAATTATAAGAGACACGGATGGATACTACATTTTAGTCTTAGGTACAATTCACCAGGAAGACTTCACAATACTGAAAATATATGCACCCAATACGGGCCCCGGCACATTCATTAAAAAAACCCTACAGCGTCCACCTAGAGACAGTAATTCCAAGTATTATGAACAGGAGGGATGGGGTAGGAGGACCACACCAGAAACAAGGAAAGAAGGGACCATGTTACAGCAGGGAAAATAGGCCTCCACCAAGGACCCAAATAAATAATGAGACATCTGATTAAGTTCACAGACTTTTGTTCCTGATCATTTACTACTGAGTGGGTGTGATCTCACCAGAAGAGGAGGGCATATAGTCTGGCAGATAAAAAGTAACCATTTTTCAAATGGGTGATAGACCCCTCCCTTAGTATGGTTTCCCACTTTTATTATATCTACCTTTGAATGTGCTTTTATCACAAGACTCTAACAGCTTTTTGTCTCTGGCCAGGGGGTAACATACAATGCCCACCAGGATGGAGCAAAGGGCATTGCAGGAGCAGCAAAACTGCAAAAGAAAATCAACAAACCACAATCCAGAACTTCAGAGACTCTATATCAACCACCTAGAACTAGGCCAGCTTAGTCTCTCCCCATCTTGAAGCTCAGGGAAATTTGCGGAAGAGGGGGCGGTAAGAGTGTTAGAGTAAAAGGACGGGAGGAGCAATGATATGTAAGATACTCTATACTAGTTAGGGCTGAAGCAATCATAATTGGACTTTGCATGCCCTGCGCATTGTCCAACACACTGTTGACTTCACAAAGTCTAGCATCTGCTAAAGGCACCAAGATCCTTGGAGGCAAAGGATTGGCAGCCACGGCAGTGTTCCTATACTTAAGGGGAATATGAGAAAGGGTTCAGGGAAAGGCCACTGGGTCCTTGTACATCATCAGAGAGGAGGGCCCAGAGGAAAATCAGACATGCACAAGAAAGGACTCTCTGGGAATTGGGGTGGGAGGCACTGGGGGATGGGGAGGGAGGAGGGTGGGGAGGGGGATCAGGGGTTACAGGGGGAGGAGGAGGGAGGGAGGGAACTGGTGTACCTAATAAGTTTGTATGAGCTGAAATAAAAAAAAAAAAGAAAGAAAACCCTACAGCGTCTAAAGCAAGGAATCAATCCCCAAACGATAATTCTTGGGGATTTCAAAACTGTCCTCTCAACATGGGATAGATCAACAGGTCAAAAGCTTAAAGAGACATTTTAGACCTTAATCAAACCATTAAAGAAATGGACCTTACAGATCTCTATCGAACTTTTCACCCACGCACCAAAGAATACACATTTTTCTCAGCAGCACACGGAACTTTCAACAAAATAGATCACATATTGGGCCACAAAATGAATCTACACATATACAAGACAGTTGAAATTCTAACCTTTGCCCTGTCACACCACCACGGCCTAAAGCTGGACATCCACAACACAACAAACAAGAGAAAATACACTAACTCCTGGAAACTTAACAATATGATGCTGAATGAGAACTGGATTCAGGAAGAAATTAAAAAGGAAATTCAAGATTTCCTGAAAGCAAATGATAATGAAAATACAACTTACCAAAGTCTCTGGGACACAATGAAAGCTCTTCTAAGAAGTAAGTTCATAGCTCTTAATGCCTACATCAAAAAAATGGAAACATCAGAAATAAACAACTTAACAATGCAGCTTAAAGCTTTAGAGAAACTAGAGCAATCTGATCCCAAAAGTAGTAGAACAGAGGAGATTAGCAAAATAAGGGGAAAAATATCTGAAATCAAGATTAAGAAAATGATAGAAAAAAAATCAACCAGTCAAAACCTGGTTCTTTGAAAAAATCAATAAGACTGATACACCCCTAGCTAAATTAACCAAAACCAATGAGAGAAAACGCAAATTAACAAAATTAGAAATGAACATGGAGTTATCACTACTGATACCCAAGAAATCCAGAGAATTATAACATCGTATTTCAAAAACTTATACTCTGTGAATTTTGACAACACAAAAGAGATGGATGAATTTCTAAGTAAACACAACTTACCTAAATTGAATCAGGAAGTTGTGAATTATTTAAATAGTCTATAACATATAAGGAAATTGAAGAAGTAATCTCAACTCTTCCCACCAAAAAATGTCCTGGACCAGATGGATTCAGCACAGAGTTCTACCAGACATTTAAGGAGTTAATAACACCAATACTCCTTAAACTGTTCCATCAATACCAAAGGAAGGAACACAACCAAATTCCTTCTATGAAGCTAATGTCGTTTTAATCCCAAAACCTAAAAAAGATTCACTTAAAAAAGAAAACTATAGGCCAATCTCCCTGATGAACACAGACGCAAAGATTCTCAACAAAGTCTTTGCAAATTGGATTCAAACACACATTAAAAAATCATTCACAGGGACCAAGTAGGCTTCAACCCCAGCACACAAGGTTGGTTCAACATATGCAAATCAATAAACGTAATTCATCATGTAAACCAGTCCAAAGTCCAAGACCACATAATACTCCCTATAGATGCAGCAAAAGCTTTTGACAAGATCCAACAGCCTTTTATGATCAAAACGCTAGAGACAGTTGGAATGGAAGGAACCTTTATCAATATAATAAAAGCTAACAAGCCCACAAGCTAACAATATAATAAAAAATAACAAGCCCACAGCAAAGATTATGCTCAATGGGGAACAATTGGAAGCATTCCCACTTCGATCAGGAACTAGAAAAGGCTGTCCACTCTCACCACTTCTATGTATATTGTACTTGAAGTCTTAGCTGAAGCCATAAGAAAAGAAAGGGACATAAGAGGAATTCAAATCAGCAAGGAAGAAGTCAAGCTATCCCTATTTGCAGATGACATGATCTTATACCTAAGTAATACCAAAAACTCCACCAGGAAACTTCTGGAACTAATTGAGAAGTTCAGCAGGGTGGCAGGATACAAAATAAATGTGCAAAAATCAGAGGCCTTCCAATATGCCCAGAATGAAAGATGTGAAGAAGCCTTGAGAGAAACAATCCCATTTAATATAGCCCCTAAAAAATTGAAATACCTTGGTATAAACCTAATCAAGGAGGTAAAAGGCCTTTACAATGAAAACTTTAAAACCCTAAAGAAAGAAATTGCAGAAAATACCAGAAGGTGGAAAGACCTCCCTTGTTCCTGGATTGTCAGAATCAACATCGTAGAAATGACCATCATACCAAAGGCAATGTACAAATTCAATGCTATACCAGTTAAAATTCCAAAGCAATTCTTCAAAGAAGTTGATCAAACAATCTCAAATTTCATATGGAGGCACGAAAGACCAAGGAAAGCAAAGACAATCCTCAGTAACAAAAACACTGCTAGAGGTATTACCATACCAAACCTAAGTCTATATTACAAATCCATACTTATAAAGACAGCCTGGTATTGGCTCAAAAATAGACCCATATATCAATGGATAAGGATTGAAGACCCAGATATACGACCCCAAAATTACAGCCATTTGGTCTTTGAAAGGGGCTCAAAAAATCCAATGGAAAAAGAACAGCATCTTCAACAAATGGTGCTGGCAAAACTGGATCTCCACATGCAGAAGATTAAAGCTGGACCCGTACTTGTCACCATGTACAAGACTTCATTCCAAATGGATCAAGGACCTTGATATCAGGCCAGAGACTATAAAAACCATAGCTGAAAGGATAGGGAACTCCCTCGAGCTGACTGGACTAGGCCAACATTTTCTAACAAGCCCACAGTCACTGCTACCAACTCTGAAGAGTTGGGATCTTGTGAAATTAAAGAGCTTCTGTTCAGATAAAGAGATTGTAACAGGAGCTCAAAGGCAACCTACAGAATGGGAGAAAATCTTCACTAACCACACATCTGATAGAGCTCTACTGTCCAGAGTGCACAAAGAACTTAGAAAACTAAACACCAAAGAAAACATTGGCCCAATTAAAAAATGGGCCCTGGAATTCAAAAGAAGTTTTCCCAGGGATGAAATTAAAATGTCTAACAAATATCTTTAAAAATGCTCTACTTCTTTAGCCATCAGGGAAATGCAAATCAAAACTTCCCTGATATATCATCTCACCCCGGTCAGGATGGCAAAAATCCACAATACAAACAATAACAAATGCTGGAGAGACTGTGGAGAGAGGGGAACTCTCCTACATTGCTGGTGGGAATGCAGGCTCATACAGCCACTCTGGTGAGCCTTCTGGAGATTCTTAAAGAAAATAAAGATTGAAATGCCATATGACCCTGCTATTCCACTTTTGGGAATAACCCCCCCCATACAGCAGATGTTCACCTCGATAGCACAAGCACGACCATGTTCATAGCAGCACTGTTTGCAATAGCAAAGTCATGGAATCAACCCATATGTCCAACAGTTGACGAGTGGATAAGGAAACTGTGGTACATCTATACAATGGAGTACTACTCAGCCATCAATAATGATGAATTACTGGAATTTGCCAGGAAATGGATGTCATTAGAAACAATTATATTAAGTGAAGTATCCCAGACCCAGAAAATTAAGTGCCGTATATACTCCCTAATAGGTGGCTCCTAGTACCAAACCCACCCAGCCCACCTAGAGACACTCATAGAAAAATCTCTGCAATACAGTAATTACAAGGATTATGAACAAGAGGGATGGTGTAGGAGGGCCACACCAGAAACAAGGAGAGAGGGGACCATGTTACAGCAGAGAAAATAGGCCTCCATCAGGGACTCAAATAATTAATGAGACATCTGATTAAGTTCACAGACTTTCGTTCCTGATCATTTACTACTGAGGGGGGATGATCTCACCTGAAGAGGAGGGCATATAGTCTGGCAGATAAAAATAACCATTTTGCAAATGGGTGATAGACCCCTCCCTCACTGTGGTTTCCCACTTTTTTTACATCTACCTTTGAATGTGGTTTTATCACAAGACTCTAGTTTAATAGCTTTTTGTCTCTGGCCAGAGGTTGACATACAGTGCCCAACAGGATGGAGTGAAGGGCATTGCAGGAGCAGCAAAACTGCAAAATAAAATCAACAAACCACTATCCAGAACTTCAGAGACCCTATATCAACCACCTAGAACTAGGCCAGCCTAATCTCCCCCCCTCCTGATGCTCAGGGAAATTTGCGGAAAAGAGTGTTAGAGCAAAAGGACGGGAGGAGCAATGATATGCAAGATACTCCATACAAGTTAGGACTGAAGCAATCATGATTGGACTTTACATGCCCTGTGCAATGTCCAACACACTATTGACCCCACAAAGTCTAGCATCTGCTAAAGGCACCAAGATCCTTGGAGGCAAGGGATTGGCAGCCATAACAGTGTTGCTATACTTAAGGGGAACATGGGAAAGGGTTCAGGGAAGGGCCACTGGGTCCTTGTACGTCATCAGAGAGGAAGGTCCAGAGGAAAATCAGGCATGCACAAGAAAGGACTCTCTGGGAATTGGGGTGGGAGGCACTGGGGGATGGGGAGGGAGGGGGGTCGGGAGGGGGAGCAAGGGATACGGGGGAGGAGGAGGGAGGGAGGGAACTGGTGTACCTATTAAGTGTGTGTGAGCTGAAATAATAATAAAAATGTATTAATAAAAAAATCTGTAAAAACAAATAAACAAAAAAAAAAGAAAATTCCAATGAACAAGTTATCTGGAACAGGCAAAGATATGCAAGAGAGGAAGTTTATCAGTGGAAGAAGCAGAGGTTGTGGTATCATGGAAAAATGATGTAAATTCAATGAAAGTTTTTTTTTAATTGTCAAAGAATAATGCAGATCAAAAATACATTATTCTATTATACACAAAAATGATCAGAAAGATGTGACACACATCTAATCATTATTTTATGCAAAATGGCACAAGCAGAGATCCTCCAGCCTGACTGCCTGGGACAGGATGTTTGCTCACGATCCTGCTTCCCAGGTAAGTTCCACCAGCCTCCAGGACACCCTGCTCAGCCCAGCTCCTCCCACATGAGCTCCTCAGCCAGCATGAGCGGCACCCAGGCTGTCCTGAGCTTGGATGAACCATTAGGCCATGCCACAGGACACAAGAGAAGGGCTCTGCCATTGCAATCAGCCCCTCTGCCCCTCTGGCCCAACAAGGACTCTCACTCACAGTCCAGGGAGGACACACTGTTATTCAGAATTCAACAGAATGCAAAGGAAACTCAAGCAAAGCCCTAGTGGACAAAGGCCATACATCTGAAGTCCTTTAAAATCATCCTGTCACATGGGAGAGATTCTTCATATCCAGCACAAAGATAAAGTAAACCTCTTTTTTTACCATATTGCTCCTTTCTAGTATTTACCACTGTAGATTAACTTTTCCATGCAGCCACCCCAAAAATATATACAACTTCAGGGATTATACCACTCACACTTACATATCACCAGTGTACTAAATCGTAAATTTGCACTACCATACTAATATTCAAACCCTATCAACTAAACCTGACTTAATTGATGAACTAACAGTCTAATAGCATCATCTAGGAAACAATAACAGACAAACGTACCTGACTCCAAGGCAAACACTAGTAATAACTGCCCAAGAGTAGTAATACCAACCAAATCAGGTCAGTCAAAAACATACAGAAACTTTCTTTTTATTCAATTGTGTGTGTGTGTGTGTATGTATATATGTGTGTGTGTGTGTGTGTGTGTGTGTGTGTGTGTGTGTGTGTGTGTGTGTAGAACCACGGGCGAATTCGGGAACCACCATGGACTACCTACTCCTCTTCTTTGTTTACTCTGCCCCAGGATTCACAGGCCCTGCCTTACCAGGACCAGAACTGCTAGCCACCCCTGCTTCCTCCTGGCATCTATGTGTGGGGTTCAGGATCCAAACTCAGGACCTTCTGCCTACAAGGCAGTGGCTTCTGCCTACAAGGCAGAACCACCTCTCCAGACTCAACATACAGAAACTTAAAGGTCTTAAGAGAAAAAAACAACAATTCCCAAGTGTGTGCGTATGTATATATGTATGCATGTGTGTGTGTAGAACCACGGGCGAATTAGGGAACCACCATGGACCACCTCCACCTCTTCCTTGTTTACTCTGCCCCAGGATTCACAGGCTCCATGAGAAACAAAACATAAGAAGACAAATCTCCCAAAGAAAGAATTAACCACATAAAAATAGATCCCAACCAAAACCACTACACAAAAATAGCCAAGAAAGCCAGGCCCAAGATAAAGACTTTCAAATCATGATCATTACCCTGATCAATACTATGAACAAGGAAATCCGGGAGAAGTTAAATAACCGCATCAACCACTTTGAACAGGAACACAACAGACACCTTGAGGAATTGAGAAAAACAGTTCAAGAAACAAAAATAGGCACAGAGTAGTTAAATCAGTCTCAGGCAGAGTTTAAAACTGAACTAAATGACAAGTTATCTTCAACACAGAACTCAACAGAGAGTCTTATCAGCAGAACTAATGAAGCAGTAAATAGAATTTCAGATCTTGAAGAGAAAGTAGACGTATGAAGCAGCTCAATAGAAGAGGTTGTTAAAGCCAAAACATACTTGAGAGGAATATTCAAGAGGTATGGGACACTCTGAAGAAGCCTAACATGTGTATTAATGGAATACCACATCAAGAATCCCACACCTGTGGAAAATTTTCAAATTATCATAAATGAAAACTTCCCTCATCTAAAGAATAAGAGGCCCATCCAAATACAAGAGGCATTCGCACCCCAAACAGATATGACCAAAATAGAAACTCGCCACAGCAAATAATATTCAAAACACTCCACATTCAAAACAAATAAAAAGCTGAGAGCTTCAACGGAAAAAAAAAAGTCCCTTTTAAAGGTAAACCTATTAAAATAACAAATGACTTCTAAATGGAAACAGTAAAAGCAAGAAGAGCTTGCAGTATTGAATGAGCAAAAATGTCAACCCAGGATGATAAACCTGGCAAAATTATCTGTCATGATTCAGGGAGAAAGAAACAAAGACAACTTAAAGGCTTACATGTCTACCAATCCAGAACTTCAAAAAAAATGCTAGAAATGATACTCAAGCTTGAAGGAAAAAACAAGCATATTCCAGAGGACAGAAGAGAAGTATAATACCACAAAAACCTAAAAGCCAAATAATACACTTACAAAAGCCACTCAACATAAAAAATGTCCAGAATTAAAAATAATTTCTCCATTATTACATTAAATGTCAATGGAATTAATTCACCAATCCAGAGACACAGATTAGAAACTTGGATTAAAAATCACAACCCATGAATTTCATCTCACCCCAAAAGAGAGGCACATCCTAAAAATAAAAGGCTGGTCAAAAATCCTGAAAGCTAATGGAACCAGGAAAGTGGCAGGGTAGCCATTATACTATTGGACAAAGAGGACTTAAAATAAAAAAAAAATTATAAGAGACACAGATGGATACTACACTTTAGTCACAGGTACAATTCACCAGGAAGACTTCACAACACTGAACATATATGCACCTAATATGGGCCTCCATCCATATTCATTAAGCAAACCCTCCAGTGTCTATACTGAGAAATCAGCCCCCATCCGATAATTCTTGGGGATGACAACACTGCCCTCTTAACATGGGATAGATCAACAGGTCAAAAAGTTAACAGAGATACATTGTAACTTAATCAAACCCTTAACGAAATGGACCTTACAGATTTCTATTGAACTCTTCATCCATGCACCAAAGAATACACATTTTTCTCAGCACCACATGGAACTTTCTCTAAAATAGATGAACTGTTGGGCCACAAAATGAATCTCCACATATACAGGAAAGTTGAAATTCTAGCCTGTACCCTATCAGAACACCATGGTCTAAAGCTTGACATCCACAACACATCAAACAACAGAAAATACACTAACTCCTGGAAAGTAAACACTATGATGCTAAAGGAGATTTTGATTCAGGAAGAAATTACAAAGGAAATTCAAGATTTCCTGGAAGCAAACGATAATGAAAATAGAACTTATCAAAATCTTTGGGACACAATGAAAGCTGTCCTAAGAGGCAAGTTCAAAGGAAATGTAAATCAAAACTTCTTCGAGATATTATCTCACCCCGGTCAGGATGGCAAAATTCTACAATACAAACAACACCAAATGTTGCTCTGAGGATGGGAGGAAGGCACCGAGGGATGGAGAGGGAGGGGGAGGAGGGGGACTGGTGTATCTGTTAAGTTTGTATGAGTTGAAATAAAAATTAATTAATTAACTAATTAATTGAGACACATTGGAACTTAATCAAGCTATTACTGAAGTGGACCTTACAGATCTCTATCGAACTTTTAATTCATACACCAAAGAACACACATTTTTCTCAGCAGCACACAGAACTTTCTCCAAAATAGACTACATATTGGGCCAGAAAACTAATGTCCACATATACAGGAAAGTTGAAGTTCTGGCCTGTAACCTATCAGACGACCATAGTCTAAAGATTGATATCTGCAACACAACAAACAATAGAAAATACACTAACTCCTGGAAAATAAACACTATCATGCTAAATGAAAATTGTATTCAGGAAGAAATTATAAAGGAAATTCAAGATCCCCTTGAAGCAAAGGATAATGACAATGCAACTTACCAAAATCTTTGGGACACAATGAAAGCTGTCCTAAGAGGTAAGTTCCTAGCTTTTAATGCCTACATCAAAAAAATCATAAATAAATGACTTAACACTGCAGCTTAAAGCTTTAGAGACACTAGAGCAATCCGATTCCAAAAGCAGTAGAAGAGAGGAGATTAGCAAAATCAGGGAGAATATTCAAAATTGAGATAAGTAAAATGATACACAGAATCAAACAGTCATAAAGCTGGTTCTTTGAAAAAATTTAATGATTGATACGCCCTAGCTAAATTAGCAAAACCAAGAGAGGGAAAACCAAAATTAACAAAATTAGAAATGAAAATGGAGTTATCAAAACTGATACCCAAGAAATTTAGAGAATTATAAGGTCACATTTCAAAATCTTATATTCTGTGAAATTTGATAACACAAAAGAAATGGATGAATTCATAAGAAAACAAAACTAACCTAAGTTGAATCAGGAAGTTTTGAATTATATAAATGGCCCTAAAACACATGAGAAAATTGATGAAGTAATCTCGAATCTTCCCACCAAAAAAATGTCCTGACCAGATGGATTCAGCACAGAATTCTACCAGACATTTAAGGAACAATTAGCACAATTTTTTAAACTGTTCCATCAAATAGCAAAGGAAGGAACACTACCAAATAGTTTCTATGAAGCTAATATAATTTTAATCCCAAAACATAACAAAAATACACTTAAAAATTAAACTATAGGCATGAGGAACACAGATGTAAAGATTCTCAGCAAAGTCTAGCAAATCAGATTCAAAAACATATCAAAAAGATGATTCAGAGTGATCAAGTAGGCTTCATCCCAAGGCACACAAATTTCATTCAACATATGCAAATTAATAAATGTAATTCACAATATAAACCACTCCAAAGTCCAAGACCACATGATATTCTCGATAGATGCATAAAAAGCTTTTGACCAGACACAATAGCCTTTTCTGATGAAAACCCTAGAAACAGTTGGAATGGAAGGAACCTTTGTCAATATAATAAAAGCTGTCTACAACAAGCCCACAGCAAGGATTATACTCAATAGGGAAAACTTGAAGCATTCCCGCTTCAATTAGGAACTAGACAAGGCTGTCCACTCTCACCGCTTCTATTCAATATTGTACTTGAAGTCTTAGGTGAAGCCATAAGACAAGAAAGGGAGATAAAAGGGTTTCAAATCAGCAAGGAAGAAGTCAAGCTATCCCTATTTGCACATGACATGATCTTATACCTGAGTGATCCCAAAAACTGGATGCCAACATACAGAAGATTAAGAGTGGACCCGTACTTGTAACCATGTACAAAAATTATACCAAATGGATCAAGGACCCCAATATAAGGTGAGAGACTATTAAAAACCTTAGTTGAAAGGGTAGGGAAGTGCCTTGAGCTGATTGGACTACAGCAATAGATCCTAAATGGAAATCCAATAGCACAGAAACTACAACCAACACTCAAAAGAGGAAAGCTCCTAGAACTAATTGAGAAGTTCAGCAGGGTAGCAGGATACAAAATAAATGTACAAAAATCAATGGCCTTCCTATATGCCCAGAATGAAAGAAGTGAAAAAGTCCTGAGAGAAATAACCCCATTTACTATAACCCCTAAATAAATGAAATACCTTGGTATAAACCTAACCAAGGAGGTAAAAGACCTTTACAATGAAAACTTTAAAACCCTAAAGAAAGAAATTGCAGAAGACACCAGAAGGTGGAAAGACCTCCCATGTTCCTGGATTGACAAAATCAATATCATAAAAATGACCATCCTACTAAAGGCAATATACAGATTTGATGCTATACCAATCAAAATCCCAAAGCTGGGGCTGGAGAGGTGGCTCAGGGATTAAGCCTCTGCCTTGCAGGCGTAAGGTCCTGAGTTCGGATCCTAGACCCCACGTCTAGACCCCACGTATAGACGCCGGGAGGAAGTGGGTGTATATCAATTGATAAGGGTTGAAGACCCAGATATAAGCCCACACAACTACAGCCATTTGATCCTTGACAAAGAGGCCAAAAAAAATCCAATGAAAAAAGAACAGCATCTTCAACAAATGGTGCTAGCAAAACTGGATATCGACATGCAGAAGATTAAAAGTGGACCCGTACTTGTAACCATGTACAAAAATTAATTCCAAATGGACCAAGTACCTCAATATAAGGTGAGAGATTATTAAAAAACCTTAGTTGAAAGGGCAGGGAAGTTCCTCGAGCTGATTGGACAAGACCAACTGTTCCTAAATAGAAAACCAATACCACAGAAACTACAACAAACACTCAACAGATGGGATCTTATGAAATTAAAGAGCTTCTGTTCAGATAAAGAGATTTAACAGGAGCACAAAGGCAACCCACAGAATAGGAGAAAATCTTCAGTAACCACATATCTGATAGAGCTCTACTATGCAGAGTGCACAAAGAACACAGAAAGCAAAACACCAAGGAAACAAATGGGCCAGTTAAAAAATGGGCCTTGGAACTCAAAAGAAGCTTTAACAGGGATGAAATTGAAATGTATATCAAATATCTTACAAAATGCTCCACATCCTTAGCCATCACGGAAATGCAAATCAAAAATTCCCTGGATGTGGCAAGAAGGGAATTCTCTTACATTGCTGGTGGAAATGCAAGTTTATACAACCACTCTGGCAAGCAGTCTGGCAATTCTTAAAAAAGTTAAAGATCAAAATGCCAAATGATCCTGCTATTCCACTTTTGGGAATAAACCCCATTACAGCAAAAATTCACCTCAATGGCACAAGCATGACCATGTTCATAGCACCACAGTTTATAATATCAAAGTCATGCAATCAAACCAGGTGCCCAACAGTTGACCAGTGGATAAGGAAAATGTCGTACATATACACAGTGGAATACTACTCAGCCATCAAAAATGATGAATTAATGAAGTTTTCTGGGAAATGGATGAAATTAGAAACAATTATATTGAGTGAATTATCCCAGACACAGAAAATTAAGCACCAGATATACTCCCTAATAGATGGATCCTAGTACCAAACTCACTTAGAAACACACTTAAAGATACATCTCTGTAAAACCTACAGTAATTGCAAAGATTATAATCAGGAGGGAAGGGAAGGAGGGCCCCACTAGAAATAAGAAGAGAGGGGATCATGCTACCGCACAGAAGATGGGCCACCAACAAGTACTGCAAGTAAGTAGTAAGATATCTGGTTAAGCTCACAGACTTTCCTTCCTGGTCACTTGCAACTGAGGGGGTTTGATCTCAAGAGTCAGGGAGGGCATAGATTCTGGCAGATAGATGTTACACATGCTGAAAATGGGAGACTCATCCTCCTTACCACTAGTCTCCTACACTTATTCCTCTGCCCCTTCTCCCGGGTCGTGCACAGTCCAGTGAGGACAAACTGTGCCCCAATCCAGTAAGGACACACTGCTCATCAGAATTCAACAGAGTCCAATGAACACCCAAGCAAAGCTCTAGGGGACAAAGGTCACACATCTGAAATCATCTAAATTCATCCTATCAATTATTAGTTACTAAAGAGTAACTTTTCCATATAGCCACCCCCAAAATATTTACAACTCCAGAGACTATACCACTCACACTCACATATCAACAAGGTACTAAATCATAAAATTGCACTACCATGCTAATATTCCCTCCCTGTCCATTCCTTGTACTAACTGTCTAATAGCCTCATCTAGAACATAACAATAACAACAAGCGTAACCAATACCAAGGCAAACACTAGTACTAACTGCCCGAGAGTCAAAAACATGCAGAAATTGAAAGAAGATCTTAAGAGATAAAACAACAATGCCCAAGTCAAAGGACAAATCCATGAGAAACAACACCTAAGGAAACAAATCTCCCACTGAAAGAATTAATGTTGTAATGACAGACTCCAACCAGAACAAATCCACAAAAAATAGCCATGACAGCCTGACCTGAGATAACAACTTTCAAAACATGAAAATAGAACTTATCAAAATCTTTGAGACACAATGAAATGTGTCCTAAGAGGTAAGTTCATAGCTCTTAATGCCTATATCAAAAAATAGAAACATCACTAATAAATAACTTAACAATGCAACTTAAAGCTTTAGAGACACTAGAGCAATCAGATTCCAAAAGCAGTAGAAGAGAGGAGATTAGCAAAATCAGGGAAGAATATTCAAAATTGAGATAAGGAAAACGATTCAGAGAATTAACCAGTCAAAAAGCTGGTTCTTTGAAAAAATCAATAAGATTGATACACCCCTAGCTAAATTAACCAAACCAAGAGAAAGAAAACCCAAATGAACAAAATTAGAAATGAAAATGCAGTTATCACTACAAATACCCAAGAAATTCAGAGAATTCCAATGTCATATTTCAAAAACTTACTCTGTGAAATTTGACAACACAAAAGAAATGGATGAATATCAAAGTAAGCACAACTTACCTAAATTGAATCAGGAAGTTTTGAATTATTTAAATAGTCCTATAACATATGAGGAAATCCACGAAGTCATCTCAATTCTTCCCACTAAGAAATGTCCTGGACCAGATGGATTCAGCACAGAGTTCTACCAGACTTTTAAAGAGCTAATAACACCAATACTCCTTAAACTGTTCCATCAAATGGCAAAGGAAGGAACACTACCAGATTCTTTCTACAAAGCTAATATCATTTTAATCCCAAAACCTAAAAAAGATGCACTTAAAAAAGAAAACTATAGGCCAATCTCTTTGATGAACACAGATGCAAGCATCCTCAAAAAAGTCTTAGCAAATCAGATTAAAAAACATATCAAAAAATTATCCATGTTGATCAAGTAGGATTTATCCCACACACATAAGGTTGGTTCAATATATGCAAATCAATAAATGTAATCCGCCATATAAACCAGTATAAAATACAAGATCACATGATACTCCCGATAGATGCAGAAAAAGTTTTTGACAAGATCCAATGGCCTTTTATGATCAAAACCCTAGAGACAGTTGCAATGGAAGCAACCTTTGTCAATATAATAACAGCTGTTGACATCAAGCCCACAGCAAGGATTATACTCAATAGGGAAAAACTCGAAGAATTCCCGCTTTGATCAGGAACTAGACAAGGCTGTCCAATTTCACCACTTCTCTTCGATATTGTACTTGAAGTCAGATGAAGTCATAAGACAAGAAAGGGACATAAAAGTGATTCAGATCAGCAAGGAAGAAGTCAAGGTATCCCTATTTGCAGATGACATGATCGTATACTTGAGTGATCCCAAAAAACTCCACCAGGAAACTTCTGGAACTAATACAGAGGCTCAACAAGGTGGCAGGATACAAAATAAACATACAAAAATCAGTGGCCTTCCTATATGCCCAGAGTGAAAGAAGTGAAAAAGCCCTGAGAGAAACAATCCCATTTACTATAGCCCCTAAAAAAATGAAACACCTTGGTATAAAAGACCTTTACAATGAAAACTTTAAAACCCTAAAGAAAGAAATTGCAGAAGACCCTAGAAGGTGGAAAGACCTGCCATGTTCCTGGATTGGCAGAATCAACATCATAAAAATGACCATCCTACCAAAGGCAATATACAGATTCAATGCTATATCAATTAAAATCCCAAAGCAATTCTTTAAAGAAGTTGACCAAACAATTGCAACATTCATATGAAGACACAAAAGATAGCCAGGATATCAAAAAAATCCCAAGTAACAAAAACACTGCTTGAGGTATCACCATACCAAACCTTACTCTATACTACAAATCCATAGTTATAAAAACAGCCTGGTACTGGCTCCAAAATAGACACATAGATCAGTGGATAAGGGTTGAAGACCCAGAAATAAGCCCACAACAATTACAGCCATTTAATCTTTGACAAAGGGGCCCAAAGAATTCAATGGAAAATGAAGAGCATCTTCAACAAATGGTGCTGGCAAAAGTGGATCTCCACATGCAGAAGATTAAAACTGAACCAGTATTGTCACCATGTACACGACTAATTCCAAATTGATCAAGGACATCAATATGAGACCAGAGACTATAAAAACCATAGTTGAAACGGTAGGGAACTCTTTGGAGATTATTGGACTAGGCCAAAAGTTCATAATCGTGAATCCAGTAGCGCAGTCAATACAACCAACACTCAACAGATGGGATCATATGAAATTAAAGAGCTTCTGTTCAGATAATGAGACTGTAACTCGAGCAAAAATGCAACACACAGAATGGAAGAAAATCTTCACTAACCACATATCTGATAGAGCTCTATTATCCAGAGTGCACAAAGAACTTAGAAAATTAAACACCAAGGAAAAAAATGGCCCAATTAAAATATGGGCCTTGGAACTTAAAGGAAACTTTATCAAGGATGAAATTGAAAGGCCTAACAAATATCTTAAAAAATGCACCATACCCTTAGCCATCAGGGAAATGAAAATCAAAACTTCCCTGAGATATCCTCTCACCCCAGTCAGGATGGCAAAAATCCACAATACAAACAACAACAAATGCTAGAGAGGATGTGGAGAGAGGGGAACTCTCCTACATTGCTGGTGGGAATGCAGGCTCATACAGCCACTCTGGCGAGCCATCTGGTGATTCTTAAAGAAGTTAAAGATTGAAATGCCATATGCCCCAGCTATTCCACTTTTGGGGAATAACCCCCCATACAGCAGAGGTTCACCTCGATAGCAAAAGCACGACCATGTTCATAGCAGCACTGTTTACAATATCAAAGTCATGGAATCAACCCAAATGTCCAACAGTTGATAAGTGGATAAGGAAAATATGGTACATTTATGGAATGGAATACTACTCAGCCATCAAAAAAGATAAATTTTAATGCAATTTGCTGGGAAATGGATAGAACTGGAAACAATTATACTAAGTGAATTATTCCAGACACAGAAAATTAAGCACCATACATACTCCCTAATATTTGTACCCTTGTACCAAACCCACTTAGAGACACACGCAAAGAGAAATCTCTGTAATACCTACAGTAATTGCAAGGATTATAAACAGGAGAGAAGGGATCATGCTACAGCCGAGATAATAGGCCACCACCAAGTACTGCAAGAGGTGACATCCAATACCCATCAGGATGGAGCCAAGGGCATTGCAGGAGCAGCAAAATTGAAAAAAATCAGCAAAACATAATTCAGAACATGAGAGACTCTATATCAACCACCTGGAATCAGGCCTGCCTAATCTCTCCCTATTCTGAAGCTCAGGGAAATTAGCAGAAGAGGGAGTGGTAAGATTGTAAGAGCACAAGGATGGGAGAAGTCATGATATGCAAGATACAAGGTAGGGTCAAAGCAATTAAATAGGAGTCTACATGATCTGCGCAATGACCAATACATCACTGACCCCTCAAAGTCTAGCATGGACTAAAGGTACTAGGATCCTTAGAAGCAAGGGATTAACAGCCACAATAGTGTTCCTATACTTAAGGGGAACACAAGAAAGAATTCTAGGAAATGTCACTGAGTCCTTACACCTAATCAGATAGGAGGACCCAGAAGAAAGCCTGATATACACATTAAAGGATGCTTCAGAGATGGGAGGAGGGGGCACTGGGAGAAAGGAAGGAAGGGTGAAAAGGAAGGGGAAAAGGGGGGAGGGAGCAGGGAGGTTCAGGGTGGGGTGGAGGGAGGGAGGGGACAGGTTACCTATTATGTTTTTATGAGCAGAAAAATAAATAAGTTTAAAAAATTGCAAATGAAAAGGACAGGTTAGGACAGATTCCAATGTATCCAGAGAATCACTCAGAAGCATTTTCAAGGCATGTTCCAGAAATAATGTAACATCTAAAAGAAATGGATAAATTCCTAAATACCTATGACCTATTTGATTTAAATCAGGAGGATGCAAATACCTTGAACATGCAATGAGCTTGAAGCAATAACACCGAGCCTCCTACCCAAGAACCATAGAGTGTGGGCAAACTGGGGTTTTTCTATCAAACCAAAGTGCTTTCATGTTGATGACAGCCTTGACACAGTTTGAAGGGTGCGTTGTCCCCCCACAGGCTCATGTGTTTCAGTCTTTGGCTTGGAAAGGTCCTGGCATTTTTAAGTGGTGGAATCTTCTTGGACAAAGGCAGTCACAGGATGGGCCTTGAGGTGGGTGAGCCCCAACCTGCTTGAGTGAGTGAATCTTCTCTTGAGCCTGCAGTAGCAGCTCTCAGCATGATGTCTGCAGTGACTTACACTGCCTTCAGCTTCTGCTAGCCAGCCATGCCTTCCCCACCTTGAAGGATTGTAACTCCCCTCTGAAACCTTATGCTGAATGTATCTCCCTTCCTCCCCTCAAGCTGATTGAGCCTGAGTGTCTCATAGCAGCAACAGCAAGCAACTGATACAAGTCTCCATTTCATAAGCAAATTTTCTGACAATCGCTTACCCTCCTATTTTGAAAAACTAAAAAAAACTTCCACAACTTTTACTGTACTGTGAATTTCTTAGTTTGTCAGGATGTGTTTTGCATCCCTTCTTAGCTTCATAGATTGATGGTCTGTTTTCTAGTCATCCAGGAAACAGAATGTGTAGCTAAGTCTCAAACCAATGAGGGTAAAGGACAGAAACAACCCTGTATTAGGGATTAAAAGATCACATTACAGGGGCTAAGTAAATACTGAGAGATTAAAGCCTTTGCCTCACAAACAAAAAGGATCTGGATTCAGATCACATGGACTGACCAACTACTGTATACTTTACTGTTCCCACTTGCAGAGGCTGAACACCCTTCTGCAGAAGGAAAATATGCTTTGGCAGTATCCAGGTCTGTTGAGTGTCTTGTTTTGACACTTAGGGTCTTCAGTTATACACCAGAAGCAGATGGATTTGTTGCTAAATTCATCACACCATGAAAGAAAAAAGCTAACACTGATACCCCCACTCAGCAGCAGGTAGGACAGGGACACCAGCAAACCCATTCTTCACAGACAGAGCTGCACCATAACAAAATTAGATGATGCTTTCCTGGTACTCCCTGCTTATCAGTGATGCCAAGCATGGGCCCTGATCATGGGCACCGAGGCCAGAGAAGGATGTCGGGTGTCCTGCTCTATCTCTGTCCATCTTATTCCCTGAACCTGAGACTAGGCAGTGGTCAGCAAGCACCAATAATTCTCCCACTTCTGCCCTGCCCTACAGCCCTGAGATCCCAGCCACCCCCAGCTTATGTGGGTGCTGAGAAATCGACCTTTTAGGTGCACTTATTGTATGGTTTGAGTGTGAATTTTTCTCCTACAGATTCCTGTGACTGAACACTTGGTCCCCAGCTGATGGCACTACTTGGGATCTTTAAGAGGTGGCGCCTACCTGGAGGAGGTATGTCACTGGGGATTGGGCCTTGAGGTTTATAATCTGACCCCCTTCCTTCCATTTCCTTCCTTCTTTTTCCTTCATTTTCTCTTCCTTTTTTCCTTCCTTCCTTCCTTTCTTTACTCTTCCTTCCTTTATTCCCTCATTTTTTCTGTTGCTTTTCTTTCTTTCTCTATCATCTCCTTTATCTCTCCTCCTCCTTCTACTCCTCTTTGTTTCCCATTCTCCTTCTTTCTTTCTAAAAATCGATGCAAGCTAACAGTAAGCCACCCACTCCTATCACCTTGCGTCTGTCAATCATGACCTTTTCTGTCTCCTCTGGACACATGAGCCACAATAGTCAGCCCTTTGTCCCTCAAGTTGCTTAGTAACTATAACATCTTCTGGATTTTGTGTGTGGGGGGGGGGAGTGTACCAGAGGGTACACTGTGTGCCTGTGGAGGCCCAAATGTGTGACATCAGGAATCATCTTGAATGGTGCAATCGCCTTATTATTTTGCTCTGGGTTTTCCCAGGCCCCTTCCTCCAGGGCTGGAATTACAAGTCACTACCACATCTGGCTGGCATTTTGATGTAGGATCTGAACTCAGGTCCTTTTGCTTGAGAGGCAAGGACATTAACCCCTGAGCCATCTCTCTTCACATTATTGCTAGGAGAATCCCTTGTTAGTTCACAGGGAACCTCATTAGCATCACTTGTGACTGGTCTCAGAATAAAGGTGGCAGGAAGAAAGTGTCCAGGCCTCCCCTTCTGCCTAAAGGCTAGGTGTAATGTCTCCTGGCACCCCTTTTCTAAAACCTCAGATTTTGCCATGTTGTGTGTTTCGACCCTTCGTCAGCTTTTCAGAGCCAACCCTGGGGGCTGGATACAGCATGTAGGCATGTCTGCACGTGGGGTGGATACATACTTGTGCACTCCAAAGTATCAGGGATCGTCTGTAATTGCTCTTCCACCTTTACTGCTTTGAGGCTATGTCTCATGCCAGGAGGAATGGTCTGACTACCCAGCTTGCTCTGGGGATTCCCAGGCTTTGACTTCCAGGCGTGAAATTACAGTCAAGCAGCCATGCCTGTCACACTATTTACCTTGCTCCTGGGGATCCGAACACAGGTTCCATGGGCTGCACAGCAAACAGTTTAACCACTGAGCCATCTCCCCAGCCCACCATTTGGTCTTTGAGACACGGTCTTGCTGTGTATCCGATGCTGGCCAGGTTTATCAGGGAACTTCATGCCTCTGTCTCTCCAGTTCCAGGAGGTTTGGTTTCAGCTGCCATTTTGGGTTCTGTGTCCCAAAGCACTTCTTTTCTTATATCCCTCATGGAGACCCCAGTGCCCAGAACAGCCTCTGCTTCTCTCTTGCTCAATGCTCAGTTCCTCTGGCATGCTTCTCCCAGTATGGCCACATTCTCTGACCACACTAGGATGTTGTGGCTGTGATTTCTGGTGTGACTGACATCACCCCAGACCCATTTTGAAGGCACATAGTATGAGTATATCACAGGCAAGCCCAAAAGTTCAGTTTTCACTTGTTAAGCTGAGACATCCTCATACCTTGATTCTTCTTGAATGGTGACCCCATTCTGGGAAACCAGTGGGATCTTATACCTCTCCATACCTGTGGGGTCTCCTTCATTGTTACTAAGAGGTCTAAAGAGGACCCCCCTACATACACACACGCAAGGATGGACTTTCAACAAAGGTGTACAAGAAAAGATATGGTTCTCTCTTCCACCTTCCTGCTTGCAATCTTCCTACTGTTGTAGGACTTTGTCAGTATCTTCATGCCTATAAGGCAGGGCTGTTGCTAACTCCTCATGCAAAGTAGAAGGAAGTGGCTTGGTATGTGAATAGTTTCAGCCTGGCTGCATCTGAGTCTCCATGGAAGGAGGAGGTGGTGGAAGGGAAGCCAGGCAGATAATTCCTCTTTCTTCAAGTTTTATTGGACATTTGAGCTAGGGTTCCCTGCAGACCCAGGCCACAGCCTGGAGAGGGCTCTGGCCAGCTGCACAGTCCCATCGCTCCCCCAAACTCTTGTGCAGGTTCCCAGAGGGGTGAAATGGAAGGTAGGCAAAAAGGGGGGGGGGAAAAGACAGAGAAGGGATGGAAACAGATCATCACCCCTCTGCCCACCCTGGGGTAGGATCTCCCTGGAGGGTTGCCAGCCCAGCTATCCACAACTCTTTGTGATGCTCGGGGCAGCCCCTGCTGCCAGTCTTCTGCTATGTGGCCGAGAAATGTCCATTGGCCAGGTGCCTGGATGCCGGGCTCTGGAAGCCATGACCCTCGCACCACCCCATTCTTCAGCTGTGGATTTCTGGAGCAGCCATACCATCAATGGAGTCTGATTCTTCCACATCGCTATGGACATCGTTTCTCATCTGTAGGTACACAGAGGGAGGAAGAGCTCAGAGCAGGAGGAGGAGCTTGGGACATGTGATGTTTGGTTAATGACAACCAGACACCTAGGTGTCCAGGGAAACATATAGAATGATGTGAAAAGACCTACCCCACCGTGGGTGGGCATCATTCCCTGGATAATTGGATAAGACAGTGAAAGTTCTGGTTGGAATTTGACATTCTGGCAAACTAGAAAACATGCCCTTCTCTCAGCGCTACCTGTGGATATGGTTTGGACCATTCAGTCAATTCCTATAATAAACTATATAACCTGTAGCCATGAGCATAACAAACTCCTTGTTCCACTAAATTGTTTGTGCCAAGGACTTATCATGACATCCGAAGACCAAGTGGGAGGCAAGGAGTGCTGAGGAATTTACACAGCTGGGTTCCTGAACGCACCAATGAGAATGATCTCAATTGTGTAATTTATGTGGAAAGAACAATCTATCAATGTTTCAATATGAGATCCTCCCCTCCCCAACTCCACAAAGGCTCATGGGTTTGCATCATTAGCTGGTGATGGCATTTGGGGAGGGTATAGAATATATGGGAAGTAGAGATTTGCTGGAGTAAGGCACATCAACAAGGATTGGCAACCCTGCCCTGCTTCCTTCTCTGCCTCCTGATATCTGTGGCGACCTGAATCATTCTCCCACTTCTGCCTCCAGTCCAGCCTTCTGTTATGGAATTCTCACCATAATGGAATATAGATAGATAGATGATAAATAGATAGATAGATACATACATACATACATACATACTTACATACATAGATACATAGATACATAGATAGATAGATAGATAGATAGATAGATAGATACATAGATAGATAGATAGATAGATAGATACATAGATACATAGATACATAGATAGATACATAGATCCTCTCTGGAACCATAAGTCAAATAACTCTTCCCTTCTCCCTTCAGTATGAGCACGGTCTCACAATAATAAAGAAGAGCTACTGAACCCCCCAGCCCTTTATGGGGGTGGAGCCATTCCCTATGTAGGGTGCCTGTAATTAAACAACAATGAAGAGATCTAGCATGTATGCACACATGCCCCACAGCACTGCACTTTGCTATGAGACAACACTCAAGCACAAGCAACTTAAGGAGGAAAAGGGAGATTTTTTGGTTCACAGTTCCACAGGGGAGACATAGTCCATAACAGCGATCAGCAGAAGCTAGAGGCAGCTCAAGTCTCATCTGTCCTCATGGAGGCTAAGATCCATCTGTAAGGTGCTAGAGCAGACTACTAGGTGAAGTAGGGCGTGACTCACCAGGCTCCAGGTCCACCCTCTGTGGCATTCCTTCCTCCAGCAAACTTCAGACTGAAGGAGCCAGGACCTTCCCAAAGATTCACAATGGTTGAGGATTCCAATGTAGGAATATCCAATGTGGACAAATCACATTAAAACCATAGCACATGGCTTTCTGCTCTTGCTGTGGATGTGATGCATTTGCTTTTCCATGATGGACTCTCTCTCTCTCTCTCTCACACACACACACACACACACACACACACACACACCAGAACTGTGATCTGGCATGGACACCCCCCTTCTTTCCCTATTTCATTATGGCAAGAGGTCATGAAAATCAAGCAGAATTTTGTGACTGGGAGGGAGAGACACCCATCAGTTGATCCCAGGGGGGCCTCCTGACCTAACCTGATAACATGACCTGCAGAGCATGCGTAAGAATGAGGAAGAACCAGTACACGTCCAAAACCTGGAAGGTTATCAGGAGCATGCTGAAGAAGTAGTAGCCAAAAAGGGCCAGAGTTCTTGATGGAGTCAAATATCGTGATGTAGATGATCCTGTGGTGGGAGGGATAAGGGAGTTTCACAAGACTCTGTGGGTAACTTGAATGCTCCCAAACCTTCTATGGCTCCCCAGTACCCCTGCCCCTGGATCTTCAACTAGATACCACATACACACACACACACACACACGCACACACACACACACACACACACACACATACACACACACACACACACAGATTTCATCTGCAGAACATACATTTGCTCACTGGCCTTTCTGCAACATGAATCTCAAGGGAATGTCTACTCTCCCATGGGCCTAACTTTAGTTAATTTTGATATGTCAAAGGATAGTTTGAAACATTACATTAATATGGGAGAGCAGGAGGCATATGGCCATCCTTGACTTCCCACTTATGAGCCAGGAAGAGCAGCGCTCAGGACACATTCAAAGCATTTTTTTACTTTCCCTACTGGGAAGGGAATTTCAGGTTTGTCAGCTTGGGCATGCCTGCTAGTATTTTATGTATCCTCTTAGGCAGATGGATCCTCACAGAAACTCCTTAAGTAACTTAGGCCAAAATCTTGCTAAGGAAAAAGCAAACATAAACTTGAGTTTACCCAAATGTACTTAGAATCTCCTGAAAAGTTTATGCTGGGTCCAGCATTTATCCTTCTTTGTTTCAAATGGGGGGTCTGACTAAAGTGCAGGCTTGAAGTCCTATTCCACCTTAGCAGGCATATACATGGGAGCATGTAATTAGAAAGAAGATTTGTCCCCAAGAAAGAGAGCTCATACTTACCATAAGAAGGAATAAATTCCAATGAACTTTTTAGATGAAATTATATTTTTCTGGCTGCTAGATTTGATGGGATAAAATTCTATAAAAGAAGTCAGAGGGGGGCTGGAGAGGTGGCTCAGGGGTTAAGCCTCCGCCTTGCAGGCGGAAGGTCCTGAGTTCGGATCCCAGATCCCACGTTTAGACACCAGGCGGAAGCGGGGGCGGCCTGCGTTTCGGGTCCTGGTAGGGACGAGCCTGTGAATCCCAGGACAGAGTAAATGAGAAGGCGATCCATGGTAGTTCTCGCATTCGTCCATGGTTCTACACACACACACACGCATACACGCACACACATACATGCACGCACACATACACGCGCACAATTGAACAAATAATAAAAAAAATTTTAAAAATTTAAAAAAAAAGAAGTCAGAGGAATGACCAAGTTTGATCAAGCAATATCATAGTAGCTTTGTTATTCTGGGAACACATGGAAAAACCACTTGTAGCCCCATGAAAGCTCAAAACCGAGTGAGAAAATCTTTCATGAAAGAAAACTTACAATTTATCAGAAAAACAATTGCGATTGATATAAAACATAACTAGTTAAGGCCTTAGATGTTACCAAAAATATATTTTTTTATTTTTTTAACAATTTAATTTTTATTATTATTATTATTATTATTATTATTATTATTATTTATACAACTGTGTGCCTATGCGTGTGTATGTGCGCGCATGCGTGTGTGTGTGTGTGTCTGTGTAGAACCACGGACGAATTCGCGAACCACCATGGACGCCTCCACTCCTTCTGCCCCGGGATTCACAGGCTCCGCCCTACCAGGACCAGAAGCGCAGGCCGCCCCCGCTTCCGCCTGGCGTCTAAACGTGGGATCTGGGATCCGAACTCAGGACCTTCCGCCTGCAAGGCGGAGGCTTAACCCCTGAGCCACTTCTCCAGCCCCACCAAAAATATTTTTAAGTATGCATACATGTATTTAAAAATGGCATGCCAAAATTTTTATATCAGCATGCAACAGAAATGAAAAAAATTGAAGTGGCCATAGACACAAGACACACATGTAAACACAGAACACACAAACATACAAGTACATGAACAACATTTTACTGGCAACTGTACAATTTACCAGCAACTGCCTTAAAATTACCCTTGAAAACTTTATCAAAGGCAGATTAGCATTAGGAAAACCTTATTTAAAACAAGACCTCACATTAGTTAAGTCCAGCAACTTAGCTTAATTATGAAAAACATCTAGCAAGGAAAACATTCTTATCCATAGTCCAGTTCCACATTTTCTCTGGGGGGGGGATCCAAGATGCTAAAACCGCAGCCTCATTCCAGAATTCCTCTCAGCCAGCAGACTTAACCTCCAGGCCTCTAGTCTCTAGGAGAGATTTTAAGACACGTATCTGGGGATCCTTGTAGTGCAAGGGGAGGTTGCCCATTTTTCTAAAGAACAGAGATGACCAAAACAGGCACAGATGAGACAAGGAATGTATTGGGCTCAAATGTCTTACGCTTGGTGGAGGACTTCCAGATTTCCTTACTGCCTCACCCAGGCCATATGTGCATATGGTGCCTTCAGGTCAGCCTGATTCAATGTAATGAGCCTGGGCTCTGAGTTCTGAGGGGACCACTTTCTCATGTGAACTCCAGGGAGGAAAGTCTGGTTTTAAAGGGGCTCTTTGATTGTGGGGAAATCAAACAAGCGATTGGGGCTCCTTGATCATCAGCAAATCAAGCGAGCAACTATGTTCCTAAGGACAAGCAGGGAAAGAGGAAGAGGAGGGGGCTACCTGCTCACCTTCAGGTGCCTTAAGCACAGGAACACAAAACCAGAGGGCCAGCTCAACAAACTTTACTAGAGTGGGTGTCTCCTTTACACCAAAGGCAGCATCACATTGGAGCACCAATTGTTGCGGTATCCCCTGCTGGGCCAGCCATCGGGAGGACGGGGGAGAAGGCCTCGAGGTGAATGGGCGAGCCAGCGATGGGGCACCACCAGACCCCAGGAATCAGGTGAGAAGCAGCAGTGGATATATATATATATATATATATATATATATATATATATAATAGTAATTATACTTATTTTAGACTTATCTTTTCTTCACATTTGCATATATTTTCTAGTGTCTTCTGTATGCCTTGTTTAGTTGTCATGCAGGTTCTCATTACAATCATGTTGTAAAATTTTTCTTTCACCTTCAGTCATGACTGATAGTTTTGATGGGTATATCAGCCTGGGTTGGCATCTGAACTCATTCATAACCTGACATACGTCTCATCAAGCTCTTCTGGCTTTTATTATTTCCATTGAAACCTGTTATTACAACAGGTTTTCTTTAAATGTGACTTGGTTATTCTACCCTGTGATCTCAAAACATTTTCTTTGTCTTGAATCTGCAGTGTTTTGAGTATTATTTGGATTTACAAGATTCTATTTTGGTTATATCTGATTGGGTCATTTGTCATGTGTTCTACTTGAATGGAAATCTCTTTCCTTAGATGTGGTAAGATTTTATTTATGATAGTGTGAAATAATCTCTTTGTACTTCGTTTCCATGAATGCACAAGTTTGGATTTTCAGAGTGTCCCAAAGTTCTCAAATAGTCATCTCAAATTTTTAAAATATTTTCAGCCTTTTTATTTGAACAATTTTGATGTGCCATCTTCTTTCTAGTTCTGATATTCTATTTTTCTCCTTTGTTAGTTCTGTTGGAGAGACTTCCTATACATTTTTGTATTATATATAGCTTGTTTTTAATTTCAAGTTTAATCTCTTCATGAGATTTTTCTAGTGCTCTATGCTTAATTTTCTTTTTTCAGCTTCATTTTTCATCTCATCAAAATGCGTATTAAGCAGATATTCAACTCCTGTTGGAGTTCTTGAATTGCTTTCATCAGGTTCCTTGGCTAATATCCAAGAATTTATTCTGTTTTGAAACTATTATTATAGGGGTCATTGTTTATTTAAGAGCGTTTTTGTCCTGGTTTTTGTTGTTCTGTGGATTCAATGTGTGAATTTGGTATTTTTCTCTTTGGTCTCAGGATTATTTATTTGTCATGTGTTTCTGCCTTTTTTGAGTTCAATAGAATTACCATATTTGGACTGTTGTTGGGAGTCCTTGACTAGGTGAGAAAGCAGTCAGTCTATGTTTTCTTAGTACTCCTCGTGGATAAAGGTTATTGTGGTACCCAAGGAGTATGTAGGCTTAGTTCATGTTAAGGGAGGGGAAAGAGTTTTGGTCTAGTTATGTATGAGTAATTAAAAAGTAGGTGTCAGGGTTTGTTAAGGTAAGGCGTGGATTAAGTATTGAAGCAGCTTTAAGAAGATATATCAGGGTGGGTATAGTAGCAAGGGTTTTGAGTTGTGTGAGACATGGCTGCTTATAGGTGGTTTGGGGTATGAGATGGTGAATGGCTAATACCATGAAAGGGCGGGTGCATGGGGTTTGGTATGCACTGTATGGAAATCTTAAGATGTGGTGGATATTAATTGATGTTAAAAGGAAAATAAAATGGGATACCCATCTTAGGGTTATATGAAAAGTTTTCCTTCTGTTGAATTGTGAGATTGTTGGGGGTCTTCTGTTGTATGGTACTGTCAGTGGTCACCATCCTGAGGTTTCAGTGACCACTATTAATTTCGTGGAGGCTATTTTAATGATTAGCAGGAGGGTGGGGGACTGAAAGAAAGCTAGGGTTTGTTAGATGGTGACGGGTGTATGGGTGAGGTTGAATGGGAAATTCAGCTGCCTTCTCATTGGCCAGGCCATGTGGTCAGTCTGCATTGGAAGATTTATTTTGAGAGAGAAAGAGAAACAGGGAGAAACAGAGGCAGAGGCAGAGACAGATACAGAGACAGAGTCAGAGAGAGTACAGTCATGCCATGGGTGGAGGTCAGCTGACTTTCAGAAGACAGAGCATCATCATCATCATCACTCATTATTTTTAAAAAGATAAAAACCACAGAATTTATTATGAAGCTAATGGTGATACTATTCAGTAGAGCTTCATGAGAAAGGAAAAACAGCTGATGTTTTAATTCTGTCATTTTAGTATTACATATTCATAATACAAAAGTAGGGGATCACAAAAGCATGATAGATAGGAGGAGGAAAACACAAGGACTTAAGAACCTCGAATCCAATTTTGTAATAATGGTGTTCTATAAATACCAAAAAGGAAATCCTTCAGCAGGTTCTGGACCACTGAAAGGGATCATCCTCAATTGTGAGCTTGTCCCATGAAGGACAAATACACTTCCACAGAGACCTGGTTCCCTATATCTAGCGCAGGTGCCACAAATGGAGCCTGTTAATCCACACATGCAGAGGAATGGGAGCTGGGAGAGACATAGCTGAATTGGTGAAGGGAGGTGAGGGTGAACAAGGACCACCTAGAACTAGGCCAGCCTAATCTCTCCCCATCCTGAAGCTCAGGGAAATTTGCAGAAGAGGAGACAGTAAGAGTGTAAGAGCACAAGGATGGGAGGAACAATGATATGCAAGATACTCCACACAAATTAGGGCCAGAGCAATCATAATTGGACTTTACATGCCCTGCACAATGTCCAACACATTATTGTCCCCACAAAGTCTAGCACTTGCTAAAAGCACCAAGATCCTTGGAGGCAAGGGATTAACAGCCAAAATAGTGTTCCTATGCTTAAGGGGAACACAGGAAAGGGATCGGGGAAATGCCGCTGTGTCCTTGTATGTCATCGGAGAGGAGGAACCAGAGGAGAGTCAGGCATGCACATTAAAGGATTATCCAGGGATTGGAGGAAGGGAGGCACTGGGGGATGGGGAGGGAGGGGTGAGGGGAAGGGGAGCAAAGGGGTGGGGGGAAGAGGAGGGAGGGAGGGAACTGGTGTACCTATTAAGTTTGTATGAGTAGAGATAATAAAAAATGTTTAAAAAGAAAGCAATGAGAATGCCACAGGGAGAGTTTGGAAAGAAAATTCAAGTAAACAGAACAATAAACTCCATAAATGGAAAAAAAAAAAAGAAGAGGGGGATTGGGGTAAAAACACGAACTCATTTTGTTTGCATATGTAAAATTCTCATTAAAAGTTTTGATTTCCCAATTTATTGATAAAAAAATATGGCATTTTAGCCTGCACAGAAAACATTGGGTTCTTGTGGATTAAGATTCCAATCACAGTCTTTGATAAGAGTGACTAACTATGGGGCTGGAGAGGTGGCTCAGGGGTTAAGCCTCTGCCTTGCAGGAGGAAGGTCCTGAGTTCGGATCCCAGATCCCACGTATAGATGCCAGGCGGAAGCAGGGGCGGCCTGAACTTCTGATCCTGATAGGGTGGATCCTGTGAATCCCGCGGCAGAGTAAACAAGAAAGAGGTGGTGGAGGCGGTCCATGGTGGTACCCGAATTCGTCCATGGTTCTACACACACACAAACACACACACAAAAGTGCACCCGCAAGGGCGCATACGTATGCACACATGCAATATTGAATAAATAATAAAACAAGAAAAATTCTTACTTTTACATTTCAATGTTCATGATTAATAAAAATAAAGAGTGACTAACTGTGTATCAAATTCTGGATTTCCATTAAAATGTTTATGGTGTAACTATAGCCCTTAATGTAATAAAATGAATAAAAGGGATAACTTTGAAAACTATCTTTGCCTAGACACCACAAGGTGAAAAATCATACATGGGATTAGTGTCCTCTGAAAAACCTAGAAACGTTTGGAGAGATTGTTCAGGGGTTAATGTCTCTGCCTTACATGCAGAAGGAGCTGAGTTCAGATCTGGGATTCAAATGTACAAAAGTGCGACTGAATTTGTGGTGACCTGCATTTCCAACCTTGGAATGTAGAGTCTGAAAAACTCAAGATCAGAGTAGTAAGGAGGCAGTATTATGGAAGAGAATCTCCCATGACACCCTTGGTCCTCTACAAGCACGCACATTCAAGTGTCCTCTGGTACATGTGCACGCGCGCGCACGCACACACACACACACACACACACACACACACACACACACATGCACACACAAACAGAAAATTTGAGAGGCTTCTTACTTCCCTCTGTCTTCTGAGAGGTGATAGGAAACACATTATCTTCCATCTATGGAACAAGAAATAAGATATCAATAATTAACTCATCTAATTGTGCGTTGATCTTGGATACTATGTTTTAAATATGTAAATGAAAATAAAGGTTTGAGCATTTTGTCTCTGATAGATAGTTACTTGGCAAACCTCTGACATTGAAAACAATGGAACAGAGCTGGTCCCAGGTCTGTGTCAACAAGCTTATTCTGTAAACAATACATTTTATGATGTAAGTGGTTTCATCAGAGAATTTAAAGATAACTTGTGTGAGGAAAGTATCACAAAGGACCCATGTAGTCACAGCTGTAAGAGCAACCTGCAAAACTATGTACTCCACTGTCCTAGATAAATGACATCCAGCATGTATCAGGATATTTACTGTGTGGTTCATGTGTCATCCCATAGATTTCCCAATATCTGCAGTTGTCTCCCATAACCTGAAAAAACAAGAATCATGCTAAATGCAGAAAGTTCCAGAACCTTTTGGAGATGACCTTCACGTTGTATGCTCTCCCTGGTGCTAATCATTCTGATGCAGACCTCACATAATAAGTAAATAAACATGGAAACAATTTAAGTGTCAACTGTTATCACAGTGTGAATGACTTGGTCAAAACATGTTTGCATCATCTCTGTGTCACCTAGATATGGACCACAGGTGCTTAGCCCCAGGGTACTGTTTCTAATGTATTTCAGAGCAGGTGGTATGAGCTGGATATAAGCAATGGAAAGATTTTGATGACATCTCCCATCAGCTACAAAGATAAAGCCAGACACTGGCATAAATACACATGTGTCATACACTCATCTCTTGGATGCTGAAGGTTCCTTTTGAACTCAAACTGACATTCTGCAAGACAAGAAAAAGATGCTCAGATTGATGTTTTTCTTCCTGCTTCTGAAGCATCCTCTCTTCTGGTGCAGTCTCAATGGAGGCAGTTGCTTCTGGAGAATAAAGCAGGAAGGGGACAGTGATAGAGATGAACGGAATGGCTGTATTTTCATCCTTTATACATCATTTAACTACTACCCACCAAAAATTTCTTTCAGTTTCCCACTTGACCTAAAGTAAGTGCTTTTTTCATTTCTTTCATTTTCTGTTTACCAGCATGAACAATGCATTACAGGTGCATTGAGTGCTGAGGAATTGGCTCAGGGATTGCAGTCTATGCCTCCCAAGAAGAAGGACCTGAGTATGGATGCTCAGATTCCTTACAAACATGCCAGGTGGAAGGGGAAGCAGCCTGCAGTTTAAGACCTCGACAACAGGGACTGGTACATAATAAAAGAAAGCAATAAGGTCATATGCCAGTGCTGGGTGATTTGTTTTGTCATCCTTATAACTCCACAGGCACACTCACTCAGGTACCCTCTAGCATACACACACACACACACACACACACACACACACGCACGCACGCACGCACGCACGCACGCACACAGAGAAACACCCACACAAAGAGTTATGTTGGACACTTTCTAAAAGTTTTGCCCCATTCTGCCAATCTACACTTCTGAACATGAGCCAAGATTTACCTTGATATGCAGAAACACTATACATTACCATTTTTCCCTGTATCAGAGGCTTTTTTTCCCTTCTATATTCTACATAACAATGCTGCAAGCCTAGACAGGAAGTCCCCTATTTTAATTCTCCTTCTTCTTCCATGATCTATTTCTTGGCATGTACAGTCATTTCCCTTGAAAGATGTTTCAAACACTCACTTAAATTCCTTTTCAATGGGAAATAGAAAAGTGTTCTTGTCTGCTAATGCCTCATTTGAGCATGTGATTAACAGAACCTAACCAAAGAGTCATTCAGCTTAGAACCAAAGGTTTTTGGTCAATTTGTTTCCATAGATATTGATCATATTCAGTGATATATTACAGCATTTAATGCTATTGTGTTCTATTCAACAGCATATAAAACTGATTAAAGGAACAGGATTTCTGTCAGCTAGGACACTAGTAGACTTTCCAAATTTATTCTGGCACAATGTGACGTGGATTCTGTCTTGAAATTCAGCTGTTAACAAGATTAAGGAAAAACTAACATTCTGACATAAAATTGGAGGGAAATCTAGTAAAATAAATGTTTTTGCATCTATTATAACAAGATGCATCACAGACAGAAATGCTTACATTTCTGTCACATTCCAGGCTGACAGGCAGTCATAGCAAAAGCTGACAACTTTTGCAAGCAGGGGAGAAGTCTAACAAACAGAGTCGTTTTTCTTTTCCAGCATCTTTTATTGCCACTGAGGAGAGTTTTACATTTACACATCCTCTAATCCTGACAATATGAATTACATTTCTCTTGACTTTTCGTCATCATTTTCCAGAATGTAAACACAGTTTTATGTGAAATGGAGCACATACATTCTTTGACTCCAATTGCTGATTCTCAGTGTTGGGTGTGCAGCATGTATCATTTCTTGTTGACTCTAACTAGAAAGTGTAAGTGGAGACCAAAGGGCTTATTCTCCCAGTTGCTTAGGTTCTATATTTATTCCACAACTGGAGGATGAAATCTAGACTCTGAGGAAGATATCACAAGGACACAACTTCATAAACAGGAGACTTTTCTCCAACACGGGAACCAAAGGGCTAAATATCACTTACTATATACTGTTCTTTGTATCTGAGGGAAGGTTTTTGTGTTGGGAACAACATGCAATAAATACTGTGCTCTCTTTTCAGTTTGACTTCAAGAAAATACCAACATGCTCTGACCATAATGTTTGCCACTGAGGAAATAAACAGAAACCCCAACCTTTTACCCAATGTTTCTTTCAGTTTTTCATTTATTTCTGGTGCCTGTAATCGTAAGTATTCATTGAACAGTTATCTAAATAAGGCTGCAGAACGTACTTATCTTGTACCTAATTACTTGTGTTATGCATCCACTTGTGAAGTGGTATTTACAGGACCATCATGGAAAACATCTGCCAGATTTGCAACATATATGCAGTTCCAGATTCATCCGCAGGTGAGGTTGGGTATTATTCTTCTGCTCTACAGAATGTCTATGGAGAGTTAAAGTTCACTGGGTCTGTGGGCCATTCCTCGCAATAAGGAGTATTGACAAATTCTTGTTTAAAAAGAGCAAACAGGGGTTAAAAAATGGGATTTTCTGGAATATGTAAAGTCATCATTAAATTTGTATAAATTCTTGGGAGAAATAAAATATTAAGGATGGAATAATGATTGTATTTCTTAAGAAATAAAGATAGTTCTAAACACAATTCAGAAGTGATTTTTGAGGTTGATTTGAATTCTCTTCCATCTGAGTTTAGTGTGTTTTCTTTGTTTCAGATGGCCTATGGGCCATTTCATCCCATTCTGAGTAACCGTGACAACTTTCCTTATCTGTATCAAATGGCCCCAAAGGACACATTTCTCCCTCTTGCCATGGTCTCCCTGATAATTCATTTTGGATGGACCTGGGTGGGGCTGGTCATCTCTGATGATGACCAGGGTATCCAATTTCTCTCAGACTTAAGGGTACACTTGAAAAATAATGGAGTCTGTTTAGCTTTTGTGAATGAGATTCCGGACAACATGAACTCATACCAGTCAAAAGCTGAAAAATATTATAACCAGATAATGACTTCATCAGCAAATGTTGTTATTGTTTTTGGAGACATAAACTCTGTCCTAGAACTGAGCTTTAGAAGATGGGAATATCTGGGAATACAGAGAATCTGGGTGTCCACCTCACAATGGAATGTCAGCACAAGGAAAAGAACTTTCACCCTTGATTCATTCCATGGACATTTCACTTTTTCACATCACCATGGAGATATTTCAAGTCTGAAAGATTACATCCCAAAATGGCAAATTTCTACAGAGCCACAGGACATTTTTTTGTCCAGATTGGGGTGGATGCATTTTAACTGTTCACTCTCTGAGTCTCAATGTGAAACACCAAGCAACTGCTCTTCTAACACCTCCTTGGAATGGTTACCACAGTACATGTTTGATATGGCCCTGAATGATGAGTGCTATGATTTATACAATGCTATGTATGCTGTGGCCCATGCACAGCATCAAATGATTCTCCAAGGTCTAGAGATACAGCCACCAAATCAGACTATAGAAACAGTGACCAAGTGCTTGCAGGTACAGTTGGAACAGTGTCATGGATGGGACATCCTTAAATATAGGCAGATAAGCTCAGTCTTGTGTGCTTCTGATCCTTTCTCTTAGCAACAATGAACCCTCAAATTTGTCACCTCCACAGAGGTGACATTCCATGGGCATGAACCATGAACAAAAATGTAGAGGAAGTGCCAAAGTTTTGAATGAAGGACAGTTATAAAGCCAGTATTTCGTCAATAAATCTATAAGTGAGAAAAGAAAGTATCTTGTTTGCTGGGGGACAGAAAGCAACTGAGGAAGAAGAAGTAGTCTCCAGGAGTGGGTTCAAACTCCTGTCAACACTGTCCTACTGAGGTCCTGGTTTTCATGGTTGTTGCTCTTAGTACAGTCAAAGCACAGGATGATGAAAGTTATCCCTCTCATTTGCTGAGTATTTGGTTACCATCTTTTGGGGATTTGCCTCCTTCAATATTCTGATGCAACAAAACAAAATGCTGTTGAAAAATTGTCCACTGTACTTTTATTATTTCAATCCATTGATTACCCAAAGAAGTTACATTTTTGAAAAGTATTTTATTAATATAAATATTATGAGTACAAATATATTGAGAGAAAAGAGAGGGTCTGGAAAGGGACATACAGGAGAGAGAGAGAAGGACAGAGAGAAAGAGAAAGAGACAGAGAGAGAGAGAGAGAGAGAGAGAGAGAGAGAGAGAGAGAGAGAGGAGGGCTCTCTCTACCAAAGATGGCCTAAGTGCAGAATTAAAGACACTTTGGATTTTTGAGCTGTAAATAGGATATCAAATATTGGTTTGGGGATCTGTGTAGAAGGTGGAGCAGTAAGAACATAAGTGCAGAGTAGTGGGGAGTGGTAATGACAGAAAGTTGCTTCTGTTCATGCCAGGGCTACCATGCACAAATCCACTAGACCTCCACACAGCTGAACTATCAGGATTTCCCTATGCAGGAGGGAGGATCTGAGGAGACAGTGTGCCAACCAAAGAGACTGTTTGAGACAAATGCCTGCTAGTGGAAGTGGGACACATTAAACAACAGTTAGTCCACTGGCCATCTTTTCATGCCCAAGAGGTGTCCAGACACTTGCCAGTGCCAGTGTCCTGGAAGGGACCCAGTAGATCACTCATGTAGGATGGAGCCAAAGCAGGAGAAACTCTGGCAGAAAAAAAAATCTCATGGGGTAGATTGGAAGGGGATTGGGGATAGATGGGGGGATGACTGATTGACTTATTTTGATTTTACATAAAAGTTTTTATAATAAAAATAATTTATAAATTGTTACTGATTAGTCAGTGATGTTTTAAGAAAAATTTGAAACTAACAGAAGGGTAAAAGATGATTTTCTGTCTCAAAAATAAAGTACTTGGTTCTTCCCTTCCACCATGTGTGTACCATGCATCTAACTCTGATTATGAGGCTTTCCAGGATTTGGATAAATGAAGCTACTCATGAGTCATCTGGCCAAACATATAGTTACAAATTGCTAAATAATGGAAAGATTATAGAAACTAGGTTCATTCCTTATAGCACATGCTTTGTGCTCAAGTTTTTATATCTTTTAGATCCATAACTTTCTGAAGAATCTGCAGTTCACTAACCCTTTGGGAGGCAAAGTGATCTTGAACCAGAATCAACACTTGGATGCAGAGTATGACATTCTCATCAACTGGAATTTTCCACAGGGTCTTGGGCTAAAAGTAAAATTAGGAGAGTTTTCTTCATATGCTCCAAAAGGACAGCAATTGAATTTATATGGAGACATCATGGAGTGGGCCATGGGAGAGGCCCAGGTGGGTTTAAACCATTTCTTCTTTTATAATCAAAGGAAGATTTTATTTTTTCTTACCTGCTCATAAATATTTAATAGGTACCAGAGTGTCCTCACTTCCTTCCCGGTCCCCATTGCTCCCTCCTCCCTTTTCCCCTTCCTTTCACCCCCCCTTGCTTCCTTTCACCCAGTGGCCCCCTTTTCTATCCTATCCAATCCATGGAGCATCTTTTAGTGTGAATGTCAAACTTCCCTCTGCGTCCTCCACTCTAATGAGGAGTAAGGACTCAGTAGCATTGCCTAGAGCCCTTTCTTGTGCTCGCCTTTAATATGGACACAATATTGTGATTTTTAATCCCTTGCCTCTAAGGATCCTAGTGCCTGTGATCCATGCTGGACTTTGGGGGGTCATTGATACGTCAGTAATTGCTCAGGTCATGCAAAGACCTATTATGATTATTTCGGCCCTAACTTGTGTGGAGTATCTTGAGTATCATTGCTTCTTCCCATCTTTAGCCTCTTACAATCTTACCGCCCCCTCTTCCATAAAATTCTCTGGGCTTGAGGATGGGGAGAGATTAGGCTGGTCTGGTTCTAGGCGATTAATGTGGGATCTCTGATGTTCTGAATTATGATTTGTTGTTGTGAAACCATTTCTTGTAAAGTAAATCTATATAGCTTTGTATTATTTGGCCCTATGTACCACAATGATTCATAGATTTTCCTAAATAGGTTCCATGTAATTCATTTAATTCTAATTTTATCTTTGATTCTTCCATGAATGAATACAATGAACTTCATTAATCTTTACTCCATCCTACCTGACCCCATCACTGCTCCTTCTCTTGCTGGCATCCTTCATTTCAACAGACTGCATCCTTTCATGACTGTGTGTGTGGCCCACAGAATTCCATTTAGGTGACTGCATTCACATATGGCTGAGCACTTAGTGGAACATGGAGGATGTATAAATGAGTGCACCAATCTGGTTAAGCTCACAGACTTTCCTTCCTGATCATTTGCAACTATGACATATGATCTCACCAGATGGGGAGGGAATATAGTCTGGCAAATAGAAAGTAAACATTGTGCAAATGCGAGACTGACCCCCCCACACCGTGGTCTCTTTTTATTCCATCTACCTTTGAACCTATCCTTATAATAAAACTCTGTTTTAATAGCTTTTTAATCTCTGGCCAGGTGGTTACTTCCAATACTCATTAGGATGGAGCCAAGGAAATTGCAGGAGCAGCAAAACTGAAAAAGAAAAATCAACAAACCATAATTCAAAAAATCAGAGACTCTATATCAACCACCTGGAACCAGGCCAGCCTAATCTCTCCCCATCCTGAAGCTCAGGGAAATTTGTGGAAGAGGGGGCAGTAAGAGCTCTTGCACAAGGATAGGGAGGAGTAACGATATGCAAGATATTCCACACAAGTTAGGTCCCAAGCAATCACAATAGGACTTTGCATGACCTGTGCAATGTCCAACACATTATTGATTCCTAAAAGTCTAGCATGGACTAAATAACTAGATCCTTAGAAGCTAGGGATTAACAGCCACAACAGTGTTTATATACTTATGGAGAACACAAGAAAGAGTTCTAGGAAATGCCACTGAGTCCTTATACCTCATCAGAGAGGAGGGCCTAGAGGAAAGTTTTACATACACATTAAAGGATGCTCCAGGGATGGGGGGAGGGGGTACTGGAAGAGAGGGAGGGAGGTGGAAGAAAGGAAGAGGAAAAGGGGGGAGGGAGCTAGGGAGTTCAGAGAGGGGGAAGGGGACTGGTGTACCTATTAAGTTTGTATGAGTGGAAATTAATTAATTAATTAATTAATTAATTAATTAATTTAAAATGAGTGCACCACTGAAGCATGTGATTTCCTTTTTCTCCAGACAGCCACTGTTTGCGGTATCTCAGAGAAGGGTGGTTACTCCTGTAGTCTTCCACTAAGACAATATGGTTATGAAAAGAAGAGGTTAAATTCCAATCTATTGCTATTTCTCTTCCTCAGATTCCCTCTTCTTTGTGTAGTGTGCCTTGCAAGCCTGGTTACAGGAAATTCCAGCTGGAGGGAAAGGCTACCTGCTGTTTTGAATGCTCCCCCTGTCCAGAGAATGAGATTTCCAATGCAACAGGTAACTCCATGTCTTTGGGGGAAGTTCTTCATCTTCATTGCCTTCTTTCAGCAGGACTAGCACATTTGTGATGTCCAACATAGTACACATGGTGCAGAACTCCACCATTCAGGTGGTTGTATATCTTCTAGCAACAGGTATGAGGGAAGTCAGCATATGATAAAGTGAAGTGTGGATATTCTCATAAATCTCCAATGAATACATGAAGAATGGCCAATGGGGTCACATATGTGATAATACATTTTCATGGTACAAAATCTTTGTAACTTGTGAAATCAATGCTATATTGAGTGATCACGGGATGGCAATAATTATTTGTAAAACCATTAAGAATAGGAATGTACTATAAAATGAAATGCAAATCTGAGCATATCCAGATGTTTCTATCCTGGTAATATACAATCAAAATTCATTTCCTAATTAATCATGAATTTTAGCAATAGGCAAATTTAGAGATTGTTGGGTGGACTCTTTTTTATTTTATTGTTTGAAAGTTCCACACATAAATACAATGGGTTGATATCATTTTCACCCCTTACTATGATTTCATATCCACACATACTTTTTCGACGTAAACCTTCTTCCAAAATAGACTCCTGCTTGCCCTCAGCTTCATCTGGGTTGCCTATGCTCTTATTTGCCTAAGGACCTGGTGGAGCATTGATGATATATCAGTGGATGTGCCATTCAGGAAAACTGCTCCTATTCCCCTGACATACCACTAACCCTCCAAAGTCTCTGACCTCACAAGGCCTTCCCTCTTCCATGGTGAAATGTGTGCAGGCTAGCTTTGGTGCATGTGTTGTGGAAGAAGATACAGTGCAGTGAGTTCACTTGTGCAGTAGCCCTATCAGGTCCAGGAGATACTAATTAACAGTACTTCTACCTACCTTGCGTCCTTGACTTTTCTACCACATTCTCTTTCACATTTTCCCCAAGCATAGGGATAGAGAGACATGAGAACATCCAGTTTATGGAGTCTAGCCACTTATTTTCTATATTTGGCTCTGAAGTGATTCTCTGCATTTAATGCTGTGTTCATACTATATTATTGTAATTTAAACTTTTTGGCACATACTACAGGTTAAACGATTTTGATACCTATTATAACACATAATTCTTTTTTTAAATAAATAAATTTATGTATTTATTTACTTTCCCCAATCATACAAGCTCAATAGGTCATCTCCCTCCCTCCACCCTACCCCAGTCACCCTTGCACCCTGTCACCCATTTCCCCTTTCTTTCGCCCCCTCCCTCCCTTTCTCCCAGTGCCTCCCCTTCCTTCATCCCATACCTTGGAACATCCTTTTGTGTGAATGCCAATCTTCCCTCTGAGTCCTCCACTCTAGTGAGGTATGAGGACTCAGTGTCATTGCCCAGAGCCCTTCCTTGGGCTGTTCTTTAGTATTTTCGAACACTATTAAGAATATTAGTCCCATGCCTCTAAGGATCCTAGTGCCTGTGATCCATGCTAGACTGTGGGGGTCATTGACATGTCAGTCATTGTGCAGCTCATACAAAGTCTGATGATGGCTATTCCTGCCCTAACTTGTGTGGAGTAACTTGCATATTATTGGTCCTCCCCATCTTTAGGCACTTAGAATATTGCTGCCCCCTCTTTCAAAAGTTTCCCTGAGCTTTAGGATTGGGAGAGATTTGGCTGGTCTGGTTCCAGGTGGTTAATGTAAGGTCTTTGGTGTTCTGAATTATGGATTGTTGTTGTTTTCAGTTTCGCTGTTCCTGCACCATACTTAGCTCCATCCTGATTGGTATTGCCTCCTAACCAAACATAAAAGGCAGTTTAAATGAAGATCTTCCTATAAGAGGTGATTCAGTGTGGGGGAAACAGTGGCCCATTTGTGGGATAGTTACCATCTATATGTCAGTCCCTATTCTCTCTGTGATTGGTGGAGATCAAACCTCCTCAGTAGCAAGTGACAAGAAATTGAGAATTAGCTTCACCAGATGTCTCCCTGCTTACTTGATGGTGACCTATTTTCTATACTGAAGCATAATTCCCTCTATCCTTATTTTTGGGGGGTTACCCTTCCCCTTCTCTGCTGTTTAAATCAGTGCAATTACTGTAGGTATTATAGAGATTTATCTCTGAATATATCACTAAGTTGGTTTGATACTAGGATCCACCTATTATGGAGTAGATACAGTATTTAATTTTCTGGGTCTTGGATAATTGACTCAATATATTTTTTTCTAATTCCCTTTACTTTCTGGGAAATTACATTAATTCATCTCTTTTGATGGGTGAGTAGTATTCCATTATATAAATGGGCCACATTTTCTTTATCCACTCATCAACTTTTGGGCATTTGGGTAGATTCCATGACTTTGCTGTTGTAAATAGTGCTACTATAAACATGGTCGTGCTTGTGCCATTCAAGTGAATTTTTACTTTCTGGGGAATTATTCTGAAAAGTAGAAAAGCAGGGTCATATGGCATTTCAATCTTTAACTTTTTAAAAAATCACCAGACTGATCGCCAGAGTGGTTGTATAAGCCTGCATTCAAAATAGCAATAAACAAAAGTTTCCTTCTCTCCACATCTTCTCCAGCATTTGGTATTGTTTATATTGTGTATTTTTGTCATCCTAACTGGGGTGAGATGATATCTCAGGTAAGTTTTGATTTGCATTTCTCTGATGGCTAAGGGTCTGGAGCATTCCTGAAGATATTTGTTAGATATTTCAATTTTGTCCCTGGAAAAGTTTCTTAAGAGTTCGCAGGCCCATTTTTCACTTGTTCCATTTATCTCCTAGGTGTTTCTTTTTCTAAGTTCTTTGGGCACTCTGGATAATACAGCTCTATCAGATATGTGGTTAGTGAAGATTTTCTCCTATTGTGTGGGTTGCCTTTTGGCTCAATTTAAAATCTCTTATCTGAACAGAAGCTCTTTAATTTAATAGGATCCCATTTGTTGAGTGTTGGTTCTATGACTGTGCTATTGGATTTCTGTTTAGGAAGTGTTGGCCTAGCTTAATCATCTCAGGGAGTTCCCTACTCTTTCAACTAGGACTTTTATAGAATCTGGCCTAATATTGAGAACCTTCATCCATTGGGAATCAATTTTTCTACATGATGACAAGTATGAGTCCAGTTTTATCTCCTGCATGTGGACATTCAGGTTTTCCAGCACAATAGTTGAAGATGCTGTTCTTTTTCCATTGGATTTTTTGGGCCCCTTTGTCAAAGATCAAATGCCTGTAATTGTGTGGGTTTATATCTGGGTCTTCAACCCTTATCCATTGATCTACATGTCTATTTTTGAACCAGTTCCAGGCTGTATTTATTACTATGAATTTGTAGTGTAGATGAAGATTTGGTATGGTGATAACTTCCAGCAGTGTTTTTGTTACTCAGGATTGTTTTTGATATCCTGGGTGTTTTTTGCTTCCATATGAATTTTGAGGCTGTGTGGTCAATTTGTGTACATAATTGCTTGGGGATATAATTGGTATAATGTTGAATCTGTACATTGCTTTTGGTAGACTGGTCTTTATTTTCGATTTTCTTTTTTTGGTTTTGTTTGTTTTTATTTCTTCCACTCATAAAAACTTAATAGGCACTCCATTCCTCTCCCTCCCTCAACCCCTTCTCTGATCCCCTTGCTTCCTAGCTCTTTTTCTGCTTCCTTTCCCCCCTCCTTTCTCCCAGTACCCTCTCCACCCCCATCCATGGAGCATTCTTCAGAGTGAATGCCAAACTTCCCTCTGGGTCCTCCTCTCTGATGAAGTGTAAGGACTCAGTAGCATTGCCTAGAGCCCTTTCTTGTGTTCCCCTTAATATAGGAACACTATTGTGGCTGTTAATTCCTTGCCTCTAAGGGTCCTAGTGCCTGTGATCCATGGTAGACTTTGGGGGCTCAATGATATGTCGGTCACTGTGCAGATCCTGCAAAGTCCTATTATGGTTACTTTGGCCCTAACTTGTGTGGGGTTTCTAGCATATCCTTGCTCTTCCGCATTGTTAGGCTCTTACAATCTTATCACCCTTTTTCCACAAATTTCCCTGAGCTTTTAGGATGGGAGAGATTAGGCTGGCCTGGTTTCTGGTGGTTAATGTAGGGTCTCTGATATTCTGAATTATGGTTTGTTGTTTTTTTTTTTTTTCTAGTTTTGCTGTCCCTGCATCACCTTTTCCTCCTTCCTGCTGTTTATTGGATGTCACATTCTAGCCAGAGATAAAATGCTTTTAAAATAAAAGAGTAGATTGAAAGGTAGATGGAATAAGAGTTGGAAACTGCAGAGAGTGGGGTCAGTCTTCAATCTGGCAGATTGATGGTAACCATCCTGCAAATGGCAGGCTGGTTATTTTTATGATGTTGATTCTGCTGATCCAGGATCATGGGGGTCTTTCAACCTTCTGATATATTCTGTAATTTTTCTTTAGGATTTTAAAGTTTTCATTGTAAAGGTCTCTCACTTCCTTGGTTAGGTTTAAACCAAGGTATTTCATTTTTTAGTGGCTATAGTAAATGGGATTTTTTTCTCTTAGGGCTTCTTCACTTCTTTCATCTTTGATATATAGGAAGGCCATTGATTTTTGTATGTTTATTTTGTAACCTGCCACCCTGCTGAACTGTATTAGTTTCAGGAGTTTCCTGGTGGAGTTTTTAGGATTACTCAGGTATATGATCATGGCATCTGCGAATAGAGATAACTTGACCACTTCCTTGATGATTATATCTTCCTCTCTTGTCTTATGGCTCCAGCTTAACTTCAAGTACAGTATTGAACAGACTACTGAGGGTGGACAGCTTTGTCTAGTTCCTGATTGAAGCAGGAATGCTTCAAGTTTTTCCCTATTGAGTATAATCCTGGCTTGTTGTATATAGCTTTTATTGTGTTGATAAAGGTTCCTTCCATTCCACGTGTCTCTAGGGTTTTAATCATAAAGGGCTGTTGGATCTTTTTTTTATTCAATTATGCATGTATGTGTGTGTGTACATGTGTGTGTGTGTGTATGTGTGTGTGTAGAACCACGGAAGGATTCAGGATCCACCATGGGCCTCTTCCACCTCTTCCTTGTTTACTCTGCCCGGGGATTCACAGGCTCCACCTACCAGGACTGGAAACGTAGGCCACCCCCCCCTTCCGCCCGGCATCCATACCTGGGTCTAGGATCCAAACTCAGGACCTTCCAGCTGCAAGGCAGAGGCTTAACCCCTGAGCCACTTCTCCAGCCCCAGGGCTGGTGGATCTTGTCAAAAGCTTTTTCTGCATCTATGCAGAGTATCATGTAGTCTTGGACTTTGGATTGTTTTATATGATGGATTACATTAATGATTTGCCTATGTTGAACCAATCTTCTGTGGCTGCATTAAAAGCGACGGGATCACAGCGAGTGATCTTTTTGATATATTTTTGAATCTGACTTGCTAATATTTTGTTGAGAATCTTTGAATCTGTGTTCATCCAAGAGATAGGCCTATACTTTTGTTTTTTAAATGTATCTTTATTAGATCTTGGGATTAGTATGATATTAGCTTCATAGAAAGAATTTGACAGTGTTCCTTCCTTCACACCTTGATGGAACAGTTTAAGGATTATTAGTGTTAGTTGTTCCTTAAATGCCTTGTAGAATTCTGTGCTGAATCCATCTTGATCAGGAAACTTTTGGGTGAATATTCGAAATTACTTCTACCATTTCCTCATATATTATAGGGCTATTTAAATAATTCAAAACTCCCTGATTCAATTTAGGTAAGTTGAGCTTACTTAGGAATTCTTCCATTTCCTTGTGTTATCTAATTTCACCAAGTATAAGTTTTTGAAATATAACCTTATAATTCTTTGAATTTCTTGGGTATCAGTTGTGATAACTCCATTTTTATTTTTAATTTTGTTAATTTGGGGTTTCTCTGTCTTGATTTTGGTTAATTTAACCAGAATTGTATCACTCTCATTCATTTTTTCCAAAAACCAGCTTTTTGACTGACTGTTTCATTGTATTCTTTTCTTTATGTCAATTTCAGATACTTCTCCCCTAATTTTGCTAATCTCCTGTCTTCTACTCTTTGAGGATTAGATTGATCTTGTGTCTCTAAAGTTTTAAGCAGCATTGCTAAGTTATTTATTTGTGATGTTTCTATTTTTTGATATAGGCACTTATAGCTACAAATTTATCTCTTAGGATGGCTTTCATTGTATCCCAGAGATTTTGACATGTTGTATTATCATTATCATTTGCTTCTAGGAAATTTGAATTTTCTTTATGATTTCTTCCTGAACCCAGTTCTCATACAGCATCATAGTGTTCAGTTTCCAAGTGTTAGTGCATTTTCTTTTGTTTGTTGTGTTGTGGATGCCAAGCTTTAGATCATGGTGGTCTTATAGTGTACAGGCTAGAATTTCAAATTTCCTATATATGTGGAGATTTGTTTTATGGCCCAACATATGGTCTATTTTGGAGCAACTTCTGAGGGCTGCTGAGAAAAATGTGTATTCTTTGGTGTGTCCATGGAAAGTTCGATATAGATCTGTCAGATCCATTTCAGTAAGGGTTGATTAAGTTCCAAAGTATCTCTGATAATTTTTTTTTACTTTAAAAATATATATTTTCAGAAAAGCTACTTATATCTACGACAGAAATTCACATTTACTATAGTATAAACACAATTTTCATCATACAGACACCCATAAAAAATTATTATTATCTACTTCATTGCAATAAGGTAGGATCAAAGACAACACCTCTGAGGTCTGCCTTTTTGTGACTTTCTGTTAATCCGATAGGTCTGAACAAGAACTTAAGATAAAGTTTTATGCTTTTAGCTTAATCATAGAAAATATTCATACTGCAGCTATCTCCAAATAGAATTTCTTGCCTTCTTAAATAGGAAACAACTTTTTCCTGTGGGTATTTAGAGAATGAATGATGACATGTGACTGTTTAAGGTCTCTTTCAACTCAAAACTTTCTGCATCCATTAACATCACATACATTATAATTTTCACATACATGTCTTGTGTATTACTTTTCAGGTTGTCTGCAATATCTGCAATTTGAATTGCATACCTATAGCACTTAACATTTGATACATTACATACACTGTAAGTCTAGATCATCTGCAATGCTTCTTATACTCAAACACTTTTATTTAATACTGGGAAGAAGTAATGTCCTCAAAAGTACTACTTGTTCAACCAGCCATAAATTCAACTGACAGCTGAATTTATTAGTATCTTTCCACAGGTAAATAAAGCGTCTCAGAGAAGTCTTAGGATTTCAGGGAAAAACAAAACACTTTTAGATGTAAAGTAAATTTTAAGTACTTATCTTAAAATCTAAATTCCATCATAGAAAACTTGAGGCCAGTGGAAAGAAATCAAATACTAAAGGTTTTTAATTTTTCTTCAGTGTTTTGGCATTTTTTTTATTGTATATGGATATTTGATTGAAAAAGAGATGTTCTACCTCCTGGGAACCATGTAGCCCTAAAAGACCAGAACTAGACAATTTCTAGTTCCAGCATAATTTGATGAATGACCCTGAGCAAAGCCTTGAACTTGTTTCAAGGCTTATCATTAAAACTTAACAAATAAGAATGTAAGACTTTCACTTTTAAGGTACTCTGGAAACTATAAGCAACTTTAGATTTAGTTTTACAAGTTGTCCTACCGTCAGGTGTTCATTTGACTATAAAGAAACAAAAAAAACTATTTATAATAAATAAGTGAGGCTCCTTATTAACCTCTGACAATTTTTTGACCTTTGGATCTAATCCACATTGAGAGGGCAATATTGAAATCCCAGAGTATTATCATTTTGGAGTTGATTTCTTGCTTTAGACATTGTAGCATTTGCTTAATGAATGTGGAGGAGCCCATGTTAGGTGGATATATGTTCAGTATTGTGAAGTCTTACTGATGAATTGTACCTGTCACTAAAATGTACTATCCATCTGTGTCTTTTTTCATTTTTTTTTTGTTTTAAGTCCACTATGTCAGAAAGGATAATTGCTACCTCTGCCTGTTTCCTGGCAGGAAAAAGTTAAAGAACTTTCGACTAGTCTTTTACTTTTAGAATGTGCCAGTCTTTTGTGGTATGATTTGTTTCTTGTAGGCAGCTGATGGATGTGTTGTGATCGCTAATCCATGTTTGTAATTTGTGTCTTTGGATTGGTGAGTTAATTCTATTGACAGTTACAGTTATAATGGAAAAATTACTTCTAATTTGTGACACTTTTTGTGTTAGTGGCTTTCATAAGTGTATTATTTGGCTTGTAGGTTTGGGTGGTATTATACTTCACTTCTGTGTTCCTAGATAGGCTTGTTCTTTTCCTCAAGCCTGAGTATCTTTTCTAAAATTTGTGTGAGTCCTGGTTTGGTAGACATTTAAGCATTCAAGTTGTCCTTATGCTGGAAAACTTTTCTTTCTCCCTCGATCATGATGGATAGCTTTGCCTGTATATCATCCTGGGTTGATCTTTTTATTAATTCAATACTCGAAGAATGTTGCTCCAAGCTCTTCTTGCTTTTACTGTTTCCATTGAAAAATCATTTGTTATTTTAATAGGTTTACCTTTAAAAGTGACTTGGTTTTTTTCCGCTGAAACTCTCAACACATTTTCTTTGTCTTCTATGTGGACTACTTTGACTATTGTTTGCCGTGGTGAGTTTCTATTTCGGTCATCTCTATTTTGGATGTGGAATGCCTCTTCTATTCAGATGGGCATCTCTTCCTTTAGCTGTAGAAAGTTCTCCTTTATGATAATTTCAAATTTTTCCTCAGGTGCGTTATTTTGGGATTTTTCTTCTGCTATACCACAAATGCACGTTAGGCTTTTCTAAAGTGTTCCATAACTCTTGAATATTCTGCTCAAGTATCTTTTTGGCTTTAACAACCTCTTCCATTGAGCTGGTTAGTTCTTCCATTTTGCCTTCAAGATCTGATATTCTATTTTCTGCTTCGTTAATTCTGCTGATAAGACTCTCTGTTGAGTTCTGGGTTGAAGATAACTTGTCTTTTAGTTCTGTTTCTAATGCTGCTTGAGACTTTTTTAGCTGTTCTTTGCTTATTTTTGTTTCTTGAACTGTTTTTCTTAGCTCCTCCAAGTGTCTATTTTATTCCTATTCAAAGTGGTTGATGTGGTATTTAACTACTACTGGATTTCCTCTTTCATAGTATTGATCATGGTAGTGATCATGCTTTGAAAATCATTATCTTGGGCCTGGTTTTCTTGCCTATTTTCTGTGAGTTTGTTCTGGTTGGAATCTATCATTATTGGGTTAGTTCTTTGGTGACAGTTTTTTTTTCTTGGGTTTTGTTTCTCATGGATGTGCACTTTCACTTGGGCATTGCTGTTTTGTTTCTTAAGACCTTTCATTTTCTGTGTGTTTTTGACTGAACTCAATTAGTTAGTATTACTTGTCTTGGGCAGTTATTACCAGTGTTTGCCTTGGAGTTGGGTACGTCTTTCTGTTGTTATTGTTATTTCTTAGATGGGGCTATTACACTGTTAGTATATCAATTAAGTCATGTTTAGTGGACAGGAGGTGAATATTAGTATGGTAGTGCACTTTTATGATTTAGTACTTTGGTGATATGTGAGGGTGGTATGTGAATCCTTGAAGTTGTATATGTTTTGGTGGTGGCTATATGGAAAAGTTAATAAACAGTGATTAATAATTGACAGGAACAGGATGGTAAAAAGGGGCTTACTTATTCTTGGGCTTTATGTGAATAATTTCTCCCATGTGATACGATGATTCTATTGGACTTCAGCTGTATGGCTTTGGCCCCTAGAGCTTCATTTGGGCTCTGTTGAATTCTGAGGAGGAGTGTGTCCTCTCTGAGCCATGAGTATCCTGGGCTGGCCAAAAGGGCAGACGTGCTGATGACTGGACACTTCACCTGGGACCTGGGGTGTGACCTAGTGGCCCTACATAACCCTGCAATCCTGGGCTTCTTGTGCTTCCATTGATATGGTTTCATCAATTTATTTAAAGAATTGCTTTGGTAATTTGAATCTGTATATTGCTTCTGATGGGATGATAATTTTTATTATGTTAATTCTGCCAATCCAACAGCATAGGAAGCATTTCCACCATCTGGAATCTTCTGTAATTTCATTCTTTGGGGTTTAAAAGTTTTCATTATAAAAGTCTCTCACTTTCTTGGTGGAATTTATACCAAGGTATTTCTTTTTTAGGGGCTATAGTAAATGGTTTGTTTCTCTTAGAACTTTTTTACTATTTTCATCTTTGGTGTATAGGAAGGCCACTGATTTTGGACATTATTTTGTGACCTGCCACTCTGATAAACTTCTGTATTCCAGCAGTTTCCTGGTGGAGTTTTTAGGATCTCTCATTTTAGGATCTGCAAATAGAGATATCTTGACTTCCTTTTTTTCTACTTTGAATCCATTTTATCTCCCTCACTTCTCTTATGTCTCTAGCTAAGACTTCAACTACAATATTGAATAGCAGTGGTAAGCATGGTTAATAATGTTAAGTTTCTGATCTAAGTGGGAATGCTTCAAATTTTTCCCAATTAAGTAAAATCCTTGATGTTGGCTTGTTGTATACAGCTTGCATTATGTTGATATAAGTTCCTTCAATTCCAACTCTCGCTAGGGTCTTGATCATAAAAGGATGTGGGTTCTTGTCAAAAGCGTTTTCTGCGTATATGGATAGTATGATATGGTCTTAGACTTTGACAGGTTTCTATGATGGATTATATTTATTGACTTGCATATGTTGAAACAACTTCTGTGTTTGGGTTGAAACCTACTGGATGACAGTGAATGATCTTTCTGATATCTTTTTGAATCGATTTGCTAAGATTTTCTTGAGAATTTTTGCATTTATATTCATCAAAGAGATTGGCCAATAGTTTTCTTTTTCAAGGGGTATCTTTATTAGGTTTTGGGATTAGTATGATATTAGCTTTGGAGAAAGAATTTGGAAGTATTCTTTCCTTTGCTATTTTATGGAATAGTTTAAAGAGTACTGGTGTTAGTTGTTCTTCAAATGTTTGATAGAATTCTGTACTGAATAACTCTGATCCAAGACATATTTTTGTGGGAAGACTGGAGATTACTTTGTCAATTTCTTCATCTATTATAGGAATACAAACAATTCAAAACTTTCGTATTCAATTAAGTAAGTTGTACTTAGCCAAGAATTCATCAATTTCTTTTGTGTTATCAAATTTCACCATTTATAAGTTTTTGAGATATCACCTTAAAATTCTCTGCATTTCTTGGGTATACATTGTGATAATTCCATTTTCATCACAAATTTTGTTAATTTTAGGATTTTCCTCTCTTGATTTTCTTAAATTTTTTTCTTTAAAATATTTTATTTGCTTATCTGAGATAGGGGCATAGAACACAAGTGGAGGCCTGAAGACAACTTTGGGAAGTCAGTTTTCCAAATCCATGATGTTGGCTCTGGGAGCTGAACACAGGTCTCCAGATTTGCATGCAGACATCTTTTTCTTCTGGGCCCTCTTTTGGCCCTCATTTTACATTTTCGTCAATAATTTGAAGGTTCCTTTTTTACATATGTTTGCTACTACAGTGACAGAATGTTTTCTTTTGATTGTGTATGTATGTGGGCTGCGTACATGTGCATATACATGTTCACATGTGTATAGGTTAAAGTTTGTGAGTGCATGTGAATATATATGCATATATGATGAGGCCTCAGGTTTAATAGGAACACATTTTTTATCATTATTTCTTCTTCTTTTTTTTGTTAAATTTAGCTAGAGGCGTATCAATCTTATTGGGTTTTTCAAAGAACCAGCTTTTTGAGTGGTTGATTCTTTGTATCATTTTCCTTATGTAAATTTAAGATATTTTTCCCCTGATTTTGCTAATCTCTCTCCTACTGCTTTTGGGATTGGGTTGATCTTGTGTCTCTAAAGATTTTTTAAATTTTTTTAAATTAATAATTACTTATGTACTTTTTCAGCTCATGCAAACTTAATACGTACACCAGTCCCTTCCCTCCTTCCACCCCTCCCTGGACACCCTTGCTCCCTCCCCCCTTTTCTCCTCCCTTCCGCCCTCCCTTTCTCCCAGTGCCCTCTACCCCCATCCCTGGAGCATCCTTTAATGTGTATGTCAAACTTTCCTCTAGGTCCTCCTCTCTAATTAGGTGTAAGGACTCACTGGCATTTGTTGAACTCTTTCTTGTGTTCCCCTTAAGTATAGGAACACTATTGTGGCTGTTAATCCCTTGCTTCTAAGGATCCTAGTGCCTTTAATCCAAGATAGAATTTGAGGGGTCAATGATATGTTGGTAATTGCGCAGATCATCCAAAGTCATATTATGATTGCTTTGGCCCTAGCTTGTGTGGAGTATCTTGCATATCATTGCTCCTCCCCATCTTTGGGCTCTTACAATCTTATCATCCCTTCTTCTGCAAATTTCCCTGAGCTTTAGGATGGGAAGAGATTAGGCAAGCCTGATTCCAGGTCATTGATATAGAGTCTCTGATTTTCTGAATTATGGTTTGTTGATTTTTTTTTTCAGTTTTGCGGCTCCTGCAATGCCCTTCACTCCATCCTGATGGGTATTGGATGTCATCCTCTGGCCAGAGATTAAGATGCTGTTAAAATAGAGTTTTATTATAAGAATAGGTTCAAAGGTAGATGGAATAAAAAGAGACCACGGTGGGGGGTCAGTCTCCCATTCACAAAATGGTTACATTCTATTTGCCAGACTGTATGCTCTCCCTTTGTAGTAAGATCATACCCCATTAGTTGCAAGTGACCAGGAAGGGAAGTCTGTGAGCTTACCAGTCTCATTACTTACTTGCAGTACTTGATGGTGTCCTATTATCTCTGCTGTAGAATGATCCCCTCTCTCCTTGTTTCTGGTGAGGCCCTCTTTCCCCTTCCCTCCTGTTTATAATCTTTGCAATTACTGTAGGTATTATAGAGCTTTATCTTTGAGTATGTCTCTAGGTGGGTTTGGTACTAGGATCCACCTATTAGGGAGTACACTTGGCACTTAATTTTCTGTGTCTGGGATACTTCACTGAATATAATTGTTCCTAATTCCATCCATTTTCCAGCAAATTTCGTTAATTCATCATTTTTGATGGCTGAGTAATATTTCACTGTATATATGTACCACATTTTCCTTATCCGCTCCTCAAATGTTGGACATTTGGGTTAATTCCATGACTTTGGTATTGTATACAGTGCTGCTATGAACATGTTAGTGCTTGTGCTATCAAGATGAATTTTTGCTGTATGTGGGATTATTCCCAAAGTGGAATAGCAGGGTCATATGGCATTTCTGTCTTTATCTTTTTTAAGAATCACCAGATGACTTATCAGAGTAGTTGTATGAGCCTGCATTTCCACCAGCAATATAGGAGAGTTCCCTTCTCTCCAAATCTTCTCCAGCATTTGGTGCTGTTTGTATTGTGGATTTTTGTCATCCTGACTGGTATGAGATGATATCTCAGGGAGGTTTTGATTTGCATTTTCCTGATGGCTAAGGATGCAGAGAATTTTTTAAGATATTTGTTAGACCTTTCAATTTCATCCTTGGTAAAGTTTCTTTTAACTTCCAAGGCCCATTTTTTAATTGGGCCATTTGTTTCCTTGGTGTTTAGTTTTCTAAGTTCTTTGTGCACTCTGGATAATAGAGCTCTATCAGATATGTGGTTAGTGAAGATCTTCTCCCATTCTGTGGGTTGCTTTGTGCTCGAGTTACTCTATCTTTTCTGAACAGAAGTTCTTTAATTTCATAAAATCCCATCTGTTGAGTTTTGGCTGTATTGACTGCGCTATTGGATTTCTGATTAGGAACTGTTGGCCAGGGAATTGCCTACCACTTCAACAAAAGTTTTGATAGTTTCTGGCCTTATATTTTGGTCCTTGATCCATTTGGAATTAAGTCTTGTACATGGTGACAAGTATGGGTTGAGTTTTACTCTTCTGCATGTGGACATCCAGTTTTGCCAGCACCATTTGTTGAAGATGCTGTTCTTTGATGATTGGATTTTTTGGGCCCCTTTGTCAAAGATCAGATGGCTGTAATTGTGTGGGCTGATATCTCGATATTCAACCTTTATCCACTGATCTGTGTGTCTAGGTTGTAGTCATTACCAGACTGTTTTTATAACTACAGATTTGTAATATAGAATAAGGTTTGGTATAGTGATATCTCAAGCAGTGTTTCTGTTACTCAGGATTGTTTTTTCTATGCTGGGTCTTTTGTAGCTCCATATGAATTTTGAGATTGTTTGGTCAAATTCTTTAAAGTATTGACTTGGGGGGCTGGAGAAGTGACTCAGAGTTTAAGCCTTTGCCTTGCAGGAACAAGGTCCTGAGTTCGGATCCTAGACTCCACGTACAGACGTCAGGCAGAAGCTGGGGTGGCCTGCGTTTCTTGTCCTTGTAGGGTGGAGCCTGTGAATCCAGGGGCAGAGTAACAAGAAGGAGGTGGGCCATGCTGGTTCCCGAATTCATCCTTGTTTCTACACACACACACACACACACACACACATACACACGCACAAGTGAATAAAAAAAATAATTGCTTTCGAATTTGACTGGTATAGCATTGAATCTGTATATTGCCTTTGGTAGGATGGTCATTTTTATGATATTGATTCTGCCAATCCAGGAACATGGGAGGTCTTTCCACCTAGTTGTGTCTTCTGCAATTTCTTTCTTAAGGGTTTAAAGTTTTCATTGTAATGGTCTCTTGCTTCCTTTGTTAGGTTTATACCAAGGTATTTCATTTTTTTAGGGGCTATAGTAAATTGAATTTTTTTCTTTCAGGGTTTTTTCATTTCTTTCATTCTGGGCATATAGGAAGCCCACTGATTTTTGTATGTTTACTTTGTATCTTGCCATCCTGCTGAACTCCTGTATTAGTTCAAGGACCTTCCTGGTATGGTTTTTAGGATAACTCAGGTATATGATCATGTCATCTTCAAATAGAGATAACTTGACTTCTTCCTTGCTGATTTGAATCCCTTTTATCTCCTTCTCTTGTATTATGGCTCCTGCTAAGACTTCAAGTACAATATTGAATATAAGTGGTGACAGTAGATAGCCTTGTCTAATTCCTGATTAAAGCGGGAAAGCTTCAAATCCTTCACCATTGAGTATAATACTTGCTGTAAGCTTGTCGTATACAGCTTTTATTATATTGAAAAAGGTTCCTTCCATTCCAAACGTCTCTAGGGTTTTGATCATAAAAGGCTGTTGGATCTTGTCAAAAGCTTTTTCTGCATCTATCAAGAGTATCATGTGGTCTTGGACTTTGGTCTGGTTTATATGGTGAATTACATTTATTGATTTGCATATGTTGAACCAACCTTGTGTGCCTGGGATAAAACCTACTTGATCCCCGTGAATGATCTTTTTGATCGTTTTGAGTCCGATTTACTAAGACTTTGTTGAGAATCTTTGCATCTTTGTTCATCAAACAGATTGGCCTATAGTTTTCTTTTTTAAGTGTATCTTTATTAGGTTTGGGGATTAAGACAATATTAGCTTCATAAAAAGACTTTGGTAGTGTTCCTTCCTTTGCAATTTGATGGAACAGTTTAAGGAGCATTGATGTTATTAGCTCTTTAAATGTCTGGTAGATCTCTGTGCTGAATCCATCTGTTTCAGGACATTTTTTGGTGGGAAGATTATTTCATTGATTTCCTCATATGTTATAGGACTATTTAAATAATTCAAAACTTCCTGATTCAATTTAGGTAAGTTATGCTTACTTAGGAATTCATCCATTTCGTTTGTGTTGTCAAATTTCACAAAGTATAAGTTTTTGAAATATGACAATATAATTCTCTGAATTTTGGGGTATCAGTAGTGATAACTCCATTTTCATTTCTAATTTTGTTAATTTGAGTCTTCTCTCTCTTGCTTTTGGTTAATTTAGCTAGGGGTGTATCAATCTTATTGATTTTTTTAAAAACCAGCTTTTTGACTGGTTGATTCTCTGTATCGTTTTCCTTATCTCAATTTTGGATATTTCTCCCCTGATTTTGCTAATCTCTTCTACTTCTTTTTGGATCAGATTGCTCTAGTGTCTCTAAAGCTTTAAGCTGCATTGTTAAGTTATTTATTTGTGATGTTCCTTTTTTGATATAAATATTAAGAGCTATGAACTTACCTCTTAGGACAGCTTTCATTGTGTCCCAAAGATTTTCATAACTTGTATTTTTATTATTGTTCACTTCCAGGAAAGCTTATATTTCTTTTGTAATATCTTCCTGAATCTAATTCTCATTCAGCATCATATTGTTTGGTTTCCAGGAATTAGTGTATTTTCTGTTGTTTGTTGTGTTGCAGATGTCAATCTTTAGACCATGGTTAGAGGCCAGAACTTCAACTTTCCTGTATATGTGGACATTTATTTTGTGGCCCAAAATGTGGTCTGTTTTGGAGAAAGTTCCATGTGGTGCTGAGAAAAATTTCTGCGTGGATGAAAAATTTGATAGAGATCTGTAAGATCCATTTCAGTAAAAGTTTGATTAAGTTCCAATGTGTCTCTGTTAAATTTTTGACCTTTTGATCTATCCCATGTTGAGAAGGCAGTGCTGAAATCCCAAGAATTATCGTTTGGGGATTGATTTCTTGTTTTAGATGCTGTAGCGTTTGCTTAATGAATGTGGAGGAGTCAGTTTTAGGTGCATATATGTTCAGTATTTTGAAGTCTTCCTGTTGAATTGTACCCGTGACTAAAATGTAGTATCTATCTGTGTCTCTTTTGATTTTTTTTAGTTTGAAGTGTTAGCTTGCAGAATTTTGTACCAGCCTTTTAGTTTTAGGATGTGCCTGTCTTTTGTCTTGAGATGAGTTTACTGAAGGCATCAGATTGATTGGTTGTGATTTTTAATCCAAGCTTGTAACCTGCGTCTCTTGATTGGTGAGTTAATTCCATTGACATTCAATGTTATAATGGAGAAATTATTTTTAATTCTGGATTTTTTTATGTTGAGTGGCTTTTGTAAGTGTATTATTTGGCTTTTATGTTTTCGTGGTATTATACTTCCCTTCTGTCCTCCTGGATATGCTTGTTCTTATCTTCAAGCTGGAGTATTTTTTCTAGCACATTTTTTTCCAAAGGCCATTCATTTTTCTTCATCCATTGAGCTGGGTTCTAACTGTGAGAATTCTTTCACACATATTAGATTTTTCATTGTTGGCTTTAGTTAGACTTAAGATGCTATACTGACAGGATGGAGCCAAGGGCAGTGCAGGAAGAGCAAAACTGAAAACAACAACAAACCATTATTCAGAACACGAGAGACCCTACATTAATCACCTGGAACCAGACCAGCCAAATCTCCTTCCATCCTAAAGATCAGGGAACTTTGGGGAAGAGGGGGCAGCAAGATTATAAGAGCCTAAAGATGGGGTGGTCAAACAATATACAAGATAATCCACACAAATTAGGGCTGCAGTAGCCATAATCACACTTTGCATGACCTGTGCAATGACTGACATGTCAATGACCCTCTCCCAAAGTCTTTTGTAGCACTTTTTGAAGGCCTGGTTTGGTAGACATGTAGGTCTTCAAGTTGTCTTTGTGCTGGAAAACTTTTCTTTCCCCCTCAATCATGACAGAGAGTTTTGCGGGGTGTATCAGACTGAGTTGACATTTTTGCTCATTCAATACTTGAAGTACTTCTCTCCAAGCTCTTCTTGTTTTTACTATTTCCACTGAGAAGTCATTTGTTATTTTTATAGGTTTACCTTTAAAAGTGACTTGTTTTTTTTCCCATGAAGCTCTCAGCACCATTTCTGTATCTTGAATGTGGAGTGTTTTTTAACTATCATTTGCTGTGACGATTTTCCATTTTGTTCATATCTGTTTGGGGTGTGGAATGCCTCTTGTATTTGCATGGGTCTCTCTTTTTTTAGATGAGGAAAGTTTTCCTTGATAATAGTCTAAAAATTTCCTCAGGTATGGTATTTTGGGATTCTTGCTCTGGTATTCCATGAATATGCATGTTAGGCTTCTTCAGGGTGTCCCATAACTCTTGAATATTTCTCTCAAGAATCTTTTTGGCTTTAACAACCTCTTCCATTGAGCTGGTTAATACTCCACTTTTTCTTCAAGATTTGAAATTCTATTTTCTGCTTCATTTGTTCTGCTAAGATGACTCTCTGTTGAGTTCTGGGTTGAGGATAACTTGTCTTTTAGTTCAGTTTAATTTAAGTCCTCCTGGATTCCCTCTTTCATAGTATTGATCATGGTAATGATCATGCTTTGAAAGTCGTTATCTTGGGTAAGGCTGTCTTGGCTATTTTCTATGGATTTGTTCTGGTTGTAGTCTATCATTACAGGGTTAATTATTTCGGTGGGAGATTTGTTTTCTTAAGTTTTGTTTCTCATGGACTTGCACTTTGACTTGGGCATTGTTTTATCTCTTAAGGCCTTCTTTCAATTTCTGTTTCTTTTTTGACTGAACTGAATTAGTTGGTATCACTGTTGGAACCGAAGTCCCTCCAAGTCACCCGCCCCGACCCCAAAAGAAGACAGGAGGACCGAGAGGCTGCTGCAAAGGCAATAGGCGAGTTTATTCTGGCATGCCAGGACCGCCTCCCTCTTGCAAGCAAGAGAAGAGTGGCCCCGAATGAGGTCGGGGTAGGGTTTTTATAGGGTAGCAAAACATATGAAAACATTTTGTATTTTTCTATACCACTCTTTGGCACACTTTTTACAGCACTAAGGAAGTTGAGTCAGCCAAGGGTGACCACCAGATGTTCTAGTCGATAAGTTGTGGGCAGTTCTTGGTGGGCGAGGTCCCGGTCAACCCGTCCGCAGCAGGGCTGACTTGTTTGTGCAAGATAGCAGTGGGCTTGGGGTGAAGCTTCGGTCATAGTTACAATAATAATACAAAGGCTTTGGTGGTATTTGGCATAGCTGCACGTATTAGACCTTGAGAGGGGGAGCATTTCCCGGAGTTCTGTGTGGGGAGGGGGCAAGCGGGCTTAGACAGCATCTGGACATACTGAAAACATTTCTCCGAGAACTTGAAGGGGGAAGATTCTCACAGGGACCTTGAGAGTGGAGATGTCTTCAATATCTAGCCGCCCATATTAGACTCTTGTTTTTAGAACTCTGAAAACTGTTGACCACCAGGCTGTTAGCCATAACCTCATTATTTGTCACGATTTCTGTAAAAATTTCTTTTCTTCCACATTCCCCCCTTTTCTTTTGGTGAAATTTTAATCTTAAAATTCGGAGGATGTTTTCTGGTCTACTTTGGGGATGGGTTGGTACTGTCGTCTTAATACCATTACTTGTACTATGTTAATGTGTTCCCTAGTAAAAGCAAGCACATGATTTAAAATGCAGGGCCCAAAAGTAAAAAGCAATAGAAGTATAATGAGGGGCCCCAGGAGAGTAGAAATTAGGGTAGTTAGCCATGGAGAGGAATCGAACCAGTTTTTGAACCATTCCTGGCTTGTTTCCCGTCCACGTTTTCATTTTTTAGCAGGAGTTCTTTCATGGTGATCCCAGCAGTGGTGGATGGCCTTCAGGAATTTTAAAGACCTTTAAAGACCTTGAGAGACCCATCCCAGCATGGCTGCTCTAATTCTGTCTCATTCCCCCATAAACCTATTTGAGGACTCAGACCACTCTGGGGATAAAGGGCGATGATTCGATCTGGCTGCTTCCTGCTGACTCAGGGCGAAGGAAATAAGTGCAGTCTGATATCCTCATCTATGAAATGCTGGGATGGTCTAGAGGTCTTTTATAGATGGCCCTATTACTTTAAGGTCCATCTAAAAGAGACAAAACACACGTTAAACTTTCAAGATCTACACAAGGATTAGACCATTGTAACTGGGAAGGCACATAGGCTAAACCAAAAAAGTTCAGCAATCTTACTGTGGGTACAAGCAAGAGTTAGTGTGGAACATCATGTTTGTAGGGTGTAAAAGCCAAGAGCTATGAAACCTTTCACAAGTCCTTTTAGGGGACATTATCTCCTGACATGGAAAGTTCCATAGATCTGTAAGCATTATTTTATCTTTAGGGCAAGACCACTCCTTGTCAGAACTAAATAAAAAGCCAGCATAGATTTGTTGTCAGAACTAGTTTGTCTAACACCTGGAGTTTTGTTATTTTTTCTGGTTTAACTCCTTAAGTTTGTCATTGTATTCTACTTTGTAACTGGTGAACCTGTCATTTTCCTGATCATTAACATTTTAGTAAAATCAAAAGTTGACAAAAGCCTAAGAAGGAAGTTGAGGACTAGAATTTTGTGCTCCCTAGTCCATTAACATAGAAACAAAGAGGCTTCCCATTTGCATGTTAAACCCAAGGTTCTCATGAGATGCTCAACCTGGCACTTTGGGCTTTCTTTTGCTGGATATCAGAGGCAGACTCCTTTTCCATCGGAGGGAAGCTATGAGCTTCAGGCCATTACATTGATCTCCACCAGGGTGTTCGACCCCTGGGCCCTGGGGTTCAGGGGGCAATCTTTTCTCTAGTGGAAATTCCCATGTTTGGGACATAGGCCATATGAAAGCTTCCTGTGCTCACAACCGTCTCAAAGCACCCAGTCTAGTCATATTTAAAGCATCTTTTTCACCTTTCCCCTGTCGGGAAGGGTCCTGAGTTGGTCTGCTTGGGATGCCTGTTTAATCTATCCCCTAAGGCAAATGTCAAGTTCCAATTTCTTTGTTTTCTGGTTCTTTCTCTTTTTTCCTTTTTCTATATTGAGTCCTAGGTCACCTGCCTTATTTTAAAGTTTTAGGACAAACAGAAACAAAGGATTCTACCTCCAAGACAGAAATGAAAGCTTCCTGATGGTGCCAACCTCTCCTTTACAGATGAGGATGCTATCTTTCAGATAGGAGTTTTGCTGACATGGAAGCTAAATGAAATTCCTGTTCCACCTTAGTCTCTCGAGGGCATTTCTATTGTGAGACAAAGCTTTCCTGAGCTACTAGCTGGCATTTTTGGTACAAATGTTCATAGCCTCTTAACTTTCTAGTCAGATGGTATTATAATTTAAAGATCTTTCTGGGGTAATTTCTTGTCTAAGATGTATACAGGACATGTCCAAGAATACAAGTTGACTCTCTCAGCACTCTACCCGATGTCACTCATGGTCAGGGGAGCCAGAGTCACACCCAACAACACTAAAAGGGGAGAGTCCACGGTCCACACATGTCTGAAGCTTCTTTCATTTCCTATGTTATTTAAACTGTATGGTCATTGTCTCAGACATGAAGCATTTTCCTTACAGGGCAAACATTTTTAGGAATTTCCTTTCATTGATTAACAAGAGCTAAAGTCACATTGATCCCCACCACATGGCGCAGACAGACAAAGGATGGGAATCCCTCCAGGAGAGATCATTCAAGTGCCAGCTTGGCCACACTCTTTGCAGAGTCATGGGTGATAACTTAGCCATAGTGGGTTCAGCTATTTCATGACTTGTGATCGGATTTTAATCCGATCCCACCCTAGACCGTATGTTATCACCATGGAAACGCAGAACTGGCCCAATCGAATCCCGTGGCTTTAAGAGATCTTAGGGATCTCGCCGTGGGATTACAAACTCGAGCACAGAGGTGTTACAGGTTTCCCACCTCAGGCCGACATTCACTCACACATTCATACAGAGGTCAAAACATTCCCTCCCTCATTTTGCAGGTGCCCTTTTCCTCCCCCTCCAGGAGAGGCCTGTTCCAAAAGGTGAGTAGAGGTTGGTTTAACAGCTGGCCTTGAGTCTGCTGCTCTAAGCTGCAGCTGAGGTGGCATCATCGGGCGGGGCCTCGGTTCCTCCTGTTGGTCTGATGCTGAGCAGAGCCCTGCTCCATGGGAACCCACTTCCCAGGGAGCAGATGAGGGCCCTGTTAGGGCTGCTGTCTTATTTAGTCAAAACAAACAATTAAAATACATTTAAATACATGAAGCTTAATTCTTAATTTCTAATTTTTGAGGCTCAATGCCTTTTCTTTTATAATATGGAAGAAGCATAATGTATGACATTTCCTTTAACCATCATCTCTAATTTTTAGTCTTCTCATAAACCTAATATTCCACAAACCTTCATGACATTCCACAAACCTTCACCACATACTTTAACACTTTTTTAAGTAACCAACTCATAAACCTCCTGCACATACTTTAACTCTCTAAATAAGATAGCTCATCCCATAAACCCTTTTTTTAAACCTTCTTTTAAACCTCTTGCACATCTAACTACCATACATATTTTCTTTCATACTTGATGGTTTTCTGTTGTTTACCCTTTAAAAATGTCCTTTAAAAGAGGCAATAACAGTAGACCTCATCTTAAAAATCATTATATCCCAATTAAGTTAGCAAGATTGTAACAGAACACAGGAGTACACCTGGAAACAGGAAATTAGCATACATACCAGGAGAATGAAGAAATTCCAATGAATTTCTCAGAAATCAGTTTTCCTTTCTGGTTGCTAGATATGTTGGTATCACATATGGGAAAACAAACTTTTAAAGGAATTACAAAAGTGATGTTATTAGATCCTAGGTAAAAACACAATATCATCTTTTGTGAAGCTTCATAGAAATCAAGATAAAACAAAATATTTTAGTCAGTACGTAGTCAGGCCTTTTATGTTGTTCTTAAGTGTGCACATGCATTTAAATTGAGCATGCCAAATAATAAAAAGTCAAAAAAAAAAAAAACCAAGATGTAATTATAAGCATGCCATAATTTGAAATGGCCATAGCTGTGTTATTTTGAAACATAAAACACACATATTATGGAAAATCCAGATAACTAAGCAAATCAAAACACTTAAAGTAACTCTTAAAATGAGATCATCATAAACACAGCACAAAAAAACGACAGACAGTTCTTCTGGCCCCTCCAGTACAGGGGGGCAGAGGCTTTCTTTAAACAAACATTTGCCGCCCTAGAAAGTGGGCCATTCATCAGAACAGAGGGTGGTGAACTTCATCCCCCAGGAGGCCGGCTGGTCTGGAAGACCGGCCACTCTGAGCGGCAGAAAACCTGCCAGTTTCCTTTCCTGATATCCCTAACGTCTGTCCAATGGTTGATAGTCAAGTCAAGGGCGTTGATTGAGTCTGCCCCATTATATACCTAATTTCCTGAAAACAAAAGTACCCTAAGAACACAGAGAAAGAGACAATAACAAATCCAACAATTACCCGAGACGCCCAGTACCCGACACTCCCGGGAAGAAAGCGAAAGTAAAAGAAGCCGGCAACAGAGGAGCTCGGAGGCCCGCTGCAGTTCAGGTATGTCCTCCTTCTCCGAAAAGTCGCACCATGAGCCCAGCTGGGAAATATCCCATCCAACTGCAGCTCACTAGACAGGGTTGGGTTCAATTGGGAAAATCCCGTCCAATTGCCCAAACCTTATGGGGGAGTTCAGCTGGGAAATATCCCGTCCAACTGCAATCTTCCCCCCTGCTGCCCCCAGGGTCGGAGCGTCCTCCTTGCCCTGCGAGGTCTCGGGCACGTCTGCCCACCTCTCGACGGGTACAGCCCCAATCTTCGCCGGATCCCACCTCGGCGGCCTGAAATTGAAACTGAAATTGAAACTGACACGAGAGATCACAGACACAAAGCACGAGACACAAGACAATTCAGGAGCTCCACTCACCTTCAACCTGGGTCGTCGCTTCCCCTGGGGTGGGTTGGGGGCTTCCCGGCCAAAGCACCAGATGTTGGAACCGAAGTCCCTCCAAGTCACCCCCCGACCCCAAAAGGAGACATGAGGACCGAGAGGCTGCTGCAAAGGCAATAGGCGAGTTTATTCTGGCAAGGCAGGACCGCCTCCCTCTTGCAAGCAAGAGAAGAGTGGCCCTGAATGAGGTCGGGGTAGGGTTTTTATAGGGTAGCAAAACATATGAAAACATTTTGTATTTTTCTATAGCACTCTTTGGCACACTTTTTACAGCACTCAAGGAAGTTGAGTCAGCCAAGGGTAACCACCAGATGTTCTAGTCGATAAGTCGTGGGCAGTTCTTGGTGGGCGAGGTCCTGGTCAACACGTCCGCAGCAGGGCTGACTTGTTTGTGCAAGATAGCAGTGGGCTTGGGGTGAACCTTCGGTCATAGTTACAATAATAATACAAAGGCTTTGGTGGTATTTGGCATAGCTGCACGTATTAGACCTTGAGAGGGGGAGCATTTCCCGGAGTTCTGTGTGGGGAGGGGGCAAGCGGGCTTAGACGGCATCTGGACATACTGAAAACATTTCTCCGAGAACTTGAAGGGGGAAGATTCTCACAGGGACCTTGAGAGTGGAGATGTCTTCAATATCTAGCCGCCCATATTAGACTTTTGTTTTTAGAACTCTGAAAACTGCTGACCACCAGGCTGTTAGTCATAACCTCATTATTTGTCACAATTTCTGTAAAAATTTATTTTCTTCCACATCACTACTCTTGGGCAGTTATTACTAGTGTTTGCCTTAGTGTTGGTTACTTGTTGTTATTTTCTAGATGAGGCTATTAGACCATTAGTACAGGGGGTGGATAGGAGGTGAATATTAGTATGGTAGTGCACTTTTACATTTTCATACCTCATTGATATGTGAAGGTTAGTGGTATAGTCCCTGAAGTTATAAATGTTTTGGGGGTGGCTATATGGAAAAGTTACTCTATAGTTACTAATAATTGAAAGGAACAGGATGGTAAAAAGGGGGTTTAATTATCTTCAGGATGGATGTGCAGAATCTCTCTCATGTGATAAGATGAATTTAGGCGATTTCAGATGTGTGGACTTTGTCCCCTAGAGCTCTGCTTGGGTGTTTATTGGATTGTTGAATTCTGATAAGCAGTGCGTCCTCCCTGGACTGGGGCACAGTGTGTCCTCGCTGGACTACACCCAACCTGGGGTGCAGTGTGTCCTGGCTGGACCGCTTGGGTCCAGGTTGGGGAAGTGAAAGGGGTGGAGGTATTGTGGGCAGGTACAATCAACCTGGGGACCTGGAATTTGGCCCAGGGGTCCTCCTCCACCTGGAGCAGCACCTGCTCCAACTATCTGGTGGGAGGATCTGGGACCAATGGGTTACCTGGGCCTTGGGGGTGAGTAGGGGTTGCTTACCTGAGGCTCAGTGGGCCCTGGCTGGACCGCTGGTGTCCAGGCTAAGCAAACAGAAGGGAAGTCTCTAAAGATTTAAGCCCATTCATAGTTATTTACTTGCGACATTTCTATTTTTTGATATTGACATTGAGAGCTATAAAATTACCTCTTAAGAGAGCTTTCTTTGTGTCCCAGATTTTGATATATTGTATTTTTATTATAATTTACTTCTAGGAAATCTTAAATTTCCCTTATGATGTCTTCCTGAACCCATTTCTCATAGTGTTTATTTTCAAAGGGTTAGTGTATTTTCTGCTGTTTTTTGTGTTGTATATGTGAAGCATTAGATCATGGTGGTCTAACAGGATACAGTCTATAATTTCAACTTTCCTATATATGTCAACATTTGTTTTGTGTTCTAGTATGTGATCTATTATGGAGAAAGTTCCATGGGATGCTGAGAAAAATGTGTATTCCTTAGTGCTTGTATGAAAGGTTCTATAGATACCTGTAAGGTCCATTACACTAAGTGTTTGGATTAATTATAATGTGTTTCTTTTGAGTTTTTGGCCTCTTGATCTATCTCATATTGAGAGTGTGGTATTGAAATCCCTGAGGTTTATCCCTTAGCGATTGATTTCTTGTTTTAGACAATGTAGTGTTTGCTTAATGAAAGTGCATAAATGTTCAGTACTGTGAAGTCTTCCTGGTGCATTGTTCATGTTACTGAAATCTCTTATGACTTTATTTGGCTTGAAGTCCACTTTGTCAGATATCATCATTGCTACCCCTGCTTATTTCCTGGTTCCGTTAGCTTAAAGAATTTTTGAAAAGCCTTTTACTTTTAGAATGTGCTTAACTTTTGTGATGATACATTTTTCCTGAAGGCAGAAGATGGTTAGGTTTTGATTTCTAATCCATGTTTGTAACCTGTATCTTTTAATTGGTGAGTTAATTCCATTGACATTTAGTATTTAAATGGAGAAATTACTTTTAATTCTTGACATTTTTTGTGTTTGTTTAGTGGCTTCCATAAGTGTATTATTTAGCTTGTAGGCTTTAGTGGAATTTTACTTCGCTTCTGTCTTCCTGGATATGCTTGTTATTTTCTTCAAGCTTGAGCATCTTTCCTAGCATTTTTTGAAGGACTGGTTTGGTGTTCATATAAGCCTTCAACTTTTCCTTATCGTGCAAAATTTTTCTTTCACCCTGGATCATGACTGATAGTTTTGATGGGTATATCAGCCTGGATTGACATTTGTCAATCCTTGAAGTAGTTCTCTCCATGCTCTACTAGCTTTTACTATTTCCACTAAAAAATCTTTAGTGATTTCAGTATGTATACCTTTAAAAATGACAATTTATTTCTATTGAAACTGAGTAATTTCGGTTTATACTGCATGTGTAATGTTTTTAATATTATTTGCCATGGTGAGTTTCTATTTTGATCATATATGTTTGGGGTGCTATATGTTTCTTGTATTTGGATGGACATTTTAATTTTTTTATTTATAGTGTATTTTATCCACTAGTAAAAACTTGATAAGTACCCCATTCCTCTCCCTCCCTCCACCCCTCCCTTGATCCCCTTGCTCCCTCCCCACTTTTCCCCTTCCTTCCCCCCTCCTTCCCTTTCTCCCAGTGCCCCCTCCCCATATTCGTGGAAAATACTTTACTGTGCATGTCAAAATTCCCTCTGGATCCTCCACTCTGATGAGTTGTAAGGACTCAGTAGCATTGCCTAGAGCTCTTTCTTGTGTTCCCCTTTAGTAGAGGAAAAATTTGTGGCTATTAATCCCTTGCCTCTAAGGATCTAGCATGTGATCCATGCTAGACTTTGGGGGAGGGTCAATGATATGTTGGTCATTGCACATGTCATGCAAAGTCCTGTTATGATTACTTTGGCAAGTGACCAGGATGGAAAGTCTGTGAGCTTAACAAGATGTCTCATTACTTACTTGCAGTACTGATAGTGGCCTATATTCTCTGCTGTAGCATGATCCACTCTCTCCTTGTTTCTGGTGGGGCCCTCCTTCCCCTTCCCTCCTGTTTATAGTCTGTTTATAAATCCACACACCCACCTGACCTGAAAACTGGAGGTCACCCTGTTTCTCAGGTAATCCCACCAGCCCCCAGGTCACCTGCTCATCCCAGCTATTCCAACTGGCTAACCTGAGCAGCACCCAAGCTGCCCCAGGCTTGGGTGGGCCATTAGGTCATGCCCCAGGTCTCAGGTGGAGCATGCCACTATCTATATCAGCCCCTCTGCCCTTTCAGACCACTCACCCACTCTGGAAGCTCATGGTTACCCTGTTTCTCATGTAAATCCCAACAGATATTTCGTTCTTTAGATGTGAAAATTTTTCTTTTGTGACAATTTGAAAATTTTCCTCATATATGATATTTTGGGATACTTGTTCTTGTATTCCATGAATGTGCATGTTATGCTTCTTCAAGGTGTCCATCACTCTTGAAATGGCTGCTTTTTTAATGTCTCCTTTTCTTTATCCTTCTCATAGAACAATGCTGATAAAAATAGAATTCAATAAAATGTATAGATATTATTTCAATAAGCAGGAGCATATGCTCCGTGGAGATGATATTATCAATACAGCTTTGGGATCACTGATCATGAGGTCTTTAACATTAATAATAAAATTTCTCCCCCTTTTTATATGAAAAGGGAGGAATATTTCTTTGTTCATACTATCATGTAAGTACACAGCCACAGGCAACATCAAAATGATTGTGGCAATTTGATTGAACAGTCAGAACTAGATTTCCCTATGAAATTCAAGTATAATATCAAATAATTATGTGTCTTTACATTGGGTTTTGTCTTTCTGCGGAGAACCTGAATCCTGACCTGGGTCAACTCCCTGCTCCTCAAATAAGGCACCTAGACCAGCCTCAGGATCCAGGTCATCTGCACACCACACTAGCCACTCTGCCTTTCTGCCCTGGACCAGGACCAGGGCTGATTCTCTGCTTATCAGGTAATCCCCTTAGAACACACCCCAAGCTCCAGGTCATCTGAGTGCTCTACTACAAGCCAGCCTGCCTCTCTGGTACTGAAGAAGGTCTCTCAGCCATGTTATCTGTGCACCCCACTAGTAACCCTCCAAACTTTCTGGTTCTGGGGAAGGCTTCTAGGCCATGCTCCAAATCCCAGTTTTTCTGTACTCCCCACTAGCCACTCTGCCTTTGTGCCCCCAAACCATATTGGGGCAGACTCCCTGCTCCTCAGAATTCAACAGAGTCCAGTGAAAACCAAAGCAAAGGGGTAGGAGCCGACACCATTCATCTGAGGTCTTCTATAATAATCCCATCACATGGGATAGATTCTTCTCATCCAGCTCTGAGAAAAGCAAACCATTTTTACCATCTCATTCCTCTCAATTATTTAATACTATAGCTTAACATTTCCATACAGCCACCCAAAATCCCATACAACTTCAGGGACTATACCATTCACCCTCACATATGACCAAGGGAGTAAAGCTAAAAAATGCACTAGTATACTAATCTTTAATCTCTGTCTAATACACTCAACTTAATTGATGTACTAACACTTCAATAGTCTCATCTAGGAAATAACACCAATACCAGACAAGCATACCCAACTCCAAGACAAACTAATTTAACTGCTCAAATGTAGTAATACCATCTAATTCAGTGCAGCTAAAACACACAAAAACAAAAAGAAGCTCCTAAGAGATAAAAGAAAAATGTCCAGGTCACAGCACAAATTCATGAGAAACAAAAACCAAGACTAAAACTCTTGTACCTAAAGATGAATGCCATAAAGATGGAATCCAACCAGACCAAACTCACAGAATATAGCCAAGAAAGCCATACCCAAGATAATGAATATCAAAGTCTGATCCTTTCTATGATCAAAATATTGAAAGAGGAAATCCTGGAAGAGTTAAATATCTGCATCAACCACTTTGAACAGGAACAAAACTGGCACTTAGAGGAGATGACCAAAGCAGTACAAGAAACAAAAATAGGCATAGAGCAGTTAAAACAATCTCAAGCAGAGTTTAAACTGACGTACAAGACAAGCTATCTTTAACCCGAACTCACCAGATAGTCTATTCACCAGAATTAATGAAGCACCAAATGGAATATCAGATCTTGAAGACAAAGTGGAAGAACTCAGCAGTTCAATCAAAGACATTGTGAAAGAAAACAAGATACTTGAGAGGAATATCCAAGAGTTATGGGACACCTTAAACCAACCTGACATGTGCATTCATGTAATACCAGAAAAAGAATACTGAAATACCACACCTGAGGGAAATTTTCATATTATCATAAAGGAAAACTTTCTACATCTAAAGAAAGAGAGGCCCAATCCAAATACAAAAGACATTCCTCACCCCAAACAGAAATTACCAAAATAAAAACTTACAATGGCAAATAATACGCAAAACACTACACATACAAGAAAAAGAGAACACGCTGACATTTTCAAGAGAAAAAATAGTCTCTTTTTAAAGTTGATCTACTAAAATAACAAATGAGTTTTCCAGTGGAAACATTAAATGCCAGAAGAGACTGGAGAGAAATACTTAAAGTATTAAATGAGCAAAAATGTCAATCCTGGCTGATATACCTGGCAAAACTATCAGTCATGATCAAGGGTGAAAGAAAAGTTTTTGACTACAAAAACAAGTTGAAGCCTTATATGAACACAAAACCAGGCCTTCAGACAATGCTTCAAAAGATACTCAAGCTTGAAGAAAAGAACAAGCATATCCAGGATGACAGAAGGGAAGTGTAATACTACTAGAAGCTAAATAATACACTTTTGAAATGCACTAAATACAAAAAATGTCAGGAATGAAATGCAATTTCTCCATTATACCACTAAATGTCAATGGAATTAACGCACCAATCAAAGGATATAGTTGAAAACATGGATTAGAAATCAAAACCCATCCATCTTCTACCTTCTGGAACATGTCTCATCACAAAAGATAGGCACATTCTAAAAATAATAGGTTGGTCAAAAATTCGTTAAGCTAATGAAAAAAAAGCAGGGGAAGCAATTATGATATCTGACAAAGTGGACTTCAAGCCAAAGAAAATCAGAAGAGATAAAGAAGGATATTACATTTTAGTCACACAAACAATTCACCAGGAAGACTTCACAATACTGAACATGTATGCACTGAATAAGGGATTTTCCACACTACAATGTCCTAAACAAGAATGCAATCCCAAAACTATAACACTTGGGGAGTTAAATACCATACTCTCAACATGGGATAGACCGACAGGCCAAAAACCCAACAGAGACACATTAGTATTAAACCAAGCTCTTCCAGAATTGAATTTACAAATCTCTATCAAACCATCTATTGAAGCAACAAGGAATACACATTCTTCTCATCATCCCATGGAACTTTATACAAAATAGACAATATATTGAGCTACAAAATGAATCTGCACACATTCAGAAAAGTTGAAATTATAGCCTGTACAGTTTCAGACCAACATGGTCTAAAGCTTAACATCTGCAACACAACAAATAGCAAAAAACACACTAATTCTTGGAAACTAAACACTATGATGCTGAATGAGAATTGGGTTCAGGAAGAAATCATAAAGGAAATTGAAGATTTCCTAGAAACAAACTATAATGAAAATACAAAAAATTAAACTCTAAGACACAAGGAAAGCCATCCTAAAAGGTAAGTTTATATCTCTTAATGCCTATATCAAAAAGATAGAAACACCACAAATAAATAACTTAACTATGCAGCTTAAAGCTTTAGAGACACAAGACCAGTCCAATCCCAAAAGCACTAGAAGACAGGAGATTAGCAAAGTCAAGAGAGAAATATCAGAAATTGAGATAAGAAAATCCATACAAAGAATTAACCAATCAAAAAGCTCATTGTTTGAAAAAAATCAGTAAGATTGATTCACCCTGAGCTAAATTAACCAAAATCAAGAGAAAGAAAACACAAATTAACATTAGAAACGAAAATGGAGTTATCACAACTGATACGTATGAAATTCAGAGAATTATGTCAAACTTCATAAACGTATACTCCGTGAAAGTTGATAACATAAAAGAAATGGATGAATTCTTTAGTAAGCACAATTCACCTAATTGAATCAGGAAGTCGTGATTACTTAATTAGTCCTATAAAAATGAGGAAAATGATGAAGTAATCTCCACTCTTACCAACAAAAAGTGTCCTGGATCAGATGGGTTCAGCACAAAATTCTATCAGATATTTAAATAAAAACAAACACCACTACTCATTAAACTCTTCCATAAAATAGCAATTGAAGGAACACTACCATATTCTTTCTATGAAGCTGATATCATACTAATCCCATAACCTAAGAAAGATACACTTTTAAAAGAAAACTAGAGGTCAGGCTCTTGGATGAACAGATATGCAAAGATTCCAAACCAAATTTTAGCATATTGGATTCAAAAATATATCAAAATTATCATTTACTGTAATCAAGTAGGTTTTAATCCAGGCATAAATGATTTGTTCAACAAACCCAAATTAATAAATGTAAACCATCATATAATCAATCCAAAATTTAAGAAAACATGATACTTTACATAGACACAGAAAAAACTTTTGAAAAGATTCATAAGCCTTTTATGATCAAGACACTAGAGACAGACAGAATGAGAAAAACCTTATCAACATAATGAAAGCTGTATACAATAAGTCAACAGCAAGGATTATAATCAATGGAAAAAACTTGTAGCATTCCCACTTCAATCAGGAACTAGACAAGGCTGTCCACTTTCACCACTTCTATTCAATATTGTACTTGCAAGTGACCTTCCTATACACCGAGGATGAAAAAATGAAAAAGTTCAAAGAAAACAATCCCATTTATGATAGCCCCTAAAGAAATGAAATACCTTGGTACAAATCTAGCCACTGAAGTGAGAGACCTTTATAATGAAAACTTTGAAACCCTAAAGAAAGAAATTATAGAAGACGCCAGAAGGTGGAAATTCCCTCTATATGCCTAGATAAGAATGGCATAAAAATGACCATCCTACCACAATACTATACAGATTCAATGCTATACCAATCAAAATTCCCAAATATTTCTTTAAAGAAATTGACCAAACAATATCAAAATTCATATGGAAACACAAAATATCCAGGATAGCAAAAATAATCCCGAGTAACAAAAACACTGCTGGAGTTATCACCATAACCCACTTTAATCTAGATTACTAATCCATAGTAATAAAAACAACCTAGTACTGGCTCTAAAATGTACACATAGATTAATGGAAAAAGGCTGAAGAAAAAGATATAAACCTTAGCAATTATAGCCATTTGATCTTTGACAAAGGGGTCCAAAAAATTCAATGGAAAAAGAACAGCATCTTCAACAAATGGTATAGGTAAAATTGGATATCCACATGTATACCATTAAAACTAGACACATACTTGTGACCATGCAAAAAGTTAATCCCAAATGGATCAAGGACCTTAATGTCAGGCCAGACCTTACAAAAACCCTAGTTTAAAGGGTAAAGAAATCCCTTGAACTGATTAGACTAGGACAACAGTTCATAAACAGAAACGCATTGGCACAAGCACTAGAACCATCACTCAACAAATGGGATCTTATGAAATTAAACAGCTTCTGTTTAGATAAAGAGATTGTAAACTCAGCAAAAAGGATACCCAGAGAACATTTCTGATAGAACTCTATTATTTAGAGTGCTCAAAGATCTTTAAAAAACTAAACACCAAGGAGATTAATGGCCCAATTGAGAATAGGGTCTCAGAATTCAAAAGAAGCTTTTCAAGGGACAAAATTGAAATGTCTAACGAATATCTAAAAAAAAAATCACCTCATCCCTAGCCATCAGGGAACTGCAAAAGAAAGCTACCCTAGTCAGGATAGCGAAAATACACAATACACACAACACCAAATGCTGGAGAGGATGTGCAGAAAAGGGAATTCTCACACATTGATGGTGGGAATGCAGGCTTATACAAGGACTCTGGTGATCAATTTCATGATTTCTAAAAAAAGATTGAAATGTCATATGACTCTGCTATACCACTTCTGGGCATAAACAAATCCCCATAATGCAGAAATTCACTACAATGACACAAATACAACCATGTTCATTATAGCACTAATTACAAAAGCAAAGACATGGAAATAATACAAATACCCAACATTTGAGTAGTGGATAAGGAAAATGTGATACATTTATACAATGGAATACTACTCCACTATCAAAAAAGATGAATTAACGAAATTTGCTGGGAAATTGATGGAATTAGAAAAAAAGTTGAATAAAATATCCCAGACACAGAAAATTAGACACTATGTGTACTCCCTGATAGGTGAATCCTAGTACCAAACACACTTAATGACATATTCAAGGATAAATCTCTGTAATACCTATTGTAATCACAAAGGTCTATAAATAGTAGAGATAGCAAAGGAGGGCCCCCCAAAAAAAGGAAAAAGAGGATCAAGTTAGAGTAGTGAAAATATACTATATTCAATTATTGCATGAAAGTAACAAAACATCTGGTGCAACTCACTCTCAATTCCCTTCCTGGTCATTTGCAACTGACCAGATTTGATCTCACCAATGAGGGAGAATATAAGGACTGGCAGATAGATGGTAACTATCCTGCAAATGGGACATTGACCCTCCTCCCTCACTGCTGAGTCCTATTCTTATTCTTGCATCTACCATTGAGTCTCTTCTTATAGTAAGATCTTCATTTAAACAGTTTTTCATCTTTGGTTAGAAGGTGACCTTCAATACTAATCAGAATGGAGCCTAGGGCAGTGCAGGAAAAGCAAAACTGAAAACAGAAACCACAGATCAGAACACCGAAGGGCCTACATTGATCATCTGAAAACAGACCAGCCCAATTTCTCTCCATCCTAAATCTCAGAGAACCTTGAGGAAGAAGGGGCAGCAAGATTGTAAGAGCCTAAAGATGGGGAGGACCAACCATATGCAAGATACTCCACACAAGATAGGGCTGCAGCAGCCAATATTGGGCTTTGCCTGACCTACACAATGGCTGTCCCACTAAAATCTAGCATGTATAATAGGGGAGAAGGCTCCAGGGAGAAGAATCCTTTGAAGCAATGGATAAAACAGTCATAATAGAGTTCCCATAGTAACAGGGAGCCCAAGAATGGGCTCCAAGCTATGGCACTGAGTCCTAAATCCTCACTAGGGTAGAGGACTCAGAGGGAGATTTGGAGTTCACACAAGATGATGTTTCAGGGGATGGGAGGGAGGGAGGGGGAGTCACTTGGAGATGGGGAGGGAGGGAGGAAAGGATGTAAAAAGAAGGGGAAAATGGGTAGAGGTGACTGGGGATGAGAAGAGCAATGGAGAGTGTCGATGTATCTACTGAGATGGTATGATTAGGAAAAAAGGAAAAAGGAATTATGGGAGAAAAAAATAGATAAATTTTGATTTTGTGAGGTACCCAATGTGCTCACTCTTGTTATATCATAATATAAGCATTTTCTCCTGAGACAAGGTAGCAAACATCATTCTGTATAGTTCAGTAAAAGACTATGCAAATTTTGGTATTTGTTTACCATAAAATTGTGAACAGATGAAATTGGAAATTACTGTCCTAGGGGAATCTATAGGAAATCATATATTCATTGTTTTTCTATTTATTATTTATTTATTTATTTACTAATTATTATCCTACTCCACACTTATTTAAAGTGTGCTGTGAATAAGAGAGAAGGATTACAATGTGTTGGTGACATTTTGCTTTCTGCATCAGGAATGGATCAGTGTGTGAAGTGTGCAGATGATCACTATCCAAACACAGAGCAGACCCACTGCCTCCCAAGGTCAGTGACCTTTCTGGCTTATGAAGACCCCTTAGGGATGGCTCTGGCCTGCATGGCCCTGGGATTCTCTGTACTCACAGCTTTTGTTCTTGGGGTCTTTATGAAGCACCGAGATACTCCCATCGTGAAAGCCAATAACCGCACTCTCAGCTACATCTTACTCATCTCACTCATCTTCTGTTTCCTCTGCTCCTTGCTCTTCATTGGACATCCCATCACAGTCACCTGCATCCTGCAGCAGGTCACATTTGGAGTTGTGTTCACTGTGGCTGTGTCCACTGTCTTGGCCAAGACAATCACTGTGATTCTGGCCTTCAAGCTCACTGCCCCAGGAAGAAAGATGAGGTGGTTGCTGATTTCAGGGGCACCTAACTACATCATCCCTAGCTGCACCTTGGTCCAACTTATTTTCTGTGGAGTCTGGCTTGTGACATGTCCTCCTTTTATCGACAAAGACATACACTCTGAACATGGCCACATCATCATCATGTGCAACAAGGGCTCAGTCACTGCCTTCTACTGCGTCCTGGGATACCTGGGCTCTCTGGCCCTGGGGAGCTTCATTGTGGCTTTCCTGGCCAGGAACCTGCCTGACACCTTCAATGAAGCCAAGTTCCTGACCTTCAGCATGCTGGTTTTCTGCAGTGTGTGGGTCACCTTCCTCCCTGTCTACCACAGCACCAAGGGGAAGGTCATGGTGGCTGTGGAAGTCTTCTCCATCTTGGCCTCCTGTGCAGGCCTGCTAGTGGGCATTTTTGTCCCAAAATGCTATGTTGTTTTGCTAAGGCCACACAGAAATTCTCTTCAAAGATTCAAAAATTAAAAACAATTCTTGACCCTTTCAATGTCTTAAATTCTAATGAATTTGTGAAAAGTTATTATAAAGCCAGAATTTGAGACTACACAACCATAATTCTCAAATGTTATGCTATAGTTTTAATTGTTGATATGTGACTCATACTGTTTGTTTGAGGGTATTTGCATAGTAAGTTTGATATTGATAGTGTTCTCAGTATTTCCTCTACTAATTTTCTCTCATCAGTAATATCACATGGATGATTTTTGGAAAATGTGAAAGTGTTTTGTTTATACAACAAAAAGAAAGGTGTCCCTAGTAATCCAGAGCCCATCATTGAGGATGAGGGAGAAAGGTAGTAAATTTCATTGTGATGCAATTTAATTGCTGGATGAAAATTGGGCATGCAGATTTAGAAGGAGGACATTCATCTTATTTCCTGATAAATAACTTTTTTTTAAAGGGAAAAGGAACTTCTTGAAAATGGCGTTTCAATAGATGCTCACTGGTGGATAAAAGGCAGTTGAGCAATGAAGTCTGGAGTCTTGGAGAGAGAAATAGAAAATGATGAAGAAAGAATATTGTGCAATGGGGATGACATAAAGATCTTGCCATTTGTCACCATTGTGCAATGCACACTGAGAATGTTGGGATCACAGAATTTCACTGATTTATATTTAATGTCAACTTGATTTCAGGTGCAGAATCACATAGGAGACACACCTCTCAGTGTGAGTTGAAGGTGGTTTTTCAAAGGTGTTAATTGAAATGAGCTGTTCCCAAACTAGTGGTGAGCAGTACTTTACCATGGACTGGGGTGTCAGAATGAAGAAAAAGAAAAAACCTTGCTGATTACGTCCAAGCATCCCTGCTTCCATACCAAATGCATGTGTCATGTGACCAGCTACATCACGTTCCTTCTGCCGTAGCTTTCCTGTCATGATGGACAGAGTCCTGAAGCTGAAAGCCAAAGGAGTTTTTTTCTTTCATTTAGTTGCTTCTGTCATTTATCTCCCCCAAAATTAAGGACAGTAAATTAAACATGAATCTACTGAGAATGAACAAGGTATGTGGAGACCATGTCAAGGCTGAGATCATGATGACTCTATGTTGACTCAAGCTTCAATTCCAAACAGTGATACATACCACAATGAACCATTTGACATCACTTAAAATTATCTCCCTTGTTATATTTTTATTTAGTGCATGAGAGGAAATAAAACCTTTTGCAAACACAAACCTTCTCTTGCCACAGTGAATTATGTGTGAATTCAGGTGGTCACTTTCCTTTGGGAGTAATCTTTGATGGTCAAACCTGGCCAGAGTAAGTGGTCTCTTAGGCATCAGGGGTACTCTTATTGGAATATCACTTATACTGTAGTAGGTACCCAGGCACATACCTCTATGGAACTCAGTGGGATTGTAACATAAGAAAGGATATTCAGGATCCTTAGAGGCAAAGATTAATAGTCATAACAGTGTTCCCATGCCAAAGGGCAACCCAAGAAAGGGCTCTGGACAATGCCAATGAGTCCTTTCACCTCACTAGAGTGGAGGACTTAGAGGGAAGCTTAGCATTCAAAAAAAAAAAAAGTATGTTCCAGGGAATGGGAGGGGGAAGGAAGAGACACTGGGAAAAGGGGATGGTTTGGGGTGAAAGGAAGGGGAAAAGGGGAAAGTGTAAAGGGCACTGGGGAATGGTGGAGGGAGAGAAGGGACCGGGGTACCTATTAAGTTGTATATTTGGAGAAAAATAAATACATATAATAAAATTTTTATAAAGTAAGGATGGAGACGGTTTCAAACATTATTGAACAATTAGTAATAATTGAATATATAACTAATCTTCCTCCCATGAATGAAGAGATCATCATCTTCCAAAGTAATTGGTAGACTGCAGGTAAGATATTTGAGATATTTAGACCGATTGCACATCCATTTTATGTGTTACAGTTTAATTCTTCAGACCATATTGAAAGCAAATCCATTAAAATAAAGGAGACTATATATTTTCCTCCAACAATGAAAGATTTCACTCTGTATATTTTCACAGAAAAAATTAAACAGGATAGGGAATCTGATGCATCCTGGAAGAATGATCAAGATCCTCCACCAGAAGCCTTAGACTTCAGTGATGATGAAAAAGCAAAGTAAGCCAGACAGAAGCCGCCACAGGCCTCAGGCAGGAGGAGACTCAGGTCTGATTCGAATAAGACAGGTGAAGATTTTGCTGTAAGGCATCATAATAGGAAAGCTTATGGCTCTCCTTCAGAGTATTCCAAAGGATATCACAACAAAAAGCTCAGAAGAGGCTTTCCCATGGGTAGATACCTTCGAACAAACCACGCCAAGCCTCCACCTCAGCAGTTTTATAACTCAGATAACATGGCATCCCAGGAGACATTGGGATTTCCACCTCAGAGACAACACAGTCCGGTTGTGGCACAGTACCCTTTTCCTCCTCCTGTGTTTGACATGCATAACTTCTCACTCCCTCTCCCTCCAACTCCGTCCCTCATCCTTCAGCATGGGTTGGGCTATGCTTACCTTGGGTTCTCATCACTTAGTTAATTTACCCTACACCTTTATGCTGCCACCACCGCCTCCCCCACTGCCTCCACCACCACCTTCTGCAGACAACAATTCTATTTTTTTGTTTTCACTCTTAAAAACATAATAGGTACCATGGTCCCCTCCCTCCCTCCAACTCTCCGTGGATCTTCTTCCTCCCTTTCCCATTTTTTGCTTCCTTCTGCTCCTCCCTTTCTCCCCGTTCCAAATGCCCCCCCCCATCCCTGGAGCATCCTTTATTGTGAATGTCAAGCTTCCCTCTTGGTCCTCCTCTCTTATGAGGTGTAAGAACTCAGTAGCATTACATAGAGCTCTTTCTTGTATTCCCCATTAGCATAGCAACACTATTGTAGCTGTTAATCCCTTGCCTCTAAGGATCCTAGTGCCTGTGAAACATGATAGTCTTTAGGGGGTCAATAATATGTCTGCAATTGCACAGGGCATGCAAAGTCCTATTATGATTACTTTGGCCCTAACTTGTGTAGGGTATCTAGCCTATCCTTGCTCTTCCCCATCATTAGGCTCTTACAATCTTACCACCCTTTTTCCACCCTGAGCTTTAGGATGGGAGAGATTAGGCTGGCCTGGTTCCAGGTGATTAATGTAGAGTCTCTGTTATTTTGAATTATGGTTTGTTGTTTTTTTTTCTAGTTTTGCTGTTCCTGCACTGCCCTTGGCTTCATCCTGATGGGTATTGGATGTCACCTCCTAGCCAAAGATAAAAGGCTGTTAAAATAGACTCTTACTGTAAAAGTAGATTCAAAGGTAAATGGAATAATAATAGGAGACTGCAGTGAGGAGGGTTCAGTCTCCCATTTGCAGGATGGTCAACTTCTATCTGCCAGACTCTTTGCCCTCCCTGTCTGGTGAGATCAAATCCCATCAGTAGCAAGGGACCAAAAAGGCAAGTCTGTAAGCTTAACCAGATGTCTCATTACTTACATTCAGTCCACCATGGTGGCTTATTTTCTCTGCTATAGCATGATCCCCTCTCTCCTTGTTGCTGGTGGGCCCTACTTCCTCTTCCCTCCTGTTTATAATCTTTGCAATTACTATAGGTATTACAGAGATTTATCTTTGAATGTGTCTCTAAGTTGTTTTTGTACTAGGATCCACCTATTAGGGAGTACATACAGCACTTAATTTTGTGTGTCTGGTATACTTCACTCAATATAATTGTTTCTAATTCCATTCATTTCCCAGCAAATTGCATTAATTCATCATTTTTAATGGCTGAGTAGTATTCCATTATATAAATGTACCACATTTCCCTTACCCACTTGTCAATGTACCACATTTCCCTTACCCACTTGTCAACTGTTGGGCATTTGGGTTGATTCCATGACTTTCCTATTGTAAATAGTGCTGCTATGAACATGGATGTGCTTGTGCCATTGAGGTGAATGTTTACTGTATGGGGGAATATTACCAAAAGTGGAATGGTAGGGACATATGGGATTTCAATCTTAAACGTTTTTAACAATCACAAGGTGGCTCACCGGAGTTGTTGTATAAGCCTGCATTCCCACCACCAATGTAGGAGAGTTCCCTTCCCGCATCCTCTCCAGCATTTGGCGGTGCTTGTATTGTGGATTTTTGTCATCCTGACCAGGTGTGAGATATCTCAGGAAGGTTTTGATATGCATTTTCCTGATGGCTAAGGATGCAGAGCATTTCTTAAGATATTTGTTAGACATTTTAATTTCTTTCCTGGTAAAGTTTCTTTTATGTTCCAAGGCCCATTTTTTAATTGGCCAATTTGTTTCCTTGGTGTTTAGTTTTCTAAGTTCTTTCTGTACTCTGGATAATAGAGCTCTACCAGATATGGGGTTAGTGAAGATTTTCTCACATTCCGTGGGTTGCCTTATTGCTTTTGTTTCTCTTTGGGCTTTTTTCACTTCTTTCATCCTGGGCATGCAATTTAATTTGTATCCTGCCACCCTGGTGAACTTCTGTATTAATTCCAGAAGTTTCCTGGTGGAGTTTTTGGGATCACTCAGGTATACAATCATGTTATCTGCAAAGAGAGAAAAATTGACTTCTCCCTTGCTGATTCGTATCCCTTTCATCTACCTTTCTTGTCTTATGGCTTCAGCTAAGACTTCAAGTACAATACTGAATAGAAGTGGTGAAAGTGGACAGCCTTGTCTAGTTCCTGATGGAAGTGGGAATGCTTCACGTTTTTCCCCATTGAGTATAATCCTTCCTGTTGGCTTGTCATATACAGCTTTTATTATATTGATAAAGGTTCCTTCCATTCCAACTGTCTCTAGGATTTTGATCATAAAAGACTGTTGGATCTTGTCCAAAGCTTTTTCTGCATCTATAGAGAGTACTATGTGGTCTTGAATTTTGGACTGGTTTATATGGTGAATTACATTTATTGATTTGTGTATGTTGAACCAACCTTGTGTGCCTGGAATAAAACCTACTTGATCACTGTAAATGATCTTTTTGTTATGTTTTTGAATCTGATGTGCTAAGACTTTGTCGAGAATCTTTGCATGTGTGTTCATCAAAGAGATTAGCCTATAGTTTTCTTTTTTGAGTGTATCTTTATTAGATTTTGGGATTAAACAAGTTGGGGCCGAAGCAATCGTAATTGGACTTTGCATGCTCCAAGCAATGTCCAATACACTATTGATCCCACAAAGTCTAGCATTTGCTCAAAGCACCAAGATCCTTGGAGGCAAGGGATTGACAGCCACAGTAGTGTTCCTGTGCTTAAGGGGAACGCGGGAAAAGGTTCAGGAAAATGCCAATGGGTCCTTGGACATCATCGGAGAGGAGGGCCCAGAGGAGAGTCTGGCATACAAAAAAAGGATTCTTCAGGGATTGGGGGGGAGACATTGGGGGATAGGGAGGAAGGAGTGAGGGGAGGGGGAGCAAGGGGGTTGGGGGGAGGAGGAGAGAGGGAGGGAACCGGTGTACTTACTAAGTTTGTATGAGCAGAAATAATAATAAAAAAATGTTAAAAAAAGATTTTGGGATTAAGATGTTATCAGCTTCATAGAACGAATTTAGTAGTGTTCCTTCCTTTGCTATTTGATGGAACAGTTTAAGGAGTATTGGTGTTATTTGTTCCTTAAATATCTGATAGAAGTCTATGCTAAATCCATCTGGTCCAGGACATTTTTTGGTTGGAAGACTCAAGATTAATTCGTCGATTTCCTCATATGTTATAGGACTATTTAAATAATTTGAAACTCCCTGCTTCAATTTATGTAAGTTGTGCTTACTTAGGAATTCATCCATTCTTTTGTGTTATCAAATTTCACGCAGTATAACTTTTTGAAATAAGACACTATAATTATCTGAATTTCTTGGCTATCAGTAGTGATAAGCCCTTTTTCATTTCTAATTTTGATAAGTTGGGTTTTATTTCTCTTGTTATTCGTTAATTTAGCTAAGGGTGTATCAATATTATTGATTTTTTTCAAAGAACCAGATTTTTGACTGGATGATTCTCTGTATCATTTTACTTATCTCAATTTCAGATATTTCTCCTCTGATTTTGCTAATCTCCCCTCTTCTATTGCTTTTGGGATTGCATTGCTGTTTTGTCTCTAAAGCTTTAAGCTGCATTGTCAAGTTATTTATTTGTGATGTTTTTCTTTTTTTGATATAGGCATTAATAGCTATAAACTTACCTTTCATTGTGTCCCAAAGATTTTAATAAGGTGTTAACATTTGCCTCCAGGAAATCTTGCATTTCCTTTATAATTTCTTCCTAAATCCAATTCTCATTCAGCATCATATTGTTTAGTTTCCAGGAATTAGTGTATTTTCTTTTGTTTGTTGTGTTGCAGATGTCAAGCTTTAGGCCGTGGTGGTCTGATAGGGTACAGGCTAGAATTTCACATTTCCTCTATATGTGGTGATTCGTTTTGTGGCCCAATATGTAGTCTATTTTGGAGAAAGTTCCGTGTGCTGCTGAGAAAAATGTGTATTCTTTGGTGCATGGATGAAAAATTTGATAAAGATCTGTAAGTTCCATTTCAGTAAGAGTTTAAGTTCCAATGTGTCTCTGTGTAGGAGGAACGGACCAGGCAGGCCTGAATTAAGATCTGTGATTAACCATTACCTACAATACCTCCACATGGGGAGCATGCCACTCAGGGATGATCTGTATGGGCTGCATGTTCGAATGAAACTTCCCCAAGCTACATCTGCTGCCCCATCTGTTGCTGACGTCAAACTGCCTGGCTGAGATGACCAATCCGGTCAGGATGACTCACCAAACCTCACAGTGGGACTTATGAGATGTTGGGTGGGGTATATAGGCTGCCCCATACTTACAATAAACGAGCCAGCCTACACGCCTGAGAGCCTGCTGTTGCCAATCACCTGACTCCCGGAGTTTGTGTCATTGACTTCTCACCAACTTAACCCCGCCCCCAAGAGTCTCTGTGGGCCTCCGAGACTGTTACATCTCTGTTAAGTTTTTGACTTGTGGATTTATTGCATGTTGAGAGGGTGGTATTGAAATTGCCAAAAATTATCATTTGGGGGTTGATTTTTTGCTTTAGTTAATTGCTATAACATTTCCTTAATGAATGTGGAGGAGCCCATATTATGTGCATAGATGTTCAGTATTGTGAAATCTTCCTGGTGAATTGTACCTGTGATTAAAATGTAGTATCCATCTGTGTCTCTTATGATTTGCTTTGGTTTGAAGTCAACTTTGTCCATAGCATAATGGCTACCCCTGCCTGTTTCCTGATTCCATTAGCTTGCAGAGCTTTGGACCAGCTTTTTATTTTTAGGATGTGCTTGTCTTTTGTGGCGACATGAGTTTCCTGAAGGCAACAGATTGATGGGTTGTGATTTCTAATCCAAGTTTGTAATCTGTGTCTTTTGATTGGTTAGTTAATTCCATTGACATTTAATGTTAAAATGGAGAAATTACTTTTAATTTTTATTTTTTTAATTTATTTTTTCCATTCATACGAACTTGATAGGTTCCCCATTCCTCTCCCTCCCTCCACCGATCCCTGGATCCCCTTGCTCCCTCCTCCCTTTTTCCCTTCCTTTCCCCAACTCATTCCCTTTCTCCCATTGCTTCGCCTCTTCCCCCCCCCATTCTTGGAGCATTCTCTAGTGTGCCTGTCAGTCTACCCTCTGGGTCCTCCTCTCTGATGAGGTGTAAGGACTCAGTAACATTCCTAGAGCTCTTTTTTGTGTTCCCCTTTCATATAGGAACACTATTGTGACTGTTAATCCCTTGTCTCTAAGGATCCCAGTGACTGTGATACATGCTAGGCTTTGAGGGGTCAATGATATGTCAGTCATTGTGCAGATCATGCAAAGTCCTATTATGATTACTTCAGCCCTAACTTGTGTGGAGTATCTTGCATATTGTTGCTTCTCCCAATCTTTAGGCTCCTACAATCTTACCACCCCCTCTTCTGCAAATTTCCCTGAGCTTCTGGATGGGGAGAGATTAGGCTGGCCTAGTTCTAGGTGGTTTATATAGAGTCTCTGAAGTTCTGGATTGAGGTTTGTTGATTTTCTTTTGCAGTTTTCCTGCTCCTGCAATGCCCTTCACTCCATCCTGATGGGCATTGTATGTCACCCCTTGGCCAGAGACAAAATGCTGTTAAACTGGAGTCTTGTTATAAGTGCACATTCAAGAGTAGATGTAATAAAAGTAGGAAACCTCAGTGAGGGAGGGGTCAATCACACAGTTGCAAAATGGTTATTTTTTTATCTGCCAGACTATATGCCCTCCACTTCTGGTGAGATCACACCCTCTCAGTTGTAAATGATCAGGAACGAACATCTGTGAACTTAATGAGGTGTCTCATTACTTAATTGCAGTCCTTGATTGTGGTTTCTCTGCTGTAACATGGTCCCCTCTCTCCTTGTTTCTGGTGTGCCCTCCAACCCCATCCCTCCTATTCATAATCCTAGCAACTACTGTAGGTATTACATAGATTTATCTTTGAGTGTCAGTAGGTGGGCTGGGTGGGTTTGGTACTAGGAGCCACCTATTAGGGAGTACATACGGTGCTTAATTTTCTGGGTTTGGGGTACTTCACTTAATATAATTGTTTCTAATAACATCCATTTCCTGGCAAATTCCAGTAATTCATCACTTTTGATGGCTAAGTAGTACTCCATTGTATAGATATACCACATTTTCCTTATCCACTCTTCAACTGTTGGACATTTGGGTTGATTCCATGACTTTGCTATTGTAAACAGTGCTGCTATGAACATGGTTGTGCTTCTGCTATCGAGGTTTGTTTTTGCTGTATGTGGGGTTATTCCCAAAAGTGGAATAGCAGGGTCAAATAGCATTTCAACCTTTAATTTCTTTAAGAATCTCCAGACGGCTCGCCAGAGTGGCTGTATGAGCCTGCATTCCCAGTAGCAATGTAAGAGAGTTCCCCTCTCTCCACATCTTCTCCAGCATTTGTTGTTGTTTGTATTGGGAATTTTTGCCATCCTGACTGGTGTGAGATGATATCTCAGGGAGGTTTTTATGTGCATTTCCCTGATGGCTAAGGATGCGGAGCATTTTTTAAGATATTTGTTAGACCTTTCAATTTTGTCCTTAGTAAATTTTCTTTTAAGATCCAAGGCCCATTTTTAATTGGGTCATTTGTTTCCTTGATGTTTAGTTTTCTAAGTTCTTTGTGCATTCTGTATAATAGAGCTCTATCAGATATGTGGTTAGTGAAGATTTTCTCCCATTCTGTGGATTGCCTTTGTCCTCCAGTTACAATCTCTTTATCTGAACAGAAGCTCTTTAATTTCATAAGATCCCATTTGTTGAGTGTTGGTTGTAGTGACTGTGCTATTGGATTTCTGACTAGGAACTGTTGGCCTAGTCCACTCAGCTCAAGGGAGTTCCTCACCCTTTCACTTAAGGTTTTTATAGCCTCTGGCCTTATATTGAGGTCCTTGATTCATTTGGAATTAAGTCTTGTACATGGTGACAAATACAAGTCGAGTTTTAATCTTCTGCATGTGGACATCCACTTTGGCCAACACCATTTGTTGAAGAGGCTGTTCTTTTTCCATTGGATTTTTTGGGCCCCTTTGTCAAAGATCAAATGGCTGTAATTGCGCGGGCTTATATCTGGGTCTTCAACCCTTATTCATTGATCTGTGTGTCTATTTTGGAGCCAGTACCAGACTGTTTTTATAACTATGGATTTGTAGTATAGACTAAGTTTGGTATGGTGATACCTCAAGCAGTGTTTTTGTCATTTAGGATTGGTTTTGTTTCCTGGACTTTTGATAGCACCATATACTGAATTGGAAAAAAAACAATAGTTTTTTCCACATACAAATACAGAATGGGCTATATTCATTTGGCATTGCTGTCCTTTTTTTTTTTTCTGGTATATGAAGCAAAAAAGGACCATGTTATTCTAACAATATATTGGTGACAGAGCTTTCTGCTGACTTATCTTCTTGATACACATTCTATTACAGCTTATTGAATATTTTATCTTTATAACTGGTATCTTCAAAATCTGAGTAGATTTGTGAAAATAAGTAGTGACATGCTAAATCATATCTGTCATGGTAACTTTCTGAATTGATTTTTGAATATATTTTTATTTTGGGGTTAGGGATTCTGCAAGTTTTTAGAGTGCTTATTTGGCTTGCACGAGTCCCTGGACTCTATCTCAAGCATTTCATAAACCTAGTCAAAGGAACTCTTGAAGGATGGGAAGCGTGGATAAAAGATAAGCTGCGTAATATGAACAATCAAAACATTATGTTTTAACCAGATACGGAGCAATGTGTGATGTGTCCAGACCATCAATATGCCAACACAGAATGAAAACAATGCCTCCCCAAAACTGACATTTCTTGATTATGAAAACCCCTTGGGGATGGGTATAGCTTACATGACCTTGTGTTTGTCTACACTCACAACCCTTGTACTTGGGGTCTTTGTGAAGCACCAAGACTCTCCCATTGTGAAGGCAAATAACTGCACTCTCAGCTGCATCCTGCTCATTGCCCTTAACTTCTCTTTTCTCTGCTCCTTACTTTTTACTGGACATCCCAACATGACCACCTGCATCCTGCAGATGACTGCATTTGCAGTTACATTCACTGTAGCTGTGTCCACTGTCTTGGCCAAAACTATTATTGTGATTCTGACCTTCCAGGTCACTGCTCTAAGGAGAAGGATGGGGTGGCTGCTGGTTTCAGGGGCACCTAACTACATTATTCCCTTCTACACCCTAATCCAACTCATTCTGTGTGGAATCTGGCTGGAAACATCTCCATTTGTTGACACAGATACCTACTCTGAACAAGGCCACATCGTTATCACATGCAACAAAGGATCAGTTACTGCCTTCTACTGTGTCCTGGGATACCAAGGCTCTCAGGCCCTGAGGCACTTCACTGTGGCTTTCCTGGCCAGGAACCTTCCTGACACCTTCAATGAAGCCAAGTTCCTGACCTTCAGCATGCTGGTGTTCTGCAGTATGTGAGTCACCTTCTTCCTTGATTACCATGGCAACAAGGGGAAGATCATGATGGCTGTGGAGGTCTTCTGTATCTTGACTTCCTGTGCAGGCCTGCTAGGCTGCATCTTTGCCCCCAAGTGCTACATTATTTTATTAAGACCAGGTAGAAATTCTATTCAGAGACTCAGGAATAGAACATACCATACGGGTGGTAAACCTCATTAAATATACTGTGAAGTTTTTATCAAGTGTAAAAGGTAATAAATTTCCTTGTGGATTTTCCCCATGTGTTATATTATATTTTGTTCTCAATCAATCTTTTACCTGTTGATCTCCCTCATCCACTCTGCCTACCTCCTGCTTATCTTTTTCTTCACCCCCTTCGAAGTCTCTATTTCTGATTTACAAAACATGTATCCTATTATTCTATCTATCCCTACATACAGCATTGTTGGGTCTGCCCAGGAATAATGGTCTGGGAGGGAGTGAGCAGGGCGTGGCTTAGTACATGGGACCAAAGATGGCGCTGGGAGCTAGTGTGCTGGGCGTAACCCTGTTTATATTATAAGAGCCCTAATTGGCTTATAGGAGCTGACATAGATATATGTTAAGTCTGACCTATGCAGCCTGTGTGCTGTGCTGTCCATTAAGGTAATTGGCTGCCCATTTCGCACCTTGTAATCTGCTGTCTATATAAACTGTTCCATTGCCCCCAATAAATTGAGTCTTGCCTGGACAAGCTCCCTGCTGGGTCTGGATTCCCCTGGATTTGTATGAGAGTGTGGAGGACCTGCAGCACGTTTGCCTTTCTCTGACCTGATGGCCTGGAGTCGTCACAGTGTGTATGTGTGCATGGGAAAACCTACCCACGCATCTGCTGTCCCGTGTGAGGAAGCTTCCCAAAATGGGCGTAGCTAAGCAGACTTCAGGGTAAGTGAAACGCACAATACATGGGTAACTCAACTTGGAAGCTTGACCCAGTGCCAACAGCACTGAGATCTGTATTAAGAAGCCATGGTTTAGAAGTCTCAGACTCTACCATTGCGGAGATCTGGCAAACGGCCCTTGAATTAAAATCTTGGGTCCAGTCCTCTAATGTATTCTCACGGACTACCTGGAATCGGGTGGGGAATCTAGCCAGGAAGCAGGAGGAGCATTTTGAGGTGTCAGTTCCTTTAGGATTTTACCCCATTATTTTTGTGCTTGAGGCAGCATTCCTTACCACTCCAATCCAGCCCCCACCAGAGCCAAAAGTGGACATGACACAGGCCAAGAGGAAGGAAGAGTGCAAGGAACTGCCAGAGTTGTGGCTTCTAGCTCCCCACGCAACTTACGGGCCACCAACTCCCCATGAACGACACCCACTGGAGCCAAAAGCAAACTATACTGGGTGCCCAGCCGCTGGGTGGAAGGGCAGGGGAAATTGAGGAGACACTGGGCAGCAGGGTGGGGGAAGCTGTGGGGAGCTCACTCCTCACTTATAGGGATTCACAGTGGGTGGTGCCCTAGCTGGGCGGGCTCAAGAAGATTGCAAAAAATCCACCGAGGAGAAAACCCAGACTTGCCAGGTGGAAAGTAAACTAGACAGATAGGAATCCTGAAAGCCGCAAGGAGCCACTGAGCAAGGGGGAGGAGCCACACGTGCTCCTAGAACTTCCAGACAATGCCAGCAAGAGGCCACCCAGAGAGGGGGCGAGGCTGCGCAAGCCTCAAGACCTGCTGGTGGGGGAGTGGCTGCAGGTGGCACCTGGCATGGGAGGTTCCTTTCATCCAGATTTAGTTCTGCTCATGGTGGAGGGGAGCACGCAGTCCAGGGGCTGGAGAAAAATGCAAGTGAGTGATTGGGGAAAGGGACCAGTAACCTGTATTCACAATTAGCTCCACTCAAGGGGGAACAGCGCGGAGGCAGGCTGGACAAGAGCCCTCCCCTGTAAGCCCTCACCAAAATTTCTCCTGAGTCCAGATGTGGGGACACTGGTCCCCTTCAGGCTAAAGCAGGGAATCCAGGGTTGGAGCCCAAGTAGGCTAAAGCAGGGAATCCGGGGTTGGGGCCCAAGTATGCTGAGAACCTAGATCCAGAGGGCAATCACCCTACTGTATGATATTTCTGGGAAGGTAAAAATTTTAAAAAATTAAAGAGGACAGTTCTAGAGGATGGCCCAAATTCTCCTTGGGTCAAGATGCTTCTTCAAAACTTTGCTCATCAACCCTGCACAACAAAAGACTGGATGGATGTGGCTAGAGCGGTGCTTTCCAATCCAATCTATATTAAATGGACAGCTTGGAAGAAACTAGACAAAGGTCCCTCTGAAGTGCCAACAGCAGGTATTGTACAAAAAGTTGGTGAGCCCCCCTCTTGCCCCCAATCACGTACCAGGAAGAGCAAAGTGCCATCAATCACCATTACCCAGGGGGGTTGAGAAAGACTACATACAAATTCCTCAGTTACCTGTGCAGGCAGGTGGGAACTGCCTCTGTTTGTGTTTATCTAAAGCTTCATTTAAAAAAGCCTTTTTCTGGAGGGACCAGAAAAACTGTTTGTTTTTCTTTGTACTTTGCCTTTGACGATAAATGGTTACTTTAAAAAAGTTCTGACTTGTTTGGTTATCTGAATTTCCTATAAAATGTTTGTTTTATGTTTCAAAATAACAGCTGTGGCCACTTCAAATTTTATTGCATGCTTATAATCACATTTTGGTTTTTGACTCTTCATTATTTGGCATGCCCAATTTAAATGCACATGCCCACTTAAAAATGAATCATTTTGATAATATCAAAAGGCCTGAGTATGTGCTGACTAAAATATCTTGTTTTATCTTGTTTTTTATGAAGCTTCACAAAAGGTGGTATTGTGTTTTTACCTAAGATCTGATAACATCACTTTTGTAATTCCTTTAAAAGTTTGTTTTCCCACGTGTAATGTTAACATATCTAGCAGCCAGAAAGAAAAACTAATTTCTGAGAAATTCATTGGAATTTCTTCCTTCTCCTGGTATGTATGAGCTTCCTTCCTTGGGGACAAGTTTGATTCCTAATTCCAGGTGTACTCTCGTGTTTTGCTACAATCTTGCAAACTTAATTCGGATATAATGATTTTTAAATCGAGATCTACTGTTATTTTGCCTCTTTTAAAGGACTTTTCTTACAAGAAATCTAATGTGAAAACAACAGGAAATACATCAAATATGATAAAAATATGAAAAAATATGTGTGTTATTTGGATGTACAACAGGTTTAAAAGAGGTTTATAGGATAAGAAAACCTTACTTAAAAATTAAAATGTGTACAGGAGGTTTATGAGTTGGTTACTTAGAAAAAAATGTTAAAGTATGCTATAAATGTTTATAGAGTATTAGGTTCAATGGTTTGTTTTGTTTAAGCAAGAATTTCATTACTCATAAATCCCCAACTTCTCAAGGGCATGTATCCTAGGACTTCATTTGGAGAAAGAAAAGAAAAGAAAAAGAAAAAGAAAACAAGTCAAAACTTGTTTTGCCTAAGGGGATACATAAAATACTAACAGGCACACCCAAGCAGATCAACACAGGACCCCTTCCGACAGGGGAAATTTGGAAATGATGCTTTAAATATGACCAGACTGGGCACTTTAAGACGGTTGCAAGCACAGGAAGCTTCCACCAAAAGAAGGCCCAAAATGCCAGGTTGATCTGGCATTTTTAATCTCATGAGAACCTTGGGTTTAACACGCATATAGGAAGCCTCTTTGTTTCTATGTTAATAGACAAGGGAGCACAAAATTCTAGTGTTCAACTTCCTTCCTAGGCTTTTGTCAATCTTTGATTTTATTAAAATGTTAATGATCAAGAAAATAACAGGTGGGGCTGGAGAGGTGGCTCAGGGGTTAAGCCTCTGCCTTGCAGGCAGAAGGTCCTGAGTTCCGTTCCCAGATCCCACGTATAGACGCCAGGCAGTAGCGGGGGCGGCCTGCGCTTCTGGTCCTGGTAGGGCGGAGCCTGTGAATCCCGGGGCAGAAGGAGGTGGAGGCGTCCATGGTGGTTCACGAATTCGTCTGTGATTCTACACACACACAGACACACACACACAGAGACACACACGTGTGCGCACATACACACACACGTGCACAGTTGAATAAATAATAATAATAATAATAATAATAATTTAAAAAAAGAAAATAACAGGTTCATCAGTCACTCACAGAGTAACTACTAAGATTCCTTATATGCTTAATGATGTTACTTTTAGACATTCCTTTGTGTAATGAGACAAGATAGGCAGTTCACATTGTTTTAAACAGGTTTTAAGATGTGATGATAGAGATTCACAGCTGACAAATGGAAAAAAACGTCTTCAATAAGTAGATTAGTTCTTGGTTTTTCACCAGACTAAAGCAATGACCATTCCAGGTGAGGTAACGGTTTTTCTTTACTAACTCATGAGTGTACCCACAGTAAGATTACTGAGCTTATTTAGTTTATCCCATGTGCCTTCCCAGTTACAATGGTTTCATCCTTGTGTAGATCTTAAAAGTTTAACCTGTGTTTTGTCTTTTTTCTAGGGACCTTATAGTAATTAAGCCTTCTGTCAAAGACCTCTAGACCACCCCAGCACTTCAAAGATAAGGACATCAGACTGCTTTCATTTTCATTGTCCTATCACAGCAGGAAGTAGACAAAGAGTGGTCCTTGCCCCTCATCCCCTGAGCAGTCTGGGTCCTCAAATATGTTAAGGGGTAATGTAGGCAGGTTCAGAACAGTCATGCTGGGATGGGTCTCTCAAGGTCTTTAAAGGTCTTTAGAATTCCAAAAAGACATCCCCTTCTGCTGGATGACCCATACCCAACCAAATTAAAGGCCCAACTATTAAAACAAAAGGGGGAGTAAGCCCACACCAACAGCTAGGGTTGGCATTATTTACCATCAGCATTTTAAATTTTCAAAAGGGACAACTGGAATCGAGATTCCAAAGATACTGGAGAAGCCTATTCACCAAACCTTCTGTCAAGAAACAATCAATGGTGGGCTGGAGAGGTGGCTCAGAGGTTAAGCCTCCACCTTGCAGGCAGAAGGTCCTGAGTTTGGATCCCAGATCCCACGTATAGACGCCGGGCGGAAGCGGGGGCGGCCTGCGCTTCTGGTCCTGGTAGGGCGGAGCCTGTGAATCCCGGGGCAGAAAGAGGTGGAGGCGTTCATGGTAGTTCGCGAATTTGTCCGTGGTTCTACACACACACACACTCGTGCGCGGGCACATACACACGCATATGCACACAGTTGAATAAATAATAATAGAAATTAAAAAAAAATCAATGGTGAGTTCTAGGAAGATGCTAACCAGAATCCTTATAGACCTCACCTAACTCAAGATGGCCTGATTGATATTTTACCCAAACCAAGATGGAATCAATCTGGGTTTGACCTAACATCTAGAAAATATTGTTCTTTTAATAATTATATCACTTAAGTGTTTCCTCAGCACATCTCTCAGCATCACTCTATCAATGAGACCACGCTACACACATTTCTGGCCCTTGAACGTCCATACGATACCCCCCCCAAAGACATGATTCAAGCTTGGAAGCTTCTGAGGCCTTGGTTTAAAAATGGACCAGGCAGGCCTTTACTGTCTGTGTGAGCCACATGCAACTTCCCCAAGCTACCTGCTGCCATGCCTGGTACTGATGCCAACCCACCTGACAGACAAGACCAACCAGGACAGGACAAGAGTGACAGCTCACGCTGGGATTTATGGGACATTGGACATATGTATAGTTAATTGTGAAATACAGTCTCTATTAAAACAAAAAGAAGGAGATATTGGGCCTGCCTGTTTATATTACAGAGAGCCCTAATTGACTTATAGGAACCAACATATGCAGCCTGTGTAATTGGTTGCGCATTTCGTGCCCGCAGTCTGCTGTCTACATAAACTGTTTCATTACCCACAATAAATTGAGTCTTGCCTTGACAAACTTCCTGCTGTGTCTGGAGTCCAATGGATTTGGATGAGGGGGAGGAGGACCTGCAGTGTGTTCACTTTTCTCTGCCCTGATGGCATGGATTCGTCACAATGTGTATGCATGCATAGGAAAACCAACCCATGCACAGAATCCTCCCTTATGATCTCCTTTTCCCTTCTCCTGGTCCCCATTGCATATTTACATCCTGTGCACACACATGAGTATCATGCGTGGAAAGTTTGTTGACTACAATAGGAGGCAGACTGCTCACACTATGTGAGTATCGGAGGGCAGAGAAAGAATAGAAAGTGCAAAAGAAAATCAACAAACCACAATCCAGAACTTCAGAGACTCTTTATCAACCACCTAGAACTAGGCCAGACTAATCTCTCCCCATCCTGAAGCTCAGGGACATTTGCGGAAGAGGGGGTGGTAAGAGTGTAAGAGCAAAAGGATGGGAGGAGCAATGATTTGCAAGACACTCCACACAAGTTAGGGCCAAAGCAATCATAATTGGATATTGCATGCCCGGCACAATGTCCAACACACTATTGACCTCACAAAGTCTAGCATCTGTTAAAGGCACCAAGATCCTTGGAGGCAAGGGATTGACATCCACAGTAGTGTTCCTATGCTTAAGGCGAACACAGAAAAGGGTTCAGGGAAATGCCACTGGGTCCTTGTACGTCATCGGAGAGGAGGGCCCAGAGGAGAGTCAGGCATGCAAAAGAAAGGACTCTGGGAATTAGGACGGGAGGCACTGAGGGATGGGGAGGGAGGGGTGAGGGGAGGGGGAACAGGGGGTTCGGGAGGAGGAGGAGGGAGGGACGAACTGGTGTACCTATTAAGTTTGTATGAGCTGAAATAATAATAAAAATGTATTAATAATAAAAAAAGAATAGAAAGTGAAAATTAAAGAACCACCCCTAATGCGGTCCTACCTCCAGCAAGGGTCCACCTCTAAAGGTTCCACACACTTCTCAAACAGCACCACACCAGGAGAGAAACAAGTGTTCAAACCCATGTGCCTTTGGGGGAGACTGAACATTCCTATCCCAACAAAACCTTGACCAATTATGGTAGTTAATATTTGACCAACTTAACTGGATCTAGAATCAACTGGGCATGTTCATAATGGAAACTTCTAGGCTGGGCTCATTGAGGTGAAAAGATCCACACTGAATGTGGGTGACTTCATTTCTTGCACTGGAGTCCTGCACTGGATCAAAAAGAAGAAATCAAGCTGAGCACCAGGGTTCATCACACTCTGCTACCAGACTGTGGATCCCATGTGACCAGCTGCCTCATGATCCTGCCTCCATACCTTCCAACCATGAAGGACCTCACTCTTGAAACATGAGCCTAAATAATGTTTCCTTCCTTACACTGCTTTTCTCAGGTATTTGATCACTCACATGATACAAAGTACCAAGAAGAGAGAATTCACAAGTTAATAAAAATTGCAAATGGAAAAGGACAGGTTAGCACAGATTGCAGTGTAACCCAGAGAATCACTCAGAAGCATTTTCAAGGCATGTTCTAAAAACAACATAATATCTAGAAGAAATGGATAAATTCCTACATACCTATGACCTATTTGAGTTAAATCAGGAGGCTGATTTAATTGAATTTAATCAGGAGGCTTGAAGCAGTAACACAGAGCCTCCTAGACAAGAACCATCTAGTGTGGGCAAACAGGCTTTTCTATAAAACCAAAGTGTTTCCATGTTAATGACAGCCTTGTCACAGTTTGAAGGGTGAGTTGTCCTCCCACAGACTCATGTGTTTCAATCGTTAGTTTGGGAAGGTTCTGGAACCTTTAAGAGGTGTAACCTGCTAGGAGAAAGGCAGTCACATGTGGATCTTGAGGTGGATTAGCCCCAACCTGCTTGATCCAGTGAATCTGCTCTTTAGCTTGCAGTAAGAGCTGTCAGCCTCTGTGATATCTTCAGTGACTTACACTGCCTCCAGCTTCTGCTAGCCAGCCTTGCCTTTCCCACCATGAAACATTGTAACTCCCCTCTGAAACCATAAGCTAAATATATCTCCCTTTCTCCCTTCAAGATGATTGAGCCTGAGTGTCTCACAGCAGCAAAAGAGAAGTAAATCATACAAGCCTCCATTTCATAATGAAATTTTCTGAGAATTGCTTACCCCTCCTATTTTGACAAACTCAAAAAAAAGAACATTCCAACTTCCTTAACTTCTACTGTGCTATGCATTTCTTACTTGGTCAGACTGTGTTTTGCATCCCTTCTTAGCTTCATAGATTGAATGTCTGTTTTCTAGTCATCCAGGAAACAGAATGTGTAGCTAAGTCTCAAACCAATGAGGGTAAAGGACAGAGACAACCCTGAATTAGGGATTAAAAGATCACATTACAAGGGCTAAGTAAATACTCAGAAGATAAAGCCTTCGCCTCACAAACAAAAAGGACCTGGATTCAGATTACATGGACTGCCCAATCACAGTATTCTTTGCAGTTCACACTTGCAGAGACTGAACACCCTTCTGCAGAAGGAAAATATACTTTGGCAGTATTCAGGTCTGTTGAGTGACTGGTTTTGACATTGAGAGTCTTCAGTTATACACCAGAACCAGATGGATTTGTTGCTAAATTCAACAAACCATGAAAGAAAAAGCTAACATAGATTCTCCTGAAGCAACCGGCAGCACAAGGGTACCAGCAAACCTATTCTTCAAAGCCAGAGCTGCACCATAACAAAACTAGGTAACACCTTCCTGGTGACTCCCTGCTTATGAGTGATGCCAAGCATGGGCCCTGAACGTGAGCACCGAGGCCAGAGGAGGATGTTGGGTGTCCTGCTCTAACTCTGTCCATCTTATTCCCTGAACCTGGGGCTAGGCAGTGGTCAGCAAGCACCAGAAATTCTCCCACCTCTGCTCTGCCCTACAGCCCTGAGATCCTTGCCACCCCAGCTTATGTGGGTGCTGGGAACTTGACATTTGAGGTGCACATATTGTATGGTTTTGGTGGGAATTTTTCTCCTACAGATTCCTGTGACTGGACACTTGCTTCCCAGCTAATGGCACTATTTGGGATCTTTAGGAGGTGGAGCCTACCTGGAGCAGGTATGTCACTGGGGATTGGGCCTTGAAGTTTATAATCTAACCGCACTTCCTTCCTTTTCCTTCCTTCTTTCCTTCCTTCTTTTTCTTTCATTTTCTCTTCTTTCCTTTTCTTCCTTCCTTCCTTTACTCTTCCTTCCTTTATTCCTTCCTTCTTTCTATTGCATTTCTTTTTTCTCTATCATCTCTTTTCTCTCTTCTCCTCCTTCTACTCCTCTTTTTTTCTTATTCTCCTTCTCTTTCTTTCTGAATATGGCTGCAAGCTCACAGTCAGCCACCCACTCCCATCACCTTGCATCTTCTCTGTCTCCTCTGGACACATGAGCCAAAAAGAGTCATCCTTTTGTCCCTCAAATTGCTTAGTAACTATTATATCTTCTGGATTGTGTATGTATGTGCGTGTGTGTGTGTGTGTGTGTGTGTGTGTGTGTGTGTGTGTGTGTTTGTGTACCAGAGGGTATATTGTGTTTCTATGGAGGCCCAAGTGTGTGACATCAGGAATCACCGTGGATTACTCAACCCCCTTAATGTTTTGCTCTGGGATTTCCCAGGTCCCTTCTTCCAAGGCTGGAATTACAAGTCACTACCACATCTGCCTGGCATTTTGATGTGGGATCTGAACTCAGGTCCTTTTTCTTGTGAGGCAAGGAACTTAACCCCTGAGCCGTCTCTCTTCACATAATTACTTGAGGATTCCCTTGTTAGCTCACAGGGAGGTACATTACCATCACTTGTGACTGGCTTCAGAATACAGGATGGCAGGAAGAAAGTCTCCAGGCCTCCCCTTCTGCCTAAAGGCTAGGTGTAATGCCTCCTGGCACCCCTTTTCTAAAACCTCAGATTTTGCCATGTTGTGTGTTATGACCCTTCATCACCTTTTCAGAGCCAACCCTGAGGACTGGATAGAGCATGTAGGTATATCTGCACATGGGGTGGATGCATGGTTGTGGGTGTTCATGCACATGATTGTGCATCCTGGTGCACTCTGAGATATCAGGGAGCATCTGTAATCACTCTTCCACCTTTACTGTTTTGAGGCTTGGTCTCTTGCCAGGAGGAATGGTCTGGCTAATCAGCTTGCTATCAGGACTTCCAGGCTTTGACTTCCAGGCGTGGAATTATAGTCAGGCCGCCATGCCTCCCTCACATTATTTATATTGCACCTGGGAATTTTAACCCTGGTTCCATGGGCTGCACATCAAGCAGTTTAACCACGGAGCCATCTCCCCAGCCCACCATTTGGTCTTTGAGATATAGTCTTGCTGTGTATCCCACGCTGGCCAGGTTTATTGGGGAACTTCATGCCTTTGTCTCCTCATTGCCAGGAGGTTTGGTTTCAGCTGCCACTTTGGGTTCTCCAAAGCACTTCTTTTCTGATGTCCCTCATGGTGACCCCAGTGCGCAGAACAGCCTCTGCTTCTCTCTTGCTCAATGCTCACCTCCTTTGGCTTCATCCTTCCAGGATGGCACATTTTCTGTCCACATGAGGATGTTGTGGCTGTGATTTCTGGTGTGACTGGCATCAACCCAGACCCCCATCTTTTTATTATTATTATATTATTATTATTATTATTATTATTATTATTATTTATGCAATGTGTGCATGTGCGTGTGTATGTGTGTGTGCGTGTGTCTGTGTGTGTCTGTGTATGTGTAGAACCACGGATGAATTCGCGACCCACCATGGATGCCTCCACCTCCTTCTGCCCCGGGATTCACAGGCTCCGTCCTACCAGGAACAGAAGCGCAGCCTAGACCCCCATCTTGAAGGCACATGGAATGAGTACACCTTCACATGCATGCCCAAAGGTTCAGTTCTCATTTGTTAAGCTGAGACAGTGGTGACACCCTTATACCATGATTCTTCTTGAATGGTAACCCCACTCTGGGAAACCAATGGGATCTTATATCGCCCCAGAACCGTGAGGTCTCCTTCACTGTTCCTAAAGAGATCTAAAAGGTCCCCCACACACATACACACACACAAGGATGGACTTTAAACAAAGGTGTACAAGAAAAGATATAAATCTCTCTCTTCCAATTTCCTGCTTGCAATCTTCCTACTACTGTAGGACCTTGTCAGTAACTTCATGCCTGTAAGCCAGGGCTGTTGCTAACTCCTCATTCCAAGTAGAAGGAAGTGGCTTGGTATGTGAATAGTTTCAGCCTGGCTGCATCTGAGTCTCCAGGGAAGGAGTAGGAGATTGAAGGAAAGCCTGGCAGAGAATTCCCCTTTCTTCAAGTTTTACTGGACATTTGAGCCAGGGTTCCCTGCAGCCCCATGCCATAGCCTGGAGGGGGCTCTGTCCAGCTGCACAGTCCCATTGCTCCCCCAAATTCTTGTGCAGGTTCCCAGAAGGGTGAAAGGGAAGGTAGACAAAGGGGGGGGGCAGAAAGGCAGGGAAGGGATGGAAACAGATCATCAGCCCTCAGTCCACCCTGGGGTAGGACCTCCTGAAGGGTTGCCAGCCCAACCATCAACAAATCTCTGTGATGCTGTGGGCAGCCCCTCATTGACAGTCTTCAGCTATGTGGCTTGAGACATGTCCATTGACCAGGCACTCAGCTGCCTGGCTCCGAGAAACTTTGGCTGTAGCTGCCCATGACCATCGCACCACCCCATCCTTCAGCTGTGGACCTTCTGGAGTGGCCATACCATCACTGGAGTCTGATTCTTCCATGTCACTATGGACATCCTTTCTCATCTGTACATACACAGAGGGAGACAGAGCTCAGAGCAGCAGGAGGAGCTTGGGACATGTGATGGTTAGTCACTGACAACCAGACACCTAGGTCTCTGGGGTAACCTATATGAGATTATTTAGCTGATATGCACAGATCCACTCCACAGTGGGTGGTGATCATTTCCTGGACAAGTGGATAAGACAGAGAAAGATCTGGTTGGATTGGGCATTCTGGCAAACTAGAAAGCATGCCCTTCTCTCAGCGCTTCCTGTGGATGTGATAAGGACCATTCGGTCAATTCCTCATAATAAACTATATAACCTGCACCATGAGCATGATAAACCCCTTGTTCCACTAAATTGTTTGTGCCAAGCACTTATCATGACATCCAAAGACCAAGATGATTGTGGTGCCAGAAGAGTGGGAAGCAAGGGGTGCTGAGGAATTTAGACAGCTGGACTCCTGGGCACGCCAATGAGGAATGATCTTAATTGTGTAATTGATGTGAGAAGACCAAAATGTCAAGGTTTCAATATGAGTTCTTCTTTTCCAGACTCTACAAAGGCTCATGGGTTTGCATCATTAGCTGACGATGGTGTTTCGGGAGGGTATAGTACATATGGGAGATGGAGCTTTGCTGGTGTAAAGCATGTCAATAAAGGTCAGCCTTCAGGATTGGCAGTCCTGCCCTGCTTCCTCTCTCTGCCTCCTGATAGTTGTAGTGACCTGAATCATTCTCCCACTTCTGCCTCCAGTCCAGCCTTCTGTTATGGAATTTTCACCATAATGGAATATATATATATATATATATATATATATATATATATATATATATCCTCTCTGGAACCATAAGTTAAATAACTCTTCCCTTCTCCCTTGAGTATGAGTATTGTCTCACAGTAATATAGAAGAGCTACTGCCTCCCCCAGCCCTTCATGGGGGAGTGGCCATTCCCTAGGTAGGGTGTCTGTGATAAAATGGCAATGGGGAGAGCTAGCATGCATGCACACATGCCCCCACGGCACTGCAGTTTCTCCCTTTGCTGCTGTGAAACAACACTCAAGCACAAGCAACTTAAGGGGAGAAAGGGAGATTTATTGGTCTCACACCTCCACAGGGGAGACATAGCCCATCACAGTGAGCAGCAGAAACTGGAGGCAGCTTAAGTCTCATCTGTCCTCATGGAGCCTGAGAGAGCCCTCCAAAGGGCACTAGAGCAGACTACTAGAGGAAGCAGGGTGGAACTAACCAGGTTCCATGTCCACCCCCTGTGACATTCCTTCCTCCAGCAAACCACAGACTAAAGGAACCAGGACCTTCCCAAAGATTCACAATGGCTGCAGATTCCAATGCACAGCTCGTGGTGGAGAACTCACATTCGAACCATAGCACATACCTTTCTGCTCTTGCTGTGGATGTGATGCATTTGCTCTGCCATGATGGACATGCACGCATGCGCACACATGCGCACACACACACACACACACACACACACACACACACACACACACACTGGAACTGTGATCTGGCATAAACTCCCCCTTCTTCCCCTATTTCATTATGGCAAGAGGTCATGAAAGTCAAGCAGAGGCTTGTGACTGGGAGGGAGAGACGCCCATCAGCTGACGCCAGGGGGCCTCACTACCTGAACCAATTTCATGAAACTGCAGAGCATGCTCAGGATGAGGCAGAACCAGTACATGTGCATGCAACACCTGGGGGTTATCAGGAGTGTGCTGAAGAAGTAGTCGCCAAAGAAGGCCCCAGAATTCTTGATGGAGTCAAAGATCATGGTGTAGATGATCCTGCAGTTGTAGGGATAAAGGAGTTTCACCAGGCTCTGTGGCTAACTTGAATGCTCCCAAACCTTTTATGGCTCCCCAGTACCCTGTGGGGCTTTTCAGCTCTCCCCTAGACCACCATCCCGCAGCAGTAAAGGGAAAACCTGCCCCACAAGACTGATTAAGAGAGGTAAGGTCCCAGGGCAGAGAACACACACACACACACACACACACACACACACGCACGCACACACACACGCACACATACACACAAACGCCGGGAGTTTTGTCTAAGCAAGAATTGGTTTATTTTATCAAACAGCACTTATATAGAGTTAGAGGAAGGGGTGGAGGTATAGGGGAGGGGCGAGGTGTAAGGGCCAATAAGATGTCACCATGGAAGCAGTAACTAGGCAGAGGCTATTTTTTCCCAGGATGTGCTGAGTCACCCTGATGCAGAAGTCACAGGCCAGAGACAGCCCACCAAACTTTAGTCAGGCTTAGGAAGTTCCAGGCTCCATGCTCAGGCCCAGGCTCCATGAGGCTCAACAGTACCCCTGTCCCTGGATCTTTAACCAGATGACACACACACACAGACTCACACTAACACACTCTGCAACCCAGAACCTCTCTACACTGAACTGCAATACCAACCCCAGCACACACACACACGTTTCATCTACAGAACACTCTTGTTTGCTCTCTGGCCTTTCTGCACCATGAATCCCAAGGGGATGTCTACTAGTCCCATGGACCTTTTTGGGGTTTGCCTCTCTTTAGACTCCAGACAATTCTTTCAAGCTGTCTCATAGGGCAACTGTTAAGTCAATCAGAAACAGGGTCCTGCAGAATGTCCTCGACCCCCACTTCTGGCTAAGCCTTCCCTCTGTCAGGTGGCAGCTCTTATTCTCTCAATGTTCCTCCTTCTCCCTTTTGGCCTTTCAGCATCAAACTCCACCTGCTCTGCTCCCGGAAGCCCAAGCTGGTTCTGAATTTATATAGCTGTGGACCATCTTCGACCAGTGTCCCTCTGAGTTGTGTGTGTGGTGCTGGGGATGGATGCCAGTATTCTCACCTGCTTCAGCCTCTTCAATCATGACTCCTCACATTGATCCATTTGCCCCTGCCTAATCCATTTCTTTTTTTCTCATGTGTGTGTGTATGTGAGTGTGTGTGTGTGTGTCAGAGGGCACTCTGTGACCTTGTGGAAGATCAAGGGTGGCCTCAGGAATCACCCTGGATTGCTTCTACCTCCTTTTTGCTTTGCTTTGGGATTCTCCCGGCTCTGCCTTCCAGGACCGGAAGTGCAGGCCCCTGACATTTCCACCTGGAATTTTGATGTGGGACCTGGGATGAGAATTCAGGACCTTCTGCTTCTGAGACAGAGTCTTAACTCCTGAGCTATCTCTTCATCCTAACTAATCTACTTTTTGTGTCTTCAAGAGCACATGTACCCATCTCTGTTTCTTCCTCTTCCTCCTCCTCCTCCTTTTCCATCTCTTCCTCCTCTTCTGCTTCTCCGCCTCCTTTCTTCCCTTGCTCTTTCTCTCCTCCTCTTCTCTTCCTTGTTCCCCTCCTCCTCTCCCATCTCTTCCCCCTTCGTTCCCTCCTCTTTGGCCTCTTCTATTTCCTCCTCTCCCTCCTTTCTTATTCGCTTCCTCCTTTTCTCCTACTTGTCCTTCATTCCTCTCTCTCCTTTCTCCCTGTCTTCCCCTCTCCCTCTCTGTAACCCAGAACCTCTCTACACTGAACTGTAATTCCAACCCCAGCTTTTACTCTTATATCTACTGGTCCTCGCTTCCCCACCAATGTCAGAGATCCCCAGACTCTACCTCATTCTCAAGATTTGCTGTCTGCTAACAATCTCCACAGATTGGCAAGTCCTGTATGCCTTCCTCCTTGTAAGTCAGGTGCTGTCTTGCCTGCCCCCTGTGTTCACCTCAGGCCCAGTAGGAAGCAGCTGAGTTCCTGTGACTGGCATAGTTCCTCATAACTGGAGATAATACATAGTTTCATTCTCTGCCAACTGTTCCCCAAGCCGCCACCAGAGGAAAGCAGCAAGCAATGCAGTCAAGCTATCATTGTGGGGTTTGGATTTGGTTTTCTCCGCCCAGTGCGTCTCAGGGCTTCTAGCTCTCTCCAACCAACCCACCAAGTCCTCTCAGTGCCTCAGAGGGCCCTCCTGATATGACTTGCCCCACCAACTGCTCCAATAATGAACGTTCATTCCTATTCTCCCAACATTTGGGCCACAGCCTAGCATAGGGGGTCTTCACACGTGCCCCTCCCTTGGCCTGGACCAGCTTTCCCAGGATTAGCACAATTCCTGCACCTCCAGCTTTATGGCCAGCCCACTGCTGTCCCTGGAGCAATACCAATCCAATGCAGACCACATCCACTCCTGCTTCCTGCTGCCTCCCTAACACCCCCCATTTTTTATTACATTTTTGGCCTAGTCATACAAGCTCAATAGGTAACCTCCTTCTTCTCCCTCCCCCCTCCCTTCCCCCCTGTTGACCCTTATAGGCAAACACGGGGTCCAGGTTTGATTGACTGCTGTGGCCAGATTGCACAATGAGCAAAAGCCACTCTATTCACAAGCCAGTTAAGCACACTTACTGGTGGCTTGGCCCAATCCCAGCCAAACTCCCAGTGCCTCTACACAATCTCCCTGCAGTCAGAACTTATGATCTGATCAGCCCATGAAAAGGTCCCCTGTGTACATGCCAGAGGCCCGATTGGCCAGCTCCCCTATATAAGTCTTTGTTCCTGCCCAATAAAGTGGACACCATCTTTCCCATACATGGTGTCTCCGGTGCCTGTCTCTCTGTCTCTTAGTGGCATCATTGTCCTCATCCCTGTCTTGTCCCAAGAATAACCCCGACTGGGTCACTACAACTGCCAGCACCTCTGCTGGTCGCTGCTGCTGTGCCTGCCACTGCAAGAGTCCCCCCATTCCACTCTCTCACCCATCCCACTCTTCTCCCCCCATCTTCATTCCTTCCCTACTCCTCTCTTGGTTCTTCCTGCTTTCTCCCTCCCATCTTCCAGAGCATCTGTATGTGGGCACTGAATTTCCCCCTGAATTGTCTACAGTAATGAGGGTTCAGGACTCAGTGGCATAGCTTGGAGCCCCTTCTTGGGCTGCCTGCTAGTATGGGAACTCTATTATGACTCTTTAACCCCTTTCCTCTAAGGATCCTACTGTCTGAATCTTTCTCCCCTGTGATCCGTGCTAGATTTTGGGGGGTTGTTGACATGTCAGCCATTGTGCAGGTCAGACAAGGTCCAATCACATTGTGGCTATAACCTGGCTGTTGTAACCCTGACTTGTGTGGAGTACCTTGCATGTCATTGATCCTCCCCATTTTTAGGCTCTTACAGTTTTGCCACCCCCTGTTCTGTAAAGTTCTCTGAGTTCTAGGATGGGGAGAGGTTTGGCTGGTCTGGTTCCGGATGAATATTGCAGGCTCTTTGCTGTTCTGAATTATGGTTTCCTAACACCCCTCTCTTACTCCCAGTCCTCAACCCCCATCAGACTCACTGGATGGGGAAGATGATGATTTGGGTGCTGAAGAAGATTAGCGAGAAGGCAATAAAGAGAGCATTGCAAAGGCTCTGCAAGCCAGAGTAGTTGCACATCTTGCAGGATTGGGAGATAATAGAAAAGGAGAGCACAGGCTTGGTTAGAAGTGGAAACTCTCCAAATGTGGACCAGATCAGGGAGACCCTAGATGCAGGGACACAGAACTGGGGCCAAATGATCTCCAGATCTTCCCAAGAAATCAAACAACAGGAAGCGAGAGAGATAGCTAAATGGATAAGGAGCCTGTTCCTAAACCTAGTGACCTGAGGTCAATTCCCAGACGTCCACATGTGGAAAGAGAAAACTGGCCTTTCACTCGTGCATATTTTCATGCTCTCTCTCTCTCTCTCTCTCTCTCTCTCTCTCTCTCTCAAATAAATGATTGAGGAAGAAGAGTAAGGAAGAGAGATTTCATCTCCCAGACAGTGAGGTGTCCCAGAAACTTTGAGAGGTGAGAATCTAACACCTGAGGTGGACAGAGAGAGGCAAGGAGGGGCAGTCTCATGAACCAGACAGACCTGGAGTCCAGGACACATCACTCAGACAGGTTAGAATGGGAGGAACCTCATTATCAAAAAGGAGAGTTGGGGTGGAGGCTCAACACCCAGGCAGGCTAGAGGGGCGGGCTTCATCACCCAGCCAGGCCAGGAGGGGCAGGGCCTCTCTACACCCACTCGCTGGAGGAAGGGGCTTCATCTCACGGCATGGGGGTGGCATGGACATGAGTGGGCGGGGGAGTGGGCAGGGTATGAGCTCAGCGTCAGGCAGGCCTACCTCCAGTAGCACATCGGAGGCGTCATGGAACAGCAGCACCACGGAGCCGATGTGCAGCACGTTGGAGCTGTAGGGGAAGTCTATCAGTCCGATGGTGGCTAAGTGATGCATGACCTGCTCCTTGAAGTCCTGCGGAAGACTATGGGTCACCTCCACATCGTGTCTTGGGGACAGAAAGAGCACAGCCTCGTGGGCCTGCAGTGGGTCCTCCTAGGGGATGGGTCCTGTTTAAGTTGTCAAAGACAATCAGGGACCCCTCAGGGCTGTTCCACTCCAACTTGGTACCCAGAAACTAGGAGGGACCTCTCCCATGGTCTCCACGATCCTGGTGACTTCTCCCCATTAGCATCCATTCCCCTGTCCAGTCAACAACCCTGTGATGTCCAATCCTCCACTCGCCCTTTTCACTCATACAAACTTTATACGTACAACTCTCTCCTCCTTCCCTCCATCCCTCTTTTCCCCATCCTTTCACCCCTCCCTGTCTTTCTCCCATTGTCTGCTCCCCCATCCCTGGAACATCCTTTAGTATGCGTGTCAAACTTCCCTCTGGGTCCTCCTCTCTGATGAGGTATAAGGACTCAGTAGCATTGCCTAGAGCTCTTTCTTGTGTTTCCCTTTAGTATAGGAACTATCGTGGCTATTAATCCCTTCCCTCTAAGGATCCCAGTGCCTGTGATCCATGCTAGACATTGAGGGGTCAATGACATATCGGTCATTGCGCAGGTCATGCAAAGTCCTATTATGATTAATTTGTCTCTAACTTGTATGGAGTATCTTGCATATCATTGCTCTTCCACATCTTTAGGCTCTTAACAATTATACTGTCCCTTCTTTGGCAAATTTCCCTGAGCTTTAGGATGGGGAGCCTATTTTTTAGAAAAAGAGCAAATTAACCTTCTTAGCACCAGTGCACTGTACTGAGCTGTTGTGCTATCTGCCAAGATCAGCCCAGGGTTAGAACGATCCTTTCAAACACTTGCCTTTGAGAGATCCATTTATGAATCTTAGTGATAATTCAGTCCTTTACAAGTCCATATGAAATATGGACTTTATGTAGGACCAAGAATATCTTTAGGGAATGGCTTTATTTTTTTCTTTTTAAAATTCAAACTGTTAACAATTAGGATGGATTTTGTTGCTTTCTCCCCACGTTACCTACGTCGTCTGCCTTTCTCCCACTGATATGTATCTTTTTACTACCACAGTATCCCTTCCCATATAAATACCCCATTGAGTTCTAAAGAGGATGTTTGTTCCTGTGTGTGCCTGGGTACATGCCACAAAATAAGTGATATTTCAGTAGGGGTACCCATGATACCCTAGGGTCCACTTACTCTGGCCAGCTTTGACCATCAATGATCATTCCTATAGGAGAGAGACTATTTCAATTCCCACGGAATTCACTATGAAACAAGAGGTTTTTAGGTTTGGGGAATGTTTTTGTTTTCTCCCCTGCACTAAGTAAGCATGTAACGAGTGAGATAATTTTAAGTAATATTAGGTAGATCAGTGTGGAATGGTGTCACTGTTTTGAAGAAATGGCTTTCGTTGCACATGAACTTTGAGTCACCACACAGCATGATTTTAGCCTTGAAAAGATCACCACATACCCTGTTCTTTTTCGGTAGATTCCCTTTTAATTTACTGTCCTTGATTCTGGGGAAAGATATATGACAGAAGCAAGTTAAGGAAAGAAAAAATTAGTTTGACTTACAACTTCAGGATTCTGTCCAAAATGATAGGAATGACAGGGCAGCAGGAATTTGATGTAGCTGGTCACATCACATGTCTATTTGTAAGGAAACAGGGATGCTTGGGAGTGCTCAACAAATTTTCTCTTTTTTTAAGCCTCGAACCCCAGTCCATAGAACAGTTCTTCCCACCATTAGCTTTGGGACATCTCATTCTCTTTGAGAATTTCCCAAAAACTCACACTCATTCATTTGATATCTAGGTTATTCTGTACCTAAATCCATGTAGACATTAACTAGTTAATCACTGAAATTCTGTAATCTCAACATTCTCAGTGTGCATTGAAAAATGGAGACAAATGGTAAGGTCTTTACAAAGTGATCCTCCTTTGCACAATATTCATTCTGCATCGTTTTCTCTATCTTTCTCCTATACCTCAGGCTTCACTAACTAACTCTCCTCTATTCCCCTGAGAGTCTGTTGAAATTCCATTTTCAGGAAATTCCTTTTCTCTTTAGAAACAATCAGAATATAAGAGGCATGTCATCTCTCTGCATCTGTATATCCATTTTGCATCCAACAATTGAACTGCATCACAATCAAATTTATCATCTTCTACATCATCCTCAAAGATGGACTCTGGATTACTAAGGACACCTTTCAGTTAGGAGAATAAAAAAACACTTTCACTTTTTTCAAAAATCATCTGTGTGGAGCTGGAGAGCTTGCTTAGGGTTAAGCCTCTGCCTTGCGGGCCAAAGGTCCTGAGTTCAGATCCTAGACCTCACGTATAGACACCAGGTGAAAGTGGGGCGGCTTGCATTTCTGGTCCTGGTAGGCATAGCCTGTGAATCCCGGGGCAGAGTAAACAAGGAGGAAGTGGAGGAGGTCCATGGTGGTTCCCAAATTCGTCTATGGTCTACACACACACACACACACACACACACACACACATACATATACACACATACATACACACACATATACATACACACACATACATACACGTACAATTGAGTAAATAATAAAGAAATGAAAGAAAGAAAGAAAGAAAGAAAGAAAGAAAGAAAGAAAGAAAGAAAGAAAGAAAGAAAGAAAGAGAAAAGAAATCACAAAAAAATTAAAAAAATCATCTATATGACATTGCTAATGAGAGAAAAATTAGTAGAGAAACTTCTGGGAAAAGCAACAATATCAAAACCACTATGCAAACACCCTCAAAGAACCCAGTGTGTCATATATCAACAATCAACATTGTAATATAATATTTGAGAACTAATTTTGTGAAGCCTGATATTCTGGCTTCACTCAAATTCTTTAAATTTTAAGACATTGAAAGGGATCAAGAATTGTTTCTAATTTTTGAACTTTTGAATAGAAATTCAAAACAACATAGCATTTTGGGGCAAAAATGCATCCTAGCAGGCCTGCACAGGAAGTCAAGATACAGAAGACCTCCACAGCCACAATGAACTTCCCCTTGGTGCTGTGGTGGACAGGGAGGAAAGTGACCCACACACTGCAGAACACCAGCATGCTGAAGGTCAGGAACTTGGCTTCATTGAAGGTGTCAGGCAGGTTCATGGCCAGGAAAGCCACAGTGAAGTTCCCTAGGGCCAGAGAGCCCAGGTATCCCAGGACACAGTAGAAGGCAGTGACTGAGCCCTTGTTGCACATGATGATGATGTTGCCATATTCAGAGTGTATGTCTGTGTCAACAAAGGGAGGAGATGTTCCCAGCCAGACTCCACAGAAAATAAGTTGGACCAAGGTGCAGCTAGGGATGATGAAGTTAGGTGCCCCTGAAGCCAGCAACCACCTCATCTTTCTTCCTGGAGCAGTGAGCTTGAAGGCCAGAACCACAGTGATTGTCTTGGCCAAGACAGTGGACACAGCCACAGTGAACACAACTCCAGAGGTGATCTGCTGCAAGATGCAGGTGGCAGTGTTGGGATGTCCAATGAAGAATAAGGAGCAGAGGAAACAGAAGGTGAGGGAGATGAGTAAGATATAGCTGACAGTGTGGTTATTGGCTTTCATAATGGGAGTGTGTTGGTGCTTCACAAAGATCCCAAGAACAAGAGCTGTGAGTGCAGAGAAGCCCAGGGCCATGCATGCCATAGCCATCCCTAAGGGGTCTTCATAACCCAGAAAGGACACTGACCTTGGGAGGCAGTGGGTCTGCTCTATGTTTGGATAGTGATCATCTGCACACTTCACACACTGATCCATTCCTGATGCAGAACCTAAAATATCACCAACACATCATAATGTTTCTTATTCACAGCACAATTTATTTAATTGTGGTAGTTAGATAATACATTGCATTTCTTGTTTCTTTGAATATGATTTCAGTAGATTGTCCTAGAGCAGTGAGTCCCAATTTCTTCTGTTCACAATTTTATGGAAAAGAAATACCAAAACTTGCATATTCTTTTCATACAGGATGATGTCTGTTACTTTTACTCTGAGGAAAATGCTTATATGATATAACAAAAATGAGCATATAAGTAACCTACAAAGCCTAACTTTACTACGCATTGTATTTGGTGAGACAATTGAATTTCACAGAGAAATCTGGTTCTGGCTGATGAAATCAATCTGTCCTAATAATGTTGTGGTTGTCCTATGCCTGTGTACTTACCTGACAGCATAAAGAAAGACATATTCCTGCATTTATTTATAAAGAATGGGCAGAACATCTATTACTAATATTAAAGTACTCAGTATCAGTGATGCTCAAAGCTCTATTGATAATACCATCTCCATGGAGTATATGCTTCTGCATATTGAATTGTAATACAAATAATACCTATACACTTCATTGAATTCTATTTTTTATCATCATTGTTCTATAAGAATGGGCATATAGTCAAGAAATCTTCAAGAAAACATCTTGACAAGATAGCTTGTCCAGATCCTTGCAGGCAAACCCATCCCACCATAAGAACAATAGTGACTGAACTTCCTACCCATGATTTTTCTTCTAAACTGTGGTGAAATTGCAGATTGTAAATGAATCGACATCAGCTGGATGTGAGGAATGGCCATATCCTTTCTATCTAGAAACATAGCTTTATTCATAATTTTAGGCTCCCATATTTTCTGTTTCCTTGGGAAACACATGAGAAAATGTATCTGTTCCTTTCAATAAAATTCATCATATTCATTTCTGAATAGTTGTTTTATATTCACATGTAAGGCTAATGTAGTAATACATTAAAGATTTGAAATTATGACGATAAGTGTTGATTATCTTTTCAATGAAAGGATATGATGCGGGGCTAGAGAGGTTGCTCAAGGGTTAAGCCTTGCAGGTGGAAGGTCCTGGGTTCGGATCCTAGACCCCACGTATAGACACCGGCAGAAGCGGGGGTGGCCTGCGCTTCTGGTCCTGGTAGGGCGGAGTCTGTGAATCCTGGGGCAGAGTAAACAAGAAGGAGATGGATGCCGTCCATGGTTCCCGAATTCGTCCATGGTTCTACACACACACAGACACACACATGCGCGCACGCACACATACATATGCACACATGCACAACTGAATAAATAAAAAAAATTAAAAAAGAAAGGATATAATACTACTTTGTTATATTTATATTAAGAATAATATGTTACCATAGGTATTAAAGTCATTTAATCTATAGTGTGTGCCTAGATGTTTAAATGACAATAAAATGAATATGACCATGTTATTAAATGCAAAGAATCACTCCAGAGCTGAATGCAGAAAACAAGTGTGTAGATCATTCATCCCTAATCTGTATGTCCTTGTCTCTCTATCCCAAACTCCGGGGAATGGCAAAAGAGGTGGTAGAAATGTAAAAGATGCAAGACAGGGAAAGGTACTGTTAATAAGTTTCTCTTGGATATGACAGGACTACTGCAACGATGAAATCACTCCACCTGTGAACTCTTCTTCCACATATACGTACCCACATTGGACTGTAAATATTTCACCATTGAAGATGGAAACCCTTGTGAGGTTAGAGACTTTTTAGTGTTGTTAGTGGAGTGGGAGCAGTTTTCCTCAGTGGTACATCCACTGATATATCATCTATGCTCCAAAAAGTGCTTAATAAATGACAGCATAGGCAACACAGATGACATTTATGGTTCCACATACAAAAAAGAGTCTATTTTAGAGGAAGGTTTACATGAAAAAAGAGGGGGATATGAAAACATAGTAATGAATGACAATGATACAAATCCGTTTCATTCATGTGTGGAACATTCAAATATTAAAATGAAAATGAAATACACCTGGTAATCTTTAATTTTCCAACTCCTAAACTTCATGGCTTAAAAGAAAATGAATTTTAAGTGTATATTAACATGATAGAAACATCTGGATAATCTCATATTTGCATATCCCTTTGAGGTGTGATATTATTCTTAATGTTTTGGTGACATCGCACAGTGTGCATATTCTGAATTTCCCTATGACATATCAAATGATTTTCTAGATTATTCTCTGTGCCTTCTTCACCATCTTCATTTTGAGATGACATCGTTTCATTTTGAAAGGATTCCTTGGACATTAGAAATTTGAGCTCCTCATGTGCATCTGTATGTAATTATTTGAGAAGTAATTATTGCCTTCCTGTAATCCCTCAATATATCATTGATTTCCCATGTTATGAAAGACTCTTCCACCATTAAAAATGTGGAAACAATCAATTCTATGACCCAATTGGCCATTCCTCATGCATTCATTGCAGACTTATGAGAACACCCCCAGCTGGCATCTTCATGTGCTGACTTCCCTCTTATCTGTTGAGAGAATACATACAACCTGCTTGGTGGTGGAGTTCTGCACCATGTGTACTATGTTGGACATCACAAATGTGCTAGTCCTGCTGAAAGAAGACAATGAAGATGAAGAACTTTCCCCAAAATATGGTGTTACCTGTTGCATTGGAAATCTCATTCTCTGGACAGGGGGAACACTCAAAGCAGCAGGTAGCCTTTCCCTCCAGATGAAACTTTCTCAAACCAGGCTTGCAAGGCACATTGCACACAGAGGAGGGAATCTGAGAAAGAGAGGTTGTATGTTAACATATTGGAATTTGACCTCTTCCTTTCATAACCACACTGTCTTAGTGGAAAACCACATGAGTAACCAGCCCTCTCTGAGAGACCACTGACAGTAGTGCCTGTCTGGGTAGAAAGGAAATCACATACTTCAATGTTGCATCCACTAATACATCCTCCATATTCCAGGAATATGAACATTCCTCCATATTCCACATATGAATGCAGACAACCCAGATGGAACTCACTGGGCCACACATACACAAAGACATGAAAGGATGGAAACTGTCTGGAGAAAGCAAGCCAAGAAAAGATGGAACAGAGATGGGGTCAGTTAGGATAGAGAAAAAATTACTGAAGTTCATTGTATTAATGTATGGAAGCATCAAATATAAGAATTAAATGAATCATATGGAACAGATTGGAGAAAATCTATGAATCACTGTGTTGTATTGGGCAAAATAACACTGTGTGACATAGCTTTCTTCTACAGAAAATGATTTCAATTCACCTGTACATCCTCCATGGCCCACTCCATCAGGTCTTCATATAAATGCAATTGCTGCCCATTTGGAACATATGGAGAAAACTGTCTTATTTTCACTTTCATTCCAAGCAAGACCTTGTGGAAAATTCCAGTTAATGAGAATGTCATACTCTCCATCCAAGTGTTGCTTCTGCTTCATGCTTACCAGGTCTTCCACAGGATTAGTGAACTGCAGGTTCTTCAGAACAGTTCCAAACTAAAAGAGGCCAAAGCTTGAGCACAAAACATGTGCTAAAAAGAATGAATGTCGAGGGGGTATGATCTCATCAGAAGGAGAGGGCATATAGTCTGGCAGATAAAAAGTAACCATTTTACAAATGGGTGATTTACCCCTCCCTCACTGTGGTTTCCTATTTTTATTACATCTACCTTTGAATGTGCTCTTATAACAAGACTCTAATTTAACAGGCTTTTTTCTTTGGCCAGGGGGTGACATCCAATACCCATCAGGATGGAGCCAAGGGCATTAGAGGAGCAGCAAAACTAAAAAAAAATCAATAAACCATAATTCAGAACATCAGAGACTCTAATTAAACCACCTGGAACTAGGCCAGCCTAATCTCTCCCCATCCTGAAGCTCAGGAAAATTTGTGGAAGAGGGGGCGGTAAGATTGTAAGAGCACAAGGATGGGAGGAGTCATGAAATGCAAGATATTCCACTCAAGTTAGGGCCGAAGCAATCATAATTGGACTTTGCATGACCTGCATTATGTCCAACACATTATTGACCCCACAAAGTCTAGCATGGACTAAAGACACTAGGATCCTTGGAGGTTAGGGACTGAAAATCACAGTAGTGTTCCTAAGCTTAATGGGAACACAGAAAAGTGTTCTGGGAAATGCCACTGGGTCCTTGCACCTCATCAGAGAGGAAGGACGCAGAGGAGAGTTTGGCATGCACATTAAAGGATGCTCTGGGGATGGGGGAGGCAATGGGGGATAGGGAGAGAGAGGGACGGGACGGGGCAACAGAGGGGCCGGGGGGAGGTGGAGGGAGGGAGGGGACCGGTGTACCTGTTACGTTCGTATATGTGGAAATAATAATAACAAAAAAATGGCCCTTGGTCTCAGTAGCCATAATGGGACTTTGTATGACTTGCAATGACTGAAATGTCAACGACCCCCCAAAGCCTAACATGGATCACAAGCATTAAGATAATTAGAAGCAAGGGATTAACAGTCACAATAGTGTGACCCTACTATACCACTTCTGGAAATAATCCCCCAGACTCATTCTCTACAGTGACAGAAACACAACCATGTTCATTGCAGGACTATTTACAATAGCAAAGTCATGAATCAACACAAATGCATATTGAAAATGTGGTACATTTATTTAATGGAATACTACTTAGCCATCCAAAAAGATGAATTAATGAAATTTGCTGGGAAACAGATAAAGTTAGAAATAATTTTTTGAGAGAAGTATCCCAGACACAGAAAGTTAGATACTGTTATGTACTCCCTAATAGGTGGATCCTAGTTCCAAATCCCCTTAATGACATATTAAAAGGTAAATCTCTGTAATACCTATTGTAATAGCAAAGATTATAAACAGGATGGAAGGGCAAGGAAGGCCCCCAAAAAAGGAGATAGGGAATTAGTCTTCTGTAGAGAAAATAGGTCGCCTTCAAGTATTTCATGTAAGTAGCAAGTCATCTGGTGCAGCTCGCTCTCACTTCCTTTCTGGTCACTTGCAGCAGAAGAAATTTGATCTCAACAATCAGGGAGGGTATAGGGACTGGCAGATAGGTGGTAACCATCCTGCAAGTGGGACACTGACCCCCACACATATACTGTTGTATTAAATTCTTATTCTTCCATCTACCATTAAGTCTCCTCTTCTATTAAGATCTTCATTTAAATAGTCTTTGATCTTTGGTTAGGAGGTGACCTTCCATACCAATCAGGATGGAGCCAAAGGTGGTACATGAAAAGCAAAACTGAAAATAAAAAACAACCATAATTCAGAACATCAAAAACCCTACATTAATTACCTGGAATCAGACCACCCAAATCTCTACCCATTTTAATTCTTTCAGAACCTAGGGGAAAGGGGCAGCAATATTATAAGAGCCTAAAGATGGAAAGGACAAACAATGTAAAGGTTACTCCATACAAGTTAGGATTGCAGTAGTCAAAATCGAACTTTGCCTGACCTGCACAATGAATGACATATCAACAATCCACCAAAATGTAAGAGGGATCACAGAGCCGAAGGCTCCAGGCAGTAGGAACCTTAGAGGCAAGGGACTAAGTGTCATAATGGAGTTCCCATACTAATGGGAAGCCCGAGAAGGGGGCCCAAGCTATTCCACTAAGTCTTTAGCCCTTCCTAGGGTGAAGGACTCAGAGGGAGGTTTGGGATTCACACAAAAGTATGTTCCAGGGAACAGGAGGATGAAAGGGGGAGTCACTGGGAGAGGGGGAGTGAGGGAGTGGTGTGAAAGGAAAGATAAAATAGGGGAGAGTACAAGAGGGAATGGGGAGGGGAGAAGGGAAGGAGAGGACAGAGGTCCCTATTGAGCTTGTATCATTAGGAAAAAATAAAATGTGGGAAAAAATAATGGGACTTGGAACTCACAAGAAACTTTTCTAGGGATGAAATTGAAATGTCTAACAAATATCTTTAAAAAATGCTCCACATCCCTAGCCATCAGAGAACTGCAAATCAAAACTACCCTGAGATAGCATCTCACCCCAGTCATGATGGCTAAAAATTCACAATACAAACAATACAAAGTACCAAAAAGGAATTGCATAGAAGGGAGCTCTCATAACTTTGCTGGTGGGAATGCAAGCTGATATAATCACTCTTGCAATCAGTATGGAGATTTCTTAAAAAGTTAAGGATTGAGATGCCATATAACCCTGCTATACCACTACTGAGAATAATCCCCTCAAGTACAGGAATTCACTACAGGGACATGAGCATAACCATGTTCATTTCCTCACTATTTTTATTTCTTTTGTTTACTACCACAATTTATTTTTTTCCTAATCATACAAGCTCAGTAGTTACCTCTGTGTTCTCCCTCCCCATACCCTCAGCAGTAATCCCCCATTATCCACTCCCAACTTTCCCCTTTCCTTTCACCACCTCCCTCCCTCGCTCTCCCTCCCTCACATGTAGTGGAGCATCCTTTTGTGTGAATGTCAAACCTCCCTCTGAGTCCTCCATCCTAGTGTGGGGTAAGGATTCAATGGAATAGCCCAGAGCCTCTTCTTGGGCTCCCCAGTAGTATGGGAACTGTATTGTGACTATTTAATCCCTTGCCCCTAAGGATCCTACTGCCTGGATTCTTCCTCTCTGTGATGGATGCTAGACATTGGGGGGAGGGGTTGTTGACATGCCAGTCATTGTGCAGGTCAGGCAAAGTCTGGTTATGGCTCTTCAGCCCTGACTTGTGTGGAGTATCTTGCATATCGTTGGTCCTCCCCATCTTCAGGCTCTTACCATCTTGAAGCCCTCTCTACCACAAGATTCTCTGAGCTTTAGGGTGGAGAGAGATTTGGCTGGTCTGGTTCTAGGTGAATAATGTAGGGTCTTTGGTATTCTATATTATGGTTTGTTGTTGTCTTCAGGTTTGCTTTCCCACTGCAACACTATTTACAATAGCAAAGTCATGGAATCATCCCAAAACAGTTGAATGGATAATGAAAATGTAGTACATTTATACAATTGAATACATGCAGCCAACAAAGGAGATGAATTAATGAAATTTACCGGAAAATGGATGGAATCAGAAAAAAAATTACATGGAAGTGTTCCTATACTAAAGGAGAACACAAAAATAGCTCTGGGCAATGCTACTGACTCCTTACACCTCATTAGAGAGGAGGACGCAGTGGGAAGTTTTGACATGCACACTAAAGGATGCTCCAGGAATGGGACAGGACTGGGAGAAAGGGAGGGAAGGGGGAAACGAAGGGGACAAGGGGGAAGGAAACGAGGGGACCCAGGAAGGGATGGAAGAAGGGAGGGTTATGGGGTAATTATCAACATTGCATGAGTGGAAGAAATAAAATAAAGAAAAAAATATATTGAGTGAAGTATCTCAGACACAGACAGTTAGATGCCTTATGTATTCTCAAATAATTGGACCCTAATTCCAAACACACTTAATGATATATTCAAAGGTATATCTCTGTAATATCTACTGAAATCATGAAGGATTATAAACAAGAAGGATGAGGAAGGAGGGCTTAAAAGAAAGGAGATAGGGGAATATGTTTCAATGAAGAAATTAGGCCACAGTCATGTATTGCATGCAAGTAACAAGATATCTGATGCAGCTCACTCTCACTTACCTTACTGGTCACTTGGGACTGAACAGATTTTTTTCTCTATAGTTACAGTGGATATAGAGATTGGCAGTTAGATGGTACCCAACCTGCAAGTGGGAAACTGACCCCACCCCTACTTGTATTCTTCCTTCTACTTTTGAGTCTATTCTTCTATTAATATTTTCTTATAAACAATCTTTTATCTTTGGTTAGGAGATGAACTTTGATACCATTAAGGATTCAGCTAAGGACAATTCAGGAACAGCAAAACTGAAAACCACATCAAATTATAATTCAGAAAACCAAAGACTCTGTATTATTCACCTGGAACCAGAGCAGCTATGTCTCTTCATATCCTAAATCTCAGAGAATCTTTCAGAAGAGGGGTTGGCAAGAATGTAAGAGCCTGAAGATACTGAGGACAAATGATATACAAGATACCCCACACAAGTCAGAGCTGCAGAAACCAGGATATAGCCACTATATGATTGGACATTGCCTGACATGCAAAATGTCTGATATGTCAGTGATGCCCAGTCCCAAAGTCTAGCATGGATCATAGGAAAAAAGGCTCAAGCAGTAAGATCCTTAGAGGCAAAAGGTGAAATAGTCATAACAGAGTTCCCATGCTAGCAGGCAGACCAAGAAGAGGTCAAAGCTATATCACTGGGTCCTGAACTCTCCCTAGTGTAGAAAACTCAGAGGGTTTAGGGTCCCTCATAAACAGATGTTCTGGAGGATGATAGAGAGGAAGCTGGAGGCACCATGAGGGGAAGAGTGTAATGGGGAATGATGGGGGAAGGGAAGAGGGAGGAAGAAAATTTATCAATTCATAGGAAAATCTCTGTGGATTCTTCAGAAACAAGAAAGTGTGTAATGGAAAATATCCTTTTGGAAGGATTGTCAGTGGGTTTGGTACATTGATTTTCTGAAATGCAGTCCTGTCTTTCACGAAATTCTTACAACTGAAACAAAAGAGACATTACTTAAGTTTCAAACTCCATTCATAAATATGGTGGATAATATGGATAAATTGTCCCAACTTATTCTTCCCAATGTGTGTCCTGTTTGGATCTCAATTTCTTATTTGATATTCTGCAAACAATAGCAGATAAAGCCACAGAAGATGTTAATATATATCTCATTACTTCATTACCTGCTTATAATTTAATGATCATTTGCTCTATTAATGTCTCTCATACAAGTTCAATAGGTACCCCTTTTCTGTCCCCCCTTCACTCCTAGTTGTCCCGCATTGCAATCTCCCTCCTTTCCCTTTCCTTCACCTCGCTTCCTCCCTCCCCCTCTACCACTGCCTCCCCCTTGCTCCCTCTCATCACATTTTATGTGAATGTCAGACCTCCTTCTGAGTTCTCCATCCTAGTGAGGGTTCAGGATTAGGGGCATAGCCAGGAGTCTCTTCTTGGTCCCCCATTAGTATGGGAACTCTATTATGACTATTAATCCCTTGACTTTAAGTATACTACTGCCTGGAGCCGTCTCCCCTGTGATCCATATTAGACTTTGGGGGGTCTGTAGCATGTCAGCCATTGTACAGGTCACACAAATTCACATCTTTAGCCTCTTGCTACCACCTCTTCCACAAGGTTCCTTGAACTTAAGGATGGCAAGACATTTGGCTGGACTGGTTTCAGCTGACGAATGTAGGGTCTTCAATGTTGTGAATTATGTTTTTTGTTGTTTTCAGTTTTGCTCTTCCTGTACTGCCCTTGGCTGCATCCCAATTGTTATAGAAGGTCATCGTCTCCTAACCAAAGATGAAAGCATGTTTAATGAGGATGTTAATATAACAGGATACTTAAAGGTAGATGGCAGTATAGGAATGAGACAGAGCAGTGGGGACGGTCAGTCACTCATTTGTTTGTTGGTTACTGTCTATCTACCAGTCCATATAGCCTCCCTGATTGTTGTAAGATAGAATTTAAACAATTTCTTTCCTTTCTGCCAGCTCTTTGCACTCATCCCGGGATGCACCCCAAGGTCCAGGGAGGACACCCAGCACCTCAGGTAAACCCTCTAGTCTACCCCCAGGTCCCAGGTCACCGAATTGTTCTAGCTCCTCCCACCAGCCAGCCAAAGCAATGCCCAGTCTGCTCTGGGATAGGGAAGGACCCTAAGACACGCCCAGGTCCCAAATGAACTGCACTACAAATAGAAGTTCTGCCCTTTCTTTTGGGGATGTGCACACACCAGGGAGGTCTCACTGCTCCTCAGAATTTACATGAGTCTAAAGTAAACCCAAGCAAAGCTCTAGGAGACAAACGCCATACATCTGAAGTCCTCTAAAACCATCCTATCGCATGGGAGAGATTCTTCACATCCAGCTCAAAGATAAGTAAATCTTTTACCATTCTGTCCCTCTCAGTGATTAGTCACTGTAGTTTAACTTTTTATATAGCCACCCCAAAACGCATACAACTTCAGGGACTATACCACTCACTCTTACATATCACCAAGGTACTAAATTTTAAAAGTGCACTACCATAATCTTCATTCCCTGTCCACTAAATCTGACTTAATTGATGTAGTAACAGTTAATAGCCTCATCTAGGAAATAAGAAGAACAAAAGACAAGCATACACAACTCCAAGGCAAACACTAGTAATAACTGCTTAAGAGTAGTAATACCAACTAATTTAGTTCACTCAAAGACAAACAGAAACTGAAAGAAGGTGTTCAGAGAGAAAGGAACAATGCCCAGGTCACAGCGCAAATCCATGAGAAGCAAAACCTAAGAAAACAAATCTCCCACCAAAAGAATTAACCCCATAATGATTGATTCCAATGAGAGCAAATTCCCCGAAAATAGCCAAGAAAGCCATACACAAGAGAATGACTTTCAAAGCATGATCATTACAATGATCAACAATATGAAAGAGGATATCCAGGAGGAGTTAAATAGCTGCATTCACCACTTTGAACAGGAACACAACAGACACTTGGAGGAATTGACAAAAACAGTTCAAGAAACAAAAACAGGCGTAGAGCAGTTAAAACAGTTTCAAGAAGGGTTTAAAATTGAACTAAAAGATAAGTTATCTTCAACCCAGAACTCAACAGACAGTATTACCAGCAGAACTAATGAAGCAGAAAATACAATTTCAGATCTAGAAGACAAAGTGGAAGAACTAATCAGCTCAATGGAAGAGGTCAGTTAAAGCCAAAAAGATACTTGAGAGGAATATTCAAGAGTTATGGGACACCTTAAAGAAAACTAACATGGGCATTCAAGGAATACCAGAAGAAGAATCCCAAAGTAACATGCCTGAGGATAATTTTCAAATTATCATAAAGGAAAATCTTTCATCATCTAAAGAAAGAGAGGCTCACAAAACTGTTCCTATACTAAAGGGAAACACAAGAAAGGTCTCTAGGCAATAATACTGAGTGCTTACACCTCATTAGAGTGGAGGACCCAGAGGGAAGTTTGACATTTACACTAAAGGATGCTCCAGGGACATGGGGGGGAAATGGGGGAAATGGGAGAAAGAGAAGGAGGGAGGAAGGAAGGGAAAAAGGGGGAGGGAGCAAGGGAGTCGGAGGAGGGGTGGAGGGAGGGGACCGAGTATCTATTAATTTTGTATGAGTGGAAAAAATTTAAAAATAAATAAAATAAATAAAAAAAGAAAGAGAGGCCCATCCAAATACATGAGGCATTCTGCACCCCAAAGAGATATGCCCAAAAGAGAAACATACCATGGCAAATAATAGTCAAAACACTCCACATTCAAGACAAAGAAAAGGTACTGAGAGCTTCAAGGGAAAAAGCAAGTCACTCTTAAAGGTAAACCTAATAAAATAACAAATGACTTTTCAATGGAAACAGTAAAAGCATGATGAGCTTGGAGAGACATGCTTCAAGTCTTGAATGAGCAAAAATGTTAACCCAGGTTGACATACCCAGCAAAATTATGGGTCATGATGGAAGGAGAAAGAAAAGTTTTCCAGCACAAAGATAATTTGAAGGCTTACATGTCTATCAAACCAGGCCTTTAAAAAATGCTACAAAAGAGCAGATAGAAGGTAACAATCCTGCAAATGGGAGACTGACCACCCCTCACCATGGTCTCCTACTCTTATTCTATCTACCTTTGAACCTACTCTTTTAATAAGACTCTATTTTAATAGCCTTTTATCTCTGGCTAGGAGGTGACATCCAACATCCATCAGGATGGAGCCAAGGGTGTTGCAGGAACAGCAAAACTGGAAGGAAAAATCAACAACAAACCATAATTCCGGGCATCAGAGACCCTACATTAATCACCAGGAATGAGTCCAGCCTAATCTCTCCCCATCCCAAAGCTCAGGAAAATTTGCGGAAGAGGGGTTAGCAAGATTGTAAGAGCCTAAAGATGGGGGAGAGCAATGATATGCAAGATGCTCCACACAAGATAGTACCAAAGAAAACATAATAGGACTTTGCATGTCCTGTGCAATGATCAACATATCATTGACTCACCCAAAGGCTAGCATGTATGAAAGGCTCTGGGATCCTTAGGGGCAAGGGAATAACAGCCACAATAGTGTTTCTACACTAAAGGGGACACAAGAAAGAGTTCTAGGCAATGCTACTGAGTCCTTACAACTCATCAGAAGAGGAGGACCCAGAGGAAAGTTTGACATACACAGGAAAGGATGCTCTAGGAATCAGGGGCAGGGGAGAGGGGTTACTTGGAGAAAGGGATGAAGAGGGACAAAGGAAGGGAAAGGGGGAGGGAGCAAGAAAATCTAAGGAAGAGTGGAGGGAGGGAGGGGAATGGGGTACCTATCGTTTGCATAAGTGGGAAAAATAAATTTAAAAAATCAAAAAAAAATGCTAGAAAAGATATCAAGCTTGAAGAAAAGAACAAGCATGTCCAGGAGGACATAAGGGAAGTATAATACCACCAAAACCTAAAAGCCAAATAATACACTTAAGGAAGACAATAAGCATAAAAAATGTCCAAAATTAAAAGTAATTTCTTCATTATAACAATAAATGTTAATGGAATTAACTCATCAATCAAGAGATACAGATTACAAACTTGGATTAAAAATCACAACCCATCAATCTGCTGCCTTCAGGAAACTCATCTCACCACAAAAGATAAGCACATCCTAAAAATAAAAGGCTGGTACAAAATTCTGCAAGCTAATGGAACTAGGAAATAAGTACCTATTATGCTATCCTATAAAGTGGACTTCAAAGCAAAAAAAATCATAAGAGACACAGATGGATACTACATTTTAGTTACAGGTACAATTCACCAGGAAGACTTCACAATACTGAACATATATGCACCTAATACGGGCGCTTCCACATACATTAAGCAAATGCTACAGCATCTAAAGCAACAAATCAACCACAAAACAGTAATTCTTGTGGATTTCAATACTGCCCTCTCAACATGGGATAGATCAGCAAGTCAAAAACTTAACAGAGCCTTCTCCCACCTGCCCAGGATGCATGCAGTCCAGCTAGGAAACACAGCGACCTAGGTAAGCTCCCCTTGCCCACCCCCAAACCCCAAGCAAACCAATAGATCCAGCTCCTCCCACCAGCCAGCCGGACCAGGAGCTTCTCCAGGCCAAATAATTCAGTTCAGTGAAAAACACACAGAAATTGAAAGAAGTCTTAAGAGTTAAAACAACAATGCCCAAGTCAAAGTGCAAATACATGAGAAACAAAACCCAAGAAAACAAATCTCACACTGAAAGGATTAAGCCCATAATGATAGACTCCAACCAGAATGAATCTACAGAAAATAGTAAAGAAAGCCTGACCCAGGATAACGACTTGCAAAACATGATCATTACAATGATCAATACTATGAAAGAGGAAATCCGGGAGGAATTAAATAACCTCATCAAGCACTTTGAACGGAACACAACAGACACTTGGAGGTGCTGAGAAAAACAGTTCAAGAAACAAAAATAGGCATAGAGCAGATAAAAGAGACTCAAGCAGAGGTTTTTTTTTATTTTTTTAATATTTATTTATTCATTTTTATTTCCACTCATACAAACTTAACAGGTACACCGGATGGGGAGGAGTAATGATATGCAAGATATTCCACATAAGTTAGGTCCCAAGCAATCACAATCGGACTTTGCATGACCTGTGCAATGACCAACACATTAATGACTCCTCAAAGTCTAGCATGGACTAAAAGCACTAGGATTCTTAGAAGCTAGGGATTAACAGCCACATTAGTGCTCCTATACTTATGCATAACACAAAAAAGAATTCTAGGAAATGCCACTGAGTCCTTATACCTCATCAGAGAGGAGGGCCCAGAGGAAAGTTTCACATACACATTAAAGGATGCTCCAGGGATGGAAGAGAGGGAGGGCGGGAAGAAAGGAAGGGGAAAAGGGGGGAGGAAGCTAAGGGATCCAGGGAGGGGTGGAGGGGGGCAGGGGACCAGTGTACCTATTAAGTTTGTATGAGCAGAAATTAATTAATTAATTAATTAATTAATTAATTTTGAAAAAATGAGTGCACCACTGAAGCATGTGAATTCTTTTCCCCCCAGACAGCCACTGTTAGTGGTATCTCAGAGAGGGATGGTTACTCCTGCGGTCTTCCACTAAGACAATATGGTTATGAAAGGAAAAGGTTAAATTCCAATCTGTTGCAATTTCTTTTCTCTTCCTCAGATTACCTCCTCTTTGTGTAGTGTGCCTTGCAAGCCTGGTTGCAGGAAATTCCAGCTGGAGGGAAAGGCTACCTGCTGTTTTGAATGCTCCCCCTGTCCAGAGAATGAGATTTCCAATGCAACAGGTAACTCCATGTCTTTGGGGGAAGTTCTTCATCTTCATTATCTTCTTTCAGCAGGACTAGCACATTTGTGATGTCCGACATAGTATACATGGTTCAGAACTCCACCATTCAGGTGGTTGTATATCTTCTAGCAATGGGTAAGAGGGAAGTCAGCATATGAAAAAGTTAAATATGGATATTCTCATAAGTCTCCAATGAATACATGAAGAATGGCCAATGGGGTCACAGATGTGATAATACATTTTCGTGGTACAAAAACTTTTGTTACTTGTGAAATCTATGCTATATTGAGTGATCACAGGATGACAATAATTATTTATAAAACCATTAAGAATAACAATATACTACAAAGTGAAATGCAAATTTGAGCTTATCCAGATGTTTCTATCCATGTAAATCAAACTCATTAAACAATCCAAACTCATTTCCTTCTAAGTCATGAATTTCAGCAATAGGCAAATTTAAAGATTGCTGGGTGGATTCTTTTTTATTTTATTGTTTGAAAGTTCCACACATAAATACAATGGGTTGATGTCATTTTAATCCCTTACTATGATTTCATATCCCCCCATACTTTTTCGATGTAAACCTTCTTCCAAAATAGACTCTTGCCTACCCTGAGCTTCATCTGCGTTGCCTATGCTCTTATTTGCCTAAGGACCTGCTGGAGCATTGATGACATATCAGTGGATGCACCATTCAGGAAAACTGCTCCCATTCCCCTGACATACCACTAACGCTCCAAAGTCTCTGACCTCACAAGGCCTTCCCTCTTCCTTGGTGAAATGTGTGCAGGCTAACTCTGGTGCATGTATTGTGGAAGAAGATACAGTATAGTGAGTTCACTGTGCAGTAGCCCTGTCAGGTCCAGGAGATACTAATTAACAGTACTTCTCCCTACCTTGCATCCTTGACTTTTCTACCACATTCTCTTTCACATTTCCCCCAAGCATAGGGATAGAGAGACATGACAACATCCAGTTTATGGAGTCTAGCCACTTATTTTCTACATTTGACTCTGAAGTGATTCTCTGCATTTAATGCTGTGTTCATACTCATTTTATTGTAATTTAAATTTCTAGGCACACACTACAGGTTAAATGACTTTGATACCTATTATAACACATAATTCTTTTTTCAAAAATAAATAAATTTATGTATTTATTTACTGTTCCTAATCATACAAGCTTCAATAGGTACCCCAGTCATCTCCCTCCCTCCACCCTACCCCAGTCACCCTTGCACCCTGTCACCCATTTCCCCTTTCTTTCGCCCCCCTTCCTCCCTTTCTCACAGTGCCTCCCCTTCCTTCATCCCATACCTTGGAACATCCTTTTGTGTGAATGCCAATCTTCCCTCTGAGTCCTCCACTCTAGTGAGGTATGAGGACTCACTGTCATTGCCCAGAGCCCTTCCTTGGACTTTTCTTTAGTATTTTCGAACACTATTAAGAATATTAGTCCCATGCCTCTAAGAATCCTAGTGCCTGTGATCCATGCTAGACTGTGGGGGTCATTGACATGTCAGTCATTGTGCAGCTCTTACAAAGTCTGATTATGGCTATTGCTGCCCTACCTTGTGTGGAGTAACTTGCATATTATTCGTCCCCCCCCCATCTTTAGGAACTTAGAATCTTGCTGCCCTCTCTTCCACAAGTTTCCCTGAGCTTTAGGATAGGGAGAGATTTGGCTGGTCTGGTTCCAGGTGATTAATGTAAGGTCTTTGGTGTTCTGAATAATGGATTGTTGTTGTTTTCAGTTTCACTGTTCCTTCACCACACTTAGCTCCATCCTGATTGGTATTGCCTCCTAACCAAACATAAAAGGCAGTTTAAATGAAGATCTTCCTATAAGAGGTGATTCAGTGTGGGGAGATGAGTGGCCCATTTGCGTGATAGTTACCATCTATCTGCCAGTCCCTATTCCCTCCGTGATTGGTGAAGATCAAACCTCCTCAGTACCAAGTGACAAGGAAGGAAAGTGAGAGTTAGTTTTACCAGATGTCTCCCTGCTTACTTGCAATATTGATGGTGACCTATTTTCTCTACTGAAGCATAATTCCCTCTATCCTTATTTCTGAGGGGATACCCTTCCCCTTCCCTACTGTTTAAATCATTGCAATTACTGTAGGTATTACAGAGATTTATCTCTGAACATATCACTAAGTTGATTTGATACTAGGATTCACCTATTATGGAGTACATACAGTATTTAATTTTCTGGGTCTTGGATAATTGACTCAATATATTTTTTTCTTATTCCCTTCGCTTTCTGGGAAATTACATTAAATCATCTTTTTTGATGGCTGAGTTGTATTCCATTATATAAATGGGCCACATTTTCCTTATCCACTAATCAACTGTTGGGCATTTGGGTAGACTCCATGATTTTGCTGCTGTAAATAGTGCTACTATGAACATGGTCGTGCTTGTGCCATTCAAGTGAATTTTCGCTTTCTGGGGAATTATTCTGAAAAGCAGAAAAGCAGGGTCATATGGCATTTCGATCTTTAAATTTTTAAAAAATCACCAGACTGATCGCCAGAATGGTTGTATAACCCTGCATTCCCAACAGCAATAAATGAAATTTCCTTCTCTCCACATCCTCTCCAGCATTGGGCATTGTTTGTATTGTGTATTTTTGTCATCCTGACTGGGGTGAGATGATATCTCAGGTAAATTTTGATTTACATTTCTCTGATGGCTATGGATGAGGAGCATTCCTTAAGATATTTGTTAGATATTTCAATTTTGTCTCTGGTAAAGTTTCTTAAGAGTTTGCAGGCCCATTTTACACTTGTGCCATTTATCTCCTAGGTGTTTAGTTTTCTAAGTTCTTTGGACATTCTGTATAATACAACTCTATCAGATATGTGGTTAGTGAAGATTTTCTCCCATTCTCTGTGTTGCCTTTTTGCTCCATTTAAAATCTCTCTTTTTTTAATACAAATTTAACAAGTATACCGGTCCCCCCTTCCTTCCAACCCCCCATTCCCCTGTGCTCCCCACTCCCCCTTCCCACCCCATCCCCCAGTGCCTCCCCCTCCCATCCCCGGAGTATCCTTTAAAGAGCATGCCAAACTCTCCTCTGGGTCCTCCTCTCCGATGAGGGGTAAGAACCCAGGGGCATTTCCCAGAACCGTTTCATGTGTTCCCTTTAAGCATAGGAACACTACTGTGGCTGTCAATCCCTTGCCTCCAAAGACTTTGTGGGGTCAGTAGTGTGTAGGACATTGCCCAGGGCATGCAAAGTCCAAATATAATTTCTTCTGCCCTAGCTTGTGTGGAGATTCTTGCATATCGTTACTCCTCCCATCCTTGTGCTCTTACAATCTTACTGCCCCCTCTTCTGCAAATTTCCCTGAGCTTCAGGATGGGGAGAGATTAGGCTGGCCTAGTTCCAGGTGGTTGATATAGAGTCTCTGATGTTCTGAATTATGGTTAGTTGATTTTTTTTTTTTTTGGTTTTGCTGCTCTTGCAATGCCCTTCACTCCATCCTGATGGGTATTGGATATCACCCCCTGGCTAAAGATAAAAACATGTTAAATTAGAGTCTTGTTAGTCAGGCATGCACAAAAAAGGACTCTCTGGGAATTGGGGCGGGAGACACTGGGGGACGGGGAGAGAGGGGTGAGCGGAGAGGGAGCAGGGGGTTCGGGGGAGGAGGAGGGAGGGAGGGAACTTGTGCACCTATTAAGTTTATATGAGCTGAAATAATAATAAAAAGTATAAAAGAAAAAAAGAAAAAAATCATATTAAAAAAAAGTATAATTTAAAATCTGTTATCTGAACGGAAGCTCTTTAATTTAATAGGATCTCATTTGTTGAGTGTTGGTTCTATGACTGTGCTATTGGATTTCTGTTTAGGAAGTGTTGGTCTAGCCCAATCATCTCAGGGCTAATCTTTCAACTAGGACTTTTATAGAATCTGGCCTGATATTGAGAACCTTGATCCATTGGGAATCAATTTGTCTACATGATGACATGTGTGAATCCAGTTTTATCTTCTGCATGTGGACATTCAAGTTTAGCAGCACAATGTGTTGAAGATGCTGTTCTTTTTCCATTGAATTTTTTGGGCCCCTTTGTCAAAGATCAAATGCTTGTAAATGTGTGGGCTTATATCTGGCTCTTCAATCCTTATCCATTGATCTACATGTCTATTTTCAAACCAGTACCAGGCTGTATTTATTACTATGGATTTGTAGTTTAGATGAAGGTTTGGTATGGTGATAACTTCCAGCAGTGTTTTTATTACTCAGGATTGTTTTTGATATCCTGGGTGTTTTGTGCTTCCATATGAATTTTGAGATTGTGTGGTCAATTTGTTTACATAATTGCTTGGGAATTTATATTGGTATAATGTTGAATCTATATATTCCTTTTGGTAGACTGATTTTTTTTCAATTTTCTTTTTTTGTTTTTGTTTGTTTTTTGTTTGTTTGTTTGTTTTTATTTCTTGCATTCATACCAACTTAATAGGCACTCCATTTCTCTGCCTCCCTCAACACCTTCCATGATCCCCTTGCTTCCTAGCCACTTTTCTGCTTCCTTTCCCTCCCTCCTTTCTCCCAGTACCCCCTCCACCCCCATCCATGGAGCACCCTTTAGTGTGAATGACAAACTTCCCTCTGGGTCCTTCTCTCTGACTTATAGCATTGCCTAGAGCCCTTTCTTGTGTTTCTCTTTAGTATAGGAACACTATTGTGGGTGTTAATCCCTTGCCACTAAGGGTCCTAGTGCCTGTGATCCATGGTAGACTTTGGGGGGGTCAATGATATGTCAGTCACTGTGCAGGTCATGCAAAGTACTATTATGGTTACTTCGGCCCTAACTTGCGTGGGGTATTTAGCATATCCTTGCTCTTCCCCATAGTTAGGCTTTTACAATCTTACCACCCTTTTTCCACAAATTTCCCTGAGCTTTTAGGATGGGAGAGATTAGGCTGGCCTGGTTCCAGGCGGTTAATGTAGGGTCTCTGATATTCTGGATTATGGTTTGTTGGTTTTTTTTTTTTTTCTAGTTTTGCTGTCCCTGCATCACCTTTTCCTCCTTCCTGCTGGGTATTAGATGTGATCTTCTAGCCAGAGATAAAAGGCTTTTAAAATAGAGTCTTACTATAAGAGTAGATTGAAAGGTAGATGGAATAAAAGTTTGAGACTGTGGTGAGGGGCATCAGTCTCCAATCTGGCAGATTGATGGTAACCATCCTGCAAATGGCATGCTGGTCATTTCTATGATGTTGATTCTGCTGATCCAGGATCATGGGGGTCTTTCATCCTTCTGGTATCTTCTGTAATTTCTTTCTTTAGGACTTTAAAGTTTTCATTAAAGGTCTCTCACATCGTTGGTTAGGTTTAAACCAAGGTATTTCATTTTTAGGGGCTATAGTAAATGGGATCTTTTCTCTTAGGGCTTCTTCACTTCTTTCATCCTTGGTATATAGGAAGGCCACTTATTTTTGTATGCTTATTTTGTAACCTGACACCCTGCTGAACTTCTGTATTAGTTCCAGGAGTTTCCTGGTGGAGTTTTTAGGATCACTCAGGTATATAATCATGGCATCTGTGAAGAGAGATAACTTGACCACTTCCTTGATGATTATATCTTTCTCTCTTGTCTTATGGCTCTAGCTTAGACTTCAAGTACAGTATTGAATAGACTAGTGAGGGTGGACAGCTTTGTTTAGTTCTGATTGAAGCAGGAATCCTTCATGTTTTTCCCTATTGAGTATAATCCTGGCTTGTATATAGCTTTTGTTGTATTGATGAAGGTTCTTTCCATTCCAACCGTCTCTAGGATTTTGATCATAAAGGGCTGTTGGATCTTGTCAAAAGCTTTTTCTGCATCTATCCAGAGTATCATGTGGTCTTGGACTTTGGATTGTTTTATATGATGGATTACATTAATGATTCACGAATGTTCAACCAACCTTGTGTGGCTGCATTAAAAGCGACTGGATCACAGTGAGTCATCTTTTTGATATATTTTTGAATCTGACTTGCAAATATTTTGTTGAGAATCTTTGAATCTGTGTTTATCCAAGAGATAGGCCTATACTATTTTTTTAAATGTATCTTTATTAGATCTAGGGATTAATATGAGATTAGCTTCATAGAAAGAATATGACAGTGTTCCTTCCTTCTCACCTTGATGGAACAGTTTAAGGAGTATTGGTGTTAGTTGTTCCTTACATGTCTTGTAGAATTCTGTGCTGACTCCATCTTGTCCAGGACATTTTTGCAGTGAACATTCGAAATAACTTCATCAATTTCCTCATACTTTATAGGGCTATTTAAATAATTCAAAACTCCCTCATTCAATTTAGGTAAGTTGCGCTTACTTAGGAATTCTACCATTTCCTTTTGTTATCTAATTTCACCAAGTATAAGTTTTTGAAATATAACCTTATAATTCTTTGGATTTCTGGGGTATCGGTTGTGATAACTCCATTTTCATTTTTAATTTTGTTAATTTGGATTTTCTCTCTCTTCATTTTGGTTAATTTAACCAGAATTGTATCACTCTCATTGATTTTTTCCAAAAACCAGCTTTTTGACTGACTAATTCATTGTATTATTTTCTTTATGTCAATTTCAGATACTTCTCCCCTAATTTTGCTAATCTCCTGTCTTCTACTGCTTTGGGGATTGGATTGATGTTGTGTCTCTAAAGTATTTTTTAATATATTTTTATTAATTCCACTCATACAAACTTAATAGGTAGACCAGTTACCTCCCTCCCTCCTCCTCCCCCCAAACCCGCTGCTCACCCGCTGCTCCCCTCCCCTCCCTCCCCATCCCCCAGGGCCTCCCCCCCAATTCCCAGAGAGTCCTTTATTGTGTATGCCTAACTCTCCTCTGGGTCCTCCTCTCCGATGACGTATAAGGACACAGTGGCATTTCCCTGAATGCTTTCTCTTGTTCCCCTTAAGCATAGGAACACTACTGTGGCTGTCAATCCCTTGCCTCCAAGGATCTTGGTGCTTTTAGCTGATGCTAGACTTTGATAGGTCAATAGTGTGTTGGACATTGCACAGGGCATGCAAAGTCCTATTATGATTGCTTCAGCCCTAACTAGTGTGGAGAATCTTCAAGTCATTGCTCCTCCTACCCTTGTGCTCTTACAATCTTACCGCCCCCTCTTCCGCAAATGGCCCTGAGCTTCAGGATGGGGGGAGATTAGTCTGGCCTAGTTCTAGGTGGTTGATATAGAGTCTCTGAAGTTCTGGATTGAGGTTTGTTGATTTTCTTTTGCAGTTTTGCTGCTCCTGCAATGCTCTTCACTCCATCCTGATGGGCACTGTATGTCACCCCCTGGTCAGAGACAAAAAGCTGTTAAACTGGAGTCTTGTTATAATAGCACATTCAAGGGTAGATGTAATAAAAGTAGGAAACCTCAGTGAGGGAGGGGTCAATACCCATTTTCAAAATGATTACTTTTTATCTGCCAGACTATATGCCCTCCCCTTCTGGTGAGATCATATCCCCTCAGTTGTACATGATCAGGAACGAACGTCTGTGAACTTAACCAGGTGTCACATTACTTACTTGCATTCCTTGATGGAGGCCTATTTTCTCTGCTGTAACATGGTCCCCTCTCTCCTTGTTTCTGGTGTGGCCCTCCAACCCCATCCCTCCTGTTCATAATCCTTGCAATTACTGTATTACATAGGTTTACCATTGAGTGTCTCAATGTGGACTGGGTGAGTTTGGTACTAGGAGCCACCTATTAAGGAGTACATACGACGCTTAATTTACTGGGTTTGGGATTTTCACTTAATATAATTGTTTCTAATGACATCTGTTTCCCAGCAAATTCCAGTAATTCATCATTTTTATGGCTGAGTAGTACTCCATTGTATAGATGTTCCACAGTTTCCTTATCCACTCGTCAACTGTTGGACATTTGGATTGAGTCCAAGACTTTGCTATTGTAAACAGTGCTGCTATGAACATGGTTGTGCTTGTGCTATCGAGGTGAACCTCTGCTGCATGGGGGGTTATTCCCAAAAGTGGGATAGTAGGGTCATATGGCATTTCAATCTTTAATCTATTTAAGAATCTCCACACGGCTTGCCACCAGCAATGTAGTAGAGTTCTCTTCTCTCCACATCCTCTCCAGCATTTGTTGTTGTTTGTATTGTGGATTTTTGCCATCCTGACTGGAGTGAGATGATATCTCAGGGAAGTTTTGATTTGCATTTCCCTGATGGCTATGGAAGTGGAGCATTTTTTAAGATATTTGTTAGACATTTTAACTTCATCCTTGGCAAAGTTTCTTTTAAGCTCCAGAGCCCATTTTTTAATTGGGCCATTGGTTTCCTTGGAGTTTAGTTTTCTAAGTTTTTGTGCACTCTGGACAATAGAGCTCTATCAGATATGTGGTTAGTGAAGATTTTCTCCCATTCTGTGGGTTGCCTTTGAGCTCATGTTACAATCTCTTTATCTAAACAGAAGTTCTGTAATTTCACAAGGTCCCAACTGTTGAGAGTTGGTAGCAGTGATTGTGCCATTGGATGTCTGTTTAGGAAACATTGGCCTAGCCAAATCAGCTCGAGGGGGTTCCCTATCCTTTCAACTATGGTTTTTAAAGTCTCTGGCCTGATATCAAGGTCCTTGACCCATTTGGAAGTCTTGTACATGGTGACAAGTACGGGTCCAGCTTTAATCTTCTGCATGTGGAGATCCAGTTTTGCCAGCACCATTTGTTGAAGATGCTGTTCTTTTTCCATTGGATTCTTTGGGCCCCTTTGTCAAAGACCAAATGGCTGTATTTTTGTGGGCTTATATCTGGGTCTTCAACCCTTATCCATTGATCTGTGTGTCTATTTTGGAGGCAGTACCAGGCTGTTTTTACAACTATGGATTTGTAGTATAGACTAAGTTTTGGTATGGTAATACTTCCAGCAGTGTTTTTGTTACTCAGGATTGTCTTTGCTATCCTGCGTCTTTTGTGCCTCCATATGAATTTTGAGATTGTTTGGTCAACTTATTTGAAGAATTGCTTTGGAATTTTAATTGGTATAGCATTGAGTTTGTATATTGCCTTTGGTAGGATGGTCATTTTTACAATGTTGATTCTGCCAATCCAGGAACATGGGAGGTCTTTCCACCTTCTGGTGTTTTCTGCTATTTCTTTCATTAAGGTTTTAAAGTTTTCATTGTAAAGATCTTTTACCTCCTTGGTTAGGTTTATACCAAGGTATTTCATTTTTTTAAGGGTTTATAGTGAATGGGATTGTTTCTCTCAAGGCTTTTTCACTTCTTTCATTCTGGTAATATAGGAAGGCCTCTCATTTTTGCACATTTATTTTGTATCCTGCCACCCTGCTTGAACTTCTCAATTAGTTCCAGGAGCTTCCTGGTGAAGTTCGGGGATCACTCAGGTATAAGATTATGTCATCTGCAAATAGAGATAACTTGACTTCTTCCTTGCCGATTTGAATCACTTTTATGTCCTTTTCTTGTCTTATGTCTTCAGCTAAGACTTCAAGTACAATATTGAATAGAAGTCATGAGAGTGGACAGCCTTGTCTAGTTCCTGATCGAAGTGGGAATGCTTCCAATTGTTCCCCATTGAGCATAATCCTTGTTGTGGGCTTGTTGTATGCAGCTCTGATTATATTGATGAAGGTTCCTTCCATTCCTACTGTCTCTAGCGTTTTGATCATAAAAGGCTGTTGGATCTTGTGAAAAGCTTTTTCTGAATCTATCGAGAGTATCATGTGGTCTTGAAATTGGTCTGGTTTACATGATGAATTACATTTATTGATTTGCGTATGTTGAACCAACCTTGTGTGCCAGGGATGAAGCCTACTTGGTCCTCGTGAGTGATCTTTGTAACATGTTTTTGAATCCGATTTGCTAAGACTTTGTTGAGAATCTTTTCGTCTGTGTTCATCATAGAGATCGGCCTATAGTTTTCTTTTTAAGTGAATCTTTATAAGGTTTTGAGATTAAAACGATATTAGCTTCATAGAAGGAATTTGGTAGAGTTCCTTCCTTTGCTATTTGATGGAACAGTTTAAGGAGTATTGGTGTTATTAACTCCTTAAATGTCTGGTAGAACTCTGTGCTGAATCCATCTGGTCCAGGACATATTTTGGTGGGAAGATTCAAGATTACTTCCTCAATTTCCTTATATGTTATAGGACTATTTGAATAAGTCACAACTTCCTGATTCAAGTTAGGTAAGTTGTGTTTCTTAGAAATTCATCCATTTCTTTTGTGTTGCCAAATTTCACAGAGTATAAGTTTTTGAAATATGACAATATAATTCTCTTGATTTCTTGGAAATCAGTAATGATTACTTCATGTTCATTTCTAATTTTGTTAATTTGGGTTTTCTCTCTCTTGCTTTTGGTTAATTTAGCTAGGGCTGTATCAATCTTATTGATTTTTTCAAAGAACCAGCTTGTTGACTGGTTGATTTTTTCTATTGTTTTCTTAATCTCGATTTCAATTATTTCTCCCCTTATTTTGCTAATCTCCTCTCTTCTACTACTTTTAGAATCAGATTGCTCTAGTTTCTCTAAAGCTTTAAGCTGCATTGTTAAGTTATTTATTTTTGATGTTTCCATTTTTTTGATGTAGGCATTAAGAGCTATGAACTTACCTCTTAGAACAGCTTTCATTGTGTCCCAGAGATTTTGGTAAGTTGTATTTTCTTTTTTTTTTTCAGGAAACAAGGGTTTTATTTTGCTTATGACTGTGTAGTTACAGCCAGTTGCCAAACTTGGCAGAGAGGGCACACCAACCCCAAGGGATGAGAGACCTGGGCACACCAAAGTCAAGGGACTTCAGGAGAGGGACAGTTTTCACCTGACCAGCATGTCTAGAAGTATCCAGATAGTTGCCAGATCTTTTAACTAGTTCCCCTACCTTATTCACCTGTCAAGGGACTAGTCTCAGTCACCATAAGCTCAGCCTTCCAATCAATTAGACAATCTCATGCTGGCTTGCTTGAAGCCTTAAAATATGCCCAGAATTGGAACCCTCTACCATTAAATTGACACTTGTATCTCACTATGACATAATACATACCATAACATTTGTTTAGATGCACAGAGAGAAAAATACAGGTTCATTTTTTGGATTTGAGTAAGAATTGCAAACCATATGAACAATTATTGAAGATAAAGTATTTTATCTTTTGCTTCTTATGTGAGCTTCCCAATCCAACTGGCTGTGGCTAAAGAAGCAAGTGTTAGCTTTGCATAGTCCTTCAGGAAAGGATGAGGCCTCATGGTCCCTCCCATGTGCATGATGAAATGCTGGCCAATTCCACTCTATGCAGGTCCCAAACCTGAGGAGAGTGTGTCAATAAGATGTCTATGTCTTAACTGGAAGATATGCAATTACTTCACTTGATGAGAATAAATGACAATCAAGTGCTCAGCCCTAAGGAGGTTATTTACATCACCTAAATCTGAGAAATCATGGGAGAAAAAGGTCCATAAAGATAGTCATATTTGACGATAGAGAAAAGGGCAGGAGGAAGACATGGCAACTGCACTCATGAACTCACACAGCTGTAGTATCCTACTTATGACCAGGGCCAGATAAAGCCAGTTAACATTTCAACATGGAAGAACATCTCCACCACAGCTTTGTATTTGGCATATCAGTTATATCCTGTTGTGGCAGGCAAGTTATCCATTCCGAATTTCCTCTTTGGTAATTGTATTTTCATTATCATTCGCTTTCAGGCAAATCTGAATTTCCCTTTTAATTTCTTCCTGAATCCAGTTCTCATTCAGCATCATATTTTTTAGTTTCCAGGAGTTAGTGTATTTTCTCTTGTTTGTTGCGTTGTGGATGTCCAGCTTTAGCCCGTGGTGGTCTGACAGGGCACAGGTTAGAATTTCAAAATTTTTGTATATGTGTAGATTCGTTTTGTGGCCCAATATTTGTTCTATTTTGGAGAAAGTTCCGTGTGCTGCTGAGAAAAATGTGTATTCTTTTGTGCGTGGGTGAAAAGTTTGATAGAGGTCTGTAAGGTCCATTTCTTTAAGGGTTGATTTTAGTCCAAAGTGTCTCTGTTAAGCTTTTGACCTGTTGATTTATCCCATGTTGAGAGACTGGTGTTGTAGTCCTCAAGAATTATCATTTGGGGGTTGATTTCTTAATTTAGACACTGTAGTGTTTTCTTAATGAATGTGGAGGGGCTCATATTGGGTGCATATATGTTCAGTATTGTGAAGTCTTCCTGGTGAATTGTACCTGTGACTAAAATGTAGTTTCCATCCGTGTCTCTTATAATTTTCTTTGGTTTGAAGTCCACTTTGTCTGATAGCATAATGGCTACCCTTGCCTGTTTCCTGGTTCCATAAGCTTAAAGAATTTTTGACTAGTCTTCTAATTTTAGAATGTGCCAGTCTTTTGTGCTGAGATTTGTTTCCTGTAGGCAGCTGATGGATGTGTTGTGATTGCTAATTCATGTTTGTAATTTGTGTCTTTTGATTGTTGAGTTAATTCCATTGATATTTAGTGTTATAATGGCAGAAATTAATTTTAATTTCTGACCCTTTTTTTGTTAGTGCCTTTCATAAGTGTATTATTTGGCTTTGTAGGATTGGGTGGTTTTGTACTTCACTTCTGTGTTCCTAGATAGGCTTGTTCTTTTCCTCAAGCCTGAGTATCTTTTCTAACATTTTTTGAGGCCTGGTTTGGTAGACATTTAAGCATTCAAGTTGTCCTTATGCTGGAAAACGTCTCTTTCTCTTTCGATCATGACGGATAGCTTTGCCAAGTATATCAGCCTGTGTTGACTGTTTTGCTAATTCAATACTTGAATGTATGTCTCTCCAAGCTCTTCTTGCTTTTACTGTTTCCACTGAAAAATCATTTGTTATTTTAATAGGTTTACCTTTAAAAGTGAGTTGTTTTTTCCATTGAAACTCTCAAAACATTTTCTTTGCCTTCTATGTGGACTACTTTGCTATTGTTTGCCATGGAGAGTTTCTATTTTGGTCATCTCTATTTGGGGTGCGGAATGCCTCTTCTATTTGAATGGGCATCTCTTCCTTTAGCTGTAGAAAGTTCTTCTTTATGATAATTTGAAATTTTTCCTCAGGTGCGTTATTTTGGGATTTTTCTTCTGCTATACCACAAATGCTCATGTTAGGCTTCTCTAAGGTGTTCCATAACACCTTGAATATTCTGCTCAAGTATCTTTTTGGCTTTAACAAGCTCTTCCATTGACCTGGTTAATTCTTCCACTTTGTATTCAAGATCTGCTTGAAACCTTTTTACCTTTTCTTTGCAGTATTTTTGTTTCTTGAACTGTTTTTCTTAACTCCTCCAAGTGTCTGTTGTGTTCCTGTTTAAAGTGGTTGGTGCAGGTTATTTAACTACTCCTGGATTTCCTCTTTCATAGTATTGATCATGGTAGTGATCATGCTTTGAAAATCATTATCTTGGGCCTGGCTTTCTTGGCGATTTTCTGTTTTTGTTCTGGTTGGAATCTATCATTATTGGGTTAGTTCTTTTGGTGGCAGTTTTGTTTTCTTGCGTTTTGTTTCTCATGGATTTGCACTTTGGCTTGGGCATTGCTGTTTTGTCTCTTAAGACCTTCCATTTTCTGTGTGTTTTTGACTGAACTGATTGAGTTGGCATTACTAGTCTCAGGCAGTTATTACTAGTGTTTGCCTTGGAGTTGGGTACATCTTTCTGTTGTTATTGTTATTTCCTAGATGGGGCTATTAGACTGTTAGTATATCAATTAAGTCATGTTTAGTGGACAGGGGGGTGAATATTAGTATGGGAGTGTACTTTTATTATTTAGTACTTTGGTGATGTGTGAGGGTGATATGTGAATCCCTGAAGTTGTATATATTTTGGGTGTGGCTATATGGAAAAGTTAATAAACAGTGATTAATAATTGACAGGAACAGGATGGTAAAAAGGGCTTACTTATTCTTGGGCTGGATGTCAATAATTTCTCTCATGTGACAGGATGATTCTATAGGACTTCAGATGTATGGCCTTTGTCCCCTAGAGCTTCATTTGGGCTCTGTCGAATTATGAGGAGGAATGTGTCCTCTCTGAGCCATGACTATCCTGGGCTGGCCAAAAAGGCAGAGTTGCTGATGACTGGACACTTCACCTGGGACCTGGGGTGTGACCTAGTGGCCCTACCTAACCCGGAGCAGGCTGGGTGCTGCTTTGGCTGGCTGGTGGGAGGAGCTGGGACGAACTGGTGACCTGGGGCCTGGTGGGATTTACCTGAGAAGCAGGATCACCACAAGAATCCTGGGCAGGTGGGTGGAAATTGCAAAGGGGCTGATGGTGATTGCCCATTCTTCACCTGTGATCTGATGAATTTTATTTAAAGTATGGTACAGATATACTTATGAATTTCTCAGAAAAAGGAAAACAAGGGAGCCTAAAAGTGTTAATAAAGCTATGTGCTGAGATGGAAAGGCTCAGTGATAGGAAGGATATTGCCATTCCTCAGATTCAGGTAGTGTCCACACATTTACAATCAGCCATTCACCACAGTACAGAAGAAAATCCATGGGTGGGAAGAGCAGTCACCTCTGTTCCCAAGGTGGGTTTTCTCTGTCTACAGGGACCTTAACTGGCTCTCTTTCTCTAGCTTTTTTTTTCAAACTTCTATTTGAACTATTGGTGACATATTATCTTAAAAATACTCACAAACACCATATACATACATCTGTGTATATATTTGAAGATTAAAGTTAATCTAGATAAGTGTTAAATTCATATTCTTTTTTAATTACACAAATTCTTTGCCTAATCATATAAGCTGAATAGATATTCCTGCTTCCCTTCCTCCCTCACCCATCCCCATTGTCCCCCATTGCACTATATTCCACTTCCCCCATTCCTTCTCACTCCCTTCCTCACTTCCCATTTACAGGTCCCTCTTTCTTCCTCCCTCCCATTCCCTGGAGCATCTGATTATGTGGGTGCTGAACCTCCCTCTGAGTCTTACACCAGTGAGTGTTCAGGGCTCTGTTGCATAGCCCTGGGCTTCATCTTGAATTTCCCACTAGCGTGGGAGCTCTACAATGATTGTTTAACCCCTTGCCTCTAAGGATCCTACTGCTGGAAGACTTCTCCCCTGTGATCTATGCTGCGCTTTGTTGTTTTAACATGTCATCCATTGTGCAGGTCAAGCACATTCAGTGACATATATCCTGCCGACTGCAGCCATGACTTGGGTGGAGTATCTTACATAGTGTTGGTCCTCCCCTTCTTTAGGCTCTTTCAATCTTGTCATCCCTTCATCCTCAAGGTTCCCGGAACTTTATGATGGAGAGAAATTAGGCCGGTCTGGATCCAAGTGACATTTAGGGCCTTTGGTGTTCTAAATTATGGCTTGTTATTATTTTCAGTGTTGCTGTTCCTGCACTGCCCTAGACTGCATCCTGATTGGTATTGAAGGTCACCTCCTAATCAAAGATAAAAGACTGTGTAAACAAATATCTCAATATAAGAAGAGACTCAAATGTAAATGGAAGAATAGGAGTAGGAAAAAGCAGTGAGAGGGGTCAATCTCCCATTGCCAGTTGGTTACCATCTATCTACAGGTCCCTATATCTCCCCCAATTGGAGAGATCCAATCCTGCAGTCCCAAGTGATCAGGAATATAAGTGAGAGTGAACTGAACCACATGTTTTATTACTTACATGCAATATATGTGGCCTAATTTCTCTGTTGAAGCATAATCCCCTATCTTCTCTCTTTTAAGGTCCTCATTCCCCTTCCCTCTTATTTATATTCCTTTTTGATTGCAGTGGATATTTCTAATATTTACCTTTAAATATGTCATTAAGTGAGTTTGAAACTAGGATGCACTTATTAAAGAGTACATACATTGTCTAATTTTCAGTGTGTCTGGGATACTTCACTCAGTATAACTTTTTCTAATTCCATTCATTTCCCAGAAATTTCACTAATTCGTCTTTTTTTGGTGGCTGAGTAGTATTCCATTATATAAAAAAGTATCTCAACTTCATTATGCATTCACCAACTGTTGGGCATTTGAATTGATTAAATCACTTTGCTATTGTAAATAGAGCTGCAATGAACATGGCTGTGCTCCAGTCACTGCAGTAAATTGCTGCATTTTGGGGGATTATTCCCAGTAGTGGTAAAGGAGGATTATATGGAATTTCAATCCATTCAAGGGAATTCCATACTCTTTCTTTTTTTAATATTTATTTTTTATTTTCCCGCTCATACAAACATAATAGGTACCCCAGTCTCCTACCTTCACTACTCTCCACTCCCCTTGCACTCTCCCTCCTTATCCCCTACGTTTCACCCCCTGCTTTGTCCTGGTGCCTTCCTCTCCCCCCAGTCTCTGGAGCATCCTTCAGTGTGAATGTCAAACTTGTCTCTGCGTCCTCCATGCTAATGAGGTGTAAGGACACAGTAGCATTGCTACTGAGTCATACTCTTTCGAATAGGGTTTTCATAACCTCTGGCATAATACTAAGGTCCTTGATCCATTTGGAATTATTTTTGTGCATGGTGACAAGTACAGGTCCAGTTTTAATCTTTTGCATGTGGATATCCAGTTTCACCAGTACCAATTGTTGAAAATACTGTTCATTTTCCATTGAATTTTTGTGGCCCTTTGTCAAAGATAAAATGGCTATAATTCTGTGTGCTTCTATCTGGGCCTTCAACCCTTATCCATTGATACATGCATCTATTTTGGAGCCAGTACCCATTTATTTTTATTACTATGGATTTGTGGTATAGATTAAAGTTTTGTATGATGATACCTTCAGCAGCACTTTAGTTACTCAAGATTGTTATTGTAATCCTGGGCCTCTTGTGCTTCTGTTGATATTGTTTGATCAATTCATTTAAATAATGGCTTTGGGAATTTGAATCTGTATATTCCTTCTGATGGGAATGATCATTTTTATTATGTTAAGTCTGCCAATCCAGCTGCATAGGAGGTATTTCCACCTTCTGGAATCTTCTGTAATTTCATTCTTTGGGGTTTTAAAGTTTTCATTATAAAGGTCTCTCACTTTCTTGGTGGAATTTATACCAAGGTATTTCTTTTTTAGGGGCTATAGTAGATGGTTTGTTTCTCTTAGAACTTTTTATTATTTTCATCTTTGATGTATAGGAAGGCCACTGATTTTGCACATTTATTTTGTGACCTGCCACTCTGCTAAACTTCTGTATTAGTTCCAGCAGTTTCCTGGTGCAATTTTTAGGATCTCTCATTTATGTGAGGTCATATCATCTGCAAATAGAGATATGTTTACTTCCTTTTTTCTGCTTTGAATCCATTTTATCTCCCTCACTTCTCTTATGTCTCTAGCTAAGACTTCACATACAATATTGAATAGCAGTGGTAAGCATGGTTAATAATGTTAAGTTCCTGATCTAAGTGGGAATGCTTCAAATTTTTCACAGTTAAGTAAAATCCTTGATATTGGCTTGTTGTATACAGCTTACGTTATGTCGATATAAGTTCCTTCAATTCCAACTGTTGCTAGGGTCTTGATCATAAAAGGATGTGGGTTCTTGTCAAAAGCTTTTTCTGCATATATGGATGGTATGATATGGTCTTAGACTTTGACAGGTTTCTATGATGGATTATATTTATTGACTTGCGTATGTTGAAACAACCTTCTGAATCTGGGTCGAAACCTACTGGATGACAGTGAATGATATTTTTGATATGTTTTTGAATCTGATTTGCTAAGATTTTCTTGTTTTGTATTTATATTCATCAAAGAGATTAGCCTATAGGTTTTGGGATTAGTATGATATTAATTTTGGAGAAAGAATTTGGAAGTGTACCTTCCTTTGCTATTTCATGAAATAGTTTAAAGAGTAGTGGTGTTGGTTGTTCTCAAATGTTTGATAGAATTCTGTGCTGAATAACTCTGATCCAAGGCATAATTTTGTAGGAAGATTGGAGATTATTTTGTCAATTTCTTCATCTGTTATAGGAATACTTACATAATGGAAAACTTCCATATTCAATTAAGTAAGTTGTGCTTAGTCAAGAATTTATCCATTTCTTTTGTGTTATCAAATTTCACCATTTGTAAGTTTTTGAAATATCACCTTAAAATTCTCTGTATTTCTTGGGTATACATTGTGATAATTCCATTTTCATCACAAATTTTGTTCATTTTAGGATTTCCCTATCTTTATTTTGGTAAATTTAGCTAGAGGTCTATCAATCTTATTGGTTTTTTCAAAGAACCAGCTTTTTGAGTGGTAGATTCTTTGTATCGTTTTTCTTCTTTTCTACTGCTTTTGGGATTGGGTTGATCTTGTGTCTCTAAAGTTTTTTTTTAATTTTTTAAATTAATAATTATTTATTTTTTCGGCTCATCGAAACTTAATATGTACACCGGTCCCCTCCCTTCCTCCACACCTCCCTGGACACCCTTGCTCCCTCCCCCCTTTTCCCCTTCCTTCCCCCCTCCCTTTCTCCCAGTGCTCCCTACTCCCATCCCTGGAGCATTCTTTAATGTGTATGTCAAACTTTCCTCTGGATCCTCCTCTCTGATTAGGTTGTAAGGACTCAGTGGCATTTCCTAGAACTCTTTCTTGTGTTCCCCTTAAGTATAGGACCACTATTGTGGTTGTTAATCCCTAGCTTCTAAGGATCCTAGTGCCTTTAATCCATGCGATACTTTGAGGGGTCAATGATATGTTGGTAACTGAACAGATCATCCAAAGTCCTATTGTGATTAGTTCAGCCCTAGCTTGTGTGAGGTATCTTGCATATCATTGCTCCTCCCCATCTTTAGGCTCTTACAATCTTCCCACCCCTTCTTCTGCAAATTTCCCTGAGCTTTAGACTGGGAAAAGATTAGTCAGGCCTGATTCCAAGTCGTTGATACAGAGTGTCTGATTTTCTGAATTATGGTTTGTTGATTTTTTTTTCAGTTTTGCTGCTCCTGCAACTGCCCTTTGGTCCATCCTGATGGTAATTGGATGTCACCCCCTGGCCAGATATAAAAAGCTGTTAAAATAGAGTCTTATCATAAGAATAGATTCAAAAGTAGATGGAATGAGAATAGGAGACCGTGACGGGGAGGTGGGTCAGTCTCCCATTTACAAAATGGTTACCTTCTATCTGCCAGACTGTATGCTCTCCCTTTCTAGTAAGATCATATCCCATTAATTGCAAGTGACCAGGAAGGGAAGTCTGCAAGCGTAAACAGATGTCTCATTACTTACTTGCAGTCTTCATGGTGGCCTATTATCTCTGCTGTAGAATGATCCCCTCTCTCCTTGTTTCTGGAGAGTCCCTCCTTCCCATTACCTCCTGTTTATAATCTTTGCAATTACAGAAGGTATTGCAGAGCTTATCTTTCAGTGTGTCTCTAAGTGGGTTTGGTACTAGGATCCACCTATTTGGGAGTACATATGGCATTTCATTTTCTCTGTCTGGGATACTTCACTCAATATAATTTTTTCTAATTCCATTCATTTCCCTGCAAATTTCATTAATTCATCATTTTTGATAGCTGAGTAGTATTCAACTGTATATATGTACCATATTTTCCTTATCCACTTATCAAATGTTGGACATTTGGGTTAATTCCATGACTTTGCTATTGTAAACAGTGCTGCTATGAACATGGTCGTGCTTGTGCTATCAAGGTGAATTTTTGCTATATGGGGGATTATTCCCAAAAGTGGAATAGCAGGGTCATATGGCATTTCAATCTTTAACTTTTTTAGGAATCACCAGATGGCTTGCCAGAGAGGTTGTATGAGCTTGTATTCCCACCAGCAATGTAGGAGAGTTCCCTGCTCACCATATCCTCTCCAGCATTTGGTGGTGTTTGTATTGTGGTTTTTTGCCATCCTGACTGGGATGAGATGATATCTCAGGGAGGTTTTGATTTGCATTTTCCTGATGGCTAAGGATGCAGAGCATTTTTTAAGATATTTGTTAGACATTTCAATTTTGTCCCTAGCAAAGTTTTTTTAAACTTCCAAGGTCCATTTTTTAATGGACCATTTGTTTCCTTGGTGTTTAGTTTTCTAAGTTCTTTGTGCACTCTGGATAATAGAGCTCTATCAGATATGTGGTTAATGAAGATTTTCTCCCATTCCATGGGTTGCATTTGTGCTCGAGTTACAGTTTCTTTGTCTGAACAGAAGCTCTTTAATTTTATAAGATCCCATTTGTTGAGTGTTGGCTGTATTGACTGCGCTGTTGGATTCCCGATTAGGAACTGTTGGCCTAGTCCAATCAGCCAGGGAATTCCCTACCATTTCAACAAAGGTTTTAATAGTCTCTGGCCTTATATTTTGGTCCTTGATGCATTTGGAATTAAGTCTTGAACATGGTGACAAGTACGGGTTGAGTTTTAATCTTCTGCATGTGGACATCCAGTTTTGCAGCACCATTTGTTGAAGATGCTGTTCTTTTCCCATTGGATTTTTTGGGCCCCCTTGTCAAAGATCAGATGGCTGTAATTGTGTGGGCTTTTATCTGGGTATTCAACCCTTATCCATTAATGTGTGTGTCTAGGTTGGAGCCAGTACTATACTGTTTTAATAACTACAGATTTATAATATAGAATAAGGTTTGGTATGGTGATACCTCCAGCAATGTTTTTGTTATTCAGGATTGTCTTTGCTATCCTGGGTCTTTTGTGGCTCCATATGAATTTGGAGATTGTTTGGTCAACTTCTTTGAAGATTTGCTTTGGGATTTTGACTGTTATAGCATTGAATCTGTGTATTGCCTTTGGTAGGATGGTCATTTTTATGATAGTGATTCTGCCAATCCAGGAACATGGGGGGTCCTTCCACCTAGTGGTGTCTTCTGCAATTTCTTTCTTTTTTTTTCAATTTCAGAATACTCTTTAATGAATAGGAAGATAAATGGCTACATGAATACTAATGTGCTGCCAGGCTTTTCTTGCAGGGTTTTTCATTTCTTTCATTCTGGGCATATTGGAAGGCCACTGATTTTTGTATGTTTATTTTGTATCCTGCCACCCTGCCGAATTCCTGTATGAGTCACAGGAGCTTCCTGGTGGAGCTTTCAGGAAAACTCAGGTATATGATCATGTCCACCTTCAAATGAAGATAACTTGACTTCTTCCTTGCTGATTTGAATCCTTTTTATCTCCCTCTCTTGTCTTATGGCCCCTACTAAAACTTCAAGTACAATATTGAATAGAAGTGGTGAGAGTGGATAGCCTTGTCTAATCCCTGATCGAAGTGGGAATGCTTCAAGTCTTTCTCCATTGAGTATGATACTTGCCATAGGCTTGTTGTATACAGCTTTTATTATATTGAAAAAGGTTCATTCCATTCCAAACATCTCTAAGGTTTTGATCATAAAGGGTTGTTGGATCTTTTCAAAAGCTTTTTCTGCATCTATTGAGAGTATCATGTGGTTTTGGATTTTGGACTGGTTTATATGGTGAATTACATTTACTGATTTGTGTATGTTGAACCAACCTTGTGTGCTTGGGATAAAGCCTACTTGATCTCCGTGAATGATCTTTTTGATATGTTTTTGAATCCAATTTGCTAAGACTTTGTTGAGAATTTTGCATCTGTGTTCATCAGAGAGATTAGCCTATAGTTTTCTTTTTTAAGTGTACCTTTATTAGGTTTATGGATTAAAACGATATTAGCTTCATAGAAAGACTTTGGTAGTGTTCCTTCCTTTGCTATTTGATGGAACAGTTTAAGGAGTATTGATGTTATTATCTCCTTAAATGTCTGGTAGACCTCTGTCCTGACTCCTTCTGGTCCAGGACATTTTTTGGTGGGAAGATTACTTCATTGATTTGCTCATATGTTTTAGGACTATTTAAATGATTCAAAACTTCCTGATTCAATTTAGGTAAGTTATGCTTACTTATGAATTCATCCATTTCTTTTGTGTTGTCAAATTTCACAGAGTATAAGTTTTTGAAATATGACAATATAATTCTCTGAATTTCTTGGGTATCAGTAGTGATAACTCCATTTTTATTTCTAATTTTGTTAATTTGGGTTTTCTCTCTCTTGCTTTTGGTTAATTTAGCTAGGGGTGTATCAATCTTTCTGATTTTTTCAAAGAACCAGCTTTTTGACTGGTTAATTCTTTGTATCATTTTCCTAATCTCATTGCGGATATTTCTCCCCTGATTTTGCTAATCTCTTCTCTTCTACTTCTTTTGGGATCGTATTGCTCTAGTTTCTCTAAAGCTTTAGGCTGCATTGTTAAGTTATTTATTTGTGATATTTCTTTTTTTTGATATAAGTATTAAGAATATGAACTTACCTCTTAGGACAGTTTTCATTGTGTCAAAAAGATTTTCATAAATTGTTCATTATTGTTCTCTTCCAGGAAATCTTTTATTTCCTTTGTAAGATCTTCCTGAATCCAATTCTCATTCAGCATCATAGTGTTTAGTTCAGTGTATTTTCTGTTGTTTCTTCTGTTGCGAGTGTCAATCTTTAGACCATGGCCGGCTGCTAGGTTAGAGGCCAGAAATTCAACTTTCCTGTATATGTGGACATTTGTTTTGTGGCCCAGAGAGTCCAGAGTTTTGTGGCTCTCTGTTTTGGAGAAAGTTCCATGTGGCGCTAAGAAAAATGTGTATTCTTTCTGCATGGATGAAAAGTTTGATAGAGATCTGAAAGGTCCATTTCAGTAAAAGTTTGATTAAGTTCCAATGTGGCTCTGTTAAGTCTTTAACCTTTTGATCTATCCCATGCTGAGAGCGCAGTGTTGAAATCCACAAGAATTATCATTTGGGGATTGGTTTCTTGTTTTAGACGCTGCAGTGTTGGCTTAATGAATGTGGAGGAGTCCGTATTAGGTGCATATATGTTCAGTATTGTGAAGTCTTCCTGGTGAATTGTACCTGTGACTGAAATGTAGTATCCATCTGTGTCTCTTATAATTTTTTTTTAGGTTGAAGTCCACTTTGTCCAATAGCATAATATCTACCCCTGCCTGTTTCCTGGTTCCATTAGCTTGCAGAATTTTGGACAAGGCTTTAATTTTAGAATGTACTTGTCTTTTGTGGTGAGATGAATTTCCTAGCAGGCATCAGATTGATGGGTTGTGATTTTTAACCCAAACTTGTAACCTGTGTCTCTTGATTGGTGAGTTAATTCCATTGACATTTAATGTTATAATGAGAAAGTACTTTTAATTCCTGACATTTTTTGTCTTTAGTGGCTTCCATAAGTGTATTATTTAACTTGTAGGTTTTGGTGGTATTGTACTTTCCTTTTGTCCTCCTGGATATGATTGTTCTTATCTTCAAGCTGGAGTATCTTTTCTAGCACTTTTTTTTTCCCAAAGACCAATCATTGTTCTTCATCCATGGACCTGGGTTCTAACTGTGAAAATTCTTTAGCATCTATTAGAATTTTCATTTTTGGCTTTAGTTAGACTTAAGATGCTATACTGACAGGATGGAGCCAAGGGCAGTGCAGGAAGAGCAAAACTGAAAACAACAACAAACCATTATTCAGAACACCAGAGATCCTGCATTAATCACCTGGAACCAGACCAGCCAAATTTCCCCCCATCCTAAAGCTCAGGGAACATTGAGGAAGAGGGGACGGCAAGATTATAATAGCCGAAAGATGAGGTGGTCAAACAATATGTGAGATAATCCATACAAGTTAGGGCTGCAGTAGCCATAATCACACTTTGCATGATCTGTGAAATGACTGACATGTCAATGACCTCCCAAAGTCTTTTTCTAGCACTTTTTGAAGGCCTGGTTTGGTGGACATGTATCCCTTAACGTTGTCTTTGTGCTGGACAATTTTTCTTTCTCCCTCAATCATGACAGATAGTTTTGCAGGGTATATCAGCCTGGGTTGACATTTTTGCTCATTCAATACTTGGCGTATGTCTCTCCAAGCTCTTCTTGCTTTTACTGTTTCCATTGAGAAGTCATTTGTTATTTTAGTAGGTTCACCTTTAAAAGTGACTTTTTTTTCCCTTGAAACTCTCAGCACCATTTCTTTGTCTTGAATGTGGAGGGTTTTAACTGTTATTTGCTGTGGTGATTTTCTATTTTGGTTGTATCTGTTTGGGGTGCGGAATGCCTGTTGTATTTAGATGGGTCTCTCTTTTTTTAGATGAGGAAAGTTTTCCTTGATGATAGTCTAAAAATTTCCTCAGATATGGTATTTTGTGATTCTTGCTCTGGTAGTCCATGAATACACATGTTAAGCTTCTTCAGGGTGTCCCATAACTCTTGAATATTTCTCTCAAGTATCTTTTTGGCTTTAACAACCTCTTTCATTGAGTTGGTTAATATTCCTACTTTGTCTTCAAGATCTGAAATTCTATTTTGTGCTTTGTTTGTTCTCTGTTAAGTTCTGGGTTGTCTAACTTGCTTTTTAGTTCAGTTTAATTTAAGTCCTCCTGAATTTCCTTTTTTATAGTATTGATCATGGTAATGATCATGCTTTGAAAGTCATTATGTTGGGTCAGGCTGTCTTGGCTATTTTCTGTGGATTTGTTCTGGTTGGAGTCTATTATTACAGGGTTAATTATTTCGGTGGGAGATTTGTTTTCTTGAGTTTTGTTTCTCATGGATTTGCACTTTGACGTCGGCATTATTGTTTTATCTCTTAAGACTTTCTTTCAATGTCTGCTTTCAATTGTTTTTGACTGAACAGATTTAGTTGGTATCACTATCTTTGGGCAGTAATAATAGTGTTTGCCTTGGTGTTGGTTAAACTTGTTATTGTTATTTCCTAGATGAGGCTATTAGACCATTAGTACAGGAGGTGAATGAGGGTGAATATTAGTATGGTAGTGCACTTTTACATTTTCATACCTCGTTGATATGTGAGGGTGAGTGGTATTGTCTCTGAAGTTATAAATGTTTTGGGGGTGTCTATATGGAAAAGTTACTCTATAGTAACTAATAATTGAAAGGAACAGGATGGTAAAAAGGGGGGATTTACTTATCTTTGGGATGGATGTGCAGAATCTCTCCCATGTGATAGGATGAATTTAGATGATTTCAGATGTGTGGCCTTTGTCCCCTAGAGCTTTGCTTGGGTGTTCATCGGATTGTTGAATTTTCATACGCAGTGCATCCTCCCTGGACTGGGGCACAATGTGTACTCGCTGGACTGTGCCCGACCTGGGTCGCAGTGTGTTCTGGCTGGACCGCTTGCGTCCAGGATGGGGGAGCAAAATGGGCGGAGGTGTTGTGGGCAGGTGCAAGTAACCTGGGGACCTGGAGTGTGGCCCAGGGGTTCTCCCCCACTTGGGGCAGCACCTGCTCCAACTGCCTGGTGGGGGGATCTGGGACCAGTGGGTTACCTGGGCTTTGGAGTTGAACAGGGGGTGCTTACCTGGGGCTCAGTGTGTCCTGGCTGGACTGCTCGCGTCCAGGCTGATTAAGCAAAAGGGAAGTCTCTAAAGCTTTAAGCCCATTTATAGTTATTTATTTGCGATGTTTCTATTTTTTTGATATTGACATTGAGAGCTATAATGTTACCTCTTAGGAGAGCTTTCATTGTGTCACAGATTTTGATATGTTCTATTTTTACTATCATTTACTTCTAGGGAATCTTGAATTTCCTTTATAATTACTTACTGAACCCATTTCTCATAGTGTTTATTTTCAAAGGGTTAATGTATTTTCTGCTGTTTTTTGTGTTGTGGATGTCAAGCATTAGACCATAGTGGTCTGACAGGGTACAAGTTATAATTTCAACTTCCCTGTGTATGTTAACATTTGTTTTGTGTTCTAGTATGTGATCTGTTATGGAGAAAGTTACATGAGATGTTGAGAAAAATGTGTATTTCTTAGTGCTTGGATGTAAGGTTCTATAGAGATCTGTAAGGTCCATTGCAGAAAGCGTTTGGTTTAATTATAACGTGTCTCTTTTGAGTTTTTGGCCTCTTGATCTATCCCATATTGAGAATGTGGTATTGATATCCCTGAGGTTAATCCCTTAGTGATTGATTTCTTATTTTACACGATGTAGTGTTTGCTTAATGAAAGTGAAGGAGCCCATATTAGTTGCGTATATGCTCAATACTGTGAAGTCTTCCTGGTGCATTGTTCATGTGACTGAGGTCTCTTATGATTTTCATTGGCTTGAAGTCTACTTTGTCGGATATCATCATTGCTACCCCTACTTCTTTTCTGGTTCCATTAACATAAAGAATTTTTGAAAAGCCTTTTACTTTTAGAATGTGCCTAACTTTTGTGATGACACATTTTTCCTGAAGGCACCAGATGTTTAGGTTTTGATTTCTAATCCATGTTTGTAACCTGCATCTTTTTTTTTCCCATACGAACATGTTCTTTTTTTTTATTCTTTGAGTGCATTCAGGCATATCATATCATATCATATACCATATATATTATATCATATATCAAATAATATCATATCATATCATATATCATATCATAGCACATCACGTCACATCATATCACATCATATCACAACATATCATATCATACCATCCCACAAATTTAAGTAGTTTTCACTCCATATTAGCCACTCTCATCCATTTCCTCTTCCCATAGAACCTTCTTCCTGGTGCCAGTCATTCTTCTACTTTCATATCCTTTTTTTAATTTTTATTATTTCTGCTCATACAAACTTATTATGTACACTTGGTTCCCTCCCTCCCTCTTCCTCCCTGCTAACCCCCTGCTCCGCCTCCCCTCTCCTCTCCCTCCCCATCCCACAGTGCCTCCCCCCCAATCCCCAGAGAATCCTTTAATGTGCATGCCAGACTCTCCTCTGGGCCCTCCTCTCTGATGACGTACAAGGACCCAGTGGACGTTTCCCTGAACCCTTTCCTGTGTTCCCCTTAAGGATAGGAACACTACTATGGCTGTAAATACCTTGCCTCCAAGGATCTTGATGCTTTTAGCAAATGCTAGACTTTATGGGGTCAATAGTGTGGGGGACATGCGCAGGGCATACACAGTCCAATTATTATTGCTTCGGCCCTAACTTGTGTGGAGTATCTCGCATATCATTGCTCCTCCCATCCTTGTGCTCTTCCAATCTAGGCTGGCCTAGTTGTAGGTTGTTGATATAGAGTCTCTGAAGTTCTGGATTATGGTTTGTTGATTTTCTTTTGCAGTTTTGCTGCTCCTGTAATGCCCTTCACTCCATCCTGATGGGTATTGGATGTCACCCCCTGGCCAGAGACAAAAAGCTGTTAAACTAGAGTCTTGTTATAAAAGCCCATTCAAAGGTAGATGTAATAAAAGTAGGAAACCACAGTAAGGGAGGGGTCAATCACCCATTTGCAAAATGGTTACTTTTTATCTGCCAGACTATATGCCCTTCCCTTCTGGTGAGATCATACCCCCTCAGTTAATAATGATCAGGAAGGAAAGTCTGTGAACTTAACCAGATGTCTCATTACTTGCTTGCAGTCCTTGATGGAGGCCTATTTTCTCTGCTGTAATATGGGCCCCTCTCTCCTTGTTTCTGGTGTGGCCCTCCTACCCCATCCCTCCTGTTCATAATCCTTGCAATTACTGTAGGTATTACAGAGATTTATCGTCGAGTGTCTCTTGGTGGGCTGGGTGGGTTTTGTACTAGAGTCACCTATTAGGGAGTACATATGGTGCTTAATTTTCTGGGTCTGGGATACTTCACTTAATATAATTATTTCTAATAATATCTATTTCCTGGCAAATTCCAGTAATTCATTGTCTTTGATGGCTGAGTAGTACTCCATTGTATAGATGTACAACAGTTTCCTTATCCACTCATCAACTGTTGGACATTTGGGTTGATTCCATGACTTTGCTATTGTAAACAGTGCTGCTATGAACATGGTTGTGCTTCCGCCATCGAGGTGAATTTTTGCAGTATGTGGGGTTATTCCCAAAAGTGGAAGAGCAGGGTCAAATGGCATTTCAATCTTTAATTTCTTTAAGAATCTTCAGACGGCTCACCAGAGTGGTTGTATGAGGCTGCATTCCCACCAGCAATGTAGGAGAGTTCCCCTCTCTCCACATCCTCTCCAGTATTTGTAGTTGCTTGTATTGTGGATTTTTGCCATCCTGACTGGGGTGAGATGATATCTCAGGGAAGTTTTGATTTGCATGTCCGTGATGTCTAAGGAAGTGGAGCATTTTTTAAGATATTTGTTGGACATTTTAATTTCATCCATAGTAAAGTTTCTTTTAAGCTCCCAAGCCCATTTTTTAATTGAGCCATTAGTTTCCTTGGTGTTTAGTTTTCTAAGTTCTTTGTGCACTCTGGATAATAGGGCTCTATCAGATATGTGGTTAGTGAAGATTTTCTCCCATTCTGTGTGTTGCCTTTGAGCTCGAGTTACAGTTTCTTTGTCTGAATAGAAGCTCTTTAATTTCACCAGATCCCAACTGTTGAGAGTTGGTACCTTTTAATTGGTGAGTTAATTCCATTGACATTTAGTATTAAAATGGAGAAATTTCTTTTAATTCTTGACTTTTTTTTGTTCAGTGGCTTCCATAAGTGTATTATTTAGCTTGTAGGTTTTAGTGGAATTGTACTTCCCTTCTGTCTTCCTAGATATGCTTGTTCTTTTCTTCAAGCTTGAGCATCTTTTCTACTATTTTTTGAAAGACTGCTTTGGTGTACTGTTCTTTATGGTGGAAACTTTTTCTTTCACTCTGGATCATGACTGAAAGTTTTGATGGGTATGTCAGCCTGGATTGACATTTGTGCTCATTCAATACTTGAAGTAGTTCTCTCCAAGCTCTACTGGCTTTTACTATTTCCACTAAAAAACTCTTTAGTGATTTCAGTATGTTTACCTTTAAAAGTGACAATTTTTTTTCTCTTGAAACAGTAATTTCGGTTTGTCCTGTATGTTCAATGCTTTTAATATTATTTGCCATGGTGAGTTTCTATTTTGGTTATATATGTTTGGGGTGCTATATGTTTCTCATATTTGGATGGACATTTTGTTCTTTTTTATTTTTTTGTTTATAGTGTATTTTTTGCACTCACAAAAACTTGATAGGTACCCCATTGCCCTCCCTCCCTCCACCCCTCTCTCGATACCTTTGCTCCCTCCCCGCTTTCCCCTTCCTTTCCCCCCTCCTTCCCTTTCTCCCAGTGCCCCCTCCCCCCATTTGTGGAGAATACTTTACTGTGCATGTCAAACTTCCCTCTGGGTCCTCCTTTCTGATGAGGTGTAAGGACTCAGTAGCATTGCCTAGAGCTTTTTCTTGTGTTCCCCTTTAGTATAGGAGCACTATTGTGGCTATTAATCCTTTGCCTCTAAGGATCCTAGTGCGTGTGCTCCATGCTGGACTTTGGGGTGGCAGAGTAAATGATATGTTGGTCATTGCGCAGGTCATGCAAAGTCCTATTATGATTACTTTGGCAAGTGACCAGGATGGAAAGTCTGTGAGCTTAACCAGATGTCTCATTACTTACTTGCAGTACTTGATAGTGGCCTATGTCGTCTGCTGTAGCATGATCCACTCTCTTCTTGTTTATGGTGGGGTCCTCCTTCCCCCTCCCTCTTGTTTGTACTCTGTTTATAAATCCACACACAACCCTGCCCTGGACACTGGAGGTCATCCTGTTTCTCACGTAAATCCCACCAGCTCCCAGGTCACCTGCCTATCCCAGCTCCTCCCACTGGCCAACCTGAGCAGCACCCAGGCTGCCCCAGGCTTGGGTTGGCCAATAGGACATGCCCAGGTCCAAGGTGAAGCATGCCACCATCTACATCTTCCCCTCTGCCCTTTAAGACCACCTGCCCACTCGGGACTTTCATAGTCACCCTGTTTCTCATGTAAATCCCAAGCAGACATTTCTTTAGATATGAAAATATTTTCTTTTATGACAATTTGAAAATTTTCCTCATATATGGTATTTTGGGATACTTGTTCTTGGATTCCATGAATGTGCATATTATGCTTCTTCAAGGTGTCCATCACTCTTGAAATGGCTGTTTTCTTAATGTCTCTTTTTCTTTATGTTCATTCTCATAGAACAATGCTGATAAAAATAGAATTCAATAAAATGTATAGATATTATTTCAATGACATTTCAATAAGCAGAAGCATATGCTACATGGAGATGATATTATCAATACAGCTTTGGGATCACTGATCATGAGGACTTTAAGCATTAGTAATAACAGTTTCTCCCCCTTTTTTACTATGAAAAGGGAGGAATATTTCTTTGTTTATACCACCACGTAAATACACAGTCACAGGCAACATCAAAATGATTGTGGCAATTGGATTGAACATTCTGAACTAGATTTCCCTATGAAATTCAAGTATCATATCAAATAATTATGTGTCTTTAGGTTGGGTTTTTTCTTTATGCGGAGGACCTGGATCCTGACCTGGGTCAACTCCCTGTTCCTCAGGTAAAGCAACTAGACCATACCTCAGGATCCAGGTCATCTGCACACCACAATAGCCACTCTGCTTTTCTGCCCTGGACCAGGACCAGGGCTGATTCTCTGCTCATCAGGTAATCCCCTTAGAACACACCCCAAGCTCCAGGTCATCTGAGTGCCCTACTACAAGCCAGCCTGCCTCTCTGGTACTGAAGAAGGTCTCTCAGCCATGTCATCTGTGCACCCCACTAGTAGCCCTCCCTACTTTCTGGTTCTGGGGAAGGCTTCTAGGCCATGCCCCAAATCCCAGTTTTTCTGTACTCCCCACTAGCCACTCTGCCTTTGTGCCCCTAAACCATATTGGGGCAGAATCCCTGCTCCTCAGAATTCAACAGAGTCCAGTGAAAACCAAAGCAAAGGGCTAGAAGTCAACACCATTCATCTGAGGTCTTCTATAATCATTCCATCACATGGGATAGATTCTTCTCATCCAGCTCTGAGAAAAGCAAACGATTTTTACCATCTCATTCCTCTCAATTATTTAATACTATAGCTTAACATTTCCATACAGCCACCCAAAATCCCATACAACTTCAGGGACTATACCATTCACCCTCACATATGACCAAGGGAGTAAAGCTAAAAAATGCACTAGTATCCTAATCTTCAATCTCTGTCTAATACACTCAACTTAATTGATGTACTAACACTTCAATAGTCTCATCTAGGAAATAACACCAATACCAGACAAGCATACCCAACTGCAAGACAAACTAATTTAACTGCTCAAATGTAGTAATACCATCTAATTCAGTGCAGCTAAAACACACAAAAACAAAAAGAAGCTCCTAAGAGATAAAATAAAAATGTCCAGGTCACAGCACAAATTCATGAGAAACAAAAACCAAGACTAAAACTCTTGTACCTAAAGATGAACGCCATAAAGATGGAATCCAACCAGACCAAACTCACAGAATATAGCCAAGAAAGCCATACCCAAGATAATGAATTTCAAAGCCTGATCCTTACTATGATCAAAACAATGAAAGAGGAAATCCTGGAAGAGTTAAATATCTGCATCAACCACTTTGAACAGGAACAAAACTGGCACTTGGAGGAGATGAGAAAAGCAGTTGAAGAACCAAAAATAGGCATAGAGCAGTTAAAACAATCTTAAGCAGAGTTTATATTGACGTACAAGACAAGCTATCTTCAACCCAGAACTCACCAGATAGTCTTTTCAGCAGAACTAATGAAGCACCAAATGGAATATCAGATCTTGAAGACAAAGTGGAAAAACTCACCAGTTCAATCAAAGACATTGTTAAAGCCAACAAGATACTTGAGTGGAACATTCGAGAGTTATGGGACACCTTGAACCAGCCTGACATGTGCATTCATGTAATACCAGAAAAAGAATACTAAAATACCACACCTGAGGAAAATTTTCATATTATCATAAAGGAAAACTTTCTACATCTAAAGAAAGAGAGGCCAAATCCAAATACAAAAGACATTCCGCACCCCAAACAGAAATTACCAAAATAGAAACTCGCCATGGCAAATAATAGGCAAAACACTACATATACAAGAAAAAGAAAATGTGCTGACAACTTCAAGAGAAAAAAATAAGTCTCTTTTAAAAGTTAATCTACTAAAATAACAAATGAGTTTTCCAGTGGAAACATTAAATGCCAGAAGAGACTGGAGAGAAATACTTCAGAATTAAATGAGCACAAATGTCAATCCTGGCTGATATACCTGGCAAAACTATCAGTCATGATCAAGGGTGAAAGAAAAATTTTTGACCACAAAAACAAGTTGAAGCCTTATATGTACACAAAACCAGGCCTTCCAATAATGCTACAAAAGATATTCAAGCTTGAAGAAAAGAACAAGCACATCCAGGATGACAGATGGGAAGTGTAATACCACCACAAACTAGAAGCTAAATAATACACTTACAAAATGCACAAAATACAAAAAATATAAGGAATGAAATGTAATTTCTCAATTTTACCACTACAATGTCAATGGAATTAACTCACTAATTAAATGATACAGGTGAAAAACATGGATTAGAATTCAAAACCCATTCGTCTTCTACCTTCTGGAACATGTCTAACGTGTCTCATCACAAAAGATAGGCACATTCTAAAAGTAAAAGGTTGGCCAAAAATTCGTTAAGCTAATGGAAAAAAGCAGGGAAAGCAGTTATGATATTTGACAAAGTGAACTTCAAGCCAAAGAAAATCAGAAGAGATAAAGAAGGATATTACATTTTAGTCACATAAACAATTCACCAGGAAGACTTCACAATACTGAACACAGTATACATCTAATAGGGGATCTTCCACATTCATTAAGCAAACACTACAATGTCCTAAACAAGAATTCAATCCCAAAACTATAACACTTGGGGACTTTAATACCACACTCTCAACATGAGATAGATCGACAGATGAAAAATTCAACAGAGACACATTAGTATTAAACCATAGTCTTCCTGAATTGAACATACAAATCTTTATTGAACCATCTATTGAAGCAACAAGGAATACACATTCTTCTCATCATCCCATGGAACATTATACAAACTAGACAATATATTGAGCCGCAAAATGAATCTGCACATATTCAGGAAAATTGAAATTATAGCTTGTACACTTTCAGATCAGCATGGTCTAAAGCTTAACATCTGCAACACACAAAACAGCAAAAAAAACCCACTAATTCTTGGAAACTAAATACTATGATGCTGAATGAGAACTGGGTTCAGGAAGAAATCATAAAGAATTGCAGATTTCCTGGAAGTAAACTATAATGAAAATACAACAAATCAAACTCTAAGGCCCAAGGAAAGCCATCCTAAAGATACATTTATAACTCTTAATGCCTATATCAAACGATAGAAACATCACAAATAAATAACTATGCAGCTTAAAGCTTTAGAGACACAAGAGCAGTCCAAGTCCCAAAAGCACTAGAAGACAGGAGATTAGCAAAGTCAAGAGAGAAATATCAGAAATTGAGATAAGAAAATCCATACAAAGAATTAATCAGTCGAAAAGCTCATTGTTTGAAAAAAATCAGAAGATTGATTCACCCAGAGCTAAATTAACCAAAATCATGAGAGAGAAAACTCAAATTAACATTAGAAATGAAAATGGAGTTATCACAACTGATACATAAGAAATTCAGAGAATTATGTCAAACATTATAAACTTATACTCCATGAAATTTGATAACACAAAAGAAATGGATGAATTCTTTAGTAAGCACAAATTCATCTAATTGAATCAGGAAGTCGTGATTACTTAATTAGTCTTATAAAAATGAGGAAAATGATGATGTAATCTTCACTCTTACCAACCAAAAGTGTCATGGATCAGATGGGTTCAGCACAAAATTCTATCAGATATTTAAAGAGAAACAAACACCACTACTCATTAAACTCTTCCATAAAATAGCAATGGAAGGAACACTTCCAAATTCTTTCTATGAAGCTAATATTATACTAATCCCATAACCTAAAAAATATACACTTTTAAAAGAAAACTAGAGGCCAGTCTCTTGGATGAACAGATATGCAAAGATTCCAAACCAAATTTTAGCATATCGGATTAAAAAACATACCAAATTATCATTTACTGTAATCAAGTAGGTTTTAATCCAGGCATAAATGTTTGGTTCAACAAACCCATATTAATATAAACCTAAACCTAAACCATTATATAATCCAATCCAAAATTTAAGATAACATGAAACTTTACGTAGACACAGAAAAAGCTTTTGACAAGATCCAAAAGCCTTTTGTGATCAAGATGCTAGAGACAGTTGGAATGGGATAAACTTCATCAACATAATAAAAGCTGTATAAGATAAGCCAACAGCAAGGATTATAATCAATGGGAAAACCTTGCAGCATTCCCACTTTGATCAGGAACTTGACAAGACTGTCCACTTTCAACACTTCTATTCAATATTGTACTTGAAGTCTTAGCTCGAGCCATAAGACAACACAGGGAGATAAAAGGGATTCAAATCAGCGAGGAAGAAGTGAAGTTATCTCTATTTGCAAATGATATGATCCTATACCTCAGTGATCATAAAATCTCTACCAAGAAAATCCTGGAACTAACATATAATTTGAGCAGAGTGGCAGGGTACAAAATGAACATGCAAAAATCAGTGACCTTTCTATACACGGAGGATGAAAAAATGAAAACGTTCAAAGAAAACAATCCCACTTATGACAGCCCCTAAAGAAATGAAATACCTTGGTATAAATCTAGCCAATTTTGTGAGAGACCTTGATAATGAAAAATTTAAAACCCTAAAGAAAGAAATTATAGAAGATGCCAGAAGGTGGAAATTCCCTCATGCGCCTAGATAAGAATGGCATAAAAATGACCATCTTACCAAAAGTACTATACAGATTCAATGCTATACCAATCAAAATTCCCAAATATTTCTTTAAAGAAATTGACCAAACAATATCAAAATTCATATGGAAACACAAAATGTCCAGGATAGGAAAAACAATCCTGAGTAACAAAAACACTGCTGGAGTTATCACCATAACAAACTTTAATCTAGATTACAAATCCATAGTAATAAAAAAAGCCTAGAACTGGCTCTAAAATGTACACATAGATCAATGGAAAAGGCTGAAGAAACAGATATAAACCTTCGCAATTATAGCCATTTGATCTTTGACAAAGGGGTCCAAAAAATTCAACAGAAAAAGACCAGCATCTTCAACAAATGGTATTGGTAAAATTGTATATCCACATGCATAACATTAAAACTAGACACATACTTGTGACCATACACAAAAGTTAATTCCAAATGGATCAAGGACCTTAATGTTAGGCCAGACCTTACAAAAACCTAGTTGAAAGGGTAAAGAAATCCCTCTAACCGATTAGACTAGGGCAACAGTTCATAAACAGAAACTCAATGGCACAAGCACTAGAACCATCATTCTACAAATGGGATCTTATGAAATTAAACAGCTTCTGTTTAGATAAAGAGATTGTAAACTCAGCAAAAAGGAAACTCAGAGAATGGGAAAAAATTTCACTAACTACATATTATTTAGAGTGCTCAAAGAACATTAAAAAAAAAACTAAACACCAATGAGATTAATTGCCCAGTTAAAAAAGGGCCTCAGAATTCAAAAGAAGCTTTTCAAGGGATGAAATTGAAATGTCTAACAAATATCTAAAAAATCCACCTCATCCCTAGCCATCAGGAAACTGCAAAAGAAAACTACCCTGAGATATCATGTCACCCTAGTCAGGATAGCAAAAATACACAATACACACAACACCAAATGCTGGAGAGGATGTGGAGAAAAGGGAATTCTCATACATTGATGGTGGGAATGCAGGCTTATACAAGGACGTCTGGTAATCAGTTTCATGATTTCTAAAAAAAGATTGAAATGGCATATGACCCTGCTATACCACTTCTGGGCATAAACAATCCCCCATAATGCAGAAATTCACTACAATGACACAAATACAACCATGTTCATTATAGCACTAATTACAAAAGCAAAGACATGGAAATAATACAAATGTCCAACATTTGAGTAGTCTATAAGGAAAATGTGGTACATTTATACAATGAAATACTACTCCACTATCAAAAAAGGGGAAGTAATGAAATTTGCTGGGAAATTGATGGAATTCGAATAAAATGTTAAGTAAAATATCCCAGACAGAAAATTAGACACCATGTGTAGTCCCTGACAGGTGAATCCTAGTACCAAACACACTTAATGACATATTCAAAGATAAATCTCTGTAATACTTCTTGTAATCATAAAGGTCTATAAATAGTAGGGACAGAAAAGGAGGGCCACCCAAAAAAGGAAAAAGAGGATCACCTTTCAGGAGAGAAAATATACCATGGTCAAGTACTGCATGTAAGTAACAAGACATCTGGTGCAGCTCACTCTCAATTACCTTCCTGGTCATTTGCAAATGACCAGATTTGATCTCACCAATGAGGGAGGACATAAGGACTGACAGATAAATAGTAACTGTCCTACAAATGGGACACTGACCCTCCTCCCTCACTGCTGTGTCCTATTCTAATTCTTGCATCTACCGTTGAGTCTCCTCTTGTAGTAAGATCTTCATTTAAACAGTTTTTCATCTTTGGTTAGAAGATGACCTTCAATACCAATCAGGATGGAGCCTAGGGAAGTACAGGAAAAGCAAAACTGAAAACAACAGCAAACCACAGTTCAGAACACCAAAGGCCCTACATTGATCATCTGAAACCAGACTAGTCAAATTTCTCTCCATCTTACATCTCAGAGAACCTTGAGGAAGAAGGGGTGACAAGATTGTAAGAGCCAAAAGATGGGGAGGAACAACCATATGCAAGATACTCCACACAAGATAGGGCTGCAGCAGCCAGGACTGGGCTTTGCCTGACCTACACAATGGCTGTCTCACTAAAGCTATCATGGATCATAGGGGATAAGGCTCCAGGGAGTAGAATCCTTTGAAGCAGTGGATCAAACAGTCATAATAGAGTTCCCATAGTAACTCCAAGCTCCAAGCTATGCCACTGAGTCCTAAACCCTCACTAGGGTGGAGGACTCAGAGGGAGATTTGGAGTTCACACAAGATGATGTTTCAGGGGATGTGAGGGAAAGTGGGGGAGTCACCTGGAGATGGGGAGAGAGGGAAGAAAGGGTGTAAAAGGAAATGGAAAATGGGGAGAGTGCAAGGGAGGCGACTGGGGATGGGAGAAGCAATGGAGGGTGTTGGGGTACCTATTGAGATTATATGATTAGGAAAAAAAGGAGAAAAGAAATTACGGCAGAAAAAATAGTTTGGTTTTGTGAGGTACCCAGTCTGCTCACTCTTGTTATATCATCATGTAAGCATTTTCTTCTGAGACAAGGTAGCAAACATCATTCTGTATAATTCAGTAAAAGACTATGCAAGTTTTGGTATTTGTTTACCATAAAATCGTGAACCATGAAATTGGGAATCACTGTCCTAAGGCAATTACAGGAAATCATATATTCGTTGTTTTTCTATTTATTATTTATTTATTGTGTTACTAATTGTTATCTTACTCCACACTTATTTAAAGTGTGCTGTGAATAAGAGAGAAGCATTACAATGTGTTGGTGACATTTTGCATTCTGCATCAGGAATGTATCAGTGTGTGAAGTGTGCAGATGATCACTATCCAAAAACAGAGCAGACCCATTGCCTCCCATGGTCAGTGTCCTTTCTGGCTTATGAAGACCCCTTAGGGATGTCTCTGGCCTGCATGGCCCTGGGATTCTCTGCATTCACGGCTTTTGTTCTTGGGGTCTTTATGAAGAATGGAGAAACTCCCATTGTGAAAACCAATAACCGCACTCTCAGCTACATCTTACTCATCACCCTCATCTTCTGTTTCCTCTGCTCCTTGCTCTTCATTGGACATCCCATCACAGTCACCTGCATCTTGCAGCAGATCACGTTTGGAGTTGTGTTCACTGTGGCTGTGTCCACTGTCTTGGCCAAGACAATCACTGTGATTCTGGCCTTCAAGCTCACTGCCCCAGGAAGAAAGATGAGGTGGTTGCTAATTTCAGGGCACCTAATTACATCATCCCTATCTGCACCTTGGTCCAACTTATTTTCTGTGGAGTCTGGCTTGTAACAAGTCCTCCTTTTCGTGACAAAAACATACACTCTGAACATGGCCACATCATCATCATGTGCAACAAGGGCTCTGTCACTGCCTTCTACTGTGTACTGGGATTCCTGGGCTCTCTGGCCCTGGGGAGTTTCACTGTGGCTTTCCTGGCCAGGAACCTGCCTGACACCTTCAATGAAGCCAAGTTCCCAACCTTCAGCATGCTAGTGTTCTGCAGTGTGTGTGTCACCTTCCTTCCTGTCTATCACAGCACCAAGGGGAAGGTCATGGTGGCTGTGGAAGTCTTCTCCATCTTGGCTTCCTGTCCAGGCCTGCTAGGGGGCATTTTTTGTCCCAAAATGCTATGTTGTTTTGCTAAGGCCACACAGAAATTCTCTTCAAAGTTTCAAAAATTAAAAACAATTCTTTACCCTTTCAATGTATTAAGTTCTAATGAATTTGTGAAAAGTTACTACAAAGCCAGAATGTGAGACTACACAATCTTAACTCTCAAATGTTATGCTATAGTTTTATTTTTGTTGTTGATATATGACTCATACTGATTCTTTCAGGGTATTTGTACAGTGAGTTTGATATTGTTAGTGTTCTCAGTATTCCCTCTGCTAATTTTTTCTCCTCAGTAATATCACATGGAGGATTTTTGGAAAAAGTGAAAGTGTTTTCTTTATACTCCAAAACGAAGGGTGTCTCTAGTAATCCATAGCCCATCATTGAGGATGAGGGAGAAAGGTAGTAAATTTCATTCTGATACAATTTAATTGCTGGAAGAAAATTGGGTATGTAGATTTAGAAGGAGGACATTCATCTTATTTCCTGATAAATAACTTTTTTCTAAAGGGAAAAGGAACTTCTTGAAAATGGCATTTCAATAGACTCTCACTGGTGGATAAAAGGAAGTTGAGCAATGAAGCCTAGTGTCTTGGAGAGAGAAATAGAAAAAAAAAAGAAAATGATGAAGAAAGAATATTTTGCAATGGAGGATGACATAAAGATTTTGCCATTTGTCACCATTTTGCAATGCACACTGAGAATGTTGGGATTGAAAATTTCACTGATTAATATTTAATGTCAACTTGATTTCATGTGCAGAATCACAGAGGAGACACACCTCTCAGTGTGAGTTTAAGGTTGTTTCTCAATGGTGTTAATTGAAATGAGCTGTTTGAAAACTAATGGTGGGCAGTACTTTTCCATGCACTGGGGTGTCAGAATGAAGAAAAAGAAAAAATCTTCCTGATTACATCCAAGCATCCCTGTTTTCGTACCAAATGCATGTGTCATGTGACCAGCTGCCATACCTTTCCTGTCATGATGGACAGAGTCCTGAAGCTGAAAGCCAATGGAGGTTTTTCTTTCATTTAGATAAATGCCTTCTGTCATTTATCTCCCCCAAAATCAAGGACAGTAAATTAAACATGAATCTACTGAGAATGAACAAGGTATGTGGAGACCATGTCAAGGCTGAGATCATGATGACTCTATGTTGACTCAAGCTTCAATTCCAAACAGTGATACATACCACACTGAACCACTTGACATTACTTAAAATTATCTCCCTCGTTATATGTTTACTTAGTGCATGAGAAGAAGTAAAACCTTTTGCAAACATAAACCTTCTCTTGTCACAGTGAATTATGTGTGAATTCAGATGGTCACTTTCCCTTGGGAGTAATCATTGATGGTCAAACATGGCCAGAGTAACTGGTGTCTTAGGCATCAGGGGTACCCCTATTGGAATATCACTTATACTGTAGCAGGTACCCAGGCATATACAGGCTTCTCTATGGAACTCAGTGGGATTCTAACATAAGAAAGGATCCTTAGAGGTAAAGGATTAACAGTCATGACAGTGTTCCCATACCAAAGGGCAACCCAAGAAACGGCTCTGGGCAATGCCAATGAGTCCTTTCACCTCACTAGAGTGGAGGACTAAGAGGGAAGCTTAGAATTCAAACAAAAGAATGTTCCAGGGAATGGGAGGGGGAAAGGGGAGACACTGGGAAAGAGGGATGGTGTGGGGTGAAAGGAAGGGGGAAAGGGGAGCGTGCAAGGAGGACTAGGGAACGGTGGAGGGAGATAAGGGACCGGGGTACCTATTAAGCTTGTATGTTTGGAGAAAAAGGAACAAACATAATAAAACTTTTAAAAAGTAAGGATGGGGATGGTTTCAAGCATAATCGAACAATTAGTAATAATTGAATCAATAACTAATCTTTCTCCAATGAATGAGGAGACCTGTCATCTTCAAAAGTAATTGGTAGACTGCAGGTAAGATATTTGAGATATTTAGACCTGTTGTACATCCATTTTATGTGTTATGGTTTAATTCTTCAGACCATATTGAAAGCAAATGCATTAATAATAAAGGAGAGTATATATTTTGCTCCATCAGTGAAAGACTTCAACCTCTGTATTTTCACTGAAAAAATTAAACAGGATAGGGGATCTGATGCATCATGAAAGAATGACCAAGATCCTCCACCAGAAGGCTTGGACTTCAGTGATGATGAAAAAGAAAAGGAAGCCAGACAGAAGAGGCCACAAGCCCCAGACAGGAGGAGACTCAGGTCTGATTCAAATAAGACAGGTGAAGATTTTGCTGTAGGGCATCAGAATAGGAAAGCTTATGGCTCTCCTTCAGAGTATTCTAAAGGATATCACAACAAAGAGTTCAGAAGAGGCTTGCCCAGGGGTAGATATCCTCGAACAAACCACACCAGGCCTCCACCTCAGCAGTTTTGTATCTCGGATAATGTGGCATCCCAGGAGACATTGGGATTTCCACCTCAGAGACAACACATTCCCGTTGTGCCACAGTACCCTTCTCTCCTCCTGTGATTGACATGCATAACTTCTCACTCCCTCCCCCTCCAACCCCGCCCCCCATCCTTCAGCATGGGTTGTGCTACGCCTTCCTTAGCTTCTCATCACTTAGTTAACTTAACCTACATCTTTACGTCGCCACTGCCGCCTCCCCCACTGCCTCCACCACCTTCTTCTGCAGACAAAAATTCTATTGTTTTGCTTTCACTCATAAAAATGTAATAGGTACCATGGTCCCCTCCCTCCCTCTAACCCTCTCTGGATCCTCCTCCTCCCTCCCCCATTTTTCACTTTCATTCCCCCTGACTTTTTCCCAGTGCCACCTGCCCCCAATCCCTGCAGCGTCCTTTAGTGTGAATGTCAAGCTTCCCTCTTGGTCCTCCTCTCTTATGAGGTATACGGACTCAGTAGTATTACTTAGAGTTCTTTCTTGTATTCCCCATTAGAATAGGAACTCTATTGTAGCTGTTAATCCCTTGCATCTAAGGATCCTAGTGCCTGTGAACCATGCTAGACTTTAGAGGGTCAATCATATGTCTGCCATTGCTCAGGTCATGCAAATTCCTATTATGATTACTTTTGCCCTAACTTGTGTGGAGTATCTAGCATATCCTTGCCCTTCCCCATCATTAGGCTCTTACAATCCTACCACCCTTTTTCCACCCTGAGCTTTAGGATGGGAGAGATTAGGCTGGCCTGGTTCCAAGTGATTAATGTAGAGTCTCTGATGTTCTGAATTATGATTTGTTGTTTTTTTTCTAGTTTTGCTATTCCTGCACTGCCCTTGGCTTCATCCTGATAGGTACTGGATGTCAGCTTCTAGCCAAAGATAAAAGGCTGTTAAAATAGACTCTTACTGTAAAAGTAGATTCAAAGGTAGATGAAATAAGAGTAGGAGACTGTGGTGAGGGGGGGTTCAGTCTCCCATTTGCTGGATGGTTACATTCTATCTGCAAGACTTTATTCCCTCCCTTTCTGGTCACATCATACCCCATCAGTTGCAAGTGACCACTAAGGAAAGTCTGTGAACTTAACCAGGTGTCTCATTACTTACTTGCAGTCCTTCATGGTGGCTTATTTTCTCTTCTGTAGCATGATCCCCCCTCTACTTGTTGCTGGCGGGGCCCTACTTCCCCTTCCCTCCTGTTTATAATCTTAGCAATTACTGTAGGTATTACAGAGATTTATCTTTGAATGTGTCTCTAAGTTGGTTTTGTACTAGGATCCACCTATTAGGGAGTACATACTGCACTTAATTGTCTGTGTCTGGAATACTTCACTCAATATAATTCTTTCTAATGACATCCATTTCCCGGCAAATTCCAGTAATTCATCATTTTTGATGTCTGAGTAGTATTCCATTGCATAGATGTACCACATTTCCCTTACCCACTTGTCAACTGTTGGGCATTTGGATTGATTCCATGACTTTCCTTTTGTAAACAGTGCTGCTATGAGCAATGTTTACAATAGCAAAGTCATGGAATCAACCCAAATGTCCAACAGTTGACGAGTGGATAAGGGAAATGTGGTACATCTATACAATGGAGTATTACTCAGCCACAAAAAATGATGAAGTACTCGAATTTGCCGAGAAATGGATGTCATTAGAGACAATTATATTGAGTGAAGTATCAAAGACCTAGAAAACTAAGCGCCGTATGTACTCCCTAATAGGTGTCTCCTAGTACCAAACCCACCCAGCCCACCTAGAGACACTCGACGATAAATCTCTGTAATACAGTAATTGCAAGGAGTATGAACCGGCGGGATAGGGTAGGAGGGCCACACCAGAAACAAGGAGAGAGTGGACCATGTAACAGCAGAGAAAATAGGCCTCCATCATGGACTGAGAGTAAGCAATGAGACATCTGGTTAAGTTCACAGACTTTTCGTTCCTGATCATCTAAAACTGAGGGGGTGTGATCTCACCAGAAGGGGAGGGCATATAGTCTGGCAGATAAAAAGTAACCCCTTTCAAATGGGTGATTGACCCCTCCCTCACTGTGGTTTCCTACTTTTATTGAATCTACCTTTGAATATACTCTTATAACAAGACTCTAGTTTAACAGTTTTTTTATCTCTGGCCAGGGGGTGACATCCAATACCCATCAGGATGGAGTGAAGGGCAGTGCAGGAGCAGCAAAACCGCAAAAGAAAATCAACAAACCATAATCCAGAACTTCAGAGACTCTATATCAACAACCTAGGACTAGGCCAGCCTAATCTCTCCCCATTCTGAAGCTCAGGGACATTTGTGGAAGAGGGGGCGGTAAGAGTGTAAGGATGGGAGGAGAAATGATATGCAAGATACTCCACACGAGTTAGGGCTGAAACAATCATAATTGGACTTTACATGCCCTGCGCAATGTCCAACACACTATTGTCCTCACAAAGTCTAGCATTTACTAAAAGCACCAAGATCCTTGGAGGCAAGGGATTGACAGCCAAAATAGTGTTCCTAAGCTTAAGGGGAACACAGGAAAGGGTTCAGGGAAATGCCGCTGGGTCCTTGTATGTCATTGGATAGGAGGACCAGAGGACAGTCAGGCATGCACATTAAAGGATTCTCAGGGGATTGGGGGAGGGGAGGCATTGGGGGGTGGGGAGGGATGAGTGAGGAGAGGGGGAGTAGAGAGGTGGGGGGATGAGGAGGGAGGGAACCGGTGTACCTATTAAGTTTGTATGAGCAGAGATAATAAAAAAGGTTAAAAAAAAGAAAATCTCACTAATTAAAAAATAAATAAATAAATAAATAAATAAATAAATAAATAAATAAATAAATAAATAAATAGATAAATAGTGCTGCTATGAACATGGCCGTGCTTGTGCCATTGAGTTGTATGTTTACTCTATGGGGGAATATTACCAAAAGTGGAATAGCAGGGACATATGGGATTTCAATCTTAAGCTTTTTTAACAATCGCAAGATGGCTCACTGGAGTGGTTGTATAAGCCTCCATTCCCACCACCAATGTGAAAGAATTCCCTTCTTGCCACATCCTCTACAGCATTTGGTGTCGTTTGTATTGTGGATTTTTGCCATTCTGACCAGGGTCAGATGATATCTCAGGAAGGTTGTGATATGCATTTTCCTGTTGGCTAAGTATGCAGAGCATTTCTTAGGATATATGTTAGACATTTCAATTTCTTTCCTGGTAAAGTTTCTTTTAAGTTCAAAGGCCCATATTTTAATTGTCCAATTTGTTTCCTTGGTGTAATTAGTTTTCTAAGTTCTCTGTGTACTCTGGATAATAGAGCTCTATCAGATACGTGGTTAGTGAAGATTTTCTCACATTCCGTGGGTTGCCTTTTTGCTTTTGTTTCTCTTTGGGCGTTTTTCACTTCTTTCATCCTGGGCATACAATTTATTTTGTATCCTGCCACCCTGCTGAACATCTGTATTAGTTCCAGAAGTATCCTGGTGGAGTTTTTGTGATCACTTAGGTATACAATCATTATCTGCAAATAGAGAAAACTTGACTTCTTCCTTGCTGATTTGTATCCCTTTCATCTACCTTCCTTGTCTTATGTCTTCAGCTAAAATTTCAAGTACAATATTCAATAGAAGTGGTGAGAGTGGACAGCCTTATCTAGTTCCTGATGGAAGTAGGAGTGCTTCAAGTTTTTCCAAATTGAGTATAATCCTTCCTGTTGGCTTGTTGTATACAGCTTTTATTATATTGATAAAGGTTCCTTCCATTCCAACTGTCTCTAGGATTTTGATCATGAAAGGCTGTTGGATCTTGTCCAAAGCTTTTTCTGCATCTGTAGAGAGTACCACATGGTCTTGAAATTTGGACTGGTTTATATGGTGAATTACATTTACTGATTTGCATATGTTGAACCAATCTTGTGTGCCTGGGATAAAGCATACTTGATTACTGTAAATGATCTTTTTGATATATTTTTAAATCCTATATGCTAAGACTGTCAAGAATCTTTGCATCTGTGTTCATGAAAGAGATTGGCCTATAGTTTTCTTTTTTAAGTGTATCTGTATCAGATTTTGGGATTAGGATGTGATCAGTTCATAGAATGAATTTAGTAGTGTTCCTTCCTTTGCTATTTGATGGAACAGTTTAAGGAGTATTGTTGTTATTTGTTCCTTAAATATCTGGTAGGATTCTGTGCTAAATCCATCTGGTCGAGGACATTTTTTGGTTGGAAGATTCAAGATTAATTCTTCGATTTCCTCATATATTATAGGACTATTTAAATAATTTGAAACTCCCTGATTCAATTTATGTAAGTTGTGCTTACTTATGAATTCATCCATTCTTTTGAGTTATCAAATTTAACGCAGTATAAGTTTTTGAAATAAGACAATATAATTATCTGAATTTCTTGGCTATCAGTAGTGATAAGCCCTTTTTCATTTCTAATTTTGATAAGTTGGGTTTTATTTCTCTTGTTATTAGTTAATTTGTGTATCAATCTTATTGATTTTTTTCAAAGAACCAGCTTTTTGACTGGGTGATTCTCTGTATCATTTTCCTGAGCTCCATTTCAGATATTTCTCCCCTGATTTTGCTAATATCCTCTCTTCTACTGCTTTGGGATTGCATTGCTGTTTTGTCTCTAAAGCTTTAAGCTGCATTGTCAAGTTATTTATTTATGATGTTTCTATTTTTTTGATACAGGCATTAATAGCTATAAACTTACCTTTTTGGACAGCTTTCATTGTGTCCCAAAGATTTTAATAAGATGTTAACGTTTGCTTCCAGGAAATCTTGCATTTCCTTTACAATTTCTTCCTAAATCCAATTCTCATTCAGCATCATATTGTTCAGTTTCCAGGAATTAGTGTATTTTCTTTTGTTTGTTGTGTTGCAGATGACAAACTTTAGGTCGTGGTGGTCTGATATGGTACAGGCTAGAATTTCACATTTCCTCTATATGTGGTGATTCATTTTGTGGCCCAATTTGTAGTCTAGTTTGGAGAAAGTTCCGTGTGCTGCTGAGAAAAATGTGTAGTCTTTGGTGCATGGATGAAAACTTTGATAAAGATCTGTAAGTTCCATTTCAGTAAGAGTTTGATTAAGTTCCCAATGTGTCTCTGTGTAGGGAGGAACAGACCAAGTCGGTCTGAATTAAGGTCTCTGATCAACCATTACCTACAATACCTCCGCCTGGGGAGCATGCCACTCAGGGATGATCTGTATGGGCTGGATGCGTGAATGAAACTTCCCCAAGCTACACCTGCTGCCAAGCCTGGTGATGACGTCAAACTGCCTGGCTGAGAGGACCAATCCAGTCAGGATGACTCAGTAAACCTCACGCTGGGACTTATGGGATGTTGGGTGGGGTATATAGACTGCCCCATATTTACAATAAACGAGCCACCATGCAAGCCTGAGAGACTGCTCTTGCCACCCACCTGACACCCAGAGTCTATGTCGTTGACTTTGCGCCAGCTTATCCCCACCCCCAAGGGTCTCCGTGGGCCCCCAAGACTGTTACATCTGGCACCAAAACAGGGACTTCCATGGTGGCCCTTTTCCTCATATGGGTACCAGTAGGAGCACTGTGCACCCTTTTGGCAGTTGTTCAGTATCAGTGTGGAGTACTGTGCCCCCTTCAGCAGTTTTTCAGCAATCTGGCCCCTTTATGTTTAATGTTCTTTGCCTTCGTGAGAGGTGAGTGTGAAGGCTTCTCTTGTTTCCTCTGTGTTTTTCTGTCCACAGATAGGGGGGTACACATTTTTGATCCGGTTTGCCCGGCATCTCCAAATAAGGGTTGACCCCTCAAGAGACAGAAACCAGGAGTGGTTTCCAGATCGACCCTCCTCCTCCGGAGACACAGCGTGGGCATACGGCCGTGGCCTAACAAACCATGGAAGTTCCCCACCAAGCACAACACAACACATTTGGGTCCGATACATTGGTTGTCTCATCTGTTACTCTCTAGTCATGTCTCTGGTCTTTAGTAAAATGGGCAACCTCGCCTCACACTGTAAGAAGCCCACAGTTTGGAAGCCTGATATCAACTTTCTGCTGCTTACCTCCCCTCGGAGGAGTGCCCAGAAGCTGCGGGCCAGAAGGCTCCGGAGCACAGCGCCCATCTTCCCCACTTGGCACTTGCACTTTCACCCACCAAACACAGCCCGAAGATGCAGAGGCTCGAAACCCGGGCAGCCACCATGGAGGCAGGAATGCATAGTCATGCTTCCCGGCCCACAGAGAGCATGAAAAAAGAAAGGAGGGGGGCAAGTCAGAGCTCTAGTGTGCTGCATGACCACCCTTGCTGGGGCTGTGGTAAGACATGTAAAATATAACAAGATATTCCATTGGGCTGGCAACTGCTGCTCACAGCTTTTCAATGTCTAGCAGAATGCCGAGGCTAATTTAAACTCCCAGTGGGGCACCCCTCAGCCCTGTTAATAGGATGATAAAGTTGACCTTTCAGGCCATACATCCTCAAATCACTCCCTATTCTGGAGGCCACTGCCCATCATGAGCAATCATCTAAACAGGTATCTGATCCCATACCCTTGACATCTGGGTGGACCAATGGCCAATAGTTGAACCCAAATTGGCTGCCCTTAAGGAATTAATTGAGGAACAACTTGAATTGGGACATTTAGAACCCTCAACTAGTAGGCACAATAATGCCATACTTGTTATCAAGAAAAGGTCAGGCTGTTATAGGCTCCTACAGGACCTGAGAGCAATCCATGAGTGAATGGAAAAGTTGGGGACTACTCAGGCTGGCCTGCCACCTCCCAGTGCTATACCGCCCTCCTATTATATAGTAATTCTAGATATCAAGGATTGCTTCTTTCAAATTCCCTTGGCACCACAGGATAAGGATCACTTTGCATTTACAGTTTGGGAGCCTAATATGCAAAAACCAGCCAGGAGGTACCAATGGACTATCCTCCCACAAGGCATAAAAAATAGCCCTACCATCTGTCAGCTTTATGTTAGGGAGGCACTTTGCAATGTTCCTCAAGATATTTTATTTGTTCATTATATGAATGTTATTCTTTTAGCTCATCCTACCTTGCTCTACTTACAAGGAGAATTTAGGACCCTGTTAAAAGACCTGGCTGCCCTAAAGTTAAAAATAGCTCCTGAAAAGATCCAATTTGCCCCCCCACTTTGCCTTCTTGGGGTTTTCTATTTCCAAACAAATACACCCACTAGCCTTCAACCTGCCCTCTAAAGACACTTATTCCCTAGCTGAGCTCCAACAGTTATGTGGAACAATAAATTGGCTCAAACCATTCCTACCAATCCCTGACCAGGAAATGTACTCTATTTTCTCTTCCGATGGGCCCTACATGCCCCTCCAAAAGACTTATGCTTACACCTGAAGCAGTGGCCCTTCTACAAAAGGTTGTCTCTCTACTCGCCTCAGCATCCTTAAACAGACATGAGCCTCACTGGCCTTTCTGTGCAGTCATCTTATGGACCCCTGGTGGTGTTCTAGGCATTCTATGGCAAACAGTCCCTCTTATGTGGCTACGCCAGGCTCATTCAGACCTACAGAAAATCACGTCTAAATTTGAGATCACCTTTCGACTCTCTCTGAAGGCTAGAAACATGGCCCGCAAGACCTATAGCTGTGAGTCTGATAAAATCATCCTTCCTTTCCTGCTCCGGCACTCACAATCACTTTGGGCTGATTCTATTAGTTTTCAAAAAATGGTCTCCGGCTACACTGGAGACCTTGACAACCACCCCCCATAGGACAAAAGGTTAACTGCACTTTTTCAACTTCCTATTAAAATTAAGCCTTATAGTACTCCCAGTTCTTCCCCATCCCACATGGGGCACTAGCATTCTCAGGCTCCAATAAACAAAGGTATGGAATCCTCATTCAGCACCTGGAAGAAAAAGACATTACGTCCTCCCCAACCCCTGCTCGGTGCAACTGGGTGAACTCTTGGGACTCTTAAAGATTTTTACTGAATGCCAACTAGAACCTGTTAATATTTTTTCTGATAGTCAGTATGTAGTACAGGCTGTCCAGACACTTTCATTTTCTTTGCTCAAAAACCACATGAGCTCCTTACATGTCACCTTGCAGTTGCTCCAGGATGTATTAGAACACAGGGCTCATCCTTGGTATATTTCCCATATAAGGTCACGCACAAAACTCCCTGGAAACCTGGCTAAGGGAAACAATCTAACAGATACCGTGATCACGACTATGGACTTAGAGCTTCTTGAACAAGCTAGGGCATTACACCAACAATTTCACCTTACCCCACGAAGCTTATACAAGCTCCTTCCAGAACTTACAATGTCACAATGTAAGTATTTAGTCAGGTCCTGTGTGACCTGTGCCCTCTTGGCTCCACTTGGCCCCCTTAATAAGGGAGGAGTAAATCCCAGAGGTCCCTTGCCTAATAGAATTTGGCAGATGGATGTTACCTATCATCCCCCCTGCCTCTTGTACGATGGAGGGAACCTGTCAGGCTGCTATGGCAGGGGCACGCTCCCTTACTAACCTGGGGTAGAGGATATGCTTGTGTCTTCCCTCAGGATTCCACTTTGCCAATATGGGTGCCAGCTTGAGATGTAAAACTGGCAATGGAGATTGTGAAGCCTTCCTGGTAACTAGATTCATAAAATGGATCCACTTTATTTTTTTTTCTTCTTTTCTTTCTTTTGCTTGCTGATTTTTTTGGGGGGGCATGCCATTTTTAAATACATGTATGCATACTTAATTTTTTTGATAACATCTAAGACTTTAGCTACTTATGTTCTATATCGATCACAATTGTTTTTCTATTAGATTGTAAGTTTTCATTCATTGTTTTCTCACGTAACTTTAATTTTTAATGGATTGTAACTTTATTATATTGCTTTAGTGTTTCCTTCAGCACACCTCTCAGCAGCGCTCCATCAATAAGACCACACTACAGATGCATATAGCCCTTGAACACCCAAGCCATGGCACCCCTAGAGACATACTTTGAGTTTGAATTACAGAGATTTGTGAGGCCTTGATTCAGTCTACTATCCACATATCCTGACATGCCTTCCAGAGGTGAAGTCCTTCGAGGGCCCATAGCTAATGACGGGTAAGATCCTGAGAAACAGAACAACCTAGGACAGGCATGGTCCGTAATGTTGGACACCCTCTGAGGTGGGGTCAACAAGGTCAGAGCAAAGAACTCTGGCTCTCACTGGCTATCAAAATAAATAAAAAGAATGGATATGTAGGAGGAATGGACCAGGCAAGCCTGAATTAAAGTCTCTGATCAACAATTACCTACAATACCTCCACCTGGGGAGCATGTCACTCAGGGAAGATATGTATACGCTGCATGCGTGAATGAAACTTCACTAAGCTACACCTGCTGCCACGCCTGGTGCTGACATCAAACTGCCTGGCTGAGAGAACCAATCCGGTCAGGATGAGTCAGCAAACCTCACACTGGGACTTACGGGATGTTGGGTGGGGTATATAGGCTGCCCCATACTTACAATAAATGACCCAGCCTGCAGGTCTGACACCCTGCTGTTGCCACTCACCTGACTCCAGAAGTCTGTGTCATTGACTTCGTGCCAGCTTATACCTGCCCCCAAGGGTCTCCGTCGGCCCCTGAGATTGTTATATCTCTGTTAAGTTTTTGACCTGTGGATCTATCGCATGTTGAGAGGGTGGTACTTAAATTACCAAAAATTATCGTTTGAGGGTTGATTTTTTGCTTTAGACGTTATAACAATTTCTTAATGAATGTGGAGGAGCCCATATTATGTGCATATATGTTCAATATTGTGAAGTTTTCCCAGTGAATTGTACCTGTGACTAAAATGTAGTATCCATCAGTGTCTCATGATTTTTTTGTTTTTTTTTTGGTTTGAAATCAACTTTGTCCAATAGCATAATGGCTACCCCTATCTGTTTCCTGATTCCATTAGCTTGCAGAGTTTTGGATCAGCTTTTTATTTTTAGGATGTGCCTGTCTTTTGTGTTGACATGAGTTTCCTGAAGGCAACAGATTGATGCATTGTGATTTATTTTTTTTTTATTCTTGAAGCACCTTGCCTGTTTATTATTTTTTAAATTTATTTATTTATTTAATTTTTATACTTCTTTTTTATTATTAAAAATTTAATTATACATTTAAAATTTTTTTACCAGTTCCCTCCCTCCCCCCTCCTCCCCCGAACCCCCTCCTCCCCCTTCCCATCTCCCAGTGCCTCCCCCCCAATTCCCAGAGAGTCCTTTATTGTGTACGCCTAACTCTCCACTGGGTCCTCCTCTCCGATGACATATAAGGACCCAGTGGCATTTCCATAAGCCCTTTCTCTTGTTCCCCTTAAGCATAAGATCACTACTATGGCTGTCAATCCCTTGTCTCCAGGGGTCTCGGTGTCCTTAACAGATGCTAGACTTTATGAGGGCAACAGTGCGCTGGACATTGCCCAGGGCATGCAAAGTCCCATTATGATTGCTTTGGCCCCAACTATTGTTGAGAATCTTGCAAATCGTTGCTCCTCCCATCCTTTTGCTCTTACAATCTTACCGCCCCCTCTTCCGCAAATGTCCCTGAGCTCCAGGATGGGGAGAGATTAGGCTGGCCTTGTTCTATGTGATTGATATAGTCTCTGAAGTTCTGGATTGTGGTTTGTTGATTTTCTTTTGCAGTTTTGCTGCTCCTGCAATGCCCTTCACTCCATTCTGCTGGGCACTGTATGTCACCCCCTGGCCAGAGACAAAAAGCTGTTAAACTGGAGTTTTGTTATAAAAGCACATTCAAGGGTAGATGTAATAAGAGGAGGAAACCTCAGTGAGGGAGGGGTCCATCACCCATTTGCAAAATGATTACTTTTTATCTGCTAGACTATATGCCCTCCCCTTCTGGTGAGATCAGGAAAGAACGTCTGTCAATTTAACCAGGTTTCTCATTACTTACTTGCAGACCTTGATGGAGGCCTATTTTCTCTGCTGTAACATGGTCCCCTCTCTCCTTGTTTCTGGTGTGGCCCTCCTACCCCATCTCTCTTGTTCATAATCCTTGCAATTACTGTGTTACATAGGTTTACTTTTGAGTGTCTCAATGTGGACTGGGTGAGTTTGGTACAAGGAGCCACCTATTAGGGAGTACATACGGCGCTTAATTTTCTGGGTTTGGGATACTTCACTTAATATAATTCTTTCTAATGACATCCATTTCCCAGCAAATTCCAGTAATTCATCATTTTTGATGGCTGAGTAGTACTCCACTGTATAGATGTACCACAGTTTCCTTATCCACTCGTCAACTGTTGGACATTTAGGTTGATTCCATGACTTTGCTATTGTAAACAGTGCTGCTATGAACATGGACGAGCTTGTGCTATCGAGGCGAACCTCTGCTGCATGGGGGGTTATTCCCAAAAGTGGGATAGCAGGGTCATATGGCATTTCAATCTTTAATTTCTTTAAGAATCTCCAGACGGCTCGCCAGAGTGGCTGTATGAGCCTGCATTCCCACCAACAATGTAGGAGAGTTCCCCTCTCTCCACAACCTCTCCAGCATTTGTCGTTGTTTGTATTGTGGATTTTTGCCACCCTGACTGGCGTGAGATGATATCTCAGGGAAGTTTTGATTTGCATTTCCCTGATGGCGAAGGAAGTGGAGCATTTTTTAAGATAATTGTTAGACATTTTAATTTCAGCCCTGGTAAAGTTTCTTTGAAGTTCCAGGGCCCATTTTTTAATTGGGCCAGTGTTTTCCTTGGAGTTTAGTTTTCTAAGTTCTTTGTACACTCTGGACAGTAGAGCTCTGTCAGATATGTGGTTAGTGAAGATTTTCTCCCATTCTGTGGGTTGCCTTTGAGCTCGTGTGACAATCTCTTTATCTGAACAGAAGTTCTTTAATTTCACAAGATCCCAACTGTTGAGAGTTGGTAGCAGTGACTGTGCCATTGGATGTCTGTTTAGGAAGTGTTGGCCTAGCCCAATCAGCTCGAGGGAGTTCCCTATCCTTTCAACTATGGTTTTTATAGTCTCTGGCCTGATATCAAGGTTCTTGATCCATTTGGAATTAAGTCTTGTACATGGTGACAAGTACGGGTCCAGCTTTAATCTTCTGCATGTGGAGATCCAGTTTTGCCAGCACCATTTGTTGAAGATGCTGTTCTTTATCCATTGGATTCTTTGGGCCCCTTTGTCAAAGACCAAATGGCTGTAACTTTGTGGGCTTATATCTGGGTCTTCAATCCTTATCCATTGATCTGTGTGTCTATTTTGGAGCCAGTACCAGGCTGTCTTTATAACTATGGATTTGTAGTATAAACTTAGGTTTGGTATGGTAATACCTCCAGCTGTGTTTTTGTTACTCAGGATTGTTTTTGCTATCCTGGGTCTTTTGTGACTCCATATGATCTTTGAGATTGTTTGGTCAACTTCTTCGAAGAATTGCTTTGGGATTTTGATTGGTATAGCATTGAATCTGTATATTGCCTTTGGTAGGATGGTCATTTTTACGATGTTAATTCTGCTAATCCAGGAACAAGGGAGATCTTTCCACCTTCTGGTGTCTTCTGCAATTTCTTTCTTTAGGCTTTTAAAGTTTTCATTGTAAAGGTCTTTTACCTCCTTAGTTAGGTTTATACCAAGGTATTTCATTTTTTTAGGGGTTATAGTAAATGGCATGGTTTCTCTCAAGGCTTTTTCACTTATTTCATTCTGGGCATATAGGAAGGCCTCTGATTTTTGCACATTTATTTTGTATCCTGCCACCCTGCTGAACTTCTCAATTAGTTCCAAGAGCTTCCTGGTGGAGTTTTTGGGATCACTCACGTATAAGATCATGTCATCTGCAAATAAGGATAGCTTGACTTCTTCCTTGCCGATTTGAATCCCTCTTATGTCCCTTTCTTGTCTTATGGCTTCAGCTAAGACTTCAAGTACAATATTGACTAGAAGTGGTGAGAGTGGACAGCCTTGTCTAGTTCCTGATCTAAGTGGGAATGCTTCCAATTGTTCCCCATTGAACATAATCCTTGCTGTGGGCTTGTTGTATATAGCTTTTATTATATTGATAAAGGTTCCTTCCATTCCCACTGTTTCTAGCGTTTTGATCATAAAAGGCTGTTGGATCTTGACAAAAGCTTTTTCTGCATCTATCAAGAGTATCATGTGGTCTTGGACTTTGGACTGGTTTACATGATGAATTACATTTATTGATTTGCGTATGTTGAACCAACCTTCTGTGCCGGGGATGAAGCCTACTTGGTCCCCATGAATGATCTTTTTAATATGTTTTTGAATCCGATTTGCTAAGACTTTGTTGAGAATATTTGCGTCTGTGTACATCGGGGAGATCGGCCTATAGTTTTCTTTCTTAAGTGAATCTTTATTAGGTTTTGGGATTAAAACGATATTAGCTTCATAGAAGGAATTTGGTAGTGTTCCTTCCTTTGCTATTTGATGGAACAGTTTAAGGAGTATTGGTGTTATTAACTCCTTAAATGTCTGGTAGAGCTCTGGGCTGAATCCATCTGGTCCAGGACATTTTTTGGTGGGAAGATTCGAGATTACTTCCTCAATTTCCTTATATGTTATAGGACTATTTAAATAATTCACAACTTCCTGATTCAATTTAGGTAAGTTGTGTTTACTTAGAAATTCATCCATCTTTTTTGTGTTGTCAAACTTCACAGAGTATAAGTTTTTGAAATATGATGTTATAATTCTCTGGATTTCTTGGGTATCAGTAGTGATAACTCCATGTTCATTTCTAATTTTGTTAATTTGGGTTTTCTCTCTCTTGCTTTTGGTTAGTTTAGCTAGGGGTGTACAATCTTGTTGATTTTTTCAAAGAACCAGCTTTTTGATTGGTTGATTTTTTCTATCGTTTTCTTAATCTCGATTTCAGATATTTCTCCCCTTATTTTCCTAATCTCTTCTCTTCTATTGCTTTTGGGATCAGATTGCTCTAGTTTCTCTAAAGCTTTAAGCTGCATTGTTAAGTTGTTTATTTCTGATGTTTCCATTTTTTTGACGTAGGCATTAAGAGCTATGAACTTACCTCTTAGAACAGCTTTCATTGTGTCCCAGAGATTTTGGTAGGTTGTATTTTCGTTATCATTCACTTTCAGGAAATCTTGAATTTCCTTTTTAATTTCTTCCTGAATCCAGTTCTCATTCAGCATCATAGTGTTAAGTTTCCAGGAGTTAGTGTATTTTCTCTTGTTTGATGTGTTGTGGATGTCCAGCTTTAGGCCGTGGTGGTCTGATAGGGCACAGGTTAGAATTTCAACTTCCTTGTATATGTGTAGATTCATTTTGTGGCCCAATATGTGATCTATTTTGGAGAAAGTTCCGTGTGCTGCTGAGAAAAATGTGTATTCTTTGGTGCATGGGTGAAAAGTTCGATAGAGATCTGTAAGGTCCATTTCTTTCAGGGTTTGATTAAGTTCCAAAGTGTCTCTGTTAAGCTTTTGACCTGTTGATCTATCCCATGTTGAGAGGGCGGTGTTGAAGTCCCCAAGAATTATCGTTTGGGGGTTGATTTCTTGCTTTAGACGCTGTAGGGTTTTCTTAATGAATGTGGATGGGCCCCTATTGGATGCATATATGTTCAGTATTGTGAAATCTTCCTGGTGAATTGTACCTGTGACTAAAATGTAGTATCCATCCGTGTCTCTTATAATTTTCTTTGGTTTGAAATCCACTTTGTCTGATAGCATAATGGCTACCCCTGCCTGTTTTCTGCTTCCATTTGCTTGTAGAATTGTTGACCAGCCTTTTATTTTTAGAGCGTGCCTATCTTTTGTGGTGAGATGGGTTTCCTGCAGGCAGCAGATTGATGGATTGTGATTTTTAATCCAAGTTTGTAATCTGTGTCTCTTGATCGGTGAATTAAGTCCATTAACATTCAGTGTTATAATGGAGAAACTATTGTTAATTCCAGACATTTATTATGTTTAGTAGCTTTTATAAGTATTTTGCTTCACTTTTAATGGTGTTATATTTGCCTTCTGTTCTCCTGGATATGCCTGATTTTTTCTTCACGCTTGAGTATCATTTCTAGCATTTTTTGAAGGCCTGGTTTGGTGGACATGTATCCCTTAAAGTTGTCTTTGTGCTGGAAAATTTTTCTTTCTCCCTCGATCATGACTGATAGTTTTGCAGGGTAAATCAGCCTGGGTTGACATTTTTGCTCATTCAATACTTGAAGTATGTCTCTCCAAGCTCTTCTTGCTTTTACTGTTTCGACTGAGAAGTCATTTGTTATTTTCATAGGTTTACCTTTAAAAGTGACTTGTTTTTTCTCCCTTGAAGCTCTCAGCACCAGTTCTTTATCTTGAATGTGGAGTGTTTTAACTATTATTTGCTGCGGCGTGCTTCTATTTTGGTTGTATCTGTTTGGGGTGCGGAATGCCTCTTGTATATGAATGGGCCTCTCTTTTTTTAGATGAGGAAAGTTTTCCTTGATGATCATTTGAAAAATTTCCTCAGGGGTGGTATTTTGAGATTCTTGCTCTGATATTCCATGAATACGCATGTTAGGCTTCTTCAGGGTGTCCCATATCTCTTGGATATTTCTCTCAAGTATCTTTTTGGCTTTAACAACCTCTTCCATTGAGCTGGTTAGTAATCCCACTTTATCTTCAAGGTCTGAAATTCTGTTTTCTGCTTCATTAGTTCTGTTGATAAGACTCTCTGTGGCGTTCTGGGTTGAAGATAACTTGTCTTTTAGCTCAGTTTTAAACTCTGCTTGAGTTTGTTTTAACTGCTCTATGCCACTTTTTGTTTCTTGCACTGTTTTTCTCAACGCCTCCAGATGTCTGTTGTGTTCCTCTTCAAAGGGATTGATTCGATTATGTAATTCCTCCCGGATTTCCTCTTTCATAGTATTGAACATTGTAATGATCATATTTTGAAAGACCTTATCCTGGGTGAGGCTTTCTTGGCCTTTTTCCGCGGGTTTGTTCTTGTTGGAGTCTAACATTATGGGATTAATTTCTTCAGTGGGAAATTTGTTTACTTGAGTGTTGCTTCTCATGGATTTGCACTTTGACTTTGGCATTGTCATTTTAACTCTTAAGATCTCTCAATTTCACTAAACTGAATTATTTGGCCTGGGGTCCTAATGGGCGGGGCCCGAACGGGGAGTTACCTAGGGTGCGGGGTGAGGCCTGGCTGGACCGCGTTCGTCCCGACAGGCGGAGCGGGGTGGGTTGAAAAGGGCGATGCATTGTGATTTCTAATCCAAGTTTGTAATCAGTGTCTTTTGATTGGTTAGTTAATTCCATTGACAGTTAATGTTACAATGAAGAAATTACTTTTAATTTTCATTTATTTATTTTATTTTTTTAATTTACTTATTCCATCATATAAACTTGATAGGTTCCCCATTCCCCTCCCTCCCTCCACCCCTCCTGGATCCCCTTGCTCCCTCCTCCCTTTTTTCCTTTCTTTCCATACCTCATTCCCTTTCTCCCATTGCTCTCCCCATTCCTGAAACATCCTTTAGTGTTCCTGTCAGACTTCCCTCTAGGTCCTCCTCTCTGATGAGGCATAAGTACTCAGTAGCATTGCCTAGAACTCTTTTTTGTGTTCCCCTTTCATATAGGAACACTATTGTGACTGTTAATCCTTTGCCTCTAAGGATCTTAGAGCATGTGATCCATGCTAGACTTTGCAGGGTCAATGACATATTAGTCATTGTGCCGGTCATGAAAAGACTTATTATGATTACTCCACCCCTAACGTGTGTGGAGTATCTTGCATATTGTTTCTCCTCCCCATCTTTAGGCTCTTACAATCTTACTGCCCCCTCTTCCACAAATTTCACTGAGCTTTGGGAAGGGCCTGGCTTTCCTGGCTACTTTCGGTGAATTTATTCTGGTTGGAATCTATCATTATGAGCTTAATTCTTTCAGTAGGAGATTTGTTGTATTGGATTTTGTTTCTCATGGATTTGCTCTGTGACATGGACATTTTTGTTTTATCTATTAAGACCTTCCTTTTGTTTCTGTGTGTTTTTGACTGAACTGAATTAGTATTAATACTCTGGAGCAATTTTTACCTGTGTTTGCATTGGAGTTGGGTATACTTGTCTGATATTGTTCTTATTTCCTAGATGAGGCTTTTAGAGTGTTAGTATATCAATTAAGTCAGGTTTAGTAGACAAGGAGTGAAGATTAGTATGGTAGTTCACTTTTATGATTTAGTACCTTGATGATATGTGAGGGTGATTGATATAGTCCCTGAAGTTGAATACATTTTGGGGTGCCTATATGGAAAAGTTAAACTACAGTGACTAATAATTGAAGGGACATGATGGTAAAAAGGGGTTTACTTATCTTTGAGCTGAATGTGAAGGATCTCTACCATGTGATTGGATGATTTTAGAGGATTTCAGATGTATGATGTTTGCTTCCTAGAGCTTTGCTTGGGTTTTCTTCGGACTATGTTGAATTCTGAGGAGTAGTGTGTCCTTGGTGGTATTTTGGGATTCTAGTTCTGGTATTCCATGTATGTACATGTTAAGCTTCTGCAGGGTTTTCTATATCTCTTGAACATTCCTCTGAAATATCTTTTCGGTTTTAACAACCTCTTCCATTGAGCTGGTTATTCTTTCCATTTTGTCTTCAAGATCTGATATTCTATTTTCTTCTTCATTGGTTCTACTGATAAGACTCTGTGTGATAGTTAAGCCCGGGTGTCAACTTGACACACAGGGTATTAACTAAGCTGGGCTGAGACCACCTCTGGAAAAGGATCAATTGAGACTACTTGAAAGGATAGTACACGCCCTAGATCCTATCAGAACTCCAAAGCTCTCAAAGGATTCTTCATCATATAAAAAGGAGCCACCAAGGAGAACAGATCCCTTCTTGCAGCTGTGCTAAGAGTCATTCTTCCTTCCTGCTGCCCGGTTCCTTCGACCTTCCAAGACTCCAGGAGTTCTCGAGCCTTCAGCCAGCACCTACTTGACTACCGAACTGAGCAACTAGCTGTTGGCAGCCATCGTTGGAACTACCACGGCTACTGACAGCCTTCGCTGGACTACCTCGGCCATATCTGTAAGCCAACTCAATAAATGTCATATATATATATATTCGTTCTGTGAATTCTGTGACTCTAGGGAACCCTAACTAATACAGAAATTGGTACCAGAAGTGGTTCTAGAGAAGCAGAATTGTAAGAATGAATTTTACTGGCAAGTTTTGTGATTTCTGGAGCTGGCTTGTTGACCCAGTGCCAGTGGCTAAAGATTCCCCTAGTGGCATGGAGGACACTGTTTGGAGTGAACTGTTTCTAGAACTGGTAAAAGTAGGTGTGTTGGACAGTATTGATGCCCCTCTTGTAAGGATTGAGAAGCTCAGCGATTCCGTATATGGAACTTTACAAAAAATGAGTAAGAATAAGGAAAATGATGATGGTGGCTGGTTGTTCCTAGCATTTCTCATTAAACTACAAATGGAAAAGGAAGATCTCAACGAGGAAATTATCCAACTCAGAAAGCGCATAAACAACTTAGAAGTTTCTAAGTGTGCCCTAGAAGAGAATCTTCTCTCCAGTAGCAATAGGGCTCGAATTGCTGAAAATCAAACCCAAACTTTGATTATTAGAGTGGCTGACTTACAACGTAAATTAAATTCCCAGCCTCGAAAGGTGTCGGCGGTTAAAGTAAAAGCGCTGATTGGTAAAGAGTGGGATCCTGAAAAGTGGGATGCTAATGTGTGAGAAGACCACACTGATGATGAGGACGAGGACGTTGAACCCTCAACTTCTGGTGCATTTATTCCGCATGAGGAAATGGTCTCCCCACCCTTAGCAGAAGATGAATCCCCACACCCACCCTCTACAAACGTGCCGTTTTCACCTTTGCCACGAGTAAATACTGAAGTTACATCACGCGCACCTGTGATTGCTTCCAGGCCTATAACTAGGCTCAAGGCTAAACAGGCTCCTAAAGGTGAAATAGAAAGTGTGGTCCATGAGGAGGTGCGCTATACCCCTAAAGAACTCCATGACTTTTCTAACACGTTTAAGCAGCAATCTGGGGAATACCCCTGGGAATGGATTGTAAGGCTGTGGGATACTGGTGGAAGGAGCATAAAACTGGATAAAAGTGAGTTCACAGAAATGGGCCCATTGAGTAGAGATTCTAGGTTTAACACTGCCACTCATAGAGTTAAAAATGGTGCCTAGAGTTTATTCGAGTGGGTAGCTGAAGTATTTATTAAAGTTTGGCCATCTGAAAAGGAACTGGAGATTCCAGACATTCCTTGGCTTAATGTTGACGATGGGATTAAGAGGCTCAGGGAAATTGGTATGCTTGACTGGATACGTTCTTTAAAATCCAATTCTCAATGGGAGAATCCAGATGACATGCCTTTTACCAGAAATGTACTTAATAAATTGGTGAGAGGGGCAGCACCAAATATGAAGGCTCCTATCATTGCTCTTCTCCTTGTTCCAGACCTAATAATGGGAGATGCTGCCGCCCAGTTGGAAGACTTAAATTCAATGGGCCTAGGTGGATCGAGGAGTAGTAGGGGCCAAGTGGCAGCATTGAATCGCCAATGGCAAAGTAAGCATACTAACCATAATGTGCAGCATAGACAGAACAATACTTATGAGGGTCTCACTCGCTTAGACCTTTGGCATTGGCTAATTAACCATGGTGTCCCCAAAAGTAAAATAGATAAGAAGCCTACAAAGTTCTTATTTGACCTGTACAAGCAGAAAAATTCTAACAGAAATGAAGGAAAAGCTGCCTTTACTCGTAGTAGCAGAGAATCACAGCCTGTCAACCAATTTCCAGACGAGCCAGTTTACAGATCCAGAACCCCTTGAATGAAGGGGAGGCTGGGTCCCTTTAAGGAAGGACCTTGATACCATAGCAAAAAGTTTTAATATTAGTCTTTCTTCTGTCCTTCCACAAAGGGACCTAAGGCCTTTCACTAGAGTAACTGCATTGGGGGAAAGGAAATAATCAGACATTTCGGGGTTTACTAGATACTGGATCTGAGTTGACATTGATTCCAGGAGACCCTAAAAAGCATAGTGGCCCTCCAGTTAAAGTAGGGGCATATGGAGGTCAGGTGATTGAAGGAGTTTTGGCTAATGTTCGACTCACAGTAGGTCCAGTAGGTCCCCGAACTCATCCAGTGGTTATTTCCCCAGTACCAGAATGTATAATTGGAATAGATATACTTAGAAGATGGCAGAACCCTCACATTGGTTCCTTGAAATGTGGAGTAAGAGCCATTATGGTTGGGAAGGCCAAATGGAAGCCTTTAGAATTGCCTCTACCAAGGAAAATTGTGAATCAGAAACAGTATCGTATCCCTGGAGGAATTACAGAAATTAGTGCCACCATAAAGGACTTGAAGGATGCAGGGGTGGTGGTTCCGACCACCTCTCCTTTTAACTCTCCCATTTGGCCTGTGCAGAAGACAGATGGATGATGGAGAATGACTGTTTATTATCGCAAACTTAACCAAGTTGTGACTCCAATTGCAGCTGCTGTACCAGATGTGGTTTCATTGCTTGAGCAGATCAACACATCTCCTGGTACTTGGTATGCAGCCATTGATCTTGCAAATGCTTTTTTCTCCATACCTATTCATAAGGATCATCAGAAGCAATTTGCTTTCAGTTGGCAAGGCCAGCAGTATACATTTACAGTGTTACCTCAAGGGTATATTAATTCTCCAGCCCTATGCCATAACTTGGTTCGCAGAGATCTTGATCACTTGTCTCTTCCGCAAGGTATCACACTAGTCCAATATATAGATGATATTATGCTGATTGGCTCCAATGAGCAGGAAGTATCAAGCATTTTGGATTTGTTGGTAAGGCATATGCGCAACAGAGGATGGGAAATAAACCCAACCAAAATCCAAGGACCTTCCACTTCAGTAAAATTTTTAGGAGTTCAGTGGTGTGGGGCATGTAGAGATATCCCCTCTAAGGTAAAGGATAAGTTGTTGCACCTGGCCCCTCCCACCACTAAGAAAGAAGCACAGCGTTTGGTGGGCCTGTTTGGATTTTGGAGGCAGCACATTACTCACTTGGGTGTGTTACTTAGGCCCATATACCAAGTAACTCGGAAAGCTGCCAGCTTGGGTGGGGCCCAGAACAAGAGAAGGCTCTTCAGCAGGTTCAAGCTGCTGTACAGGCTGCCTTGCCACTTGGACCATATGATCCAGCAGACCCAATGGTATTGGAAGTATCTGTTGCTGATAGAGATGCTGTTTGGAGTCTCTGGCAGGCTCCCATAGGTGAATCACAGAAGAGACCCCTGGGATTTTTGACCAAGGCCCTGCCATCATCTGCAGACAATTACTCTCCTTTTGAGAAACAACTCTTGGCTTGTTATTGGGCCTTAGTGGAAACTGAACGTCTGACAATGGGTCACCAAGTTACCATGCGACCTGAGTTACCCATCATGAGTTGGGTGTTATCTGACCCAGCAAGCCATAAAGTTGGACGGGCACAGCAGGAATCTATTATCAAATGGAAGTGGTACATACGAGACAAGGCCCGAGCGGGTCCTGAAGGCACAAGTAAGCTACATGAAGAAGTTGCCCAAATGCCTATGGTTCCCCAACCTGTTGCAATGCCTGTTCCCAAGCATGCACCTATGGCCTCCTGGGGTGTGCCCTATGATCAGCTGACTGAGGAAGAGAAGACTAGGGCGTGGTTCACAGATGGTTCTGCTCGCTATTCCGGTGCCACCCAGAAGTGGACAGCTGCAGCGCTGCAACCCCTTTCCGCAACAAACCTAAAGGACAGTGGAGAAGGGAAATCTTCACAGTGGGCAGAACTTCGGGCAGTGCACATGGCTGTAGACTTTGCCTGGAAGGAAAAATGGTCAGATGTGCGACTGTATACTGATTCATGGGCTGTAGCCAATGGTTTGGCAGGATGGTCAGGGACTTGGAAGGAACATAATTGGAAAATTGGCAAGAAAGATATCTGGGGAAGAAGCATGTGGATAGATCTCTCCCAATGGGCAAAGGACACAAAGATATTTGTGTCTCATGTAAATGCTCATCAAAAGAGGACATCGGCAGAAGAAACATTCAATAATCAGGTGGATAAGATGACCTGTTCTGTGGATAGTCAGCCTCTTTGCCCAGCCATTCCTGTCATTGCCCAATGGGCCCATGAACAAAGTGGACATGGTGGCAGAGATGGAGGTTATGTATGGGCTCAACAACATGGACTTCCACTCACCAAGGCTGACCTGGCTACAGCTGCTGCTGAGTGCCAAATCTGCCAGCAGCAGAGACCAACACTGAGTCCTCGATATGGAGCCATTCCTCGGGGTGACCAACCAGCAACGTGGTGGCAGGTTGACTACATTGGACCACTTCCAAGATGGAAAGGGCAGCGCTTTGTTCTTACTGGGATAGATACTTATTCTGGTTATGGATTTGCCTTTCCTGCACGTCATGCTTCTGCCAAGACTACCATCCAGGGACTTACAGAATGCCTTATCCACTGTCATGGAATTCCACACAGCATTGCTTCTGACCAGGGAACTCATTTCACAGCTAAAGAAGTACGGCAGTGTGCTCATGACCATGGGATTCATTGGTCTTACCATGTTCCCCACCATCCTGAAGCAGCTGGCTTGATAGGGTGGAATGGCCTTTTAAAGGCACAATTACAGCGTCAATTAGGTGGTAATAGTCTGGAGGGATGGGGCAGAATTCTCCAGAAGGCAGTATATGCCTTAAACCAGCGTCCAATATATGGTACTGTGTCTCCTATAGCCAGGATTCACGGGTCCAGGAATCAAGGGGTGGAAACAGGAATAGCTCCTCTTACTATCACTCCTAGTGACCCATTAGGAAAATCCTTGCTTCCTGTTCCCGCAAGCCTATATTCTACTGGCTTAGAAGTTTTGAGTCCAAAGCAGGGAATGCTTCTGCCAGGAGACACAGCAACTATTCCTTTGAACTGGAAGCTAAGGCTTCCTCCTGGTTATTTTGGACTTCTGATGCCCTTGAGCCAACAGGCTAAGAAAGGAATAACAGTATTAGGAGGGGTGATTGACCCAGACCACCAAGGAGAAATTGGACTGGTTCTCCACAATGGTGGTAAGGAAGAATATGTCTGGAGTATAGGAGACCCACTAGGGCGTCTCTTGGTATTACCATGTCCTGTGATTAAGGTCAATGGGAATTTACAGCAACCCAACAGAGGAAAGACAGTAAATGGTCCAGATCCTTCAGGAATGAAGGTATGGATAACCCCTCCAGGTAAAGAGCCAAGACCTGCAGAAGTACTTGCTGAAGGTTGAGGAAATACAGAATGGGTAGTAGAAGAAGGTAGTTATAAATACCACCTAAGGCCACGTAACCAGTTACAGAAATGAGGATTATAATTGCCATGAGTGCTTCTGGTCTAGACTGTCAAGAATAAACTTGTGCATGTGCACATACTCTAAGAAGATATTTATGTAATGTAATATAATGTTAATCTTTAGTTATGAGATGAAATGCTGTAATCTACATTATGATATTGTGTTATGGGACACTAAGACTAAGCATTTCTTAAGGGGCATTGTCATTGATCTTGGAAAAATAATGCGTGTGCGGTTGTACGTGGATAGCTATATTATGTTAGGCGGAGCTATGAATCTTACTGTTTTATTTGGAGAATTTTTAGTGGCCTAAGGAAATGTGATTTGGTGTCAAGTTGACAAGGGGTGGACTTGTGATAGTTAAGCCTGGGTGTCAACTTGACACACAGGGTATTAACTAAGCTGGGCTGAGACCACCTCTGGAAAAGGATCAATTGAGACTACTTGAAAGGATAGTACACACCCTAGATCCTATCAGAACTCCAAAGCTCTCAAAGGATTCTTCCAATACTGCATCATATAAAAAGGAGCCACCAAGGAGAACAGATCCCTTCTTGCAGCTGTGCTAGGAGTCATTCTTCCTTCCTGCTGCCCGGTTCCTTTGACCTTCCAAGACTCCAGGAGTTCTCGAGCCTTCAGCCAGCACCTACTTGACTACCGAACTGAGCAACTAGCTGTTGGCAGCCATCGTTGGAACTACCACGGCTACTGACAGCCTTCGCTGGACTACCTCGGCCATATCTGTAAGCCAACTCAATAAATTTCATATATATATATATATATATATATATATATATATATATATATATATATATATATATTCGTTCTGTGAATTCTGTGACTCTAGGGAACCCTAACTAATACACTCTGTTTTGTTCTGGGTTGAACATAACTTGTCTTTTTGTTCAATTTTGTACTCTGCCTGAGATTGTTTTTAACTGCTCTATGCCAATTTTTTTTTCTTGAACTGTTTTTCTGAACTCCTCCAATTGCCTGTTGTGTTCCTGTTCCAAGTGGTTGATGTGGTTATTTAACTTCTCTCAGATTTCCTCTTTCATAGTATTGATAATGATAAAGATCATGCTTTGAAAATCATTATCTTGGGTATGGTTTCTTGGCTATTTTCTGTGAGTTTGTTATGGTTGGAATCTATCATTATGGGAGTTAATTCTTTCGGTGGGAGATTTGTCATCTTGGTTTTTGTTTCTCATGGATTTGCACTGTGACTTGGGCATAGTTTTTTTTTTTTTTTTATCTGTTAAGACCTTCTTTTTGTTTTTGACTTAACTGAGTTAGATGGTATTGCTACTCTTGAGCAGCTATTACTAGTGTTTGCCTTGGAGTTGGGTACACTTGTCTTGTGTTGGTGGTATTTCCTAGATAAGACTATTAGACTGTTTGTTTATCAATTAATTCAGGTTTAGTAGACAGGGAGCGAAGATTATTATGGTAATGCACTTTTTTGTATACTGCCTTGGTGATATTTGAGGGTAAATGCTATAGTTCCTGATGTTGTATGCATTTGGCTTTACAGAAAAGTTAAATTACAGTGACTAATAAGTGAAAGGAACAAAATGGTAAAAAGGGTTTACTTATGTCTGAGCTGTATGTGATGAATCTCTCCCTTGTCATGGAATGTTTTTACAGGACTACAGATGTATGGTGTTTGTTTCCCAGAACTTTGCTTGGGTTTTCTCTAGATTCTGTTGAATTCTGAGGGCCAGGGAGTCTGGCCTGGTCCAGTTTCTGGCAGGATAAGAGGGTGTCTAGTTTGGCAAGCAGATCACCTGGGACCTGGGCCATGGCATAGGGGCCTTGCCCAGCACCAGAACACACTGCCTGCAGCTCCGGCTTGCTGGTAGGATGAGCCGGCAGGATGAGCAGGTGATCTGAGCCTGGGGCATGGTCTAGGGGCCTTACCTTATAAATGGAGTGTCTGGCCTAGTGTGTGTTCCATGCAGGAGGACATGTTTCTTTTTTGTAGGTGCAGTTGGGAAGAATCTTTTCAGCGTTTAACAGCAAAGGAAGCTTATCTAGAAATGCCATTGTGATATCACAATGTTCCCCAATGTACATAAGTGCCAAAGACGCATCGGGCAAAATACTAAAGTTCCTGTTGCTCTCCATCATGACAAAAAGCACTGCCAGGTTAAATTGGTGCTTCGAGTATGGCAGGCTGGAAATTAAGTGTATCGATCATTACACATGTAACACTAACCACATTGCAACCAAATAACATGGAATCTTGTGCACTAAATTTTTTTGCCCTGAATGTCTTTAATGTTAACATTCTCCATGTTGAGATGTTTGTTGTATGTGAGCCTTTTGGGAGTTAATAAGCAATGTAGAATTCTTATGGGTCCATCATATATAGGTGAGATTTGTCATTGTGAAGAACTGTATTGTACTATTTCTGAGCATGGGAATGTCAGGAAAACATGTACCACTGTGCTATTTACAAAGGAGTATATGTACACTTTGTCACAGGGTAAATATCTCAATGTCTTTATATTGGAATTCTTATTAACAGAAATATTAAAAGGAATGGCTTCCTTGAGATACCTAGTTTATGTTATTCATAAAATATCCATGTTCCCACTGGTGAAGAATGCACCATAGTCTTAATATCTTGGCAACACTGACTTTCATAAGCTCTTTTCTACCACAGGTAAAGCAAATAAGACACTTTCCTTTCCTCTAAGTCCTAATTTTTTTCGTTTCTTTTTTATGCACTTAGCATTATAAATGATGGTAAGATAACTGTTATAATTTCTCTTAGATCATTTGAGCATTACTCCATTTTGTGTTGATGGGTGTCCAGGAATCAATGCTGTGTGAATGTTTGTTATGTGTATATTATGTGTGTCTGTACCCATAATGGAAGGATTTGAATGGGAGGATTCATCCATGATTCACATAATCATGTTCTACTTTTTATTTACTATGAAAAACATTACTTGTTGATAAGAAAAATCTAGATTCCAAAGAGTTCTCAGACATGTGTCAGTTTAGACAATGTAGAGCATGCTGAGTGGGACACATACTCAAATATATGCATGCACACACACAGACACACACAAACACAGACACACACACACACAGAGGCACACAGATAGGCACATATACAGACACATGCAGACAAACACATATACATAGGAACATGCCCAGCAGACATATTCATAGACATACAGACACACATACATCAAAAAGACATGAAGCATCCTACATGGGCAGTGTGATAGCAATATCCAGACATGAGGGCAGTGAGGTATAATAGACTCAAAAGCACAAAGCTAAAGGATTAAAAAAAAAACCTGGGGACCAGGACGCCCACAATCTCCCAAGTGTCATAGTTCCATAAAATTTTAGTTACTTTTAAGAACAAGTTTCACCAGGCCAGCCTAATCTCTCCCCATCCTAAAGCTCAGGAAATTTGCAGAAGAGGGGGTGGTAAGACTGTAAGAGCCTAAAGATGGGGAGGAGCAATGATATGCAAGACACTCCACACAAGTTAGGGCTAACGTAACGCAACCATAATAGGACTTTACATGACATGCGCAATGTCTGACATATCATTGATCCCCCAAAGTCTACCATGGATCACAGGTACTTTGATCCTTAGACACAAGAGATTAACAGCAACAATAGTGTTCCTATATCAAAGGGGAACACAAGAAAGAGCTCTAGGTAATGCTACTGAGTCCTTACACCTCATCAGAGAGGAAGAACCAGAGGGAAGTTTGACATTCACACTAAAGAATGCTCCATGGATGATATGGGGAGGAGGTACTGGGAGGAAGGGATGGAGAAGAGGAAAGGAAGAGGAAAAACGAGGAGGGAGCAAGGGGATCCAGGGAGGGGTGGTGGAAGAAAGAGGACTGGGGTACCTATTAAGTTTGTGTGAGTGGAAAAAATAAATAAAGAACAAGTTTCAAAGACAATGAACAAGCTATAGGAGAGTCATTACCTTATGAGTTATCAGATTATCTAAGGGAGGGACCAGATGTTTTTAAGGCAGGCCTTAACTTTAGGCCGGACATAGTAGTTTAAGTCTGCCTCGACCTTAAACTAGACATAGAGCATGACCTAGTTTTAACATGGAGGCTCCTTTTTTTAAATATTTTTAATTTATATTTTTCTGCAATCATACAAATTAAATAGGTACCCCTGTCCCCTATCTCCTTCCACCCTTCCCCAATACCCCTTGAAGCTCTCCTTTTCCCCTTCCTTTAACCCCACTCCTTCTCCTTCACCCAGTGCCTTCCCTTTCCCCTTTCCACTATTATAACTGTTAATCCCTTGCCTCTAAAGATCCTACTGCCTGTGATCATTGCTAGACTTTGAGGGATCATTCACATGTCAGTCATTGTGCAGGTCATGGGCCTGGACTATGATAAACACATTTTTGAGTGACACACCTTCACACATTTGCATTATCAATTATATTTTCAGAAAATTTCAATGAACAAGTTATCTGAAACAGGCAAAGATATGCAAGAGAGGAAATTTTTCAGTGGAAGAAGCAGAGGGAGTGGTATCATGGAAAAATGATGTAAATTCAATGAGAGGTTTTTTGAAATTGTCAAAGAATAATGCAGATGAAAAATACATTATTCCGTATACACAAAAATGATCACAAAGATGTGACACACATCTAATCATTATTTTATGCAAAACGGCACAAGCAGAGATCCTCCAACCCACTTGCCTGGGACAGGACGTTTGCTCATGATCCTCCTTCCCAGGTAAGTTCCACCAGCCTCCAGGACACCTGCTCAGCCCAGCTCAGCCCACTAGCCAACCTGAGCAGCACCCAGGCTGCCCTGAGCTTGGGTGAGCCATTAGACCATGCCACAGGATGCAAGAGAAGAGCTGTGCCATTGCAATCAGCCCCTCTGCCCCTCAGGCCCACCCAGGACTATCACTCATAGTCCAAGGAGGACACACTGTTCTTCAGAATTCAGCAGAATGCAAAGGAAACTCAAGCAAAGCCTAGTAGACAAAGGCCAAACATCTGAACTCCTCTAAAATCATTCTATCACATGGGAGAGATACTTCACATCCAGCACAAAGATAAGTAAACCTCTTTTTTACCATATTGCTCCTTTCTAGTATTAATCACTGTAGATTAACTTTTCCATGCAGCCACCCCAAAAATATATACAACTTCAGGGATTATACCACTCACCCTTACATATCACCAATGTACTAAATTGTAAATTTTCACTACCATACTAATATTCAACCCCTATCTATTAAACCTGACTTAATTGATGAACTAACAGTATAATAGCATCATCTAGGAAACAACAACAGACAAACTTACCTGACTCCAAAGCAAACACTAGTAATAACTGCCCAAGGATAGCAATACCAACTAAATCAGGTCAGTCAAAAGCATACAGAAACTTTTTTTATTCAATTGTGCATGTGTGTGTACATATGTATGTATGTGTGTGTGTATAGAATCACAGGGGAATTCGGGAACCACCATGGACCACATCCACATCTTCCTTGTTTACTCTGCCCCAGGATTCACAGGTTCTGCCCTACCAGGACCAGAAACGCTGGCCACCCCCGCTTATTCCTGGCATCTATACATGGGGTTCAGGATCCAAACTCAGGATCTTCCGTCTACAAGGCAGAGGCTTAACCCCTGAGCCACCTTTCCAGCCCCAACATACAGAAACTTAAAGGTCTTAAGAGAAAAAAAACAACAATGCCCAAGTCAAAGTGCAGATGCATGAGAAACAAAACACAAGAAGACAAATCTCCCACAGAAATAATTAACCATATAAAGATAGATCCCAACCAGAACCACTACATAGAAAATAGCCAAGAAAACCAGGCCCAAGATAACAACTTTCAAATCATGATCATTACCATGATCAATACTATGAAAGAGGAAATCCGGGAGAAGTTAAATAACTGCATCAACCACTTTGAACAGGAACACAACAGACACCTGGAGGAATTGAGAAAAAACAGTTCAAGAAACGAAAATAGGTACAGGGTACCTAAATCAGTCTCAGGCAGACTTTAAATTTGAACTAAATGGCAAGTTATCTTCAACACAGAACTCAACAGAGAGTCTTTTTTTTTTTTTTTTTTTTTATTAAAAATTTAATTATACATTTTAAAAATTTTTACCAGTTCCCTCCCTCCCCCCTCTTCCCCCTCCCCTTCCCCCAGTGCCTCCCCCCCAATTCCCAGATAGTCCTTTATTGTGTGTGCCTAACTCTCCACTGTGTCCTCCTCTCCGATGACATATAAGGACCCAGTGGCATTTCCATAAGCCCTTTCTCTTGTTCCCCTTAAGCATAAGATCACTACTATGGCTGTCAATCCCTTGCCTCCAGGGGTCTCGGTGCCCTTATCAGATGCTAGACTTTATGAGGGCAACAGTGCGCTGGACATTGCGCAGGGCATGCAAAGTTCCATTATGATTGCTTTGGCCCCAACTATTTCAACAGAGAGTCTTATCAGCAGAACTAATGAAGCTGCAAATAGAATTTCAGATCTTGAAGAGAAAGTGGAAGTATGAAGCAGCTCAATAGAAGAGGTTGTTAAAGCCAAAACATACTTGAGAAATTTATTCAAGAGGTATGGGACACCCTGAAGAAGCCTAACGTGTATTCATGGAATACCAGATTAAGAATCACACACCTGAGAAAATTTTTCAAATTATCATAAATGAAAACTTCCCTCATCTAAAGAATAAGAGGCCCATCCAAATACAAGAGGCATTCCGTACCACAAACAGATATGATCAAAATAGAAACTTGCGACAGCAAATAATATTCAAAACACTCCACATTCAAAACAAAGAAAAGTTGCTGAGAGCTTCAAGGGAAAAAAAAACAAGCCACTTTTAAAGGTAAACCTATTAAAATAACAAATGACTTCTCAATGGAAACAGTAAAACCAAGAAGAGGCTTGCAGAGACATACTTAAAGTATTGAATGAGCCAAAATGTCAATCCAGGCTCATATACCAGGCCAAACTATCTGTCATGTTTGAGGGAGAAAGAAACAAAGACAACTTAAAGGCTTACATGTCTACCAATCCAGGACTTCAAAAAAAATGCTGGAAATGATACTCAAGCTTGAAGGAAAAAACAAGCATATCTCGAGGACAGAAGAGAAGTATAATACCACAAAAACCTAAAAGCCAAATAATACACTTACAAAAGCCACTCAACATAAAAAATGTCCAGAATTAAAAATAATTTCTCCATGATTACATTAAATGTCAATGGAATTAACTCACCAATTAAGAGACACAGATTACAAACTTGGATTAAAAATCACAACCCATGAATCTGCTGCCTTCAGGGAACTCATCTCAAGACAAAAGAAGGCACATCCTAAAAATAAAAGGCTGGTCCAAAATCGTGCAAGCTAATGGAACCAGGAAACTAGCAGGGCAGTACATACACTATTGGACAAAGAGGACTTAAAACCAAAAAAAAATTATAAGAGACACAGATAGATACTACACTTTAGTCACCGGTACAATTCACCAGGAAAACTTCACAACACTGAACACATATGCACCTAATATGGGCCCCCATTCACATTCATTAAGCAAACCCTCCAATGTCTATATTGAGAAATCAACCCCCATCTGATAATTCCTGAGGATTACAACACTGCCTTCTCAACATGGGATAGATCAACAGGTCAAAAACTTAACAGAGACACATTGGAACCCTTAAAGAAATGGACCTTACAGATTTCTATTGAGCTCTTTATCCATGCACCAAAGAATACACATTTTTCACAGCACCACTTGGAACTTTCTCCAAAATACATGAACTGTTGGGCCACAAAATAAATCTCCACATATACAGGAAAGTTGAAATTCTAGTCTGTACCCTATCAGACCACCATGGTCTAAAGCTTGATATCTGCAACGCAACAAACACAAAAAATACACTAACTCCTGGAAAGTAAATACTATGATGCTAAAAGAGAATTTGATTCAGGAAGAACTTACAAAGTAAATTCAAGATTTCCTGAAAGTGAACAATAAAGAAAATACAACTTATCAAAATCTTTGGGACACAATGAAAGCTGTCCTAAGAGGCAAGTTCAAAGCTCTTAATGCCTACATCAAAAAAAGGAAACATCACAAATAAATAACTTAACAATGCAACTAAAGCTTTAGAGACGCTAGAGCAATCCGATCCCAAAAGCAGTAGAAGAGAGGAGATTAGCAAAATAAGGGTAGAAATATCTGAAATTGAGCTCAGGAAAATGATACAGAGAATCAACTAGTCAAAAAGCTGGTGCTTTGAAAAAATCAGTAAGATTGATACACCCCTAGCTAAATTAACCAAAAGCAAGAGAGAGTAAACAGAACTTAACAAAATTAGCAATGTAAATGAAGTTATCACTACTGATACCCAAGAGATTCAGAGTATTATAACGTCATATTTCAAAAAATTATACTCCGTGAAATTTGACAACACAAAAGAAATTGATGAAATTCTAAGTAAGCACATCTTACTAAATTAAATCAGGAAGTTTTGAATTATTTAAATGGTCCTATAACATATGAGGAAATAAATGAAGTAATCTTCCCACCAAAAAATGTCCTTGACCAGATGGATTCAGCACAGAGTTCTACCAGATATTTAAAGAGCTAATAATAATCAATGCTCCTTAAACTATTCCATCAAATAGCAAAAGAAGGAATACTGACAGTCTTTCTATGAAGCTAATATTGTCTTAATCCCAAAACCTAGTAAATATGCAGTTAAAAAAGAAAATGATAGGCCAATCTTTTTGATGATCACAGATGCAAAGATTCTCAACAAAGTCTTGGCAAATAAGATTCAAAAACATATCAAAAAGACCATTCATGGGGATCAAGTAGGCTTTATCCCAAGCACACAAAGTTGGTTCCACATGCCCAAATCAATAAACATAATTCACCATATAAACTAGACAAAAATTCAAGACCACATGATATTCTTGATAGATGCAGAAAAAGCTTTTGAAAAGATCCAACAGCCTTTTATGATCAAAAGCCTACAGACAGTTGGAATGGAAGGAACCTTTATCAATATAATAAAAGCTGTATACAACAAACCAACAGCAAGGATTATACTCAATGGGGCTAAACTTGAAACATTACCGCTTTGATCAGGAACTAATCAAGGATGTTCACTCTTACCACTTCTATAAAATATTGTACTTGAAGTCTTAGCCAAAGCCATAAGAAAAGAAAGGGAGATAAAAGGGATTCAAATCAGCAAGGAAGAAGTCAAGTTATCTCTATTTGCAGATGACATGATCATATACCTGAGTGATCCCAAAAACTCCACCAATAAACTCTTGGAACTAATAGAGAAGTTCAACAGGGTGGCAAGATACCAAATAAAAATACAAAATTCAGTGGTCTTCCTACATGCCCAGAATGAAAGAAATGAAAAAGCCCTGAGAGAAACAATCCCATTTACTATAGCCCCTAAAAAAAAAATGAAGTACGTTGGTATAAACCTAATGAAGGAAGTAAGAGACCTTTACAATGAAAACTTTAAAACGCTAAAGAAAGAAATTACAGAAGACACCAGAAGGTGGAAAGACCTCCCTTGTTCCTGGATTGGCAGAATCAATATCATAAAAATGACCATCCTAACAAAGGCAATATACAGATTCAATGCTATACCAATTAAAATCCAGAAACAATCCTTTATAGAAGTTGACCAACCAATCTCAAAATGCACATGGAGGCACAAAAGACCCAGGATATCAAAAACAATGCTGAGTAACAAAAACACTGCTGGAGGTATCACCATACCAAACCTTAATCTATACTACAAATCCATAGTTATAAAAACAGCCTGGTACTGGCTCCAAAATAGACACACACATCAATAGATAAGGGTTTAAGGCCCAGATATAAGCTCACACAATTACAGCAATTAGATCTTTGACAAAGGGGCCCAAAAAATCCAATGAAAAAGAACAGCATCTTCAACAAATGGTGCTGGCAAAACTGCATATCCACATGAAGAAGATTAAAACTGGACCAGTATTTGTCACCATGTAAAAGACTTAATTCCTAATGAATATAAGACCTCAATGTGATTCTTAAAGAAATTAAAGATTGAAATGCCATATGACCCTGCTATCCCACTTTTGGGAATAACCCCCCAAGCAGCAAAGGTTCGCCTCGATAGCACAAGCTCGACCAAGTTCATAGCAGCACTGTTTACAATAGCAAAGTCATGGAATCAACCTAAATGTCCAACAGTTGACGAGTGGATAAGGAAACTGTGGTACATCTATACAATGGAGTACTACTCAGCCATCAAAAATGATGAATTACTGGAATTTGCTGGCAAATGGATGTCATTAGAAAGAATTATATTAAGTGAAGTATCCCAAACCCAGAAAATTAAGCGCTGTATGTACTCCCTAATAGGTGGCTCCTAGTACCAAACTCACCCAGCCCACATTGGGACACTCAAAAGTAAACCTATGTAACACAGTAAGTGCAAGGATTATGAACAAGAGAGATGGGTTAGGAGTGCCACACCAGAAACAAGGAGAGAGGAGACCATGTTACAGCAGAGAAAATAGGCCTCCATGAAGGTCTGCAAGTAAGTAATGAGAAACCTGGTTAAGTTCACAGACGTTCTTTCCTGATCTCACCAGAAGGGGAGGGCATATAGTCTAGCAGATAAAAAGTAATCATTTTGCAAATGGGTGATGGACCCCTCCCTCAGTGAGGTTTCCTACTCTTATTACATCTACCCTTGAATGTGCTATTACAACAAGACTCCAGTTTAACAGCTTTTTGTCTCTGGCCAGGGGGGTGACATACAGTGCCCAGCAGAATGGAGTGAAGGGAATTGCAGGAGCAGCAAAACTGCAAAAGAAAATCAACAAACCACAATCCAGAACTTCAGAGACTCTATATCAATCACATAGAACTAGGACAGCCTAATCTCTCCCTATCCTGGAGCTCAGGGACATTTGCGGAAGAGGGGGTGGTAAGATTGTAAGAGCAAAAGGATGGGAGGAGCAACGATTTGCAAGATTCTCAACAATAGTTGGGGCCAAAGCAATCATAATGGAACTTTGCATGCCCTGCGCAATGTCCAGCGCACTGTTGCCCTCGTTAAGTCTAGCATCTGTTAAGGGCACCGAGACCCCTGGAGGCAAGGGATTGACAGCCATAGTAGTGATCTTATGCTTAAGGGGAACAAGAGAAAGGGCTTATGGAAATGCCACTGGGTCCTTATATGTCATCGGAGAGGAGGACACAGTGGAGAGTTAGGTGCACACAATAAAGGACTCTCTGGGAATTGGGGGGGAGGCACTGGGGGAAGGGGAGGGGGAAGAGGGGGGAGGGAGGGAACTGGTAAAAAATTTTAAAATGTATAATTAAATTTTTAATAAAAAAAAAAAAAAAGACCTCAATGTAAGGCCAGAAACTATAAAAACCTTAGTTGAAATGGTAGGGAACTCCCTCAAGCTGATTGGACTAGGCCTACTGTTCCTAAACGGAAATACAATAGCACAGTCACTACAACCACACTCAACAGATGGGATCTTACAAAATTAAAGAGCTTCTGTTCAGACAAAGATACTGTAACTCGAGCACAAAGGCAACACACAGAATGGGAGAAAATCTTCATTAACCACATACCTGATAGAGCTCTGTTATCCAGAGTGCAAGGAAACAAATGGCCCAATTAAAAAATGGGCCTTGGAAGTTAAAAGAAACTTTACCAGGGATGAAATTGACATGTTTAACAAATATCTTAAAAAATGCTCCACATCCTTAGCCATCAGGAAATGCAAATCAAAACCTCCCTGAGATATCATCTTACCCCAGTCTGGATGGCAAAAATCCACTATACAAACACCACCAAATGCTGGAGAGGATGTGGTGAGATGGGAACTCTCCTACATTGCTGGTGGGAATTCAGGCTCATACAACCACACAGGTAAGCCATCTGGCGATTCTTAAAAAAGTTAAGGATTGAAATGCCATATGACCCAGTTAGTCAACTTTTGGGAATAATCCCCCATACAGCGAAAATTCACCTTGATAGCACAAGCACGACCATTTTCATAACAGCACTGTTTACAATAGCTAAATCATGTAATCAACCCAAATGCCCAATAGTGGATGTGTGGATAAGGAAAATGTGGTACATCTATACAATGGAATACTACTCAGCCATCAAAAATGATGAATTAATGAAATTTGCCAGGAAATGGATGGAATTAGAAACAATTATATTGATTGAAGTATCCCAGACACAGAAAATTAAGTGTTATATGTGCTTTCTTGTGTTTTGACTGTCTTAAAAGTAACAACTGTGAGAAGGAGGGCCTCAGTTAGAAGAGTGTGGACAGGATTTCTTGAGCCCACTCTTAGAGACTCTGTTTTCTTTTCCTCAGCTGCTTTCACCCATCAAACAAGATATCTTCTATCCAAACAGAATTATGGACAAAACACTGGGATTTTTTACTCAAAACTGTGACTCCAGCTCTGCTTTATTTTTCATGGTACATGCACATGTAATGTCACCTCTGAGGAGGGGACAAATTGGAGAATCCATTGTTGTTAAGAGAAAGAGACTTAACTACCTGAAACTGAGCTTATCTGTCTACATTATTTAGGGGTGTCACATCTATGACATTAGTGCCACAGTACCTGCAAGCATGTGGTCATTATTCTGTTGGGTGTCTGTGCAGGTGTTGGACAAGCTGTGAGATTTGATGCTGTGAGAGGGCCACAGCATACACACCATTGTACAAATCATAGCACTCATCATTCAGGGCCATGTCAAAACTGTGCTGTGGTAGCCATTCGAAGGAAATGCTGGATGAGAAGTTGCTCACTGTTTCACATTCAGATTCAGCGAGTGAACAGTTAAAATACATCCACCAGTCTTGACAAAAAACTGTCTCGTGGCCATGTGGAAATATTCAATGTTGGGATGTAATCTTTCAGAATTGAAATCTCTCCATGATGATGTGAAAAAGTGAGATACCCATTGAAAGCAGAAAAGGGCAAAGCTCTTTTCCTTGTGCTGACATCCCATTGTGAGGTGGAGACCCAGATTCTCTGTATTCCCAAATATTCCCATCTTCTAATGCTGACTTCCCTTTTCTAAACGACAGAATTTAAAATATATTTTAATGAAAATGCTTTCTTCTAAATAAAAATGATTTGCATGTCGTAACCTGAAGCTGTAGTGGCATCAAAACTTGGCTTCCTGCTCCACCGGCTTTAGATGCCACTGCACGAGGCACGTGCTGGACATGTTCTCTTCCATTGGAAGTCCCTGTGGCAGCTTCAGGGGCTTGACCCTATCAAGTGTTTAACCACTTTCAGTTTTGCATTCACTGAAGGAATACTCTTGTGAATTTGAGAGATATATGCTTATTCTAGTCCATGAGAATATACATCAACCTCAAAGTCACATCTGAATTGGGTTAAGAACTATTTTTATCTCATACAAGAAATATTATCATTATCCCATTATTAATCTTATACTTTTCCAATGAACTCATATAAATTTACTGATGACCCTATGGCCCAATTAAAAAATGGGCCTGGGAACTCAAAAGAAACTTTTCCCAATCATATCTTTTTCCCAATATGGACGCCTTCTTGTACTTCTTTTTTTAATTTTTTCATATCTTTTTTAAAATATATTTATTTATTTATTCTGCTCATCAAAATTAATAGGCACCCTGGTCCCTTCTCTCCCTCCACCCATCCCTGGACCTCCTTGCTCCCTCCCCCCTTTTTACTTTCCTTCCCCCCCCCTTCCTTTCTCCCAGTACCTACTTCCCCCCCGCCCCTGGAGCATCTTTTAATGTGTATATCCAACTTTCCTCTGGGTCCTCCTTTCTGATGAGGAGTAAGGACTCAGTGCTATTTCCTAGAACTCTTTCTTGTGTTCCCCTTAAGTATAGGAACACTATTGAGGCTGTTAATCCCTTGCCTCTAAGTATCCTAGTGCCTGTGATCCATGCTAGACTTTGGGGGGGGGGTTAATGATATGTTGGTCATTGCGCAGATCATGCAAAGTCCTATGATAATTGCCACTACCCTAACTTGTGTGGAGTACCTTGCATATCATTGTTCTTCCCCATCTTTGTGCTATTACGATCTTACTGCCCCCTGTTCTGCAAATTTCCCTGAGCTTCAGGATGGGGAGAGATTAGACAGGCCTGGTTCCAGGTGGTTAATATAGAGTCTCTGATGATCTGCATTATGGTTAGTTGATTTTTTTTCCAGTTTTGCTGATCCTGCAATGCCCTTGGCTCCATCCTGATGGGTATTGGATGTCATCCCCGGCCAGAGGTAAACAGCTGTTAAAGTAGAGTCTTATTATAAGATGTACTTCTTATTCTGGTGACAATATGCAGCTTATGAGGGTGCTGGGGATCCCCTCTATATTTGCCATGATCTTCAGGACTCGGTTGAAACACTTTATCTGGAATTCTTGATTTGGTAAATTTGAGACGAATCCAATCTCTACCAACGAGAGATTCCACACCTTTTGTCAGATTCTGTAGCCTGCCAGGAGGCTCTGAACTATTGAATGCAAAATCCCAGCCATAAGTGAAGAGATTCTTTTGTTTAAAAGGCAGAGTACCACATCATGTCCTTCCCTAAGGCTGACTTCTATAACAGATTTCATCTCAACAAAAACAACAACCACATTTGCTGATGATGTCATTATCTATTTCAGCTCTTGCTTCGTATGAGTTCATGTTGTCTGGAATCTTATTCACAAAAGCTAACCAGGCTCCTTTTTTTTTTTTCATCTGTGCTCTCAAGACTGATAGAAATTGAACACCCTGGTCATGATCACAGATGACCAGCCCCACCCAGCTCCAGCCAAAATGCATCATCAGAAAGACAATGGCAGGAGGGAGAAATGAGTCCTTTGGTGCCATTTGATCCAGATAAGGAAAGTTGTTAGCATCACTCAGAATTGACTGATATGGCCTGTAGGTAATCTTTAAAAAAGAGAACACATGAAGCCCAACTCAAAGAGAGCATTCATCAACCTCAAAGTCACATTTGAATTGTGTTAAGAACTATTTTTATTTCATATAAGAAATAATTTCGTTATCCCATTATTAATTTTATACTTCTCCAATGAACTTATACAAATTTAATGATGACCCTATGACCCAATTAAAAAATGAGCTTGGGAACTCAAAAGAAACTTTACCAGGGAGAAATTGAAATGTCTATCAAATATCTATAAAAATTCTCCAAATTCTTAGCCATCTGGGAAATGCAAATCAAACTTCCCTGAGATATCATCTCACCCCAGTCAAGATGGCAAGAAAACACAATACTAACAACACCAAAAGCTGTAGATTATATGTGGAGAATGGAACTCTCATACATAGCTGGTGGGAATGCAGGCTTGTTGGGCCTCCAAGCCTGAGGCCTGCTGGAAATTCCTAAGCCTGGCTGGAGTTTCAGGACCTGTCCTTGAGTTCTGAAACCTATCTCTGACTCCCTCCTCCCCTCTCTGATGTAGCACTGTTGTAACCTCCCCTCACTGACCAGGACACATCCCTTTGGCTGCCTTTCTCCTTCACCACCCCTCACGCCACCTAGCTCTCCTCCCCCCAGCAGGACCCTATATAAACTCAGGTGCTATTCAATAAAGTTGAGATCCTGCTTCGACAAGTCTCCCTGCTTGGTGTGTTTCTCCCCGGTGGTGAGGGGGGTCCAGGCCGAGACACTCATCACCCGCTCAGCCCTGAGGGATATTTGGCTGGACCAGAATCCCTCAATCGCACTAGCTGCAGGCCCATCCTACCGCCTGCAGACTGGTGCCCTGTATGAGGCAAACCTCAACTTGCTGGCCAGTCTTTCGGGTGAGTGTACCCCCATAAATTATGGAGCAGTCTCATCCCAGGCTGATCCAGCCCTGGACTCCTTACAAGTACTCTTAAAGAGCCGAGGTTTAAACCTCACTGACAATCAGGCACAACAATAATGGTCCTGCTTGCTTAAAGTGGCTCCTTGGCTGCCTGAGAGTAATCTCTTTGACTGGGACACGTGGGATAGTATAGAGAATTTGATTAGGAGAGCTCAAATAGAGAAAGGGGAAATTCCTCCTTTGGGGGTCGCCCTGACTGTTTCTGCCTTAAAGAGGCTGTTTCCCACCCAGACCCTCAAGAGAAAATAAGGAAGCTCTGACCCCTAGTGAGAACAAAGACGAGACAGAAACAAAGCCAAAGCTCAATTCTAGCCTGAGCTCTCCCCACCTATCTCTCTTTATCCCTCCCTAGGTCCTTTCGAAAGTGCCCTCTGGCCCTCAAAAGGAATGCCTCCTTCAGACCCTCCCCTGCCCTCTTCAACTAATCCTTTTTTTTATTATACAATTGTGCATGTGTGTGCGTGTGTGTGTGTATGTGTGTGTGTGTGTGTGTGTGTGTGTATGTAGAACCATAGACGAATTCGGGAACCACCATGGATGCCTCCACCTCCTCCTTGTTTACTCCGAATTGGGATTCACAGGCTGTGCCCTACCAGGACTAGAAATGCATTCCCCCTGCTTCCACCCGGTGTCTATACATCAGGTCTAGGATCTGTACTCAGGACCTTCTGCCTGGAAGGGAGAGGCTTAACCCCTGAGCCACCTCTCCAGCCCCTCAACTAATCCTTTTTATCACCCCTCTGTGCCTCTACCCTATCCACCTCCTTTTGTGCGAAAAACGGTGGAGCTCTTTCCTGTTAATATTAACCCTGGCGGCAGCCATCCTGCCACCTGGTACCCATGGGCCCCGGCTGACTTAAAAGAGCTGAAAAAAGCCGTGGTGGAAGACGGTCCTAACTCTCCCTGGGAAGAAACCATACTGCCCAGGCTTGCTCACCAGCCCTATACAGCCCGAGATTGGACCGACTTAGCAAAAGCCGTTCTTCCAGGGGCACTCTTTATTAAGTGGAGTGCATTCTACCAAGATGAATGTAGGAAACAGGGGTGGAGAAATCAGGAAGCTAACCCTGTAATTCCCATTACTTATCCTATGCTTGCTGGATTTGATGCCCAACATTCTATGGGGGCTCAGCAGGCTGTTATTCCTGCTCCTTGCCAGGACCAGGTGAGAACTGCAGGTACCAATGCCTGGAAGAGGCTAGACGATGGCCCCACTGAGTCCCCCATTTCTGGGCTGACACAAAAGCCCATGGAGGACCTTGCTTCATTCACTGAGAGAGTAGAAAAGAGTATAGCTCGCAAGGTACCCCCTGGACCCCTCAGGGAACAATTCGAATGGTCCCTAGTTTGGGATGGCACGAATCAGGAACACAAGATGGCTTGTGCTGGCCTAAAAGACAAAAATATGGCAAGGTGGATTGTGGCCACCAGAGATTTTGGCACCACATCGCACACAGCCTGAGCTAATGCCAGGGCCATGGCTGCCGAACTGCCGTCGGCTAGGGAAGTGGACAGGCAGGAATCTATTGACACCCTAGTGTGTGCCCTTCAGCAAGTTCTTCCCAGAAAAGGAGGGGGAAACTGCTTTGGCTGTGGACGAGAAGATCATTTTAAAAGAGAGTGCCTGCTCAAAACAAAAGCCCCTCATGAGGAGAGTCCTCGAACCCTGTGCCCAAGATGTAGGAAGGGATTTCATTGGGCCAAAGACTGCAGATCTAAAGTGAATATTCAGGGGAAGCCTTTAAACTCCCTCCGGGGCCGCCCCCAGCCCCATTAAATAAGGGGAAGTGAGCCGTCAGAGCTCATTGGACGGTGCCTCTAGTCCCGGGGCTGAGACCTAAGCTGTTCCTCACCATTGGCAGAAAAGGCTTCACGTTTCTCATTGACACAGGGGCTGACCATATGGTCATAAGGAACGAAGAAGTGCCCTCATCCTGGCGGCTGATCCCAGGCCCACCATTGCTGGGTGTGGGTGGGCAATCTACCTCCTGGGAGACTGCTGAATACCACCTCTGGGCTGACCCCGACTGAAACCATGGAGAGGTGCGCCCCCTAGTGGTGTCTGGCTTAACTGCTAATCTTCTGGGCCAGGATATTCTTGGTGAAGCGGAGGCCTATATTAAAACTGATCATAAGAGTTTTTATGAGGATGTACTTGATCATGAAGAGTATGAGCAGCAATTTGAAGCCGGCAGAGTTAGTCACCCAAATTATAGGGATGACCCTTATTTTGAGTATTTGAGGCAGAATCACCCTCTGGTCCACCCCCAATCCTAGAGGCTACTGCTCGCCCCCTGGTGCCTGAGATTCGATGGACATCGGGAGACCCCATATGGGTTGAGCAGTGGCCACTCCCTACTTTCAAATTACAACAACTTCATATTCTTATAGAACAGCAGTTGTCCTTAGGACATGTACGACCATTTACTAGCCCCTGGAATTCCCCTGTTTTTGTTATTAAGAATGCTAGTGGCTCATGGAGACTTTTACATGATTTGAGAAAGATAAATGAAAGAATGGTTCCTTTTGGGACCCCTCAAAGGGGCTTGCCCTGGATTCCAGCTATTCCCAAAGATTATTATTTGACTACTATTGACATTAAAGTTTGTTTCTTCTCCATTCCCCTTCACCCAGAGGATGCAGAGAAATTTGCATTCTCTGTCCCCTCCATTAACTGTGGGGGACAAGATTTAAGATATGAATGGATTGTTCTACCTCAGGGAATGGCCAATAGCCCCCTGATTTGCCAATATTTTATGTCACAAGTTTTTTCATCCTTTCTTGGCCGCCCCAAAATTTTATTTTACATTCACATGGATGACAAAATTTTGGGGGCTTCCTCCCCAACGGGTCTCCAAGAATTAACTAATGAGTGCCTTACTACCCTGGAGGCCAACAAGTTCAGAGTGGCTCTTAATAAAATTCAGACTGTTCCTCCCTTCAAGATACTGGGCTCTGTACTATCCCTCAATACAGTTTCCCCTATCAAGCCTCAGTTACATATTAAAGACTCTTATACATTGCCCCAACTACAGAAACTCCTGGGAGTAATTAATTGGATGAGGCCATGGATACCCATCACTACAGAGGAACTGTCTCCCTTGTTTGATCTTTTAAAGGGTCTGGACCTCTCCTCCTAGGTGACACTCAACCTTAATCATCGTAAGATTTTTCGAAATAGTCAACGGACTACAGACCTTTCTGCCTTAAAGAGATATGACCCCAGCCTTCCCATTGTCCTTTACCTTTTTTTCTGGAGAGATGTTATGTACCACCATGTTGGGGCAAGGAGATGATCCCCTTCAATGAATACACCTCTCCATTGTGGGGCCCCCTAGAGTTTATTCTATGACTGATCAAATTGCTGACTGTATTTGTTAAAGGAAGAGATGCTTGCACCTGATTGTTTGGCCTGAACCTCACTCTCTTATTGTTCCTTTTAAACTGTCAGACTTTACTTGGCTCCAGAGAAATAACGATAGGGTTGTATTAGCCCTTGAAAGTTATTTAGGGAAAAGCGATTGCCATTATGGCCCTCACAAATGGATGAGTTCATTTTCCAGGCTGAATTGGAAACCCCCTAGGCTCTTCCTACCTCAACCTGACCCTAACTTTCTTACTGTGTTTACAGATGGAGGGCGCTTAGGAGCCTCCTTAGTAGTTTTTTCCCCTCATAAGAAGGGGCAACAATTGCTCCCCCTTAAAAGGATCACCCATGAGGTTGAGGGGTCACCACAATTTAAAGAGCTATTTGCAATAGTGCTAGCACTGAACACCATATCGGAGACCTTTAATTTATTTTCGGATAGCCTTTATGTTGTTAATCTGCTGCCCAATCTAGTTGATGCCTATATTGAATTAGATTCTAATCTTATTACTCCATTAATGCTACAGGCTCAATTGCTACTCAAACAAAGACTTAACCCCATCTTCATCCAGCACCTTCGAGGTCACCAAAATCTGCCTTGGTTTCTATCTGAAGAAAATGCCCTGGCAGATAAGATGGCATCTGCTTTAACTCTTCAGGAGTCGACCAGCTTACACCAGTTAACTCACATTAATTGGAGAGGTCTCCATCACAAATACCCTTTGGTGCCCATCAAGGATCTTTAAAAAATCATCTGTACTTGTAAATTATGCCTACCCTTTCTACAACTCCCTCCTTTACAAAAGATGGGAGTTAACCCCCGTGGATTGTGACCTAACAACCTTTGGCAGATGTACGTTACTCACTACCCTCCCTTTGGTAGACTAAAATATATTTTCCTCACTATTGACACTTTTTCTCATGCTTGCTGGGCTACGGCACATGCAGGGGAAAAATCTAAACATGCTGTTAGCCATATGTTACAATGCTTCACTGTTCTTGGTTTGCCTGATCAACTTAAAACAGATAATGGCCCTTGCTTTATCAGTCAGGCATTTGCCAAATTTCTCCAGACCTGGAATATTACCCACTCCACTGGCATTCCTCACAACCCTAGGGGACGGGCAATCATAGGATGTCATAATCAAACTCTTAAAGCTCAATTACAAAAACAAAAGAGGGAATCCCTTCCCCCACATGATCAGTTAAAGAAAGCCCTGCTAACACTCAATATTTTAAATTTGGCAAAAATAGACCAAGAAATACCATTCCAGAGATATTGGACTTCTAAGATCTCATACAAATCCATTCTGGTCTGTTGGAGAGACCCCCTGACAGGGGCATGGAGGGGCCCTGACTCCCTCATTACAGCCGGATGAGGGTTTGGCTGTGTCTTCCTCCAGGATGAATAGCGCACTATATGGGTCCCTGCTCGGGACCTGCAATACTTCCCTCAGGAGAAAAATAATCAATGCAGCCCCAAGGAGCACAGCGCCCCTGAGAGTGGCACTTCTGCTCTTTCCCCAGGCTCCAATGATGACACTGTTGATCCTGATGACCACCATAATGATTATCTTCTCCCTGCCATGTGATAGAGGACTTGGGCACCCTCGAAATGCCCGGGCCATCCTTAGTAACCAGATCAGGAATTGTTCAAGATAAGATCAAGAAGCTCCAGGAAGATCTAGAATGCCGACGGCGTGAATTACAGGACAGTCCTTTCTGGACCGGCTTCCATGGCCTTCTACCCTACCTCACTCCACTCTTTGGCCCCCTAGGCATCATACTTCTTTTTGCAGCCATTGGACCTTGTGTGATTAATGCCCTTGTTCGCTTTATTAAGAGGCAAATTGAATCTGTGCAGCTTCATCAGGTCCAGGTCCATTACCAAAAAGACACGCCATGGAGGAATCCAGCCTCCACACTGAACCCCTGAGCCTGATCTAACTAGGCATTACCTGAGGGCTGGTGGCCTGAGACGGGTAAGTGGGAGCCCAGCTGGAGATCAACCTAAGACAGGACTTGTAACACTTGAAGCTACAAGCTCCCATGACACATAAGATTCCGGAAGGGGACTTCCACACCTAAGACAAATACAGTCACTCAAGACCATATGGCCTGCCTGGTCACAGGTGGCCTCCTGGACCGTTTCATACAAAAACAAAAAGAGGAAGTGTTGGGCCTCCAAGCCTGAGGCCTGCTGGAAATTCCTAAGCCTGGCTGGAGTTTCAGGACCTGTCCTTGAGTTCTGAAACCTATCTCTGACTCCCTCCTCCCCTCTCTGATGTAGCACTGTTGTAACCTCCCCTCACTGACCAGGACACATCCCTTTGGCTGCCTTTCTCCTTCACCACCCCTCACGCCACCTAGCTCTCCTCCCCCCAGCAGGACCCTATATAAACTCAGGTGCTATTCAATAAATTTGAGATCCTGCTTCAACAAGTCTCCCAGCCTGGTGTGTTTCTCCCTGGTGGTGAGGGGGGTCCCAGACCCAAGGGATATTTGGCTGGACCAGAATCCCTCAATCGCACTAGCTACAGGCCCATCCTACCCCCTGCACAGGCTTATAAACCACTCTGCAGATCAGTATGGCAATTTCTAAAAATGTTAAAGATCAAAATGCCATATGACCCTGCTATACTACTTCTGGGAATAATTCCCCCTAATGCAGAAATTCACTACAGTGACACAAGCCCAACCATGATCATTAAAGCATTATTTACAATAATAGCAGAGGTATAGAATTGACACAAATGCCCAACAATTGACAAATAATGAATATGTGGTACATTTATACAATGGAATACTACTAAGCCAATAAAAAAGATGATTTGATGAAATTTGCCAGGAAATGGATGGAATTAGAAAAAAAATTATCTTGAATGAAGTATCCCAGAAACAAAGTTAAACACCATATGTACTCCCTAATAAGTGAATTTTGTTCCAAATCCATGTAATGACATATTCAAAGGTAAATCTCTCTTTCTACTGTAATCACAAAGATTATAAATGAGAGGGATGGGGAAGATGGGCTTCCTCAAAATAGGAGATAGGGGATCATGATAAGTAGAGAAAATAGTTCACCATCAAGTATGGCATGTAAGTAAAAAGATATCTGGCAAAGCTCACTCTCACTTCCCTTCGTGGTCACTTTTGACTGAAAAGATTTGATCTCAGCAATCAGGAGGATGTAGGACTGGCAAACAGAAAGTAACCATCCGGCAAATGGGATACTGACTCCCCCTCCAATGCTGTGTCCTACCCCTATTCTTCCTTCTACCTTTGAATCTCCTCTTATATTAAGATCTTCATTTAAACAGTCTTCTATTTAGTTAGGAGTTGACCTTCCATATCAATTGGGATGCAGCCAAAGATGGTGCAGGAACAGCAAAACTGAAAACAACAATAAACCATAATTCAGAACACAAAAGATCCTACATTAATTGAAAACTGACCAGCCAAATCTCCCCCTTTCCAAAACCTCAGAGAACCTTGTGGAAGAGGTGGTGGCAATACCATAAGAGCTTAAAAATGGGGAGGTCCAAGCTCCTGGAACTTATACAGAAGTTCAGCAGGGTAGCAGGATACAAAATGAACGTACAAATATCAGTGGCTTTCCTATATGCCCAGAATGAAAGAAGTGAAAAAGCCCTGAGAGAAACAATCCCATTTACTAAAACCCCTAAAAAAATGAAATACATTGGTAGAAACCTAACCAAGGAGGTAAGAGATCCTTACAATGAAAACTTTAAAACCCTAAAGAAAGAAAATGCAGAAGACACCAGAAGGTGGAAAGACCTCCCGTGTTCCTGGATTGGTAGAATCAACATCATAAAAATGACCATTCTACCAAAGGCAATATACAGATTCAATGCTATACCAATTAAAATCCCAAAGCAATTCTTTAAAGAAGTTGACCAAACAATCTCAAAATTAATAAGGAGGCACAGAAGACCCAGGATAGTAAAGACAATCCTGAGTAACAAAAACACTGCTGGAGGTATCACCATACCAAACCTTAGTCTATACTACAAATCCATAGTTGTAAAGACAGGAGGTACTGGCTCCAAAATAGACACACAGATCAGTGGATAAGAGTCGAAGTCCCAGATATAAGCTCACAAAACTACAGCCATTTGGTCTTTGACAAAGGGGCCCAAAAAAATCCAATGGAAAAAAGAACAGGATCTTCAACAAATGGTGCTGGCAAAACTGGATCTCCACATGTAGAAGATTAAAAGTGGACCCATACTTGTCATCATGTACAAGACTTAATTGTAAATGAAACAAGGACCTCGATATAAGGCCAGAGTCCATAAAAATCATAGCTGAAAGGTAGGGAATTTCCTCGAGCTGATTGGGCTAGGCCAAGAGTTCCTAAACAATCATCCAATGGCGCAGTCACTGCTACCACTCTCAACAGTTGGGATCTTGTGAAATTAAAGAGCTTATGTTCAGATAAAGAGATTGTAACACGAGCTCAAAGGCAACCCACAGAATGGGAGAAAATCTTCACTAACCACATAGCTGATAGAGCTCTATTATCCAGAGTGCACAAAGAACTTAGAAAACTAAACACCAAGGAAACTAATGGCCCAATTAAAAAATGGGCCCTGGAACTTAAAAGAAACTTTACTAGGGATGAAATTAAAATGTTTAACAAATATCTTTAAAAATGTTCCAGTTCCTTAGACATCAGGGAAATGCAAATCAAAACTTCCCTGAGATATCATCTCACCCCGGTCAGGATGGCAAAAATCCACAATACAAGCAACTACAAATACTGGAGAGGATGTGGAGAGGGGGGAACTCTCCTACATTGCTGGTGGGAATGCAGGCTCATACAGTCACTCTGGTGAGCTATCTGGAGATTCTTAAAGAAATTAAAGATTGAAATGCCATATGACCCTGCTCTTCCACTTTTGGGAATAACCCCCTATGCAGCAGAGGTCTACCTCGATAGCAAAAGCGTAACCATGTTCATAGCAGCACTGTTTACAATAGCAAAGTCATGGTTCAACCCAAATGTCCAATAGTTGACAAGTGGATAAGGAAACTGTGGTACATCTATACAATGGAATACTACTCAGCCATCAAAAATGATGAATTACTGGAATTTGGTGGGAAATGGACGTCATTAGAGACAATTATATTGGGTGAAGTATCACAGACCCAGAAAATTAGCCACCGTATTTACTCCCTAATAGGTGGTTCCTAGTACCAAACCCACCCAGCCCACCTAGAGACACTCGACGATAAATCTCTGTAATACAGTAATTGCAAGGAGTATGAACAGGAGGGATGGGGTAGGAGGGCCACACCAGAATCAAAGAGAGAGGGGACCATGTTACAGCAGAAAAAATAGGCCTCCATCAAGGACTGTGAGTAAGCAATAAGACATCAGGTTAAGTTCAGACTTTTTGTTCCTGATCATCTACAACTGAGGGGGTTTGATCTCACCAAAAGGGGAGGGCACTTAGTCTGGCAGATAATCTCTGGCCAGGGGGTGACATCCAATACCCATCAGGATGGAGTGAAGGGTATTGCAGGAGCAGCAAAACCGCAAAAGAAAATCAACAAACCAGAATCCAGAACTTCAGAGACTCTATATCAACCACCTAGAACTAGGCCAGACTAATCTCTCCCCATCCTGAAGCTCAGGGAAACTTGTGGAAGAGGGGGCGGTAAGATTGGAAGAGCACAAGGATGGGAGGAGTATGCAAGATACTCCACACAAGTTAGGGCTGAAGTAATCATAATTGGACTTTACATGCCCTGTGCAATGTCCAACACACTATGGTCCCCACAAAGTCTAGCATTTGCTAAAAGCATCTAGATCCTTGGAGGCAAGGTATTGACAGCCAAAATAGTGTTCCTATCCTTAAGGGGAACAAAGGAAAGGGTTCAGGGAAGTGCCGTTGGGTCCTTATATGTCATTGGAGAGGAGGACCCAGAGGAGAGTCAGGCATGCACATTAAAGGATTCTCCGGGGATTGGGGGAGGGGAGGCACTGGGGGGTGGGGAGGAGGGGTGATGGTAGGGTGAGCAGAGGGGTGGGGGGAGGAGGAGTTGTGGAGGGAACCAGTGTACCTATTAAGTTTGTATGAACAGAGATAATAAAAAATGTTAAAAAAGACATAAACCTACATAAAACCGTAAATGGAATGGAATATGAACAATAAAAAGTATGTTTAAACAAAAAAAATGGGGAGGTCCAAAGATATGCTAGATATTCTACACAAGTTAGGGATGCAACAGCCATAATTGGACTTTGTCTGACATGCACAATGGATGACATGTGAATGACCCCCAAAAGTCTAGTAGGGATCACAGGAAGAAGACTCCAGGCAATAGGATCTTTAGAGGCAAGGGATTAACAGTCATAAGAGAGTTCCCATACTAATGGAGATCCCAGGAAAAGGTTCCAGACTATGCCACTAGCTCCTTACTCCTCACTGTTGTGAACTACTCAGAGGAAAGTTTAGAATTCACACAAAAGAATGCTTCAGAGGATGGGAGGAAGGGGGAGGCACTGGGAAAGGGGGAGAGATTGAGGGATTAAAGGAAGTGGGGAAGAGAGGAGAGGGCAAGGAGGGATGACTGGGAAGGGGGAGGGAGGGAGAGGTTGGGATACGTATTGAGCTTTTATGATTAGGAAAAAAATAAAATGTGGGAGAAAAAATAGTTTAATGTTGCCTTTAAATATTCTAGAAAATCCCATTTTTCCCTACAACCGCTTGCTCTTTCCAACAAGCATTTGTTGATATTCTGTATTGAGAGGAATGTCCAATAGACCCACCCACCAATAACTCTCCTTAATCATTCTGTAAAACAGAAGAAGACAATAAGGAAACCTATCCTCACCTGTGGAAATACATTGAACTGCAGAATTCTTGCCAATCTGGCAGATGTTTTCCATGATGGTCCCATAAATGCCACATCACACATGGTCCCATAGCACATGTAATTAGGAAAAATAAAAATATTTTCTGTATGCCAAGTTGGAAGATTGTACAATGAAAATCCATGATCACAGGTATTTTCAAAATAAAAAAATCCCAAAGTCATATTGGGCAAGAGGTTGGGGTTTCTGTTTATTTCTTCAGTGGCAAAAAGCATGGTCAGAGCCTGTTGGTATTTTCTGGGAGACAAACTGGAAACACAGAACAGTGTTCATTATGGATGGGGTTCCCAACACAACAGCTTCCATCAGATACAAAGAACAGTATGTATTCAATTATATTTAGCCCTCAGATTCCTGTGTTGAAAACAGTCACCCATTTGTGAAGATGGGTCACCACGACATCTTCCTTTCCAGATTTTATTCTCCACTTGTTGAATAAATGTAGCACCTGAACAACTAGGTGATAAGGTCATTTGTTCTGCACCTACCCTTTCTAGGTATAGTCCAACACGAAATGGTATATATGGCACACCCAACACTGAAAATTAGCGATCAGAATGAAAGAGTATGTGTCCTCTTTTTCACATAAAACTGCACTTACATTCTGGAAAATTATCAAGAAAAATCAAGAGAAAGGTAGTTCATACTGTCAGGATGAGAGGATGTGAAATTCCAAAACTATCATCACTCACAATATAAGACAGATGTTCCATGTTGGAAAAGAAAAATGAAGCTATTTGTAATGCTTTTCCCCTGCTCACAAAAGTTATCAGCTATTTCTGGGCATGCCTGACAGTCTGGGACATGACTAAGATGTAAGCAGTCACTTCTGTCAGGGATATATTCTTTTCTAACATAAGGAAAAACATTTCATTAGGTTTCCCTACAATTTTCATGTCAGAATGTTAGTTCTTCCTTAACACTGATAACAGCTCAATTCCATGACAGCATCCATGTCATACTGTGCCAGAATGAAACTGGAAATTCTACTAGCCTCCTAGCTGACAGAGATCCAGTTCCTTTAGTCAGTTTCAGAAACTGAATACATAGGAACAATTGTATCAAGTGATATGATATATACATATGTAACTGAATAGAATCTGTGTCTACAAAAATAATTTGTCCAAGTAGCTATAGCACTAAGTGACTCTTTATACAGACTTTAGTAATCACATGCTCAAATGAAACATTGTCACACAGTGAACACTTTGCTGCTGCCCACTGACAAGGAATTCAAGTGAGTGATTGAAATGTCCTTAGAGGGAAGTGACTTTACATGCAATAAAATGGACCATGGAAGATTAAAGAGAACTAAGATGGAGTACTTCTCTTGGCTTGCAGTTTTATTATGTAAAGTTAATGAGGGAAAAACCACACTCAACAACAACCAAAAAAAAAAAAAAAACCTCTCTCACTTATCAAAGCAAGAATAGTGTTTCTGCATTTTAAAGTAAATTTTGCCTCGTTCCCAGGAGTTTGGCAGAACGTGACAGAACATTTGGAAAGTGTGGATCTGTCCATCAACATACCTCATTGTGAGAGTGTTTGTGTGTGTGTGTGGCTGTGTGTGTATGTGCGCTAGTGGCCACTTCAATGTACTGTGTAAGGAAGTACAAGGGTGACAAAAGGAAGCATCTAGCATTTCCTTTTTTAATTTTTATTACTTTATTGCTTAGTTATACAAGACTATATGTACTGCGTTCATCTCCCTCCATCCTCCATTTACCCTGTTGTCCACCATTATACTCTACTCCCTTTCCCTCTCTGCCTCTTTTCCTTCCCTCCTCCTCTCTTGGTGCTTCCTGCTTCCATCCTGCCATCCTTCAGAAAATCTGTTTATGTGGGCCCTGAATTTCCCTCTGAATGGTCTGCACTAATGAGGGTTCAGGACACAGTAGCATAGATTGGGTCCACTTCTTGAGCTGCTTGCTAGTGTGGGAACTCTACTATGACTGCTTAACCCCTTGCCTGTAAGGATCCTACTTCCTGAAGCCGTCTCGTCTCCCCTGTAATCCTTACTAGACACTGGGGAGTTGTTTACATGTCAGTCATTGTGCATGTCACACAAGGTCCAATAACACTGTGTCTATATCCTGGCACCTACAGCCCTGACTTGTGTGAAGTATCTTGCATATCATTGGTCCTCCTTGGCATTAGGTTCTTTCCTTCTTGCTGCTCCCTTTCCTTCAAGTTTCCCTGAGATTTAGGATGGGGAGTGATTTGGTTGGTCTGGCTCCAAACACCCAGCATTTCCATATGTACTTATTGGTTTTCTTTACTGTTTACTATATTCTGATTTCCAGGCCCAAAATTGCAGGCTGCCTCCATTTACAATTGGCATTGCTATATAGGATCTGATTATCTCAACACAGGTCCTTGTTCTCAGGAGGCAAAAGGCTTTAAACCCTGACCCAAACCACCAGCTCTCAATGCACTTATAAGGCATTACTCATTCTGGGAACAGAAAATTAAAGAAATGAAAAAGACACTTACTTTAGATCAAGGTTGAAACTGTAAAAACCTTTGGGTATGGTGCCCTTACCTGTGATAAGATGTAAAACACAGTCATTTCTATCATCTCTGTCATTTTCTCCTTCCTGCTTTATTCTCCAGAGGCATCTTCCTTCCATTACACTACAACAGAAGAGACGATGCTTCAGAAACAGGAAAAAAAAAATCAATGTGAGAATATTTCCCATGTCTTCCAGGAACCTGCAGCATCCCAGAGATGAGCATATGGCATATGTGCATTAGTGTTCATGTCTTTTTACTGCACTTGATGAGAGAGTCCATCAGAATCTTGACATTGTTTATATCCAACTTGTATCAAGAGCTCTGAAGCACTTTAGACACATTGCCTTTTGGTTTAGAACATGGGGTTCACATACAGGTGGAAAACAAATGATGCAACCATGTTATAATCACAGTCTTTTCCTGCCCTGAGAGCCATGAGTTCATTCCTGTCTGTGCCCCAAGTGAGGTGTCCTGGAACAAAGCTGGTGCCAGGTGTATGACAATAAGTTCATTTTGTAAATAGCACTTGACAATATGTAAGTGGATTTCATCAGAGAATTTGAAGTTAAGTTGTAATAGGAAGGGGCCATATGATTCTTTAAAAAGTTAAAGATTTAAATGCCATGCGACCTTGCTATTCCACTTTTGGGAATTCACCTCAATGACACAAGCACAACCATGTTCATAGAGCAGCACTGTTTGCAATAACAAAATCATGGAATCAACCCAAATGCCCAACAGTTGATGAGTGGATAAGGAAAGTGTGGTACATTTATACAATGGAATGCTACTCAGCCATCAAAAATGATGAATTAATGAATCTTGCTGAGAAATGGATGGAATTAGAAAAAATTATAATGAGTGAAGTATCTCAGACACAGAAAATTAAGCGCCATATGTATTCCCATCTAGGTAGATCCTAATACCAACCCACTTAGTGACCCACTCAAAGAGAAATCTCTGTAATATCTACAGTAATTGCAAAGGCTATAAACAGGAGGGAAGGGGAAGGAGGGCCCCGCCAGAAACAAGGAGAGAGGGGATAATGCTACAGCAGAGAAAATAGGCCACCATCAAATACTGCAAGTAAGTAGTGAGACATCTGGTTAAGCTCACTGACTTTCCTTCCTGGTCACTTGGGACTGAGGGGGTATGATCTCATCAGACAGAGAGGGCACAGAGTCTGGCAGATAGAAGGTAACCATCCTGTAAATAGGAGACTGACATCCCACCGAGTTCTCCTACTCTTATTCCGTCTACTCTTGAATCTACTTTTATAGTAAGACTCTATTTTAACAGCCTTTCATCTCTGACTAGGAGGTGACATCCAATACCCATCAGGATGGAGCCAAGGATGGTACAGGAACAATAAACTGGGAAAAAAACTACAAACTATAATTCAGAATATCAGACACCCTACATTAATCACCAGGAACCAGGCCAGCCTAATCTCTCAGCATCCTAATGCTCAGGGAAACTTTCAGAAGAGGGGGCAGTAAGATTGTAAGAGCCTAAAGATGGGGAGGAGCAATGATATGCAAGATACTCCACACAAGTTATGGCCGAAGTAATGATAATAGGACTTTGCATGGCCTGCGCAATGATCAACATATCATTGATCCGCCCTCCAAAGTCTAGCATGGATCACAGGCACTAAGATCCTTAGAGGCAAGGGATTAACAGCCACAATAGTGTTCCTATACTAAAGGGGAACACAAGAAAGAGCTGTAGGCAATAATATTGAGTCCTTACACCTCATTAGAGTGGAGGACACAGATGGAAGTTTGACATGCACACTCAAGGATGTACCAGGGATGGAGGGAGGGGGCACTGGGAGAAAGGAAAGGAGGGAGAAAACAAAGGGAAAAGGGGGGAAGGAACAAGGGGGTCCAGGGGGGAGTGCAGGGAGGGAGGGAACCGGGGTACCCATCAATTTTGTATGAGTGGAAAAAATAAAAAAATAAAAAAAAACAAAAAACAAAGAAAAAGACAGAAGGGGCCATAAAGGACCCATGTAGTCAGTACTATGAGGGAAACATGCAGAATTGTGTACCCCGCTGTCCCAGACATGCAGTAAGTATCCGAATTCTTTCTGTGTGGCCCATATGTCACTCCATAGATTTCCCAATAGCTTCTCGACTTGCCCATAACCTGGAGAAACAAGAACCAAGCTAAGTGCAGACATTTCCAGTTTTTTGCTGATGACTTTCTCAGCATGTGTTCTCACCAGTCCTAATCACCCAGATGCAGACCTCAAATTATACATAAATAAATAAACCTTGAGATTGTTTAAGTGTCAACTGTTACCACAGAGTGACTGACTTGACTATGTGTTCATCCTTAGTTAGAATGTTATCTTAAATGGTAATAGTCTGCCAAAGATGAAACTCTCAAACCTCTATTTGTTTTACTTTTTACATATATGAAGAATACAGTTTCCAAAATCAAGGCACAAGTGGGGGAATTATCTAGGATACCCTATTTCTTAGTCCTTGGATTGAAGATAGTGTGTTTGCTATGATCTTGAAAAACATGCAGGGGAAGCAAGCAACCTCTGTGGATTTCTTTTGGTGTGCAAATAATTTTCAGTGTGAGTGTGTATGTGTGTGTAAGTGTGTGAATGTGTATGTGAGTGTTTTTACATGTACCAGATGACACTGGAATATATCAAGGGTGTCATGGGGATCCGTGCGGCTTAAATCTACTTCCTTACTGCCTTGTTCTTGGTTCTTGCAGACTGCACATTTCAAGGTTGGATGTGCAGGTCATCACCATTTCAGTCCCATTTCTGTACATGGAATCCAGGATCTGAATTCAGCAGCTTCTTCTTGTAGGCAGAGGCTTTAATCCCTGAACCATCTCTCCAACTCTCTCAAAGTTTTTCAGGGGACACTAATCCCATATATGAGTTTCAACCTTGTGGATCCAGGATGAAACTTATTAGTTCTCCAGGTTATCATTTTTATATATTCATTACATGACGGAGTATAGTTTCACCAAAGATATTATCAGGGAAATCCAGCATTTAGCATATAATTAGTCACTATTATCAAAGACTATGATTGGAGTCTCAAACTCACAAAACTCAATGTTCTCTGTGTGGATAAAAACACCATTAGTGCCAAATGCTATCAAGGATCTGAACTCAGGTCCTTTGATTTGCCTCCTTTTATCTCCGCTGCTATTTTGATCCTCTATTTTAATATTTAAGGATATGTGATGTGAAAATGGCACAGAATTTAAAATATAAACTTTTTACTTTCTAATGCACCTCTGTAGAATAGTGTCACCATTTGCTTCATAATAAAATCTGTCTTCATTACATTTTTAAAAATAATATTTATGATCATGGTGATGATAATATGTGGGTCTTTAGAAAGTCACCCGACCTCCATCCAAGTACCATAGCATGACTGAACTATGTCTCTGCCTTTGTTTCTGCCTCTCCCTCTCTCTCTCTTTTTTTAAAAAAATCAGTAATCCTTCCTGCTTGCACAAAACTTCCAGTGCAGGTTGACTATGCAGCCTGGCCCAGGTCATGATAGCTCAATTTCCCACTTAACTTCAACAACCACTCCTTACTACCTAACAAATGCTAGCTTTCCTTCACACCCCCCCCAAATCCACTCTGCAAATTATTAAAAAGCCTCCAAGAAATGAATAGAGGCCATAGAAATCTCATACCAGGAGCCTGTCACCTACTCTTACCTAGAGCTGTGCTTACACACTCTTTGGATATTACAATGACCTTAACCATGAGCAGCACCAAGAAAACCTAGACTGACCCCTTTCATACTAAGGTAAGCAATCACAACATCATTGAAAATATGATAATTATAGGGCTGTAGAGGTAGCTCAGGGATTAAGCCTCTGCGTTGCAGGCAGAAGGTCCTGAGTTCCAATCCTAGACCCCATGTGTAGACACCTGGAGGAAATGGGGGCGGCCTGCATTTCTGGTCCTGGTAGGGCAGAGCCTGTGAATGCCACGGTAAACAAGGAGGAGGTGGAGGCAATTCATGATGGTTCACAAATTCGCCCGTGATTCTACACACACACACAAACACACACACATACACACACACACACGTGCACATGCACACATGCAAAACTGAACAAATAAAAAAAATGATAATTCTATAGGACTTAAAAAAGTCAGAAATACATGCCCAATAAAGAAAGATGAGAGGGCTGGAGAGGTGGCTCAGGGGTTAAGCCTCTGCCTTGCAGGCAGAGGGTCCTGAGTTTGGATCCCAGATCCCATGTATAGATGCCAGGTGGACACAGGGGCGGACTGCATTTCTGGTCCTGGTAAGGTGGAGCCTGTGAATCCCGGGGGAGAGAAAACAAGAAGGAGGTAGAGGCAGTCCATGGTGGTTCCCAAATTCGTCTGTGGTTCTACACACACAGACACACACACACACATTCATGCATACATATGCACACATGCACAATTGAATAAATAATAAAAAAGTTGAGAACATATAGAAAATACCAAAATCACACATTAAATCAACAAAGCACAACAAAAATCAAGACAAAAATTCTCCTACAAAAAAAAATGATTATCACAATGATTGATTCTGACTAGAATATCTTCTTGAAACCAACAAGCAATATAAAGATTTTCAAAGCTTGATTACTAATATGATCAAAGCAATGGAAAAGGAATTCCAGAAGGAACTGAATACATGTATAAGTATGTATGAACAGGATAGTAACAGCCTCTTGCATGAGATAAAATGGCAGTTGAAGAAAGAAAGCTAAGCATATAAAGGTAGAAAAAAATCTCATGCAGAGATTAAACCTAAAATGAATAATAAGCTAATTACAATGCAAAACTCTACAGACTCTCTACAGATAGTATCACCAACAGAACTAATGAAGCAGAAGTAGAATATCGGAACTAGAAGACAATATGGCAGAACAAAATTGTTCAAATAAAGAGTCTGAAAAAGTTAAAAAAATATGAGAGGAATATTCAAGAGTTATGGGACAGATTTCTTACCCAGGCATAGACCAGGGCTGACTCCATGCTCATCAGGTAAGGCCCCAAGACCATGCCCAAGGCTCCAAGTCATCTATGCTCCCAGCTATCCTCTCTGCCTTCCTGCCCTGGACTATGAAATAGGCAGACCACTTTCACTTCAGGTTAGCCCAATAGATGACACCCCAAACCTCAGGTCATCTGCTTGCCCCACTAAGAGCCAGCCTTCCTTTCAGCCCTGAAGAAGGTCCCTATGCCATGCCCCAGTTCCCAGGTTATCTGGGCACCCCACTAGCCATTCTGCCTTTTGGCCCCAGATCCAGACAATGTGGATTCCTTCCTCCTCAGAATTCAACAGAGTCCAGAGTAAATCCAAGCAAAGCTATACGGGACAAACAACATTCATCTGAGGGCCTTTAAAATCATCCCATCATATTGGAAAGAATCTTCACATCCAGCTCAAAAATAAGTAACCACTTTTTACCATCTTGTTCATCTCAATTATTAATCCCTGTAGATTAACATTCCCAAGTAGACACCCAAAAACCCATACAACTTCAGGGACTACACTATTCACCCACTCATATCATCAAGGAAGTAAACATAAAAAGTGCACTACCCTACTAATTTTCATTCCCTGTCTACTAAACCTGACTTAATTGATGTACTAACAGTCCAATAGCTTCATCTAGGAAGAACAACAACACAAGACAAGCATACCAACTGCAAGGTAAACATTGCAATAACTGCTCAATTGTAGTAATACTGTCTAATTCAGTTCAGCCAAAAACACACAGAAACAAAAAAAAAGGTTGTAAGACATAAAACAAAAATGTCCAGGACACAGTGCAAATTCATGAGAAACAAAAACCAGTCAACAAATTTCCTACCAAAAGAATTAAACCCATAATGATGGAATCTAACAACAACAACAACAACAAAAAACTCACAGAAAGTAGCCAAGAAAACCATACCCAAGATAATGATTTTCAAACCCTGATCTTTTTTTTAAATATTTATTTATTTATTTTTATTTCCACTCACACAAACTTAACAGACACACCGATCCCTTCCCTCCTTCGAACCCCACCCCCTTGTGCCCCCCTCCCCTCCCCTTTCCCTCCCCATCCCCCAGTGCCTCCCCCTGCCATCCCCGGAGCATACTTTAATGAGCATGCCAAAGTCTCCTCTGGGTCCTCCTCTCTGATGAGGTGCAAGGATCCAGTGGCATTTCCCAGAACCATTTCCTGTGTTCCCTTTAAGCATGGGAACACTACTGTGGCTGTCAAAACCTTGCCTCCAAGGATCCTAGTGCCTTTAGCAAATGCTAGACTTTGTGGGGTCAATAGTGTGTTGGACATTGCACAGGGCATGCAAAGTCCAATTATGATTGCTTTGGCCCTAACTTGTTTGGAGTATCTTGCATATCATTACTCCTCCCATCCTTGTGCTCTTACAATCTTACCGCCCCCTCTTCCACAAGTTTCCCTAAGCTTCAGGAACCAAAGCCTGATCTTTACTACAATCAAATCAATGAAAAAGGAAATCTGGGAGAGTTAAATAGCAGCATCAATCACTTTGAATAGGAACACCACAGGCACTCAGAGGAGATGAGAAAAGCAGTTAAAGAAACAAAAATAGGGATAGAGCAGTTAAAACAATAACAAGAAATGTTTAAACTATAAAAGACAACCTGTCTTCAACCCATAACTCAACAGAGAGACTTTGCAGAACTGATGAACCAGAAAACAGAGTATCACATCTTGAAGGCAAAGTAGAAGAAATAACCAGTTCAATCAAAGAGGTTGTTAAAGCCAAAAAGATACCTGAGAGGATTATTCAAGAATTATGGGACAGTTTTTGCCCAGGCATGCACTAGGAAAGACTCTCTGCTCCTCAGGTAAGACCCCAAGGCCAGGACCCAGACCCCAGGTCATCTGTGTCACCCAACTATCCTCTCTGCCTTCCTGCCCCGGACCCTGAAACAGGAGGATTCCCTGATCCTCAGGTAAACCTGCTAGATCATGTCCCAGACCCCAGGTTATCTACTTGCCCCACTAAGAGCCACTCTGCTTTTCTAGCCCTGGGGGAGGCCTCTAGGTGATGCCCTAGGTCCCAGGCCATCTGCTCACCCCACTAGTCACTCTGCCTTTCTGTCTTAAACCCTGACTCAGGAAGACTCTCTGCTCCTAAGCTAAGCCCCCTAGATCACACCCCAGGCCTCAACTCATCTATGTGCCCCATTAGTAGCTAGCATGCCTTTCTGGCTCTGGAGAAAGCCCCTAGACCACGCCCCAGTTCCCAGCTCACCTGCACATCCCACTAGCCACTCTGCTTTATGCCCTGGATCTAGACCAGGGTGTACTCCTTTCTCCTCAGAATTCAACAGAGTCCAGAGATAATCCGAGCAAACCTATATGGGACAAACACCATTCATTTGAGGTCCTCTAAAATCATGCCATCATACAGAAGAGAATCTTCACATCCAGCTCTAAGATAAGTAACTACTTTTTACCAGCTTGGTCATCTCAATTATTAATCACTGTATGTTACCATTTTCATAAAGTTACCCAAAAACTCATACAGCTTTGGGAACTACACAATTTACCTCCACATACCTCCAAAGAAGTAAACATAAAAAGTGCACTACCATACTAATCTTCATTCCCTGTCTACTAAATCTGACTTGATTGATGTACTAATAGTCCAATAGCCTCACCTAGGAAATAACATTAACACCAGACAAGCATAACCAACTGGAAGGTAAACATTAGCAATAACTGCTCAACTGTAGTAATACTGTCTAATTCAGTTCAGATAAAAGGAAACAGAAACAAAAAGAAGGTCATAAGACATAAAACAAAAGTGCCAGGTCACAATGCAAATCCATGAGAAACAAAAACCAGTCATCAAATCTCTTGCTTAAATCCATCAATAAAAAAATAGTCAAAAAAAGTAAAAATACAGTGCCCATCAGGATGGAATGAAGGGCATTGCGGGAGCAGCAAAACTGCAAAAGAAAATCAACAAACCACAATCCAGAACTTCAGAGACTCTATATCAACCACCTAGAACTAGGCCAGCCTAAAAGCCAAATAATCCACTTACAAAAGCCACTGAACATTAAAATTGTCCGGATTTAAATATAATTTTTCCATTATAACACTAAATGTCAATGAAATTAACTCACTGATCAAGAGACAGAAATTCATCTCACCATAAAAGATAGGCACATCCTAAAAATAAAAAGGCTGGTCCAAAATTCTGCAAGCTGATGGAACCAGGAAACAAGCAGGGGTAGCCATTATGCTGTTGGACAAAGTGGACTTCAAAGCAAAAAAGGTCATAAGAGACAGAGATGGATACTACATTTTAGTCACAGGCAGAATTCACTAGGAAGACTTCACAATACTGAAAAAAGGCACCTAATCCCTCCACATTCATTAAGCAAACTCTACAGCATCTAAAGCAAGAAATCAACCCCCAAATCATAATTCTTGGGGATTTCAACAACACTCTCTCAACATGGGACAGATCAACAGGTCATAAACTCAATCACAAAAGCAGTAGAAGAGAGGAGATTAGCAAAATCAGAGGACAAGAAAAACGATACAGAAAACCAACTAGTCAAAAAGCTGGTTCTTTGAAAAAATCAATACGATTGATACACCCCCTAGCTAAATTAACCAAAAGTAAGGGAGAGAAAACCCAAATTAACCAAATTAGAAATGAAAATGGAGTTATCACTACCAATACCTAATAAATTCAGACAATTATAATGTCATATTTCAAAAACTTATGCTCTGTGACGTTTGACAACACAAAAGAAATGGATGAATTCCTAAGTAAGCACAACTTACCGAAATTAAATCAGGAAGTATTGAATTATTTGAATAGTCCTATAACATATGAGGAAATAAATGAAGCAATCTCTAATCTTCTCACCAAAAAATGTCCTAGAATAGATGGATTCAGCACAGAGTTCTAACAGACATTTAAGGAACTAATAATATCAATACTCCTTTAACTGTTCCATTAAATAGCAAAGGAAGGAACACTACCAAATTCGTTCTATGAAGCTAATATCATCTTAATCTCAAAACCTAATAAAGATATACTTAAAAAGGAAAACAATAAGTGAATCTCTTTGATGAACACAGATGCAAAGATTATCAACAAAGTCTTAGCAAACAGGATTCAAAAACATATCAAAAAGATCATTCACGGGGATCAAATAGGTTTTTTTTATTCAATTGTACATGTGTGAATGTGTGTGTATGCATGTGTGTGTGTGCATGTGTGTGTGTGTGTGTGTGTGTGTGTGTGTGTATGTGTGTGTGTAGAACCATGAGTGAATTTGGAAATCCACCATGGACCGCCCCCACCTCCTCCTTTTTTCTATGTCCCAGGGTTCATAAGCTCCACCCTACCAGGACCAGAAATGCAGGCTACCCCCGCTTCTGCACGGGGTCTATACATGGGATCTGGGATCGGAACTCTAGACCTTCCACCTGCAAGGCAGAGGCTTAACACCTGAACCACCTCTCCAGCCCTTGATCAAGTAGGTTTTATCCCAGGCACACAAAGTTAGTTCAACATACACAAATTAATAAATGTAATCTTGGGTCTGGAGAGGTGGCTCAGGACTTAAGCCTCTGCCTTGCAGGCGGAAGGTCCTGAGTTCAGATCCCAGATCCCACGTATAGATGCCTGGCGGAAGCGGGGGCAGCCTGCGCTTCTGGTCGTGGTAGGGCGGAGCCTGTGAATCCCGGGGCTGAAGGAGGTGGAGGCGTCCATGGTGGTTCGCGAATTCGTCCGTGGTTCTACACATACACAGACACACACACACACACACACACACACACACACACACACACACACACACAGACACATGCACACAGTTGAATAAATAATAATAATAATAAAAAATTAATAAATGTAATCTACCATACAAACCAGTCAAAATCCAAGACCACAAGATACTCTCAATAGATCCAACAAAAGCTTTTCACAAGATCCAACATCTTTTTATGATCAAAAACCTAGAGACAGTGGGAATGAAAGGAACATTTGTCAATATAATAAAAGCTGTATACAACAAGCCTACAGAAAGGATTATACTCAATGGTGAAAAACTTGAAGCATTCCCGCTTCGATCAGGAACTAGATGTGGCTGTCCACTCTCACCAATTCTGTCAAATATTGTACTTGAAGTCATAGCTGAGGCCATAAGACAAGAGAGGGAGGTAAAAGGGATTCAAATTGGCAAGGAAGAAGTCAAGTTATCTCTATTTGCAGATGACATGATCATATACCTGAGTGATACCAAAGCTCCACCAGGAAATTTTTGGAACTAATACAGAGTTCAGCAGGGTGGCAGGATACAAAATAAACATACAAAAAGCAGTGGCCTTCCTATATTACCAGAATGGAAGAAGTGAAAAAGCCCTGAGGGAAACAATTCCATTTATTATAGCCCCTAAAAAATGAAATACCCTGATATAAACCTAACCAAGGAAGTAAGAGACCTTTACAATGAAAACATTAAAACCCTAAAGAAAGAAATTACAGAAGACACCAGAAGGTGGAAAGATCTCCCATGTTCTGGATTGGCAAAATCAACATCACAAAAATGACCATCCTACCAAAGGCAATATACAGATTCAATGCTATACCAATTAAATTCCCAAAGCAATCCTTTAAAGAAGTTGACCAAACAATCTCAACATTCATATGGAGGCACAAAAGACCCAGGATAGCAAAAACAATCCTGAGTAACAAAAACACTCCTGGAGATATAACCATATCAAACCTTAGTCTATACTACAAATCCATAGTTGCAAAAAAAGCCTGGTACTGGCTCCAAAATAGACACAGAGATCAAAGGATAAGGGTTGAAGGATCCAGATATAAGCCTACAAAACTACAGCCATTTGATCTTTCATAAAGGGGCCCAAAAATCCAATGGAAAAAGAACAGGATCTTCAACAAATGGTGCTGGCAAAACTGGATATCCACATGCAGAAGATTAAAAGTGGACCCGTACTTGTCATCATGTACAAGACTTAATTGTAAATGAAACAAGGACCTCGATATAAGGCCAGAGACTATAAAAACCATAGTTGAAAGCATGGGGAAGTCCCTCGAGCTGATTGGGCTAGGCCAACACTTCCTAAATGGACATCAAATAGTACAGTCACTACAACCAACACTCAAGAGATGGGATCTTATAAAATTAAAGAGCTTCTGTTCAGATAAAGAGATTGTAACTCTAGTACAAAGGTAACCCACAGAATGGGAGAAAATCTTCACTAACCACATATCTGATAGAGCTCTATCATCCAGAGTGCACAAAGAACTTAGAAAGCTAAACACTAAGGAAACAAATGGGCCAATGAAAAAATTGCCTTTGGAACTTAAAAGAAACTTTACCAGGGACGAAATTAAAATGTTTAAACAATATCTTAAAAGATGCTCCATATCCTTAGCCTTCAGGGAAATGAAAATCAAAACCTCCCTGAGATATCATATCACCCCTGTGAGGATGGAAAAATCCACAATACAAACAACACCAAATGCTGGAGAGCATGTGGAGAGAGGGGATCTCTCTCCTACATTGCTGGTGGGAATGCAGGCTCATACAACCACTCTGGCGAGCATTCAGGCGATTCTTAAAAAAGTTAAAAATTGACATGCCATATGACCCTGCTATTCCACTTTTGGGAATAATCCCCCCATACAGCAAAAACTCACCTCGATAGCACAAGCATGACCATGTTCATAGCAGCACTGTTTACAATAACAAAGTCATGGAATCAACCTAAATGTCCAAACTTTGGAGAGTGGATAATGAAAATGTGGTACACTTATACATATGAAATACTACTCAGCTATCAAAAATGAAGAATTAATGAAATTTGCTGGTAAATGGGTGGAATTAGAAAAATATATGAGTGAAGTAGCCCAGACAAAGAAAATTAAGCATCGTATGTACTCTCTAATAGGTGTATCCCAGTACCAAACCCACTTAGAGACACACACAAAGAGAAATCTCTGTAATACCTACAATAATTGCAAAGATTATAAACAGAAGGAAAGAGGAAGGAGGACTCTGCCAGAAACCAGGAGAGAGGGGATCATGCTACAGAAGAGAAAATAGGCCACCATCAAGGACTGCAAGTATGTAATGAAAAGTCTGGTTAGGCACACAGATTTCATTCCTGATCACTTGCAACTGATGGTGTATGATCTCACCAGAAGGGGAGGGCATATAGTCTGGCAGATAAAAAGTAACTATTTTCCAAATGGTTCCAAAGGAAGGCATACAATCTTATAGATAAAAGGTAACCATTTTGCAAATGGGAGATTGACCTCCACCTTACCGTGGTCTCTTACTCTTATTCCATCTACCTTTGAATCTACTCTTATAATAGGATCTACTCTTATAATAGGACTCTATTTTAACAGATTTTTATCTCTGGCCAGGAGGTGACACCCAATACCCATCAGGATGGAGCCAAGGGTGGTACAGGAGCAGCAAACCATAATTCAGAACATCAGAGACCCTACATTAATCACCTGGAACCAGGCCAGCCTAATCTCTCCCCATCCTAAAGCTCAGGGAAATTTTTGGAAGAGGGGGTGGTAAGATTGTAAGAGTCTAAAGATGGGGAGGAACAACAATATGCAAGATACTGCACACAAGTTAGGGCCATAGCAATCATAATAGGACTTTATATGGCCTGCACAATGACCAATATATCATTGACCCCTCCCAAAGTCTAACATGCATCACATGCACTAGGATCCTTTGAAGCAAGGGATTAACAGTGACAATAGTGTTCCCATACTAAAGGGGAGCACAAGAAGGGGCTCTAAGCAATGGTACACTTCATTAGAATAGAGGGCACAGAGGGAAGTTTGACATTCGCACTAAAGGATGCTCCAGGGATTGGGGGGAAGAGAGAGGGAACTGGGAGAAAGGGAGAGAGGTAGTGAAAGGAAGGGGAAAAGGGGACAAGGAATAAGGGGTACCAGGGAAAGGTGGAGGGAGGGAGATGACCCAGGTACCTATTAAGTTTGTATGAGTGGGAAAAATAATAAAAAAAGAAAAGTTGAATTCATGATTGGGTTTGAGTTGCTGATTTGGAATTTCAGATTTAAACATGCTCATGGAAATGAACAGGCAATGGGGAACAAGGGTATTTGTGGGTGCTTTTGCCCATGATGTTAGCATTTACACAAGGTTGCACTGGACCCTTGGTGTGTGAGACCACATCTCCTTGTCTTGACGTTTGGAGAACATGATGCCACAGTGAATGGGGCAGAGCCCTAACTGCTGTGAGTGATACTGGATACTTTCACCTAGTGTGACATTCTCTGATGTGGCAGAGTTGCATCACTCCAAGTAGATTACATGAATATGGCTTCATGATATAGGTTTGGACATCTCTGCCCAGGAGGATTTAATCTCCAGAGCCTGGCCGTCAGTACCCTTCGATGGATTCATAGCACCTAGGGCTGGAGAGATGATCCTTAGTCATGTTTCCTAGTTCCTTTTTTTCTCCAGCAAATAAGGACTCAGGTGTGAAGCCCCAGAGTTGACAGTGTTCCAGAACCCTCCAGGAGAATTGAGGAAAATGGGATGAAGACTGTAAGGGACCCTCTGGCAAAGTCTAGCATGGATCACAGGCACTAGGATCCTTAGAGGCAATGGATTAACAGCCACAATAGTGTTCCTATACTAAAAGGGAACACAAGAAAGAGCACAAGGCAATGCTACTGAGTCCTTACACCTCATCAGAGAGGAAGATCCAGAAGGAAGTTTGACATGAACACTAAAGAATGCTCCAGGAATGGGGGAGAGGAAGAGCGAACTGGGAGAAAGGGAGGGAGGAGGGAGCAAGGGGATCCAGGGAGGGGTGGAGGGAGGGAGGCAAATGGGGTACCTGTCAAGTTTGCATGAATGAAAAAAATTATAAAAGGACTGGGAAGGGCACCTCGGAGCCCCCCAACCCCCATCTCCCTGCGAGCACCCAGGCACGGCCTCCAGCCATGCCTGTGCCCGGCCCGGGACCCCAGCCCCTCCACACTGCCCAAGCTAGCTCCCAGGTGAGTGAGTGAGAGACCCCGTCCCAGCACAGCCCCCCACACCGGAGCCCCCCCATCTCCCGGGGAGCACTCAGGCATGGCCTCCGTCTTAGCCTGGGCCCCGCCCCGAACCCCAGCCCACAAGTCCTCCCGCCCCCAAATGCCTCCCCACCACCCCAGGTCCCAGGTGAAGAATTCTGCCATCAACATCAGACCCTCTGCCTCTCCAGCCCACCGGGGACCTACGCACATGGTCCACGGAAGACACACTGCTACTCAGAATTAAATAGAGTCCAAAGGAAACTCAAGCAAAACTCTAAGGAACAAAGGGAACACAGGCCATACATCTGGACTCCACTACAATCATTATGTCACGTGGGTGAGATTCTTCACATCCAGCCCAAATATAAGTAAACTTTTTTTTTCACCTTACTGATCCTTTCTCATATCAATTGTTGTAGATCAACTTCCTTATACAGCCACCCTAAAAACATACAATTCCAGGGAGTACACCACTCACCCTCACATATCACCAAGATACTAAATCACAAAAGTGCACTACCATATTAATATTCACCCCCTGGTTACTTAACCTGACTTAACTGATGTACTAATAGCCTAATAGCCTAATAGCCTCACCTAGGATATAACAATAACAATACACAAACATACCCAATCCAAGGCAAGCACTAGTAACTGTGTGAAAAACACACAGAAATTGAATGGTCCTAAAAAACAAAACAACAATGCCCAAGTCAAAGTGCAGATCCATGAGAAACAAAGCCCAAGAAGACCAATCTCCCACAGAAAGAATTAATCCCATAATGATGGATTCCAACCAGAACAAATTCATAGAAAATAGCCATGAAAGCCAGACCCAACATAACGACTTTCAGAGTACGATCATTACCATGGTTAGTACTATGAAACAGGAAAAGACTTAAAAAACCGTATCAACCACTTTGAACAGGAACAAAACAGGCACTTGGAGAAGTTGAGAAAAACAGTTCAAGAAACAAAATAGGCATAAAGCAGTTAAAAGAGACTCAGGCAGAGTTTAAAATTGAACTAAAAGACAAGTTATCTTCAACCCAAATCTCAACAGAGTCTTATCAGCAGAACAAATGAGGCAGAAAATAGAATTTCAGATCTTGAAGACAAAGTGGGAGATTTAACAAGCTCAATGGAAGAGATTGTTAAAGCCAAAAAGATACTTGAGAGGAACATTCAAGATATATGGGACACCCTGAGGAAGCCTAATATGCGCATTCATGGAATACCAGAAAAAGAATCCCAAAATACTACACCTGAGGAAATATTTCAATTCAATATATATGAAAACTTCCCACAACTAAAGAATGAGAGGCCTATCCAAATACAAGAGGCATTTTGCACTCCACACAGATATGACCAAAATAGAAAATTGCCATGGCAAATAATAGTCAAAACACTCCACATTCAACACAAAGAAAAAGTGCTGAGAACTTCAAGAGAAAAAAATCAAGTCACTTTTAAAGGTAAACTTATTAGAATACCAAATGACTACTCAATGGAAACAGTAAAAGCAAGAAGAGCTTGGAGAGACATACTTCAAGAATTCAATGAGCAAAAATGCGAACCCAGACTGATATACCCGGCAAAACTATCTGTCATGATTGAGGGAGAAAGAAAAGTTTTCCAGCACAAAGACAACTTGAAGGGAGACATGTCTACCAAACCAGGCCTTCAAAAAATGCTAGAAATGATACTCAAGTGTGAAGAAAAAAACAGGCATATCCAGGAGAACAGAAGGCAAATATAATACCACCAAAACATAAATATCAAACAACATGCTTACAAAATCTACTAAACATAAAAAATGTCAAGAATTAAAAATAAATTGTCCATTATAACATTAAATGTCAAGAGTATTAACTCACCGATTAAGAGACACAGACTACAAACTTGAATTAAAAACCACAATCCAACAATCTGCTACCTTCAGGAAACTCATCTCACCACAAAAGATAGGCACATCCTAAGAATGAAAGGCTGGTCCAAAATCTTACAAGCTAATGGAACCAGTAAACAGGCAGGGGTAGCAATTATGCTTTCAGACAAAAGTGGACTTCAAATCAAAGAAAATCATAAGAGACACATATGGATACTATATTTTAGTCACAGGTACAATTCACCAGGAAGACTTCACAATACTGAACATCTATGCACCCAATACGGGCCCCTCCACATTCATTAAGAAAACTCTACAGCGTCTAAAGCAAGAAATCAACTCCCAAATGATAATTCTTGGGGACTTCAACACCGCCCTCTCAACATGGGATAGATCAACAGGTCAAAAGCTTAACAGAGACATTTTGGACCTTAATCAAACCCTTAAAGAAATGGTCCTTACAGATCTCTATATCTCTATCGAACTTTTCACCGACGCACCAAAGAATACACATTTTTCTCAGCAACACACGGAACTTTCTCCAAAACAGATCAAATATTGGGCCACAAAATGAATCTACACATATACAAAAAAGTTGAAATTCTAACGTGTGCCCTATCAGACCACCACGGTCTAAAGCTGGACATCCACAACACAACAAACAAGAGAAAATACATTAACTCCTGGAAACTTCACAATATGATGCTGAATGAGAACTGGATTCAGGAAGAAATTAAAAAGGAAATTCAAGATTTCCTGAAAGCGAATGATAATGAAAATACAACTTACCAAAATCTCTGGGACACAATGAAAGCAGTCCTAAGAGATAAGTTCATAGCTCTTAATGCCTACATCAAAAAAATGGAAACATCAGAAATAAACAACTTAACAATGTAGCTTAAAATGTTAGAGAAACTAGAGCAATCTGATCCCAAAACTAGTAGAAGAGAGGAGATTAGCAAAATAAGGGGAGAAATATCTGAAATCAAGATTAAGAAAACGATAGAAGAAATCAGTCAAAAAGCTGGTTCTGTGAAAAAATCAATAAGATTGATACACCCCTAGCTAAATTAACCAAAAGCAAGAGAGAGAAAACCCAAATTAATAAAATTAGAAATGAAAATGGAGTTATCGCTACTGATACCCAAGAAATGCAGAGAAATATAACATCATATTTGAAAAACTTATACTCTGTGAAGTTTGACAACACGAAAGAGATGGATGAATTTCTAAGTAAACACAACTTACCTAAGTTGAATCAGGAAGTTGTGAATTATTTAAATAGTCCTATAACATATAAGGAAATTGAAGAAGTAATCTCAAATCTTCCCACCAAGAAATGTCCTGGACCAGATGGATTCAGCATAGAGATCTACCAGACATTTAAGGAGTTAATAAAACCAATACTCCTTAAACTGTTCCATCAAATAGAAAAGGAAGGAACACTACCAAATTCCTTCTATGAAGCTAATATTGTTTTAATCCCAAAACCTAATAAAGACTCACTTAAAAAAGAAAACTATAGGCTGGAGAGGTGGCTCAGGAGTTAAGCCTCTGCCCTGCAGGCGGAAGGTCCTGAGTTCGGATCCCAGATCCCACGTATAGACGCCAGGCAGAAGCAGGGGCAGCCTGCGCTTCTGGTCCTGGTAGGGCGGAGCCTGTGAATCCCGGGGCAGAAGGAGGTGGAGGCGTCTGTGGTGGTTCACGAATTCCTCTGTGATTCTACACAAACACACACACACACGTGCGCACGCGCACACACACATACACATGCATATGTACACAGTTGAATAAATAATAATAATAATAAAAAACTATAGGCTGATCTCTCTGATGAACACAAACGCAAAGATTCTCAACAAAGTCTTAGCAAATCAGATTCAAAAAAACATTAAAAAGATCATTCACGGGGACCAAGTAGGCTTCATCCCCGGCACACAAGGTTGGTTTAACATACGAAAATCAATAAATATAATTCATCATGTAAACCAGTTCAAATTTCAAGACCACATGATACTGTTGATAGATGCAGAAAAAGCTTTTGACAAGATCCAACAGCCTTTTATGATCAAAACGCTAGAGACAGTAGGAATGGAAGGAACCTTTATCAATATAATAAAAGCTGTATACAACAATCCCACACAAGGATTATGCTCAATGGGGAACAATTGGAAGCATTCCCACTTCAATCAGGAACTAGACAAGGCTGTCCACTCTCACCACTTCTATTCATATTGTACTTGAAGTCTTAGCTGAAGCCATAAGACAAGAAAGGGATATAAGAGGGATTCAAATCGGCAAGGAAGAAGTCAAGCTATCCCTATTTGCAGATGACATGATCTTATACCTGAGGGATCCCAAAAACTCTACCAGGAAGCTCCTGGAACTAATAGAGAAGTTCAGCAGGGTAGCAGGATACAAAATATATGTGCAAAAATCAGTGGTCTTCCTATATGCCCAGAATGAAAGAAGTGAAAAAGCCCTGAGAGACACAATCCTATTTAATATAGCCCCTAAAAAAATGAAATACCTTGGTATAAACCTAACCAAGGAGGTAAAAGACCTTTACAATGAAAACTTTAAAACCCTCAAGAAAGAAATTGCAGAAGACACCAGAAGGTGGAAAGACCTCCTGGATTGGCAGAATCAATATCGTAAAAATGACCATCTTACCAAAGGCAATACACAAATTCGATGCTATACCAATTAAAATCCCAAAGCAATTCTTTAAAGAAGTTGACCAAACAATCTCATATGAAGGCACAAAAGACCCAGAATAGCAAAAGCAATCTATAGTATCAAAAACACTGCTGGCAGTATCACCATACCAAACCTTCGTCTATACTACATCAACATAGTTATAAAAACAGCCTGGTATTGGCTCCAAAATAGACACACAGATCAATGGATAAGATATAAACCCACAGAATTACAGCCATTTGGTCTTTTACAAAGGGGCCCAAAGAATCCAATGAAAAAAGAACAGCATCTTCAACAAATGGTGCTGGCAAAACTGGATCTCCACATGCAGAAGATTAAAGCTGGACCCGTACTTGTCACCATGTACAAGACTTAATACCAAATGGATCAAGGACCTTGATATAAGGCCAAAGACTATATAAACCATAGCTGAAAGGACAGGGAAATCCCTCGAGCTGATTGGGCTAGGCCAACATTTCCTAAACAGACATCCAATGGCACAGTCACTGCTACCAACTCTCAACAGTTGGGATCTTGTGAAATTAAAGAGCTTCTGTTCAGGTGAGATCACTGTGGTTTCCTACTTTTATTACATCTACCTTTGAATATGCTCTTATAACAAGACTCTATTTTAACAGCTTTTTAATCTCTGGCCAGGGAGTGACATCTTGGTGCTAAAAGCACCAAGATCCTTGGAGGCAAGGGATTAACAGCCAAAATAGTGTTCCTATGTTTAAGGGGAACAAAGGAAAGGGTTCAGGGAAATGCTGCTGGATCCTTGTATGTCATCGGAGAGAAGGACCCAGAGGAGAGTTTGGCATGCACATTAAAGGATTCTCCAGGGATTGGGGGAGGGGAGGCATTGGGGGGTGGGGAGGGAGGGGTGAGGGGAGAATGAACACAGGGTTGGGGGGGGGGAGGAGGGAGAGAGGGAACCGGTGTATCTATTAAGCTTGTATGAGCAGAGATAATAAAAAATGTTTTTTAAAAAAAGAGCTTCTGTTCATATAAAGAGATTGTAACACCAGTTCAAAGGCAACCCACAGAATGGGATAAAATCTTCACTAACCACATATCTGATAGAGCTCTACTGTCCAGAGTGCACAAAGAACTTAGAAAACTAAACACCAAGGAAACTAATGGCCCAATTAAAAAATGGGCTCTGGAGCTTAAAAGAAACTTTCCCAGGAATGAAATTAAAATGTCTAACAAATATCTTAAAAAATGCTCCACTTCTTTAGACATCAGGGAAATGCAAATCAAAACTTCCCTGAGATATCATCTCACCCCGGTCAGGATGGCAAAAATCCACAATACAAACAACAAATGCTGGAGAGGATGTAGAGAGAGGGGAACTCTCCTACATTGTTGGTGGGAATGCAGGATCATACAGCTAGTCTGGTGAGCCATCTGGAGATTCTTAAAGAAATTAAAGATTGAAATGCCATATGACCCTGCTCTTCCACTTTTGGGAATAACCCCCAATGCAGCAGAGGTTCACTTCGATAGCACAAGCACGACCATGTTCATAGCAGCACTGTTTACAATAGCAAAGTCATGGAATCAACCCAAATGTCTAACAGTTGACGAGTGGATAAGGAAACTGTGGTACATCTATACAATGGAGTACTACTCAGCCACAAAAAATGATGAATTACTGGAATTTGCCAGGAAATGGATGTCATTAGAAACAATTATATTAAGTGAAGTATCCCAAACCCAGAAAATTAAGTGCCATATGTACTCCCTAATAGGTGGCTCCTAGTACCAAACCCACCCAGCCCACCTTGAGACACTCAAAGGTAAATCTATGTAATACCTACAGTAATTGCAAGGATTATGAACAGGAGGGATGGGGTTGGAGGGCAACACCAGAAACAAGGAGAGAGGGGACCATGTTACAGCAGAGAAAATAGGCCTCCATCAAGGACTGCAAGTAAGTAATGAGACATCTGGTTAGGTTCACAGACGTTCTTTCCTGATCATTTACAACTGAGGGGGTATGATCTCACCAGAAGGAAAGGGCATATAGTCTGGCAGATAAAAATAACCATTTTGCCAATGGGTGATTGACCCCTCCCTCACTGAGGTTTCCTACTTTTATTACATCTACCCTTGTATGTGCTCTTATAACAAGACTCCAGTTTAACAGCTTTTTGTCTCTGACCAGGGCGTGACATACAGTGCCCATCAGGATGGAGTGAAGGGCATTGCAGGAGCAGCAAAACTGCAAAAGTAAATTAACAAACCACAATCCAGAACTTCAGAGACTCTATATCAACTACCTAGAACTAGGCCAGCTTAGTCTCTCCCTATCTTGAAGCTCAGGGACATTTGGGGAAGAGGGGGCAGTAAGGTTGTAAGAGCAAAAGGATGGGAGGAGCAATGATTTGCAAGATACTCCAAACAAGTTAGCGCTGAAGCAATCATAATTGGACTTTGCATACCCTGAGCAATGTCCAACACACTATTGACCTTACAAAGTCTAGCATCTGCTAAAGGCACCAAGATCCTTGGAGGCAAGGGATTGACAGCCACAGTAGTGTTCCTATGCTTAAGGGGAACACGGGAAAGGGTTCAGGGAAATGCCACTGGGTCCTTGTACGTCATCGGAGAGGAGGGCCCAGAGGAGAGTCAGGCATGCACAATAAAGGACTCTCTGGGAATTGGGGGAGAGGCACTGGGGGACGGGGAGGGAGGGGTAATGGGAGGGGGAGCAGGGGTTCGGGGGGGAGGAAGAGGGAGGGAGGGAACTGGTGTACTTATTAAGTTTGTATGAGCGGAAATAATAATAAAAATGTAAAAAAATAATAAATTAATATTACATCAGTGAAAAAAAAAAGGACTGGGAAGGGGAAATGATGCTAGTATTGGGGAGGGGTGGCGGGAGGGAGAGGACCAAGGTATCTACTGAGCTTGTATGATTGAGGAAAAAAATAAATTAGTAAAAAAATAAATAAATGAAAAAAAATTAAGGAAATAGAGATGCTATGGAGAGATTCCCAGAAAGCCCTGGATGAGGTCCTGGTAAGGTACTGGATTTCACATGGACAAGCTCTGTTGTGACTTAAGAGACTTGTGGAGAAAAGTTGATCAAAAGATTGTTGGCTGCATTTCAGTGATCTTGCTACAAAGTTTACATTTTCACAATTGTTTGAAAAAGCAAATATTGAAATAAACATGTTATCCTTGATCACTCCCAGAAGGAAAAAACAATAAAAATAAAAATAAACAGTCAGAGTGTCTGTGTAAATAAGGAAAAAGGCAGGGCTGAGATTTGAAATCTTAAACGCAAAGTAGCAATTTTGCTTAATTATAAGACTTATTACATACTGCTATTTGACTAATCAAAGGAACAGTAGTACTGTCAATGTTTTCTGGAAAACACATAAGCTATAGATCTAGAAAGTATTAATATGACGAAACAATCTTCTAATCTAAGAGTCTTTGTATTGAATCATGTATTGAATGTTCTCTCTAAACATCCTTGTGTCTTCCATACAGGTTCAACCTGAAGTATTAACAGTTTGTTCTGGCCACGGTCTTTGCCATCAAGCAGATCAACAGGAATCCCCATCTTTTACCCAATGTGTCTCTGGAATATGACTTTTACAATATCCTGTTCAATGAATGGTGGACACTGGACAGGTGCATCATGTGGCTCTCAGGGCCAAAGTACTTGTCCAATTACAACTGCAGGACAGAAATCAAGTCTATGGCAGTGCTCACAGGAGCATCATGGGTAATGTCTGCCCCTATGGGAACACTCCTGGAGCTCTACAAGTATGCACAGGTGAGAATGTGTGGAGTGGACAGAGATTAAGTGATGTAGTCCTCTGAATCATTCCAAGGTGTGTAAAGGGGAGAAAGTTGGGGATGGTGTTTGTGCATATCACATAGTGTATTTCTCCGTAAGGTATGTACTCCAAGATTCTCTGAATGTGAATGGTCACTTCCCACAAAGCTCTTTAGAAATGAAAGACCGATTTGAAAGTGAGGCAGCAACATATGGAGAGGTCCAAGTGGGTAAAGTGCTTGCTGTGCAAGCAGAGAAATCTGAATTTGATCAATAGGACCCAGGAGCAAGCAAGCATAGGATCATGCATCTGGAAACTCAGCACTGGTGTAGGCAAAGAGAGGAAGATCCTCTGACCCAGTTAAATCAAGGTAACTGACCTTGTTTCTAAATAAAAGGGGTGAGAGATAGAAGTGATATTGATCTCGGGCCTTGCACAGACATATATGTATTAGTGCATCTGCATACACCTATGAACACGTACATATGCAACACATACATGCACGCACACATAGTAAGATACACATACAAATGCATTTGAGCATATATTCTGTGCTTTCGCTCAAACATAGTCTCACACAAATATGTACATTATGCATATACTCAGACACACATACACTCACACAAACCTTGTACACTGTGCATTTATTCAAATATACCTACATAAAGAAATACATATTATGCATATAATCAAATACACCTACACTACAAACATATACACTATGCATATACAAATATATGTTCACATGTAAATACATACATATACATTATAATACACGCAAACACACCTATACACATGTTCATGCATACATACACACACACACACACACACACACACACACACACACACACAGAATAAACAACTTCACTTTCCAACCCTTCTAAGTCTTGCTTCAGACATTTCATGATTGATGTTAAACATTCTACCTTCTCTTTCTCATACCTTCTTCTCCCATTAGCTGACAATTGGGCCCTTTGATCTCAACTTGAATGACCATAACAAGTTTCTTCACCTCTATCAGATGGCCTCCAAGGACCTGTATCTAGCCCATGGCATGGTGTCTTTTTTAGCTCAGGTTTGGCTGGAGCTGGGTGGGATTGATCATGTCAGAACATCTAAAAGTGGTTCAGATTATCTCAGACTTGAGAGAAGAAATGGACAGACACAGAATATGTTTTGACTTCGTGGAGATCCCAGTCAGCAAGGTATCTTATTCACCACACAGCCAGTTAGAGAGTCCTCAGGCTCTGACATCCTCTGCAAATGTGATCATCACATATGGGACAGTGATTTCCTGCGGGGTTTTCTTTTTTTTTTAATTTAAAAAGTTTATTTTTTAAAGATGAGATTACTCTGAAGAAGATTAGAAAGAGAATTATAGCAATGACTATGATAAGAATTGTCATGCCAATATGAATTAACATGGTGAACCAGGTTGTTGGAAAACATTAAATTTCATATGAGTATTTACATAAGTGTGTAGAGCCTTAAGTTAGTAAAGTGGCCCTGAATGTCTCTTAAAGATTACAATTTTAATAGCAGTCACCTATTTTTTTACATTTTTTATTATTATTTCCGCTCATACAAACTTAATAGGTAGACCAGTTCCCTCCCCCTCCTCCTCCCCCTGAACCCCCTGCTCCCCCTACCTCCCTCCCCATCTCCCAGTGCCTCCCCCCCAATTCCCAGAGAGTCCTTTATTGAGTATGCCTAACTCTCCTCTTGGTCCTCCTTTCCTGCGGGGCTTTCTGTTTTACCTAAGACAAAACGTAGTCATGTGGAAAGTCTGGGTCATGAACTCACAGTAGGATATCACCACCCATCCAAAACGTGGATTTTTAGATCCACCACATGGAGCTCTCATTTTCTCACACCACCATGAGGAAGTCACCGATTTCACAGATTTTATCCAAATGGTCCACCCTTCCAAATACCCAGAAGATTTTTACCTGACCAAATTTTGGTATTTCTTTTTCAATTGTTCATTTGCTGATGATGGCGGTCACATCTTGGAGAACTTTCACCCCAATGCATCCTTGGATTCATTGCCTGGAATCCACTTTGATGTGACCATGAGTGATTCCAGTTACAATGTATACAATGCCATGCATGCCATGGCCCACAGCATGCATGAGATGCTCCTTCATCGAGAAGAAATGCAACCAGCAAGAACCTGGGAAGGATGGGTGTTTTCTGCCTGGCAAGTAATGCCTATTCCAAAGTTCATACCATCAACTTGTTGCTTGTCTAATTAGATCCTTCAGGAACTTAAACTACATACCTTTGGACGTTCCTCCAATAGCCCAAGATAAACTCGTTTAATGGGGACCAAGAGTCAAGAAGTATATAGAAATAATGCTCTGAAGTACAACTTTTCAATATCAAAGTAAAATATGTCATAAACTGCCATGAACAGAGTTACAAATGACCAAAAAGTTTCACTGGGCTAATGTTTTTCCATAGGAAAAAAAATGCAGGTTATTCTCATAAAATACTGGAATGACTTCCATTTCCTCTTCCCTTGTGATAAAATACTCTAAGCCAATATATGTAATTATATATTTAGTGTTATATACATGAATATAGTGAACTTACACTATTTTCACACCTTAATTCCCAATCCTGTCACTCCTCCTCTTCCTGCTTATAACCCTTCATCTAGTTTCCTAGATGAAGATTAATACTTTATAAAATAATCAAGATGTGTCCTGTGTATAAATATAAAACTATATTTAAAGTTAGAAAGAGTGAAAATTCATCAAGGATTTCTCCAGTGATAATAATGGCAACATGTTCAAGACAGGATGATTTGAAGACTTTTTCTTTCTTATTATTTTTCTCCCGCATCTTATTTTTTTTCTTAATCATATAAGCTCAATAGGTACCCCGTCCAGTCCTGCCCCCTCTCTCCCAGTTGTAGCCCATTGCATTCTCCCCCCTTCTCCCTTCTTTCATACCTCTTCCTTCTTTCCCCACTCACACTGCCTTTTCTTTTCTCCCTCCCATCACCTGGAGTATTCTTTTATGTGAATGCCAAACCTCCCTCTAAGTCCTCCATCCTAGTGAGGGTTCAGGACTCAGTGGCATAGCCCAGAGCCCCTTCTTGGACTCCACATTAGCATGGGAGCTCTATTATGTCAGTTTCATCCCTTGCTTCTAAGGATCTTACTGCCTAGAGCCTTCTGCCCTGTAATCCAAGCTAGACTTTGGAGTATTGTTGAATGTCAATCATTGTGCAGGTCAGGCAAAGTCCAATTCTGGCTGCTGCAGCCCTAACTTGTATGAAGTATCTTGCATATCATTGATTGTCCCATCTTTAGGCTCTTATAATCTTGCCTCCCCCTCTTCCACAAGGTTCCCTGAGCTTTACAATGGGGAGAGATTTGGCTGGTCTGCTTCCAGGTGAATAATATAGGGTATTTGGTGTTCTGAATTATGGTTTGTTGTTGTTTTCAGATTTGCTATTCCTGCACTGCCCTTGGTTGCATCCCGATTGGTATTGAAGGTGATCTCCTAACCAAAGATCTTAATACAAGAGGAGACTCAAAGGCAGATGGATGAATAGGTGTAGGACACAGCAGGGGGGCTCAGCATCCCATTTACTGGATGGTTTACTATCTGAGGACAGCCATTTTTATGATGTTAATTCTACCTGTCCAGGATCATGGGAGATCTTTCCATCTCCTGGTGTCTTCTGAAATCTTTCTTTAGGATTTTAACATTTTCATTGTATAGGTGTGTCATATCCTTGGATATATTTAAACCAATGTATTTCATTTTTTAGGAGTTTTGGTAAATGGAATTGTTTCTCTTAGGACTTTCTCACTTTGTTCATTCTTGGTATATAAGAAAGCTACTGATTATTAAATTAATTTTGTAACTTGACACTCTACTGAACTTATTTATTAGTTCCAACAGTTTACTAGTAGAGTTTTTTGGGTCTTTTAGGTATAGAATCAGGTCATCTCTAAACAGCAATAACTTGACTTCTCCTTTTCCTATTTGTATCCCTTTTTATCTCCTCGTTTTATGGCTCTAAAACTTCAAGTATAATAAATATTAAAAAGAAATTGTGGGTGTGGACAACTGTGCAATGTTACTGATCTTAGTAAGGATGCTTCAAGTTTTTCATCATTTAGGATGATCCTTGCTACAGGCATGTTGTATATAGCATTTATCATATTGATACAAGTTCCCTCCATTCCAATTATCTCTAGGATTTGATCATAAAGGGATGTTGAATCTTGTCAAAAATTTTTCTACATCTATTGAGAGTATCACGTGGTTTTGGTCCTTAGAGTATTTTATATGATGGATTACATTTATTGATTTGCATATGTTGAAACAACTTTGTATTCCTGGAATAAATCCTACTTCATCATAGTGTATGATCTTTGTAATATGTTTTTGATGCAGTTTCCTAAAATTTTGATGAGTATCATTGCATTTGTGTTCAACAATGAGATTAGCCTATAGTTTTTCTTTTTCTTTTTTTCTTTTTTATTTGGGAAATCAGTGTATTATTAGCTTCATAGAAAGAGTTTGGAAGTGTCTCTTTCTTTCCATTTTGTGGAATAGTTTATGAGTAGTAATGTTATTTGTTGTTTTATATGTCTGGTAGAATTCTGCACTGAATTTATCTATTCCTGGGCTTTTTTTTTTGATGGGGAGATTTATAATTACTTCTTTAACTTGGTCACTTGTTATAAGAATATTTAAATAATTCAATTCATCCTGATTCAATTTTGGTGAGTCACGCATGCTTAGACATTTATCCATTTATTTTCCCATACTAATGGGGAGCCCAAGAAGGGGCTCTGGGATATACCCTGAACCCTTACTAGGGTAGAGGACTCAGAGGGAGGTTTGGCCTTCACATAAAAGGATGCACCAGGGGATGGGAGGGAGGAAGGTGGAGGCACTAAGAGAGGGAAAGGGAGGGAGGGGATGAAAAGAAAGGGAAGGGAGAAGAATGCAAGGGGGATGACTGAGGAGGGGAAGAGGGAGGGAGAGGATGGGGGTTACATATTGAGCTTGTATGATTAGGAAAAAATTAAAATGTGGGAAAATCAGCCATTTATTTCTAATTATCAGATTTTGTCGAGTATAAGGCTTTGAAATATGACTTTATGATTCTCTCAATTTCCATTGTATCAGTTGTAATAACTTCATTTTCATTTCTACTCTTATTAATTTGAGTTCTCTTTTGGTTTTGATTAATCTTATATATGCTGCTTTGTGGCCATATATGTGGTCTGTTTTGCAGAAAGTTTCATGGACTGCTGAAAAGAATGCGTATTGCTTATTGTTGGAATAGAAGGTTCAGTAGAGGTTGGTCAGGTCTATTTGGGTTATGGCTTGATTAAGCTCCAGTAAGTCCCTGTTCAGTTTTTGGCCTGTTGACCTATCCACTGGTGAGAGTGGAGTGTTGAAATTCCATGCTCTTATCATTTGGGAATTGATTTGTTGCTTTATATATCGTAGTGTTTATTAATGAATGTAGATGAGCCTATATTAAGTCCTTATATGTTCAATATTAGGAAGTCACTCTGAAGAATTGTTCCTTTGATTAATAAGTAGTATTCTTCTGTGTCTCTTATGATTTCTTTTGGTTCAAAGTCTATTTTTTCATATACTAGGATTGCTACTCACACTTGTTTCCCTTTTTCATTAGTTTGAAATACGTTTGACCAGCCTTTTTCTCTGAGAATGTGCTTATCTTTCATGGTGAGGTGTGTTTCCTGAAGGCATCTGATTGATGGGTTGAATTTTTAATCCAGTTTGTAGCCCATATCTTTTGACTGGAGAGTTAAGAACACTGACTTTTAGGGTTATAACTGACAACTATCTGTTGATCATGTCATTTTCTGTGTTTTGTAGGTTTTATAGGTGTGTTTCTTCATTTGGAAGTTGTGTTGGTATTATTTTTCTTTGGTACTCTTAGATATGTTTGTCCTTTTCTTAGAGCTTGAGTATCTTTTCTAGCATCTTCTATAAGCCTGGTTTGGTGTTCAGGTAAGCCTTTAGCATTTCCTTATGGTGGAAAGTTTTTCTTTCATCTTCAAATGTCACTGATAGTTTTGATGGGTATAACAGCCTGGGTTGGCATTTGTGCTAATTCATGACTTGAAGTACTTCTCTCCAAGCTCTTCTGACTTTTACTGTTCTCACTGAAAAATCAGCTCTTATTCTAAGATGCTTACCTTTAAATGCGACTTGGTTTTTCTCTCTTGAAGCTCATAACATGTTCTCATTGCCATATCTCTGCAGTGTTTTGACTATTATTTGCCATTGTAAGTTTCTATTTTGGTCATATCTAATTCATGTGCAATATGCCTCTAGTATTTGAATGGGGATCTCTTTCTTTGAATGTAGAAAATTTTCCTTTATGATAGGATGAGAAATCTCTTCTGATGTGGTTTTTTGGGTTTTTTGTTCTGGAATTCCATGATTGCAAATGTTTGACTTCTTCAGAGTATCCCAAAGCTGTGGAATATTCCTCTCAAGTTCTTTTTTAGTTTTGTAATATCTTTGAACAAATTTGTTCAGTCATCTTGTAATTCTGATATACTCTTTTCTGCTTCATTAGTTCAGTTGGTAAGAATATTTGTTAAATTTTGGATTATAATTAGCTTGTTTTTCATTTCAAATTTAATTTCTACATGAGACTTTTTTCCCAATCACATAAACTTCATAGATACCCTGGTCCCCTCCCTCCCCTCTAACCCTCCCCAATCCCCCTTGCTCCCTCCCCTCCTTTTACCCTTCCCTTCACCCTCCTCCCTCTCTTTCTCCCAATACCCCCTTATTCTCCTCCAATCTCTGGAGAATACTTTAGTGTGAATGTCAAACTCCCCTCTGTGTCCTCCACTCTAATGAGGTGTAAGGACTCGGTAGCATTGCCTAGAGCCCTTTCTTGTGCTCTCCTTTAGTACTGGAACACTATGTGACTGTTAATCCCTTGCCTCTAAGGATTCTAGTACCTGTGATCCAAGCTAGACTTTGGGGGGGGTCATTAATATGTCAGCCATTGCACAGCTTATGCAAAGTCCTATTATGGTTACTGAGGCCCTCACTCATGTGGAGTATCTTGTGCATCATTACTCCTCCCCACCTTTAGGCTCTTACAATCTTACCACCTCCTCTTCCACAAAGTTCTCTGAGCTTTGAGATTTGGTTGGTCTGGTTCCTGGTGATTAATGTAAGGATGACACCTTTTTAAAACTGCATTACTTTTGTTTCTTCAACTGCCTTTTTCATCTCATCCAGGTGCCAGATGTGTTCCTGTTCATAACTTAGGTGGTTATTTTACTCTACCTCAGAGTTCCTCTTTTATTGTTTTGATCATATTAATAATCAGGTTTGAAAATCATTATCATGGTTGTCAGATTCTTGGTTAATATCCATAAAGTTTTTCTGGTTGGAATCCATCATTACAGGCTTGACAATTTTGTAGATTATTTTAAGTATCAGTTTTGTATATCTCATGGTCTCACAGTGTGACGTCGGCATTTTGTGTTTGATTTCTAATATTTTTCTTAGATTTGTATTTTTAACTGTTTTGAGTCAGACAGAACAGTTATTGGACAGTTATTACAACTGTTTGCCTGGGTGTTAAAGATGTCAGTCTGGGGTTTCTTGGTGCTCTTGTGTGGGTAAGGCTATTGTAATGCCAAAAAAATTTGTAAGTCTTGCACCAGGACAGGGGATGACAGAGTTTTGATCTAGTTTTAATTGAGAGATTTAAAATTGGATATCAAATCTTGTTCTGTGAGGTTTGGGTTAAGTGTCAGAGAGCTTTTAGATTATAAAATAGGATAAGTTTAGTAGCCAGAGGTTAAAGGTAAGTAAGATATGGCATTTTTTCGAAACTTAGTGGTATGTGAGGGTAAATGGTTAAGACCCTGAGGGATGGGAGTGTGAGGCTTTCACCTTGCTGGATAGTTTACACAGTAACAAGGAATACGTAGAAACTGCTGGCAGGGGGGAAAATAATCACAAATCCCATCAACAGCATGAGATTTGTAAGTTGCAGTATAAATCACCATGGCAGCAGGTGACCATCAGTGTGATAGTGACATGAGTACCAAGGAGAAAACCAACAGCTTTCTGATTAGATTCAAGACCCATTTGTACTGTTACTGTAAACTCTAGCAAGAACCTAAAAAAGGGAAGGAAATAGATCAATAGGGATGACTGCCAAAAACCCATAGGAAAAAAGACAGTAATCAAAATGCTCTGTAGGTAGCTGTTATTATACCCATAGAATGAGAACTTATGGTGGTAACCTTTGTGTCTAAAGCTAGATGAGTGAGGGGAAATGCACATATCAGTGGGGTGGCCTGAAGAGAGGTAACTTGTTATACTATGGAGGCTTGAGCCCCCACAGGAGTAGGCAAGCTAAAGTGAGCCCGGGATCCATAGAAGCATACAGGTGAAAGGGTGAGTGGGAGTGGGAGAGAATGGTGAAGGGAAGGGAAAGAGGGAGGGAAGCAGGGATAAATACTCAATATTCTTTTAAAAGTACAAAAATTTAAAAATAAAAGAAAATAATCTTTAAATATTAAAAAACTCATTCAATAAAGTCAGTATTGCTTTGCAGTTTTTAAAAAATGGTAAGAACCCACCAAGAAACAAAACTATGCACAGGTTTCCTCTGTCGATGGCAAATCTACAATCACCAAACATCTTCCAAGGAGAAGGCTCCTGGTAAAGGCTCAACCATTTCTCAGTAGCAACACAAAATGGGGTCCTCACATAATACAAAGATCTGAATAAGACATGCCATATCCAAGTATAGCAATATTTAATCAATTGTGGTTATGGACACAGAAATTATGCTTCTAAGCGATATAATTGTCTAAGATGGTGTACTTGCTAGAGCATTAGATAATCTCTCAAACACCTAAGAATGGATGGAAAGGAATGGATGGAAAGGAACTTTGATTTTTTTTTACACCAGTGAGCTGAAAACAGGTAAGATTTCCAAATTGCCCTCAACAAGCAGTTTCAGTTTGTTCTTATAATTTATATAGTAAGAACTGATGTGGGGGAGAAAATGGGAGCCCTAGTCATGTGGAACCTACTAAAGCCAAAGTGATGGTTACTTAGCAATAGTCAGAGGCAGGTTGATTACAGATTTTTCAGAACCTAACCTGGTTCTCAGTGTTACTAAGTGCCCAGGTGCAGGACTAGAGGAACAGGGTGTGACTCAGCTTAATTCTTGCTATAATTTTTTTTTTACCTACGAACATATACTTAAAAGTCACCAGTTCATCCGCTTAAAAAAAAGACCCATTCACAAATCATAATTCAGAACAGCAAAGACCCTACATAATTCCTTGGAACCAGACCAGCCAAATGTCGCCCCATCCTGAAGCTCAGGTAACCTTACAGAAGATCGGGTGGCAAGAACCAATGATATGCAAGATACTCCACACAAGTCAGTACTGCAGCAACCAGGATATAGCCATAATATGATTAAAATTTGCTGGACCTGCACAATGGCAAACATGTCAATAACCCCCCCAAAGTCGAGCACAGATCACAGGTGAGAAGGCTTCAGGTAGTAGGATCCTCAGAGGGAAGGGGTTAAACAGTCATAATAGAGTTCTCATACTAGCAGGTAGCCCTAGAAGGGGCCCCAGGCTATGTCACTGAGTCCTGAACCCTCACTAGTACAAACAATTCAGAGGGAGATTTGGCACCCACATAAATGTATGCGCTGGGGGACGGGAGGCACTGGGAGAGGGGAAGGGAGGAAGGTGAGGGGAAGAGGGAGAAATGGGGGAAAGTGAAATGGGGGACAATGGGGGAGGGGAAGAGAGGAGAAGGAAGAAGAAGGAAAGGAGTCCTTACTGTATTATTAGGCAAAAAACATGTAAGAAATTTTTTTGAAAAAAGACCTTTCTTGGGGCTGGAGAAGTAGCTCAGGGGTTAAACCTCTGCCTTGAAGACTGAAGGCCCTCAGTTTGGATCCTAAACCCCACATACAGACGCCAGCGGAAGCGGGGGCAGCCTGCGTTTCTGGTCCTGGTAGAGCAGAGCCTGTGAATCCCGGGGCAGAATAATCAAGAGGAGGTAGAAGCGGTCCATGGTTCTACACACACACACACACACACACACACACACACACACACACACACACGTTTACACGCACAATTGAATAAAACAATAAAATAATAAAAATAATAATAATAAAAAGCCCTTTCTCATATAAAGGCTGTGGGCTACTGTAATCTATACATCATTTAGATTGTATTTAGTTTTCTTATTTACCAAATCAAAACAAGTTGCTTCTCCTCTAGGACCTGTGACTTCTGTATCCCTGTGTTTTGAATTTTGATGGGGATACATTGGATCCATATATAGGCCCAGCAGTGTAGACATTGTCACAATAGTAATTCTGTCAGTGCAGGAACATGATAGTAGTTTTTGTCAGGAAAGAAAGTCCTCCAGAGGGCCTGTCTTTCTGGAATAAATTCACACACTTTATTCAAAATCAAGACGTATTTTCCATAAATCGCTTATTTTATTTTGAGTGTGTAGGGTGTGGGAGTGATTATGTGTGGGAATGTGCATAAAAGAGGTATGTTCCTGTGAAGTATCAAGGGTGATATCAGGAATCCTCTCAGATTGCTCTCTTTGTTATTGTTTTATCTGGGGTTTCCCAGGCTCTGCCTTTCAGGCCCAGAGTGCAGACCAATACCCTTTTATATGAGGCCTGGGAATCTAAATTAACTTCCTTTTATTTGTACAGCCAAAGATTTAACTCCTGAGTCACCTCTCCAGCCCTCAAGACATACTTCAAAAAGAAACAAACTTCATGCTCATCTTAGCCAATGCAGTGTAACTGAGTACAAAAAAATAATGTAAAAGAATACCAGTTTCTTCAAAGCACCATATACTTTTTTTTAAGTTTTCCATATTTTTTTATTTCTTTTTTCCACTCATACAAAGTTGATAAGTACCCCATTCCCCTCCCTCCCTCCACCCTTCCCTGGACCGTTTTGTTCCCTCCCCCTTTTTTCCCTTCCTTTCCTGCCCCTTTCCTCCCTTTCTCCCAGTGCCCCTTCCCCCCCATAATGGAGCATCCTTCACTGTGCATGTCAAACTTCCCTCTGGGTCCTCCTCTCTGATGAGGTGTAAGGATTCAGTGGCATTGCCTATAGCTCTTTTTTGTTTCCCCTTAAGTATAGGAAAACTATTATGGCTGTTAATCCCTTGTCTCTAAGGATTGTAGTGCCTATGATCCATGCTAGACTTCGGCTGTTCAATGATATGTTGGTCATTGCACAGGTAATGGAAAGTCCTATTATGATTACTTCAGCCCTAACTTGAATGGAGTATCTTGCATATCATTGCTCCTCCTCATCTTTAGGCTCTTACAATCTTACTGCCTCCTCTTCCACAAGTTTCCCTGAGCTTTAGGATGGGGAGAGATTAGGCTGGCCTGGTTCCAGGTGGTTGATGTAGAGGCTCTGATTTTCTGAATTATGGTTTGTTGACTTTTTTTCAGTTTTGCTGCTCCTACACCATCCTTGGCTCCATCCTGATGGGTATTGGATATCACCCCCTGGCCAGAGATAAAAAGGTGTTAAAATAGAGTCATTATAAGAGTACATTGAAAAGTAGATGGAATAAGAGGAGGAGATCGCTGTGGGGAAGGAGTCAGTCTCCCAGTTTACAGAATAGTTACCTTATATCTGCCAGACTCTATCCCCTCCCTTTCTGGTGAGATCATACCCCATCCACTGAAATTGACCAGTAAGGAAAGTCTGCAAGCCGAAGCAAATATCTCATTATTTACTTGCACTCCTTGATGGTGGCCTATTTTCTCTGCTGTAACATGATCCCCTCTCTCCATGTTTCTGACGGGATCTTCCTTCCCCTTCCATCCCTGCTCATAATCTTTGCAAATACTGTAGTTATTACAGAGATTTATCTTTGAGTGTGTCACTAAGTGGGTTTGGTACTAGCATCCACCTATTAGGGAGTACAATTTCTGTGTCTGGTATACTTCACTCAATATAATTGTTTCTAATTCCATTCATTTCCCATCAAATTTCATTAATTCATCATTTTTGATGGCTGAGTAGTATTCCATTGCATAAATGTACCATATTGTCTTATCCACTCGTCAACTCTTGGGCATTTGGGTTGATTCCATGACTTTGCTATTGTAAACAGAGCTGCTATGAACATGGCCGTGCTTGTGTTATCAATGTGAATTTTCGCTGTATGGGGGAATATTCCCAAAATTCCCCTGGAATAGCAGGGTCACATGGCATTTCAATCTTCAACTTTTTTAAGAATCGCCAGATGGCTTGCCATAATGTTTATATAGGCCTGCGTTCCCACCAGCAATGTAGGAGAGTACTCTTCTTTCCACATCCTTTCCAGCATTTAGTGTTGTTTGTATTGTGGATTTTAGCCATCCTGACAGGAGTGAGATGATATCTCAGGGAGGTTTTGATTTGCATTTCCCTGATGGCTAAGTATGCGGAGCATTTTTTAAGATATTTGTTAGACCTTTCAATTTCATCGTTGGTAAAGTTTCTTTTAAGTTCCAAGGCCCATTTTTTAATTAGGCCATTTGTTTTCTTGGTGTTTAGTTTTCTAAGTTCTTTTGCATTCTGGATAATAGAGCTCTATCAGATATGTATTTAGTGAAGATTTTCTCCCATTCTGTGAGTTGCCTTTGTGCACAATTTTCAATCTCTTTATCGGAACAGAATCTCTTTAATTTCATAAGATCCCATCTGTTGAGTGTTGGTTGTAGTGACTGTGCTATTGGATTTTGTTTAGGAACTGTTGGCCTAGTCCAGTCAGCTCAAGGGAGTTCCCCACCCTTTCAATTAAGGGTTTTATAGTCTCTGGCCTTATATTGAGGTCCTTGATTCATTTGGAATTAAGTCTTTGCACATGGTGACAAATATGGGTCGAGTTTTAAGCACCATTGGATTTTTTTTCACTGGTTTTTTTGGGCCCCTTTGTCAAAGATCAAATGGCTGTAATTGTGTGGGCTTATATCTGCATCTTCAACCCTTATCCATTGATCTGTGTGTCTATTTTGGAGCCAGTACCAGGCTGTTTTTATAACTATGGATTTGTATATAGATTAAGGTTTGGTATGGTGATACCTCCAGCAGTGTTTTTGTAATTTAGGATTGCTTTTGCTATCCTTGGCTTTTGAAAGCACCATATACTTGAATTGGAAAAGAAACAATAGTTTTCTCCACATACCAATACAGAATGGCCTGTATACATTTGCCATTGCTGTCCTTTTTTTTTTTTTTTTTTTTTTTTTTTTTTGGTATCTGAAGCAACAAAGGACAATGAGGTTATTCGAACAATATATTGGTGACAGAGCATTCTGCTGACTTATCTTCTTGATACACATTCTATTACAGCTTATTGAATATTGTGTCTGTATAACTGATATCTTCAAAATCTGAGTATATTTGTGAAAATAAGTAGTGGCATGCTAAATCATATCTATCATGGTAACTTTCTGAATTGCTTTTTGAATATATTTTTATTGGTGAGGCTGGGGATTTGGCAAAGTTGTTAGAGTGCTTATTTGGCTTGCATGAGTCCCTGGACTCTATCTCAAGCACTTCATAAACCTAGTTAAAGGAACTCTTGAAGGATGGGAAGCGTGGATAAAAGATAAGCTGCTGAATATGAACAATCAAAACTTTATGTTTTCACCAGATATGGAGCAATGTATGATGTGTCCAGACCATCAATATGCCAACACAGAAGAAAAACAATGCCTCCCCAAAACTGTGACGTTTCTTGATTATGAAGACCCCTTGGGGATGAGTCTAGCTTACATGGCCTTGTGTTTCTCTACACTCACACCCCTTGTACTTGGGGTCTTTGTGAAGCACCAAGACAGTCCCATTGTGAAGCCAAATAACTGTACTCTCAGCTGCATCCTGCTAATTGCCCTTAACTTCTCTTTTCTCTGCTACTTACTCTTCATTGGACATACCAACATGACCACATGCATCCTGTAGATGACTGCATTTGCAGTTACATTCACTGTGGCTATGTATACTGTCTTGGCCAAAACTATTACTGTGTTTTTGGCCTTCCAGTTCACTGCTCCAGGGAGAAGGATGAGGTGGCTGCTGGTTTCAGGGTCACCTAACTACATCATCCCCTTCTGCACCTAATCCAACTCATTCTGTGTGGAGTCTGGCTGGGAACATCTCTGTGTGTTGACAAATATACCTACTCTGAACAAGGCCACATCATTATCACATGCAACAAAGGATCAGTCACTGCCTTCTACTGTGTCCTGGAATAATGGGGATCTCTGGCCCTGGAGTGCTTCTCTGTGGGTTTCCTTGCCAGGAACCTGCCTGACACCTTCAATGAAGCCATGACCTTCAGCATGCTGATGTTCTGAAGTGTGTGGGTCACCTTCCTCTCTGTCTACCATAGCACCAAGGGAAGATCACGGTGGCTGTGGAGGTCTTCTCCATCTTGACCTCCTGTGCAGCCCTGCTAGGCTGCATCTTTGTCCCCAAGTGCTACATTATTTTGTTAAGATGAGATAGAAACTCTATTTGGGGACTCAGGAATAGAATATACCATAAGGATGGTAAACCTCATTAAATATATGTTGACGTTTTTAGCAAGTATACAAGGTAATAAATTTAATTGTGGATTTTCCTCGTGTTATATCTTATTTTGTTCTCACTCAATCCTTTACCTGTTGATCTCCCTCATCCACTCTGCCTACCTCCTGCTTATCTCTTTCTTCACCCCCCCAAAGTCTCCATTTCTGATTTACACAACATGTATCCCATTATTCTATCTATCCCTACATACAGCATTGTTGGCCCTGCCCAGGAATAGCGGTCTGGGAGGGAGTGAGCAGGGCGTGGCTTAGCACATGGGACCAAAGATGGCACTGGGAGGTAGTGTGCTGGGCGTAACCCTGTTTATATTATAGAGAGCCCTAATTGGCTTATAGGAGCTGACATAGATATATGTTAAGTCTGACCTGTACAGCCTGTGTGCTGTGCTGACCATTAAGGTAATTGACTGCCCATTTCATGCCCTGTAATCTGCTGTTTATATAAACTATTTCATTGCCCCCAGTACATTGAGTCTTGCCTCGACAAGCTCCCTGCTGGGTCTGGAGTCCCCTGGATTTAGATGAGGTGGTGGAGTACCTGCAGTGCATTTGCCTTTCTCTGCCCTGATGGCCTGGAGTCATCACAGTGTGTATGTGTGCATGGGAAAACCAATCCACACATCTATGCCCCATGTGAGGAAGCTTCCCAAAATGGGCAGAGCTAAGCAGACTTCAGGATAAGTGAAACTCTGATATATATATGTAACTCAAATTGCAAGCTTGACCCAGTGCCAACAGCACTGAGATCTGTATTAAGAAGCTATGGCTTAGAAGTCTCAGACTCTACCATTGGGGAGATCTGGCAAACGGCCCTTGAATTAGCATCTTGGATCCAGTCCTCTAATGTATTCTCATGGACTACCTGGAATTGGGTGGGGAATCTAGCCAGGAAGCGGGGGGAAGCATTTTGAGGTGCCACTTCCTTTAGGATTTTACCCCATTATTTTTTCGCTTGAGGCAGCATTCCTTCCCGCTCCAATCCAGCCCCCACCAGAGCCAAAAGTGGACAGTGACACAGGCAGAAAGGAAGGAAGAGTGCAAGGAGCAGCCATAAGTTGTGGCTTCTAGATCCCCACGCAACTTTGGGGCCAGCAACTCCCCATAAACGACCCCCACCCGAGCCAAAAGCAAGCTATCCTGGGTGCCCAGCCCCTGGGTGGTAGGGTAGGGGAAGTTGCACAGCCACTGGGCAGCAGGTTATGGGAAGGTGAGGGGAGCTCACTCATCACTTAGATTGATTCACGCTGTGCAATGCCCCAGCAAGGCAGGCTCAAGAAGATTGGAAAAAATCCACTGAGGAGAAAACCCAGACTCCTCAGCTGGAAAGTAAATTAGACAGATAGGAATCCTGAAAGCCTTATGTAGCCACTGAGCGAGGAGGAGGAGCCACATGCGCTCCTAGAACTGCCAGACAATGCTAGAAAGCGGCCACCCAGATAGGGGGCAAGGCTGCAAAAGACCCAAGACCTACAGGTGGGGGAGTGGCTACAAATGGTACCTGGAATTGGTGGTTCCTTTCATACAGATATAGCTCTGCTCATGGGGACGGCTGACTGGAGGAAAATGCAAGTGAGTGATTGGGGAGTGGGACCAGTCACCTGTATCCAGACTTAGCTCCACAAAAGGGGGAACAGGGCGGAGGCAGGCTGGAGGAGAGCCCTCCCACGATTGCCCTCACAAAAATTTCTCCTGACCCAGATGTGGGGGCACTTGTCCCCTTCAGGCTAAAGCAGAGAATCCGGGGTTGGAGCCCAAGTTATACTGAGTACCTAGATCCTAAGGGCAATCACCCTATAGTATGGTATCCCTGGGAAGGTAAAAATTTTAAAAAACTAAAGAGGACAGTTCTAGAGGGTGGCCCAAATTCTCCTTGGGTCGAGATACTTCTTCAAAATTTAGCTCATCAACCCTGCACAACAAAAGACTGGCTGGATGTGGCCAGAGTGGTGCTTTCCAATCCCATCTTCATTAAATGGACAGCATGGAAAAAAACTAGACAAAGGTCCCTCTGAAGTGCCAATAGCAGGCATTTTACAAAAACCTGGTGAGCCCCCGTCTTGCCCCCATCACATAGCAGGAAGAGCAAAGTGCTGTCAATCACAATTACTCAGGGGGGGTTGAGAAAGACTACATACAAATTCCTCAGGTCCCTGTGCAGGCGGGTGGGAACTGCCTCTGTTTGTGTTTGTCTAAAGCTTCATTCAAAAAAGCCTTTACCACTCATACACTGGAGGGACCAGAAAAACTGTTTGTTGTTCTTTGTACTTTGCCTGTGATGATAAAGGGTTACTTTAAAAAGTTCTGACTTGTTTGGTTATCTGAATTTCCTATAAAATATGTGTTCTATGTTTCAAAATAAGAGCTGTGGCCACTTCAAATTTTATTGCGTGCTTATATTCACATTTTGGTTTTGACTCTGTTCATTATTTGGCATGCCCAATTTAAATGCACATGCACACTTAAAAATGAATCATTTTGATAATATCAAAAGGCCTGAGTATGTGCTGACTAAAATATCTTGTTTTATCTTGATTTTTATGAAGCTTCACGAAAGGTGATATTGTGTTTTTGCCTAAGATCTCATCACATCACTTTTGTAATTCTTTTAAAAGTTTGTTTTCCCATGTGTAATGTTAACGTATCTAGCAGCCAGAAAGAAAAACTAATTTCTGAGAAATTCAATGGAATTTCTTCATTCTCCTGTTATGTATGAGCTTCCTTCCTTGGGAACAAGTCTGATAACTAATTGCAGGTGTACTCTCAGTGTTTTGCTACAATCTTGCAAACTTAATTCAGATGTATAGATTTTTAAATCAAGGTCTACTGTTATTGCCTCTTTTAAAGGACTTTTCTTACAAGATATCTAATTGTAAAAACAACAGGAAAAACATCAAATAGGATGAAAAACTATGAAAAAATATGTATGGTATTTGGATGTACAAGAGGTTTAAAAGAGGTTTATAGGATAAGAAAATCTTACTTCAAAAATTAAAATGTGTACAGGAGGTTTATGAGTTGGTTACTTAGAAAAAAATGTTGAAGTATGCTACAAAGGTTTATGGAGTTTTAGGTTCCTAAAAGATTAAAAATTAGAGATGGTGATTAAAATAAAATATTATGCATTATGCTTCTTCCATGCCATAGAAGAAAAGACATTGAACCTCAGAAATTAGAGATTAAGAATTAAGCTTCATGTATTAAAATGTATTTCAATGATCTGTTTTGTTTAAGTAAGAATTTAATTACTCATAAAACCCCTAACTTCTCAAGGGCAGGTAACCTCAGACTTAATTTGCAGAAAGAAAGAAAAGAAAAAGAACAAGAAAACAAGTCAAAATATGTTTTGCATAAGGGGATACATAAAATACAAACAGGCACACCCAAGCAGATCAACACAGGACTCCTTCTGATAGGGGAAATATGGAAAAGATCCTTTAAATATGACCAGACTGGACACTTTGAGATGGTTACAAGCACAGGAAGTTTCCAGCAAAAGAAGGCCCAAATTGCCAGGTTGACATGGCATTTTTAATCTCATGAGAACCTTGGGTTTAACACACATATGGGAAGCCTCTTTTTTTCTATATTATTAAACAAAGGAGCACAAAATTCTAGTGCTCAACTTCCTTCCTAGGCTTTTGTCAATCTTTGATTTTACTAAAATGTTAATGATCAAGAAAATGACAGGTTCATCAGTCACTCACAAATAAACTACTGAGATTCCTTATATGCTTAATTATGTTACTTTTAGACATTTCTTGTGTAATGAAACAAAATAGGCAGTTCACATTGTTTGAAACAGGTTTTAAGATGTGATCATAGAGATTCACAGCTGCCAGAGGGGGAAAAAGAGTCTTCAGTACCTAGATTAGTTCTTGGTTTTTCACCAGACTAAGGCAATGACTATTCCAGGTGAGGTATCAGGTTTTCTTTACTAACTCTTGATTGTACCCGCAGTAAGATTACTGAGCTTATTTGGTTTATCCCATGTGCCTTCGCAGTTACAATGGTTTAATCCTTGAGTAGATCTTAAAAGTTTAACCTGTTTTTTGTCTCTTTATAGGGACCTTAAAGTAATAAAGCCTTCTGTCAAAGACTTCTAGACCATCCCAGCACTTCACAGATGAGGACATTAGACTGCTTTCATTTTCATTATCCCATCTCAGAAGGAAGTAACCAAAAAGCAGTCTTCACCCTTCATTCCATCAGCAGTCTGGGTACTCAAATAGGTTAAGGGGTTAAGTAGGCAGGTTTAGAACAGCCATGCCGGGATGGGTCTCTCAAGGTCTTTAAAGGTCTTTAGAATCCCAAAAAGACATCTCCCTTTGCTGGATGACACCATACCCAACCAAATTAAAGACCCAACTATTCAAACAAAAAACGGGATTAAGCCCACGCCAACAGCTAGGGTTGGCATTATTTACCAACATTTTAAATTTTCAAAAGGGACAACTTAAATCGAGATTCTAAATACACTGGAGAAGCCTATCTACCAAACCTTTTGTCAAGAAACTATCCATGGTGTGCTCTGGGAAGATGGTAACCAGAATCCTTGTAAGTGTGACCTAACTCAAGATGGCCTGACCTTACCCAAACCAAGATGGACCTTACCCAAACCAAGATGGACTCAATCTGGGTTTGACCTAACATCTAGAAAAAAATTGTTCTTTTAATAATTATATCACTTGGGGCTGGAGAGGTGGCTCAGGGGTTAAGCCTCTGCCTTGCAGACGGAAGGTCCTGAGTTTGGATCCCAGATCCCACGTATAGACGCCAGGTGGAAGTGGGGGCAGCCTGCGCTTCTGGTCCTGGTAGGGCAGAGCCTGTGAATCCCGGGGCAGAGTAAACAAGAAGGAGGTGGAGGCTGTCCATGGTAGTTCCCGAATTCGTCCTTGGTTCTACACACACACAGACACACATACACACACGTGCATGTGTGCACATACATACACACACACGCACAATTGAATAAAAAATAATAATTATATCACTTAAGTGTTTCCTCAGTACATCTCTCAGCAGCACTCTATGAATGAGACCACACTACAGACATTTATGGCTGTTGAACACCCACATCATGCCCCCCCCCCGAGACATGATTCAAGCTTGGAGGCTTATGAGGCCTTGGTTTAAAAATGGACCAGGCAGGCCTCTACTGTCTGTGTGAGCCACATGCAACTTCCCCAAGCAACCTGCTTCCATGCCTGGTCCTGATGGTAACCTGCCTGACTGAGAAGACCAACCAGGACACGCTGGGACTTATGGGACATTGGACATATGTATAGCTAATTGTGAAATACAGTCTCTATTAAAACAAAAAGGGGGAGATGTTGTGCCTGTTTATATTATAGAGAGCCCTAATTGGCTTATAAGAGCCAAAATAGATATATGTTAAGTCTGACCTATGCATCCTGTGTGCTGTGCTGACCATTAAGGTAATTGGGGGCCCATTAGGCACCCTGCAATCTGTTGTCTATATAAACTATTTCATTGCCCATAAAAAATTGAGTCTTGCCTCGACAAGCTCCCTGCTGTGTCTGGAGTCCACTGGATTTGGATGAGGAGGTGGAGTACCTGCAGCACATTCACCTTTCTCTGCCCTGATGGCCTGGAGTCGTCACAGTGTGTATGTGTGCATGGGAAAACCAACCCACGCACAACATCCTCCCTTATGATCTCCTTTTCCCTTCTCCTGGTCCCCATTGCATATTTGCATCCTGTGCACACACATGAGTAACATGCATGGAAGGTTTGTTGACTACAACAGGAGGCATACTGCTCACACTATATGAGTATCAGGAAGCAGAGAAACAACAGAAAGTGAAACTTCAAGGACCATACCTAATGAGGTCCTACCTCCAGCAAGTCTCCACCTCCTAAAGGTTCTCACACACTTCTCAAACAGCACCACACCAGCAGTGAAACAAGTGTTCAAACCCATGTGTCTTTGAAGGAGACTGAACATTCCTATCCCAACAAAACCTGGATCAATTATGGTAGTTAATATTTGACCAACTTAACTGGATCTAGAATCAACTGAGCGTGTTTGTAATGGAAATTTCTATGTTGGGCTCATTCAGGTGAAAAGATCTACACTGAATGTGGGCAACTTCATTACTTGTGCTGGGATCCTGCACTGGATCAAAAAGAAGAAAGCAAGCTGAGCACCAGGGTTCATCACACTGCTACCTGACTGTGGATCCCATGTGACCAGCTGCCTCATGCTCCTGCCTCCATACCGTCCCACCATGAAGGACCTCACTCTTGAACCGTGAGCCTAAATAATGTTTCCTTCCTTACATTGCTTTTCTCAGGTATTTTATCACATGAGACAAAGTACCAAGAAGAGAGAATTCACAAGTAAATAAAAATTGCAAATGGAAAAGGACAGGTTAGGACAGATTCCAGTGTAACCCAGAGAATCACTCAGAAGCATTTTCAAGGTATGTTCTAAAAACAATGTAATATCTAGAAGAAATGGATAAATTCCTACATACCTATGACTTATTTGAGTTCAATCAGGAGGCTGATTTAACTTGAACTTTAGCTTGAAGCAGTAACACAGAGCCTCCTAGACAATAAGCATCCAATGTGGGCAAACAGGCTTTTCTATAAAACCAAAGTGCTTCCATGTTAATGACAGCCTTGTCACAGTTTGAAGGGTGAGTTGTCCTCCCACAGGCTCATGTGTTTCAATCTTTAGTTTGGGAAAGTTCTGGAACCTTTAAGAGGTGTAGCCTGCTAGAAAGAAGGCAGTCACAGGTGGATCTTGAGGTGGGTTAGCCCCAACCTGCTTGATTGAGTGAATCTGCTCTTGAGCTTGAAGTAACAGCTGTCAGCCTCTGTGATATCTGCAGTGACTTACACTGCATCTAGCTTCTGATAGCCAGCCATGCCTTTCCCACCATGAAGGATTGTAACTCCCTTCTGAAACCATAAGCTAAATATATCTCCCTTTCTCCCTTCAAGATGATTGAGCCTGAGTGTCTCACAGCAGCAACAGAGAAAAATAACTCATACAAGCCTCCATTTCATAACGAAATTTTCTGAGAATTGCTTACCCCTCCTATTTTGACAAATTCAAAAAAAAGAAATTTCCAACTTTCTTAACTTCTACTGTGCTATGCATTTCTTACTTGGTCAGACTGTGTTTTGCATCGCTTCTTAGCTTCATAGATTGAATGTCTAATTTCTAGTCATCCAGAAAACAGAAAGTTTAGCTAAGTCTCAAACAAATGAGCGTAAAGGACAGAGACAACCCTGAATTAGGGATTAAAAGGTCACATTACAGGGGCTAAGTAAATACTCAGAGGTTAAAGCCTTTGCCTCACAAACAAAAAGTACCTGGATTCAGATCACGTGGACTGACCAACCACTGTATTCTTTGCTGTTTCCACTTCCAGAGACTGAATAGCCGTCTGCAGATTAAAATACGCTTTGGCAGTATTCAGGTCTGTTGAGTGACGGTTTTGACATTGAGAATTTTCAGTTATTCACCAGAACCAGATGGATATGTTGCTAATTTCAACAAACCATGAAAGAAAAAGCTAACACCGATTCTCCCCAAGCAGTAGGCAGCACAGGAGTGGCAGGAAACATATTCTTCAAAGCCAGAGCTGCACCATAACAAAACTAGATATCACCTTCCTGGTGACTCCCTGCTTATCAGTGATGCCAAGCATGGGACCTGAACGTGGGCACCGAGGCCAGGGGAGGATGTTGGGTGTCCTGCTCTAACTCTGTCCATCTTATTCCCTGAACCTGGGACTAGGCAGTGGTCAGCAAGCACCAGAAATTCTCCCATCTCTGCCCTGTCCTACAGCCCTGAGATCCCAGCCATCCCCAGTTTATGTGGGTGCTGGGAACTTGACATTTTAGGTGCACTTATTGTATGGGTGTGAATTTTTCTCCTACAGATTCCTGTGACTGAACACTTGCTTCCCGGCTAATGACACTATTTGGGCTCTTTAGGAGGTGGAGCCTACCTGGAGCAGGTATGACACTGGGGATTGGGCCTTGAGGTTTATAATCTGACCCCACTTCTTTTCTTTTCCTTCCTTTATCCTTCCTTCTTTTTCCTTCATTTTCTCTTCTTTCCTTCTTTCCTTCCTTCTTTCCTTTACTCTTCCTTCCTTCCTTCCTTTATTCCTTCTTTATTTCTATTGCTTTTCTTCCTTTCTCTATCATCTCATTTCCTCTACTCCTCCTCCTACTCTTGTTTTTTTCATTCTCCTCACTTTCTTTCTGAATATGGCTGCAAGCTAACAGTCAGCCACCCACTCCCATCACCTTTCATCTTCTCTGTCTCCTCTGGACACATGAGCCAAATGATTCAGTTCTTTGTCCCTCAAGTTGCTTAGTAACTATTACATTTTCTGGATTGTGTGTGTGTGTGTGTGTGTGTGTGTGTGTGTGTGTGTGTGTGTACCAGAGGGTAAACTGTGTGTCTGTGGAGGCCCAAGTGTGTGACATCAGGAATCGCCCTCATTTTTTTACTCTGGAATTTCCCAGGCCCCTTCCTCCAAGGCTGTAATTACAAGTCACCACCACATCTGTCTGGAATTTTGATGTGGGATCTAAACTCAAGTGCTTTGCTTGTGAGCCAGGACTTTAACCCCTGAGACATCTCTCTACACATAATTACTTGAAGAATCCCTTCTTAGCTCACAGGGAGGTTCATTAGCATCACTTGTGATGGGCCTCAGAATAAAGGTTGTCAGGAAGAAAGTCTCCAGGCCTCCCCTTCTGCCTAAAGGCTAGGTGTAATGTTTCCTGGCACCCCATTTTTAAAACCTCAGATTTTGCCATTGTTGGGCCTGCCCAGGGATAACAGTCTGGGAGTGAGTGAGCAGGGTATGGCTTAGCACATGGGACCAAAGATGGCGCTGGGAGCTGGTGTCCTAGGCATAACCCTGATCACATTACACAGAGTCCTAATTGGCTTATAGGAGCCAACATAGATATATGTTTAGTTTGACCTATGCAGAGTATGTGCTTAACTGACCATTAAGGTAATTGGCTGCCCGTTTTGCATGCTTTGATTCTTTGTCTATATAAGCTGATTTGTTACCCCCAATAAACTGAGATCTTGCTCTGACAAACTCCCCGTCTGTTGCCGAGTCTCTGGAGGGCTGAGGCAGAGGTGCGGGAGGTCAGGCTTCACTTATCTTCGTCATCACAGCCAGGAGCTGTGTGTTTGAGTGAGTGAATGAGTGTCACCTTGACAGACTCCCTGCTGTGTCTGGAGTCCTCTGGATTTGGGTGGGGGTAAAGGGCCTGAAGCATATTCGCCTTTCTCCACCCCCGAAGGCCTGGAGTCCTCACAGTGTGTGCCTGGGAAAATCACCCCAGCATTCTGGTGCCCCATGTGAGGAGGCTTCTCAAAACAGCCGGAGCTAAGCAGACTTTGGGGTAAGTGAAAACTTGGGAAATATGAAGAATTCAACGTGCAAGAATAAAACAGTGCCAGCAGCATTTGAATCTATACTAAGAAGCCAGGGTATGAAGGTTACAAGCTTTTCTATTTCAAAAATGTGGCAAACAGCCCTTGAATTAGCACCTTGGATCCAATCGGGTAATGTGTTTTCGTCTACCACCTGGACTCAGGTGAGGAATCTAGCTGAGAAGCAGGAGGAACATTTTGGAGTATCCCCTTCTCCAGGATTTTACTGCATTGTTTCTACCCTTGAGGTAGCATTCCATCCCTATTCAATCCAGTCTCCACCAGAGGCAAAGCCAAAGGGGGAAGGGGAGGAGCAGCCAGAGCAGCTTCTAGATCCCCACACAACTTCAGAGCCACTGCAGCAGAGTAGAGATTCTGCTGGGCTGCCTGCTGGGGATGCAGGGAAGTAAGGTGAGGAAAACCTCTGCGGGACCAGGGCTGCTGGACCGTGGGCTGGGGAAAGCAGCAGGGGGCAGGCCAGTGACTTAGAGGAATTCACACTGGGCCACAGTACCCCAGTGCTGGGCGCCCAAGGAGATTGGAAAATGTCCGCAGGGGAGAAAACCCAGATACACCAGGCAGAAAGCAGCGCAGAGCTGAGAGAGGGGGTGGAGCTGCCAGAGCTCCTAGAGCTGGCAGACACTGATAGCAAATGGCTCAGAGAGGGGGCGGAGCTGTGTGTGCTTCAAGACCTGCAGGTTGGGGAGTGGCCAGAGATGGTGCTTGGCAGGGACAGTTCCTTTCATCAAACTTAGCTCTACCCATAGGGGAGGGGCCGCGTGCAGTCCAGGGCCTGGAAAAAAATGCAAGTGAGCAACAGCAAAGTGGGACTGGTCTGCGAAGTAGGACTGGTCTGGGGAGCGGGACTGGTTTGGGGAGTGCGACTGGGACTGGTCCCCAGTATGCCAGACTTAGCCCCCCTCAAGAGGGAACGAGGCACAGGTGGGCTGGACAAGAACTCTTCCCCGCTCACCCTCACCAAAATTTCTTCCAAACTGGTGCTTGGGTGCACTGGTCCCTATCAGGCTAAAGCAGGGAATCTGGAGCTGGAGCCCAAGTGTATTGAGAACCTAGATACAGAGGGCGATCGCCCTGCAATATAGTATTCCTGGGAATCAAAGAAATTAAAGAGGACAACATGGAAAAAAGTAGATAAAGGTCCTTCTGGAGTGCCAGTAGCGGGCATTGTTCAAAAATCTGGCAAGCCTCCACCCTCGCCCCCAGCACATACCAGAAAGAGGAAAGTACTCAGGGGGGATTGAGGAAGTCTAGTGCAAATTCCTCAGTTCCCTATCCAGGCAGATGGGGATTGTCTCTGTGTTTATCTAAGCTTGATTTAAAACAGCTTTTGCCCCTCATGCACTGAAGGGACCACAAAAACTGTCTTTTGTTCTGTGTACTTTGCCTGTGATAAAAATAGGACAACTGATCTAGGACTTAATTTTAAAAAAAAGGAAATAAAAGAAAGAAAGAGCCACAAAACAAAGAAATCAAAACTTGACATTTGCCTAAGGAGATAGGTAGAAAATTAACAGGCATGCCCAAGCAGACCAACCCAAGACCCCTTCCAACAGGGGAGAGATAAAAAGATGCTTTGAATATGAGCAGACTGGGCACTTTGAGATGGTTGCAAGCACAGGAAGCTTTTGTGTGGCCTATGTCCCAACCATGGGAATTTCCACTGGAGGAAAGATTGCCCCCTGAACCCCGGGCCCCAGGGGTCGAGCACCCTGGTGGAGATCAATGAAATGGCCTGATGCTCTTAGCTTCCCTCCAATGGGAAAAAGGAATTTGCCTCTGATATCCAGCAAAAGAAGGCCCAAAACGCCAGGTTGAGCATCTCATGAGAACCTTGGGTTTAACATGCAAATGAGAAGCCTCTTTGTTTCTAGACTAGGGAGCACAAAATTCCAGTGCTCAACTTCCTTCCTAGGCTTTTGTCAATCTTTGATTTTACTAAAATGTTAATGATCAAGAAAATGACAAGTTCACCAGTCACTCACAGAGTAACTACTGACATTCCTTATATGCTTAATAATGTTGCTTTTAGACATTCCCTCATTTAATAAAACAAAATAGACAGTCCACATGGTTTTAAACAGGTTTTCAGATGTGATCATAGAGATTCACAGCTGCCAAAGAAATAAGGTCTTCAATATGCAGATTAATTCTTAGTTTTTCACCAAACAAAGACAATGATTATTCCAGGTGAGGTAATAGGTTTTCTTTACTAACTTTTGCCTGTATCCACTGTAGGATTACTGAGCTTGTTTCGTTTATTGAGGATGCCAGGCTGCTCTCTCACACTCAACACCCCATCTCAGCAGGAAGCAGCCAGAATGATCATCAAACCTTATCCCCTGAGCAGTCTGGATCCTCAAATAGGTTAGAGGTAAAGTAGGCAGGTTTAGAACAGTCATGCTGGGATGGGTCTCTCAAGGTCTTTGAGTCATTAAAATTCCAAAAATGATATCCCCCTCTGCTAGATGACCCCATACCCAACTAAATTAAAGATCCAATTATTAAAACAAAAAGGGGGAATAAGCTCACATCAACAGCTAAGGTTGGCATTATTTACCTTCAACATTTTAAATTTTCAAAAAGTCAATCTGGGTTTGACCTAACATCTAGAAAAAGTTGTTCTTTTAATAACTATATTGCTTAAATGTTTCCACAGCACATCTCTCAACAGCACTCCATCTACAAGACCACGCTACGAACGTCCATGCTATGGTCCCCCCAGAGACGTGATTCAAGCTTGGAGACTTGTGAGGCCTTGATCTAGTGACAGACCAGGCAGACCTGTACTGTCTGTGTGAGCCACATGCAATTTCCCCAAGCTACCTGCTGCCATGCCTGGTGCTTGATGCCAACTTGCCTGACTGAGAAGACCAACCAAGACAAGACAACAGCGAAAGCTCATGCTGACACTTATGGGACATTGGACATATGTATAGTTAATTGTAAAATACCGTCTCTATTAAAAAAAAAGTGGGATATGTTGGGCCTGCCCAGGGATAACAGTCTGGGAGTAAGTGAGCAGGGCATGGCTTAGCACATGGGACCAAAGATGGCACTGGGAGCTGGTGTCCTAGGAGTAACCCTGATCACATTATACAGAGTCCTAATTGGCTTATAGGAGCCAACATAGATATATGTTTAGTTTGACCTATGCAGAGTATGTGCTTAACTGACCATTAAGGTAATTGGCTGCCCATTTTGCATGCTTTGATTCTTTGTCTATATAAGCTGATTTGTTACCCCCAATAAACTGAGATCTTTCTCTGACAAACTCCCCATCTGTTGTCGAGTCTCTGGAGGGCTGAGGCGGAGGTGCGGGCAGTCAGGCTTTACTTATCTTTGTCATCACAGCCAGGAGCTGTGTGTTTGAGTGAGTGAATGAGTGAGTGACAGAGTCTCACCTTGACAGACTCCCTGCTGTGTCTGGAGTCCTCTGCATTTGGGTGCGGTAAAGGGCCTGTAGCATATTCGCCTTTCTCCGCTCCGACGGCCTGGAGTCGTCACATTGTGTGCCTGGGAAAATCACCCCAGGAGCCATGTCGTGTGTTATGACCCTTCAACGCCTTTTCAGAGCCAACCCTGAGGACTGGATACAGCATGTAGGCATGTCTGCACATGGGGTGGTCGCATGGTTGTGGGTGTTTATAGGGTGCCGCCCTACATGCATCCTCCATTACAAGATGGCGCCGACTCCGGCAGACTGCGCAGGCGCCGGGTAACTGACCATCCTTGGTTTCCCGCCTCTCCCTTTGATGTAGTATGGCCTGACGAGCAACAGCCAATCAGGTGCTGCCACGTCCAAGACGGGACAGAATCCCTATATAAGGGTGGCAGTTTAGGCAGTTGGGGTCTCCGCTTCTACTCTGAAAGCTTATGCTCTCCCTCTCAAGACGCATTAAAGCTTTACTGCAGAAGGATCCTGTGCGTGTGCCGCGTTGTTCTTGCTGGCGAGACGGTTGCGCAGGACATTTGGTGCCGAAACCCGGGAATTTGAGACCTTGTCATCGTCAGCACCACCGGAGACCCCTTGACTGCAAGGAGGATTCAGAACTGCAGGGTAAGTACGCTTCAGAGAGGTATGCCTTTTCTGTCTTGAAGAAGTCCAGGATAGCATGTCAGAAACTGAGCGTAGTGAGAGGTTAGGCGCGCACAAAAAAAAAAAAAAAAAAAAAAAAAAAAGAAACCCCTTCCCTAAAGACGAAAAGGGCCTTCCCGATGAAGTTAAGGACAAGGGAATGTTATTGCCAGACTATAGAAATCCTCCCCCTGCTACTACATCAAAGGGAGGAGCTGGATAGACAGCTCCAGTGACTCTGAAGAGTCAGGGGAGGAAGTTCTAAATACTGAAGTGGAAGAAGAGTTAGAAGAGGAAGCTGCTAGATAGACACAAAAGAGATTTTGGGATCACCGCTGCTATTGTCAGCATCGTTGCCACCGTGGCCGTTACCGCTTCACTCACGGCCTCGGCCTTGGCGTTTTCCGGCCAGGTCCAAATGGCTAAGGTTGTTAATGAACTATCATCCTTCGTGTCCACAGCCATGGACAAACAAGTCTCGGCTAATACCCAAATACAGGGAGGGCTTATGCTGGTTAATCAGCGCATAGATCTGGCCCAAGAACAAATAGATATTCTATGGCAGCTGGCCCAGCTAGGATGCGAACAAAAGCTTCCAGGCCTATGCGTTACATCTGTTCAATATACGAACTTTACCCAGGCCGCTAACTTGTCAAAAAGCCTCTCTCAGTTTATATTACAGAATTGGACCGCCAACTTTGAACAGACCCTCCGAGAACTAAGAGTCGCCATCATTCAAGTCAATTCCACACGCCTTGATCTGTCCTTAACTGAAGGACTGTCTACATGGATCTCCTCAGCCTTCTCTTGCTTCAAAGAATGGGTGGGGGTGGGATTGTTTGGAACTGCTCTTTGTTGTGGACTAGTATTACTTCTTTGGCTGGTATGTAGGCTCAAGGCACGAACAAAGAGAGACAAGGTGGTTATTGCCCAAGCGCTTATGGCCCTAGAACACGGGACCTCCACTGATATTTGGCTAACTATGCTCAAACAGTAGGCCGCCAGTCAGACAGTTCTTGCACACCCAGGGCATGGACCCATTGCACGAGGTAGAATGTCTGGCCAGAGCAGCCCATGAGGGATGTCGAGCAAAGCATCGCACAGAGGATTACATGCTCCTCTGGGAGGCATGTTGTCCAGCATGAGGGTTGCCTGCCCTAGTTTCCCTCTCCTGGAAAAACGGCAAAGGACAGGTCGAGAGCACTCCGGGTCATATTAAGACCTAGTAGCAGCGCTCGGACACAGTCTTAATGTTTGTAACAGGAGGCACAACCTCTGCCTCTAACCCTCATCACATGGGTGACCTACTCGCTTGGTTATAGTTGCTTGGCTATATCATTATATATAAAAAAAGGGGGAGATGTAGGGCGCCGCCCTACATGCATCCTCCATTACAAGATGGTGCTGACTCCGGCAGACTGCGCAGGCGCCGGGTAACTGACCATCCTTGGTTTCCCGCCTCTCCCTTTGATGTAGTATGGCCTGACGAGCAACAGCCAATCAGGTGCTGCCACGTCCAAGACAGGACAGAATCCCTATATAAGGGTGGCAGTTTAGGCAGTTGGGGTCTCCGCTTCTACTCGGAAAGCTTATGCTCTCCCTCTCAAGACGCATTAAAGCTTTACTGCAGAAGGATCCTGTGCGTGTGCCGCGTTGTTCTTGCTGGCGAGACGGTTGCGCAGGACAGGTGTTCATACACATGATTGTGCATCCTTGTGCACTCAGATATCAGGAATCATCCGTAATCAGTCTTCCACCATTACTGTTTTGAGGCTTGGCCTCTTGCCAGGAGGAATGGTCTGGCTAGTCAGCTTGCTCGCAGGACTTCCATGCTTTGAACTCCAGGTGTGGAATTATAGTCAGACCGCCATGCCTGCCCCACATTATTTATATTGCACCTGGGAATCTTAACTCTGGTTCCATGGGCTGCACAGCAAACAATTTAACCACTGAGCCATCTCCCAGCCCACCATTTGGTCTTTGAGACATGGTCTTGCTGTGTATCCCACGCTGGCCAGGTTTATTGGGGAATTTCATGCCTTGGTCTCCCCAGTGCCGGGAGGTTTGGTTTCGGCTGCCACTTTGGATTCTGTGTCTCCAAAGAACTTCTTTTCTGATGTCCCTCATGGAGACCCCAGTGTCCAGACAGCCTCTGCTTCTCTCTTGCTCAATGCTCAGCTACTCTGGCTTCATCCTCCCAGGATGACCACATTTTCTGTCCACACGAGGATGTCATGGCTGTGTTTTCTGATGTGACTAGCATCACCCCAGACTCCCATCCTGAAGACACATAGTATGAGTACATCACAGGCATGCCCAAATGTTCAGTTCTAATTTGTTAAGCTGAGACATTAGTGACACCCTTAAACCATGATTCTTCTTGAATGGTGGCCCCACTCTGGGAAACCAGTGGGATAGTATACCTCCCCACACCCGTGAGGTCTCCTTCACTGTTCCTAAGAGGTCTAAAGGGGACCCCCACACACATACACACACACAAGGATGGACTTTCAACAAAGGTGTACAAGAAAAATATAAATCTCTCCCTTCCACCTTCCTGCTTGCAATCTTTCTACTGCTGTAGGACCTTGTCAGTAACTTCTTGCCTGAAAGCCAGGGCTGTTGCTAACTCCTCATTCCAAGTAGAAGGAAGTGGCTTGATATGTGAATAGTTTCAGCCTGGCTGCATCTGAGTCTCCAGGGAAGGAGGAGGAGGTGGAAGGGAAGCCAGGCAGAGAATTCCTCTTTCTTCAAGTTTTATTGGACATTTGAGCCAGGGTTCCCTGCAGCACCCAGCAATGGGGCCATACCTAGAGGGGGCTCTGGCCAGTGACACAGCCCCATTGCTCCCCCAAAATCTTCCGCAGGTTACCAGAGGCGTGAAAGGGAAGGTAAACAAAAAAGGAGGGGAGGCGGAAAGGCAGGGAAGGAATGGAAACAGATCATCACCTCTCTGCCCACCCTGGGGTAGGACCTCCCTGGTGGGTTGCCAGCCCAGCCATCCACAAATCTCTGTGATGCTGTGGGCAACCCCTCACTGACAGTCTTCAGCTATGTACCCAAGACATGTCCGTTGGCCAGGTGCCCAGCTGCCCAGCTCTGAAAGCCATTGGCTATAGCTGCTCATGACTCTTCCACCACCCCATTCTTCAGCTTTGGACCTTGTGGAGAAGCCATACCATCACTGGAATCTGATTCTTCTATGTCATTATGGACATCCTTTTTCATCTGTACATACACAGAGGGAGACAGAGCTCAGAGCAGGAGGAGGAGCATGGGACATGTGATGGTTAGTCACTGACCACCAGACACCTAGATCCCTAGGGAAACCTATAGGAGAATATTTAACTGATATGCAAAGACCCACCTCACAGTGGGTGGTGATCATTCCCTGGACAAGTGGAGAAATAGAGAAAGATCTGGTTGTATTCGGCGGTCTGGCAAACTAGAAAGCATGCCCTTCTCTCAGCACTTCTTGTGCATATTTATGGATCATTCAGTCAATTCCTCATAATAAACTATATAACCTGAACCATGAGAATGATAAGCCCCTTTTTCCACTAAATTATATGTGCCAAGGACTTATCATGACATACAAAGGCCAAGATGATTGTTGTGCCAGAAAAGTGGAAAGCAAGGGGTGCTGAGGAATTTAGGCAGCTGGACTCCTGGTCACGCCAATGAGGAATGATCTTAATTGTGTAATTGATGTGAGAAGACCAAGCTGTCAAGGATTCAATATGAGTTCTTCCCTTCCCCGACTTTACAAGGCTCATGGGTTTGCATCTTTAGCTGGCGATGGTGTTTGGGGAGGGTATATTACATATGGGAGGTGGAGCTTTGCTAGAGTAATGCATGTCAACAGGGGTCAGCCTTCAAGATTGACAGTCCTGCCCTGCTTCCTCTCTCTGCCTCCTGATAGCTGTAGTGACCTGAATCATTCTCCTGCTTCTGTCTCCATTCCAGCCTTCTGTTATGTAATTCTCACCATAACGGACTATATATATATCCTCTCTGGAACCATAAGTTGAATAACTCTTCCCTTCTCCCTTGAGTATGAGTATTGTCCCACAGTAATAAAAAAGAGCTACTGCCTCCCCAAACCCTTCATGGGGGAGAGGCCATTCCTAGGTAGGGTTTCTGTGATAAAATGGCAATGGGGGAGCTAGCATGCATGCACACATACCCCCACGGCACTGCAATTTCTCCCTTTGCTGTTGTGAAACAACACTCAAGCACCAGCAACTTAAGGGGAGAGAGGGAGATTTATTTGTCTCAAAGCTCCACAGGGGAGACAAAGCCCACACAGCGAGCAGCAGAAACTGGAGGCAGCTTAAGTCTCATCTATCCTCATGGAGGCTGAGAGAACCCTCCACAGGGCGCTAGAGCAGACTGCTACAGGAAACAGGGTGGGACTCACCAGGTTCCAGGTCCACCCCCTGTGACATTCCTTCCTCTAGCAAACCACAGACTAAAGGAGCCAGGACCTTCCCAACGATTCACAATGGCTGTGGATTCCAATACACAAGTTGTGGTGGACAACTCATATTCAAAAGATATCACATAGCTTTCTGCTCTTGCAGTGGATGTGATGCATTTGCTCTGCCATGATAGACATGTGTGCGTGCGCATGCACGCACACACACACACACACACACACACACACACATACACACACACACACACACAATGGATCTGTGATCTGGCATAGACCCCCCTTTTTCCCCTATTTCATTATGGCAAGAGGTCATGAAAGTCAAACAGAGGCTTGTGACTGGGAGGGAGAGACACCCATCAGCTGACCCCAGCAGAGCCTCGCTACCTGAACCAATTTCATGAAACTGCAGAGCATGTTCAGGATGAGGCAGAACCAGTACACGTGCAACACCTGGAGGGTTATCAGGAACGTGTTGAAGAAGTAGTCGCCAAAGAAGGGGCCAGAATTCTTGATGGAGTCAAAGATCATGGTGTAGATGATCCAGCAGGGATGAAGGAGTTTCACCCGGCTCTGTGGCTAATTTGAATGCTCCCAAACCTTCTATGGCTCCCCCAACCCTGTGCAGCTTTTCAGCTCTCCTCTTGACTGCCATTCCGCAGCAGTAAAGGAAAACCCTGCTCCACAAGGCCGAACAGGAGAGAAGGTCCCAGGGCAGAGAACACACACACACACACACACACACACACACACACACACACACACGGGAGTTCTGCCTAAGCAGGAATTGGTTTATTGTATCAGACAGGTACTTATATAGAGTTGGAGGAAGGGGTGGAGGTAGAGAGGTGGGGCAAGGTGTAAGGGCCAATAAGGTGTCACCACGGAAGCAGTAACTAGGCAGAGGCTATTTTTTCCCAGGATGTACTGAGTCACCCTGATGTGGAAATTGCAGGCCAGAGACAGGCCACCAAACTTTAGTAAGGCTTAGGAAGTTCCACCAGGCCTCAGGCCCAGGATCCATGAGCCCCAACATCTCCCCCTTTTGTTTTTGTAATGGTGGACCAGAGACACGACCCCTGTCTTAGGTTGCCTCCTTTTGGAGGTCTTACCCATCACTGGGTATCATGTTGTTATGTCACAAGAGGACCACTCCACAACCTGTCTTAGGTTGTCCCTGGCTGTTTGGGATCTTACCTGTCATTGGTAATGTGGAGGGCTGAAGAGGGATGTTCATTGGAAGATGGCCAGTCATAGGAGGAGTTGGAACCCTGGGTGGCAAGCCTGTGGTAATGAACCTCGACCTGGTTGTTTTTTATTGCCTCTATGCACTGTTGAATGAACTGTGTAATCTTGTTGATGAAACAGGGCCTAAGAGTAAGGAGGAGGAGGAGGAAGAGGAGGAGGAGGAGGAGGAGGAGGAGAAGGATAGTTTCAAGCAGGGGGAGGAAATAGGGCAAAAGGCCATTAAAGCCTGTCCAGAGTAGGTTATTTCGAAGGTCCTGTCGCCTCCTCTCCAGGTCTTCCTGGAGTCTCTTGATCTTATCTTGGATGATTCCCAATCTCTTTGTGTAAAACCAGCATTTTTCCTGTAGGAATAAGCAAATCCCTCCCTCTTTGTCAGTTAACAGATCTAGCCCTCTCCTATTTTGGAGGACAACATCTGCCAAGGAGTCAAGCTGCTGTTGGAGGTGGAGGATGGCACTGGACCCAGCTTTGAAATCATTAATCATCCATGAAGAGAGCTCTTGGTAAAGATGGACAGCAGTCCCTATCCCTGTAGTACTGTGGCTACCCCCGTGGATATCCCCAGTCCTACAAGTAAAGGTATCATCTGTACAGCTCTCTTGGGTCTCCCTCCAGTATAATCAAAAGAAGGCACCAGAAGGGGTTCATCCCCAGGGATTATGTCCACATCAGGGTTTAGGGAAGCAGGGGCAGAAAGGTCGGTCCAGTTGGCCTGCAGGAAGCTGTGAGCCATCCCTCCTCCATACATGAAGACCATCCCAGAGGGCGGACAGAGTTGTGAGTTAGGCTCAGTTATGTTTGACTCACAAAAAGAGGGATGAAATTATCTTAAATCTATGTTGGTGTTATCGGGGGATGGTGAAGTTCAAAAACAGGTTCCATTAGGTGCAATAGGCAGAAGCTGAACATGGATGGGGAATGTAGTGGAACAATTACCAGGGTGACTCCCCGATGCACTAGTGGGACTAGCAAGCGGCTGGGGGCAGCCCTGCAAAGGCAAAGCCAGCAATCTTTAGCAAGCGAGGGGGTTGTCTGATTTAGTGGGTCAAATACCATTTCCAGTAGGTATTCTGTCAAGGGATCAAGAGAGAGCACACCTCGACCTCGATATTGGATATTGGGCATGTATGAGTTCCTCTATGTGTTTTTCAACCTGTTTTTCTCTGACCTTATCTTGAACTCCCCTGCTCCACCATAGGAATACCCAATAGGGGTTACCATGTCATTTTGGCCTATATAGCCGAGACGGGGGGGAGGAGGCATATCCCCCATCGCCCTGAATAAATCCACTTGTGCCCCCTGACATCCTCGAATTCTTAATAGTAGTCCAGTATGTCTTATTATTGGAGTGCACTGTTGGACTGTATCATAACAAGCAGAGTGCATAGTTTGATAAAAGTTGGAACAAGGTCCTGGTTTGTCATCCACTAAAGGTATGATCTTAGGTTTTTGTATGCAGACCCATTGGGATGTATAGCACCAGTGACTACAGAAATTTGAGTCTGTGAGTATGCAGTCTTATCTCCAGTCAATTGTGGAGGTAATCACAGAGGTCCCAGATAGCTGTGTTTTATGTGTTCTCCCCTGGCAGTCACAAGTCTTCCCCATCCAGTTGGCTAAGATGGCTCAGGCGTCGTGTGGATTTCTAAATCTTCCATCATGGGAGGGATGAATATTGCCATCATCAGAATGCTCAGCCATTGTATCTTCGATTGTTTCTGGGGAGAAAGCAGAGGGACAGCTCTCAGGGGTGGAACAGTCTCTGGAGTGGATATAGTCATTACCCTCTTTTTGGGGCAAATATTTTAGATCCCTGGGGTGGGGATTCCACCTTTTGTTTTTGTACTTGGGCCTTAAGGGTTTGGTTTTATCGTTCAACAATTGCTTGATCCCTTGGGTTATATGGAATGCCTGTAGAATGTGTGATGTTCCAGGTCTGGAAGAAGTTTGTGGAGGCCTTACCCATAAAGCATGGGCCATTATCTGTTTTGATTTGATCCGGTAACCCAAGGGTTGCAAAACATTGAAGCATATGGCTAATACCGTGTTTGAATTTTTCTCCAGTATTGGCTGATGCCAAACAGGCACGGGAGAAGGTGTCAACTGTAAGAAAGAAGGTGTCAACTATAACTTCCCAAATGGAGAATAGTGGATTACATCTATTTGCCAGAGATGATTAGGTCAGAGCCCTCAAGGATTTCTCCCTGTATTTTGGAGAGGGGGTATTTGAAGGAAAGGCTTTCAAGATTTACAGGTTCAAGCAATTTTTTTAAGATCTTTAATGGGCACTTGTGGGTATGTCTAAGCCCTCTCCAATTGATATGGTTCAACTGGTGGAAGCGTGTAGCTTTTGTGACCATAATACACTCAATTGTGGAGGTCAATTTATCAGGCAGAGCATTTCCTTCTGAGAGAAGGCCCGGTAAATTTTGTTGGCCTCTGAGATGTTGGAGAAAAATGGGGTTGGCCGATTGTTTTAGTGGAGACCGGGCTTGTATCATTAGGGGAGATATAGGGTTGGAATCCAATTAATATGAGCTTCAATCAAGTTGGGTAACAAATTAACAACATAAAGGCTGTCAGAGAACAGATTAAATGAATCTTGTATTGTATCTAATGCAAGGACGACAGCAAACAGTTCCAAGGAGAACTGTTTAAGTCATGAGCTCAGGTTGGCATTAACAGGAAAGAGCTCAGCTGCTTGGCCTTGTCATATGGTGGGGGTGGTCCAAGGGAGACCCCTTAAGGGGGTGCCCACCGGAGTCATCCAATTATTAATATTTCTCAAATCCTGAAGCATTCTCCATTTCCCAGAAGCCTTCTGAATAACAAAGACAGGGCTGTTCCAGGGGCTCACAGAATGGCAGATGTGTCCCAATCTTAACTGTCTCTGGACTATTTCCCTGAGTTGTTGGAGTTTATTTCAAGGCAATGGCCACTGTTCCACCTAGACAGGAGGGCCTGTGAGCCAGCAGATGGCTGGCCTCAAGGGAACAGTGGCCCTTAGGATTGGGGGATCAGCCCATGGGGGTGAAGCCTCGCATGGGGGATCTTCCTCCTGGTATCTTCAAAGAGGGGGTCCCCTCTATAGTTGGTAAGGCTACCAGGGAGGTTGGACTGCTGTTGGTATTCTTCCTCTTCCAAAATACCTTGGTACAGAGCCTTGTGATCGGTGGTGATATAGGCTTCTGCCTCCCCATTTTAAAGTGCCCTTTTCTCCCCCCCACCCCTGAGGAAAAGCCTCTTCCAAAAGGTGAGCAGGGGTTGGTTCAATAACTGGCTTTGAGTCTGTTCCAAGCTCCAGGTGAAGTGGGACCTCAACTTCTCCTGTTGGTCTGACCATGAGCGGATGAGGACCCTGCCAGGGCTGCTGCAGATCCTAGTAACCAAATTCCTATTTAATCAAAACAGACAATTGAAATGCATTTGAATAAATGAAGCTTAATCTTAATTTCTAATTTCTGAGGCTCAATGCCTTTTCTTTTGTAATATGGAAGAAGCATAACATTTTCTTTTCATTTCTAATTTTTAGTCTTTTCATAAACCTAACATTCCACAAACCTTCACAACATACTTTAACATTCCTTTAAGTAATCAACTCATAAACCTCCTGCATATACTTTAACTTTTTAAGTAAGATATCTCATCTCATGAACCTTCTTTTAAACCTTCTACATATCTAAGTACCATACATATTTCCTTCATATTTTCTTTATCCTATTTGGTGATTTCCTGTTGTTTTCACATTAGAGATCCTTTAATAAATGTCCTTTTAAAAAAAACAGTAACAGTAGACCTCATCTTTAAAAAAAAATCATTTCATCCAAATTAAGTTTGCAAGATTGTAGCAGCACATGGGTGTACACCTGGAATTAGAAAACAGACTTGTCCCCAAGGGAGGGAACTCATACATACCAGGAGAATGAAGAAATTCCAAAGAATTTCTCACAAATCAGTTTTTATTTCTAGCTGTTAGATGTGTTAACATTACACATGGGAAAGCAAACTTTTAAAAGAATTACAAAAGTGATGTTACCAGATCCTAGATAAAAACACAATGCAAACTTTTGTGAAGCTTCATAAAAATCAAGATAAAACAAGATCTTTTAGTCAGTATGTACTCAAACCTTTTAATGTTATTAAAAGGATTCATTTTTAAGTGCGCACGTGCATTAAATAGGGCATACCAAATAATGAACAAAGTCAAAAACCAAAATGTGAATATAAGGACACAATAAAATTTGAAGTGGCCACAGCTGTTATTTGAAACATTTTATAGGAAATTCAGATAATCAAACAAGTTATAACTTTTTTTTTCTTTGCTAGTGTCCTTCAAATGTCCTGGCAAACAGTCTGTCTCATTATTTCGTCTGTCTGAGTCCACACGAAAGACAACACAAGATTAACATTCGGAATAGGGTTTTGTGAAGTAGTATGGGGGGGTCTTCCTCTAAACTGTCCCCACCCCCTTCTCCCTTGAGCAGAGCTAAATCTCGATACAGGTGACAGGTCCCATTCCTCAGCCACTTGCTTGCATCTTTCTTTTTCTTTTTTCTTTTTTTCTTTCCACTCCTGGACTGCATGCCACCCCTCCTCCTTGATAAAGAGAACCATGAATGCCAGGCACTCTCTCTTGCAACAGCCACTCCCCAGCCTCATCCCCGGGCTCTTGGAGCCAGCGCTGCCCTTCTTCCTCACCTCGGGCAACAGCCAAGGGGCCACCCTACAGAAGGCCGCCCAGGCCCTTTCCACCTGGTGGTCAGATATTTCAAACCCTTGTCTCTTTAACATTAGCCTAAGAGCCTTCAGGGCAGGATCCTCGTGGACCGAAAGTGAATGCCCCATCCTTTCGGGGATACCTTACCTTGCGCCTCGCTTGGCCAGATCAGCCGCTCCTCAGTCGCTACGCTGCCGCCTCACATGGGGCACCAATTGTGGGGCTTTTTAGCTCTCCCCTCGACCCCTGTACCGCAGCAGTAAAGGGAAACCCTGCCCCACAACACCGATCGGGAGAGGTAAGGTCGCAGGGCAGAGAACACACACACATGCACACCCAGGAGTTCTGTCTAAGCAGGAATTGGTTTATTGTATCAGACAGGTACTTATATAGAGTTGGAGGAAGGGGTGGAGGTATAGGGGTGGGGTGAGATGTAAGGGCCAATAGGGTGTCACCACGGAAGCAGGAACTAGGCAGAGGCTATTTTGTCCCAGGATGTGCTGGGTAACCCTGATGCGGAAGTCGCGGGCCAGAGGAAGGTCACCAAACTTTTGTCAGACTTAGGAAGTTCCTCCAGGCCTCAGGCCCAGGCTCCATGAGGCCCAACAGTACCCCTGCCCCTGGTTCTTAAACCAGATGCCACACATACACACACACACACACACACACACACACACACACACACATGTTTCATCTACAGAACACCTTGTTTGCTCACTGGCCTTTCTGCACCATGAATCCCCAGGGGATGTCTCCTCTCCCATGGACCTATTTGGGGTTTGCCTCTCCTTACACTCCAGACAATTCTTTCAAGCTGTCTAATAGGGCAACTGTTAAGCCAATCATAAACAGGGTCCTGCACAATGTCCTTGACCCCCACCTCTGGCTAAGCCTTCCCTCTCTCATATGGCAGCTCTTATTCCCTCCATGTTCCTCCTTCTCCCTTTTGGCCTTTCACCATCAAACTCCACTTGCTCTGCTCCCAGAAGCCCAGGCTGGTTCTGAATTTACATAGCTGTGGACAACCTCGACCATGTATTTCTGAGTTGTGTTTGTGGTGCTGGAGACAGACGCCAGTGATTCACACCTGCTTCAGCACTCTTCCAATCATAACTCCTCACATTCATCCATTTGCCCCTGGCTAATCCATTTCTCTTTCTTTCTCATGTGTGTGTGTGTGTGTGTGTGTGTGTGTGTGTGTGTGTGTGTGTATCAGAGGGCACTCTGTGTCCTGTGGAAAATCAAGGGTGGCCTCAGGAATCACCCTGGATTGCTTCTACCTCCTTTTGCTTTGCTTTGGGATTCTCCAGGCTCTGCCTTCCAGGACCAGAATTGCAGGCCACTGACATTTTCACCTGGCATTTTGATGTGGGACCTGGGATGGGAATTCAGGACCTTCTGCTTGTGAGACAGAATCTTAACCCCTGAGCTATCTCTTCATCCTAACTAGTCTACTTTTTGTGTCTTCAAGAGCACATATACCCTCTTCCTCCTCCTTCTCCATCTCTTCCTCCTGTTCTGCTTCTCCAGCTCCTTTCTTCGCTTGCTTTCTCCTCCTCTTCTCTTCCTCATTCCCCTCCTCCTCTCCCATCTCTTTCCCCGTCATCCACTCCTGCTATTTGGCTTCTTCTATCTCCTCCTCTCCCTCCTTTCTTACTCTCTTCCTCCTTTTCTCCTACTTGTCCTTCATTCCTCTCCCTCCTTTTTTCTCCCTCTCCCTGTCTTCCCCTTTCTCTCTCTGGAACCCAGAACCTCTCTACACTGAACTGCAACCCCAACCCCAGCTTTTTTCTCTTATATCTACTGGTCCCAGGTTCCCCACCAATGTCAGAGATCCCCACACCTCTTCCTCATTCCCAAGATTTTCTGGCTGCTAAAAATCTCCACAAATTGGTGAGTCCTGTATGCTTTCCTCCTTGTAAGTCGGGTGCTGTCTTACCTCTCCCTGTCTACACCTCAGGCCCAGTAGGAAGCAGCTGGGTTCCTGTGACTGGCATAGTTCCTCAGATAATACATAGTTTCATTCTCTGCCAACTGTTCCCCAAGCCGCCACTAGACGGCAGCAGCGAGCAATGCAGTCAGGCTACCTTTGTGGGGTTTGGATTTGGTTTTCTCCACCCACTGCCTCTCAGGGCTTCTAGTTTTCTCCAACCAACCCACCGAGTCCTCTCAGTGCCTGGGATGGCCCTCCTGATATGACTTGCCCCACCAACTGGTCCTATTATGCCCGTTCATTCCTATTCTCCCAACATTTGGGCCACAGCCTAGCATAGGGGGCCTTCACACATGCGCCTCCCTTGGCCTGGACCAGCTTTCTGAGGATTAGCACAGTTCCTCCACCTCCAGCTTTCTGGCCAGCCTGCTGCTGTCCCTAGAGCAATACCATCCAATGCAGACCACATCCACTCCTGCTTCCTGCTGCCTCCCTAACACACCCCATTTTTTATTACATTTTTTGCCTAGTCATACAAGCTCAATAGGTAACCTCCTTCTTCTCCCTCCCCTCTCCCTTCCCTTCTGTTGACCCCTGTAGGCAAGCACGGGGGCCAGTCTTCATTGACTGCTGTGGCCAGACTGCACAATGAGCAAAAGCCACTCTATTCACAAGCCAGTTAAGCACACTTACTGGTGGCTTGGCCCACTCCCAGCCAGACTCCCAGTGCCTCTACACAATCTCCCTGACTCTAGGTGCGTTAGAATGGCAGTCAGAACTTGTGGTCTGATCGGCCCCTGAAAAGGCCCCCTGTGTACATGCCAGCAGCAACATTGGCCAGCTCCCCTGTATAAGTCTTTGTTCCTGCACAATAAAGTGGACACCATCTTTCCCATGCATGGTGTCTCCAGTGCCTGTCTCTCTGTCTCTTAGTGGCATCATTGTCCTAACCCCTGTCGTGTCCCAAGAATAACCCCGGCTGGGTCGCTACAACTGCCAGCAGCTCTGTTGTGCCTGCCACTGCAAGAGTCCCCCCATTCCACTCTCTCACCCATACCACTCTCTCCCCCACCTTCTTTCCTTCCCTACTCCTCTCTGTGCTTCCTGCTTTCTCCCTCTCATCCTCCAGAGCATCTATATTTGGGCACTGAATTTCCCCCTGAGTTGTCTACACTAATGAGGGTTCAGGACTCAGTGGCATAGCTTGGGGCCCCTTCTTGGGCGGCCTGCTAGTATGGGAACTCTATTATGACTGTTTAACTCTTTTTCTCTAAAGATCCTACTACCTGAAGCCTTCTTCCCTGTGATCTGTGCTAGACTTTGGGGGGTTGTTGACATATCAGCCATTGTGCAGGTCACACAAGGTCCAATCACATTGTGGCTATATCCTGGTTGCTGTAGCCCTGATTTGTGTGGAGTATCTTGCATGTCATTGATCCTCCCCATCTTTAGGCTCTTACAGTATTGCTGCCCCCTGTTTCATAAAGTTCCCTGAGTTCTAGGATGGGGAGAGGTTTGGCTGGTCTGGTTCCACATGAATATTGCAGGGTCTTTGCTGTTCTGAATTATGGTTTCCTAACAACCCTCTCTTACTCCAGCCCTCAACCCCAACATCAGGCTCACTGGGTGCTGAAGAAGATTAACGAGAAGGTGATAAAGAGAGCTCATTGCAAAGTCACTCCAAGCCAGAGTAGTTGCACATCTTGCAGGATTGGGGAGAGAATAGAAAAGGTGAGCACGGGCTTGGTTAGAAGTAGAAACTCCCCACATGTGGACCAGACCAGGGAGACCCTCGATGCAGGGACACAGAACTGTGGTCAAGTGTTCTCCAGATCTTCCCAAGAAATGAAACAACAGGAAGCAAGAGAGATAGCTAAGTGGATAATGTGTCTATTCCCAAATCTGGTGACCTGAGGTCAATTCCCAGACATCCAAGAGATGGAAAGAGAAAACTGGGCTCGACTCGTGCATATTTTCATGCTCTCTCTCTCTCTCTCTCTCTCTCTCTCTCTCTCTCTCTCTCCTTCTCTCTCTCTCTCTTAAACAAATGATTGCGAAAGAAGATTAAGGAAGAGAGATTTCATCTCCAAGGCAGTGAGGTGTCCCAGAAAGGTTGGGAGGTGAGAATCTAACACCTGAGATGGACAGAGAGAGGCAACGAGGGGCAGTCTCATGAACCAGACAGTCCTGGAGTCCAGGACACATCACTCAGACAGGTTAGAATGGGAGGAACCTCATTATCAAGAAGGAGAGTTGGGGTGGAGCCTCAACACCCAGGCAGGCTAGAGGGGCGGGGCTTCATCACCCAGGGAGGCCAGGAGGGGCAGGGCCACTCTACACCCACTGGCAGAAGGAAGGGGATTCATCTCATGGCATGGGGGGTGACATGGGCATGAGTGGGCGGGAGAGTGGGTGGGGCATGAATGCAGCAGCGGGCAGGCCTACTTCCAGCAACACATCGGAGCAGTCATGTAACAGCAGCACCACAGAGGCGATGCGCAGAAGGTTGGAGCTGTAGGAGAAGTCTATCAGCCCGATGGTGGCTAAGTGATGCATGATCTGCTCCTTGAAGTCCTGAGGAAGACAACGGGTCACTTCCACATCACGCCTTCGGGATGGAAAGAGCACAGCCTCCTGAGTCTGAAGCGGCCTTCCCAGGGGATGTATCCTGTTCAAGTTGTCAGAGGCAATCAGGGACCCCTCAGTGCTGTTCCACTCCAACTTAGTACCCAGAAACTAGGGGGGGGGGAACCTCTCCCATGATCTCCACGATCCCTGGTGACTACTCTCCCTAGCATCCATTCCCCTGTTCAGTCAACAACCCTGTGATGTCCAATTCTCCACTCGTCCTTTTTTTTTTCTACTCATACAAACAGGTACCCCATGATTTTATCACTGTGCTTCATTTAAAACTGTGGCCTTTCCTCTGCATTTTTGTTCTTGGTGCATGCCTATGGAATGTCACATCTGAGGCAGTGACAAATTAAAAAATCCATTGTTAAGAAAAAGGATAACACCTGGGACTGAGCTTATCCATCTATATGTAAGGGTGTCACATCCATGACAATATTTCCACTGTACCTGCAAACACCTGTCCTCTGGTTTTATATCATAATCTGTTGGCTGTATGTCTATATGTTGGAGAAGCATTTGATGGCTTGCATGGGCCACAGCATTGTATACATCATAACACTCATCATTCAGAGCCATGTGAAAACTGTGCTGTGGTAACCATTCCAAGGAGGTGTTTGATGAACAGTTGCTCAGGGTTCCACATTCAGATTCAGAGAGTGAACAGTTAAAATACATCCACCCCAATTTTGACAAAAAAATGTCTTGTGGCTCTGTAGAAATGTTCAACATTAGGATGTAAACTTTCAGACTAGAAATCTCTCCATGGTGATGTGAAAAAATGAAATTCCCATGGAATGAGTCAAGGGTGAAAGCTCTCTTCTTTGTGCTGACATCCCATTGTCAGTTGGACACCCAGATTCTCTGTATTCCCAAGCATTGCCATCTTCTAGTGCTCCCTGCTAGAAAGGAGTCCCTGTCCCCAAAAACAATAACAACATTTGCTGATGAAGTCATTATCTGGTTATATTTTTCAGCTCTTGTTTGGTATGACTTCATGATTTCTGAAATCTCATTCATAAAGGCTAAGCAAACTCCATTATTTTTCGTCTGTACCCTCAAGTCTGACAGAAATTGGATACTCTGGTCATCATCAGAGATGACCAGCCCTATCCAGATCCATCCAAAATGAATCACCAGGGAGACCATGGAAAGAGGGAAAAAGGTGTCCCTTCGTGCTATTTGATACAGATGAGGAAAATTGTCATGGTGACTCAGAATGGGATGAAATGGCCCAAAGGTAATCTTAAAAAAAGAAACAAATGATACCCAAATAGAAGAATTTATATCATTCTTAATGTCACATCTGAATTTCCATCAGAAATATCTTTATTTCATGAGAGCAGTAATGTCATTTCCCCATTCTTAATTATTTCTCCCAAGAACTTACACAATTTAATGATTGCTCTTAATATTCTAGAAAGTTCCCACGTTTTTAATGCCTTCTTGCTCTTTCCAACAAGGATTTGTCAATAATCTGCTTTGAGAGGAATTACCCATAGAGCCAGCCACCTTAAGCCTACTTAGTCACATTACAGAACAAAAAAGACAGTGGTGACACCAACCTCACCTGTGGATGTTGACTTAACGCCACATAAGTTGCCAATGTGACAGATATTTTCCATGATGGTCCCGTAAATACCACACAACACAATTTGTCCAAATGACAAATGTAGTTAGGAAAATAAATAATAGCTACAGAAATGCTATCTACATAATCCTTCAACGAATAATCAGGAAAACAGGGACCGATCATAGACAAAAATCTCAAAGACCTATTGGGTAAAATGTTGTGGTTTCTGTTTATTTCCTCAGTGGCCAAAAGTAAGGTTAGAGCATGTTGGTATTTTCTCAAGGTCAAGCTTCAAAGACAGCAAAGTATTCATTATAGATGTCCTTCCCAACACAACCTTCCATTACATTCAAAGAACAGTGTATAGCAAATGATATTTAGACCTCAGATTCCTGCGTCAGAAAAGTTACCAATTTGTGAATACGTGTCCCCAGGCTATCTTCCTGAATGTCTAGGTTTCATTCTCTAGTTGCTGAATAAATGCAAAACCTGCAATTAGAGGAATAAGGCCTTTTTTATCCTCTTATACTTTCTAGTTATAGTCAACAAGAAACAATACATGCTGCACATCCAACACTGAGAATCACCCTTCAGAGTCAAAGTGTGCATATGCTCCATTTCAGACAACTGTGGTACATTCTGGAAAATTGTGAAGAAAAGTCAAGATAAGTGTAGTTCATATTGTCAGAAATAGAGGATGTGAAAATGCAAAACAATCATCACTGCCAGTGTAAGATGCTTGCAAAGAAATATGACTCTGTTTGATACATTTATCCCCTCCTTGCAAAAATTATCAACTATTGCTGGGCCTGCTTGTCAGTCTTTGGACATGACTGAGATGTAAGCAGTCAGTCATTTCTGTCAGTGATACATCCTTTTACAACAGGAGCAAAAAACATTTCACTAGATTTCCCTCCACTTTGCATGTCAGAATATTAGTTCTTCCTTAGCACCAATAACAGTCCAATTTCAAGACAGAATTCATGTCACACCTTGTCAGAATAAAATTAGAAAGTCTACAAGTGTCCTAGTGAGAGATATCCTGTTCCTTTAGTCAGTTTCAGATGCTGAGTGCATAGAACACAATAGAATGAAGTGCTGTGATATATCACTGAATATGATCAGTATCCATAAAAACAAATTGCCCAAATACCTATGGAATTAAGCTGAGTGACTCTTTGTATAGGCTTTGTTAATCACATGCTCAAAGGAAACATTAGCAGACACTGAACACTTTTTTGTGGCTCAAGAACAAAGAGTTCAAGTGCATGTTTGAAAAGTCTTTCAAGGGAAATGACTGTATGTGCACTGAAATGGAGCCTGGAGGAAGAAGCACTAAGACAGAGGACTTCCTTTCTTGGCTTGCAGCCTTGATATGTAGAGTTTAGAAGTGGAAAAAATGGCTTCTGATATAAGTCAACATGGTAAGATTCAGTATTTCTGCATTTTGAAGTAATCTTGACTCATTCTCAGAGGTGAAGATTGGCAGGACGGGACAGAACATTTAGAAATTGTCCACCAACATACCTCATAATCTCTCTCTCTCTCTCTCTCTCTCTCTCTCTCTCTCTCTCTCTCTCTCTCTCTCTCTCTCTCTCTGTGTGTGTGTGTGTATACATGTATGTATATGTGTATTATGGGTACCTGAGTGATTGTGCCTGTGGAGGTGTAAGGGTGACAAAGAAATCACCCAGCATTGATATACATCCTTATTGATTTCTTTCATTGTGTACCAGGCTCTGCTTTCCAGGCCTAAAATTGCAGGCTGCCTCCATTACCACCTGGGATTTTTGTAAGGATTTAGTAGCTGTACTCAGGTCCTTCTTGGGAGGAAAAGACTTTAATCCCTGAGCCAACTTCTCAGCACTCAATGCACCTGTAATGCACTGTCCATGGTGGTAAATAGAAAATAAAAGAAATGAAAAAGGCACTTACTTTAGATTAGTGAAAACATTTAAAAATTTTCTGGTATAATTCTCTCGCTTTTGATAAAGAGGAAAAGACAATCATTCAGATCATCTTTATCACTTTCTCCTTCCTGCTTTATTCTCCAGTACCAACTGCCTCCCATCAGACTGCACCAGAAGAGAGAAAGATTCAAGAGGAGGAAGACAAACATCAACCTCAGCATCTTTTCCTTGTCAGTTGTCTTTTCCAGAATGTCAGTTTGCGCCCAAAATGTACCTGCAGCATCCAAGCGATGAGCATATGACATGTCTGTATTCATGCCTGTGTCTGTTTTTATTTCTATATCTGGTGGGAGATTCCACCAAAATCTTTCATTGTTTATAACAAGCTCATACCACTTGCTCTGAAACACATTAGAAACAGTACCCTGGGAGTAAGCACCTGTGGTTCAGGTCCAGATGACAAACAGAGGATTCAAACATGTTGTCACTATAGCCTCTTCCTGCCTCAGGTGCCATGAACTCATTCCTGTCTGTGCCCCAGGTGAAGTGATCTGAAACCAAGGATGTTCCAGGTATGTGTCCACAAGCTTATTCCATAAACAGCACCTGACATCATTTAAGTGGATTTCATTAGAGAATTTGAAAAGAGGAAAGGGTCACAAAGGACCCATGCAGTCAGAACTGTGAGGGACACATGCAGCATTTCATATCCCACTGTCCCAGATAAGTGACATTCAGCACATATCAGAATACTTTCTGTATGGTCCATGAGTCTCTCCATCAATTTCCCAATAGCTGAACTTGTCTCCCATAACCTGGAGAAATAAGAATCATGCTAAATTCAGAAATGTCCAGAGCCTTTGCAGATTACCTCCACATTGTGTGCTCTCACCAGTGCTAATCACTGAGATCCAGAAACCGAATAAATAAATAAACATTGAGAAACTTTAATTGGCAACTGTTACCACAGAGTGACTGACTTGACTTTCACCAAGTAATAATTTACCAGAGACAAAAATGCTCAAATCCTTATTTGTTTTCTTTTTGTATATGCAAAACTTTCAAATTCTATGATCAAGGCACAGTAGGTGAGTGAACTAGTGATAGTCTATTTCTTTGTCCATGGATAGAAGATAATGTGTTTGCTATGATCATGCAGAAAACACAGGGAAACAAGCAACCTCTAAGTTTTTCTTTGTGGGTGTCCAAGTGTGTTTGTGAGTGTGTGTGTGTGTGTGTGTGTGTGTGTGTGTGTGTGTGTGTATCAGAGGATACTTGAATTTGTGTGCTTCTGGAGTGCCAAGTGTATTTTGGGGAATTATCCTGGATAACCCTACATCAATGCTGTGGTCTTGGGTCGATCAGACTCCACCTTCCAAGATTGGAAGTGCTGGTCACCACCATTTCAGTCCCACTTTTTTATATTTGACTCCAATATCTATACTCAGCTCCCTCAGCTTCTAAATTTTTCAGTGGACACTAATTCATGTATGAGTTTCACCCTTACGGCTCCCAGGTGAAGCTAATTAGTTCTCAAGATTGTCAATTTTATGCATTTTATTACTAAAGTTACAAAACAAGTGTTTTTAGGGTAATCCAGCTGTGGTACACAATTAGTTACTACTATCAAAGACCGTGATAAGAGTCTTAATCTTCAAGAACCCAATGTTTTCTGTGAAGGCTAAAACACCATTATATTTTAAAAATTTTTTTCCACTCATACACACTTGATAGGTACCCCGTTCCCCTCACTCCCTCCACCTCTCCCTGGAGCCCCTTTCTCTCTCCCCCTTTTTCTCTTCCTTCCTCTCTTTGCTCCCTTTCTCCCAGTGCCCTCTCCCTCCCATTCCTTGAGCATCCTTTAGTGTGCATGTCAAACTTCCCTCTGGGTCCTCCTCTCTGATGAGGTGTAATGACTCAGTAGCACTGCCTAGAGAAAAATTGCCCAGAGCAAATCCATAATAATAAAAACAGCTTGGTACTGCCTCCAAATAGACACATAGATCAATGGATAAAGGTTGAAGATCCACTTATAAGCCCACACCATTACAGTCATTATGATCTCTGAAAAAGGGGCCCAAAATACTCAGTCGAAAAAGTACAATATCTTCAATAAATGGTGCTGGAAAAACTGGATATCCACATTCTGAAGATTTAAACTGGAACCGAGCCCTACCACCCCAGAGCCCCACACGTCCCGGCGGCGAGCACCCAGGCCAACTCCGGAAATATTTCAATTCATCATAAATGAAAACTTCCCACAACTAAAGAATGAGAGGCCTATCCAAATACAGGAGGCATTTTGCACTCCGAACAGATATGACCAAAATAGAAAATCGCCATGGCAAATATTAGTCAAAACACTCCACATTCAAGACAAAGAAAAAGTGCTGAGAGCTTCAAGAGAAAAAAAAGCAACTCACTTTTAAAGGTAAACCTATTAGAATAACGAATGACTACTCAATGGAAACAGAAAAGCAAGAAGAGCTTGGAGAGACATACTTCAAGTATTAAATGAGCAAAAATGCCAACCCAGACTGATATACCCAGGCAAAACTATCTGTCATGATTGAGGGAGAAAGAAAAGTTTTCCAGCACAAAGACAACTTGAAGGGATACATTTCTACCAAACCAGGACTTCAAAAAATCCTAGAAATGATACTCAAGCTTGAAGAAAAGGACAAGCGTATCCAGGAGGACAGAAGGGAAGTATAATACCACCAAAACATAAATATCAAACAACATGCTTACAAAGTCTACTAAACGTAAAAAATGTCCAGAATTAAAAATAATTTCTCCATTATAACATTAAATGTCAATGGTATGAACTCGCCTATTAAGAGACACAGACTACAAACTTGAATTAAAAACCACAATCCAACAATCTGCTGCCTTCAGGAAACTCATCTCACCACAAAAGATAGGCACATCCTAAGAATGAAAGGCTGATCCAAAATTTTGCAAGCTAATGGAACCAGGAAACAGGCAGGAGTAGCAATTATGGTTTCAGACAAAGTGGACTTCAAACCAAAGAAAATCATAAGAGACACAGATGGATACTACATTATAGTCACAGGTACAATTCATCAGAAGACTTCACAATACTGAACATTTATGCACCCAAAACGGGCCCCTCCACATTCATTAAGAAAACCCTACAGCACCTACAGCAAGAAATCAACCCCCAAACGATAATTCTTGGGGACTTCAACACCGCCCTCTCAACATGAGATAGATCAACAGGTCAAAAGCTTAACAGAGACACTTTGGACCTTAATCAAACGCTTAAAGAAATGGACCTTACAGATCTCTATCAAACTTTTCACCCACGCATGAAAGAATACACATTTTTCTCAGTAGCACATGGAACTTTTTCCAAAATAGATCACATAATGGGCCACAAAACGAATCTACACATATACAAAAAAGTTGAAATTCTAACCTGTGCCCTATCAGACCACCACGGCCTAAAGCTGGACATCCACAACGCAACAAACAAGAGAAAATACACTAACTCCTGGAAACTTAACAATATGATGCTGAATGAGAACTGGATTCAGGAAGAAATTAAAAAGGAAATTCAAGATTACCTGAAAGTGAACGATAATGAAAATACAACTTACCAAATCTCTGGGACATAATGAAAGCTGTTCTAAGAGATAAGTTCATAGCTCTTAATGCCTACATCAAAAAAATGGAAACATCAGAAATAAATAACTTAACGATGCAGCTTCAGGCTTTAGAGAAACTTGAGCAATCTGATCCCAAAAGAAGTAGAAGAGAGGAGATTAGCAAAATAAGGAGAGAAATATCTGAAATCGAGACTAAGAAAACGATAGAAAAAATCAACCAGTCAAAAAGCTCGTTCTTTGAAAAAATCAATAAGATTATACACTCCTAGCTAAAATAACCAAAAGCAAGAGAGAGAAAACCCAAATTAACAAAATTAGAAATTAACATGGAGTTATCACTATGGATACCCAAGAAATCTAGAGAATTATAACATCATATTTCAAAAACTTATACTCAGTGAAGTTTGACAACACAAAAGAGATGGATGAATTTCTAAGTAAACACAACTTACCTAAATTGAATCAGGAAGTTGTGAATTACTTAAATAGCCCTATAACATGTAAGGAAATTGAAGAAGTAATCTCAAATCTTCCCACCAAGAAATGTCCTGGACCAGATGGATTCAGCACAGAATTCTACCAGACAATTAAGGAGTTAATAACACCAATAATCCTTAAACTGTTCCATCAAATAGCAAAGGAAGGAACACTACCAAATTCCTTCTATGAAGCTAATATCGTCTTAATCCCAAAACCTAATAAAGATTCACTTAAAAAAGAAAACTATAGGCTGATCTCTCTGATGAACACAGACGCAAAGATTCTCAACAAAGCCTTAGCAAATCAGATTCAAAAACATTTCAAAAAGATCATTCACAGGGACCAAGTAGGCTTCATCCCCGGCACACAAGGTTGGTTCAACATACGCAAATCAATAAATGTAATTCATAATGTAAACCAGTCCAAAGACCAAGACCAAGATGCAGAAAAAGCCTTTGACAAGATCCAACAGCCTTTTACGATCAAAACGCTAAAGACAGTAGGAATGGAAGGAACCTTTATCAATATAATAAAAGCTGTATACAACAAGCCCACAGCAAGGATTATGCTCAATGGGGAACAACTGGAAGCATTCTCGCTTTAATCAGGAACTAGACAAGGCTGTCCACTCTCACCACTTCTATTCAATATTGTACTTGAAGTCTTAGCTGAAGACATAAGACAAGAAAGGGACATAAGAGGGATTCAAATCGGCAAGGAAGAAGTCAAGCTATCCCTATTTGCAGATGACATGATCTTATACCTGAGAGATCCCAAAAACTCCACCAGGAAGGTCCTGGAACTAATTGAAAAATTCAGCAGGGTGGCAGGATACAAAATAAATGTGCAAAAATCAGAGGCCTTCCAATATGCCCAGAATGAAAGAAGTGAAAAAGCCTTGAGAGAAACAATCCCATTTACTATAGCCCCTAAAAAAAAAAAAGAAATACCTTGGTATAAACCTAACCAGGGAGGTAAAAGACCTTTACAATGAAAACTTTAAAACGCTCAAGAAATAAATTGCAGAAGACACCAGAAGGTGGAAAGACCTCCCATGTTCCTGGATTGGCAGAATTATCATCGTAAAAATGATCATCCTAACAACGGCAATATACAAATTCAATGCTATACTAATTAAAATCCCAAAGCAATTCTTTAAAGAAGTTGACCAAACAATCTCAAAATTCATATGGAGGCACAAAAGACCCAGGATAGCAAAGACAATCCTGAGTAACAAAAACACTGCTGGAGGTATTACCATACCAAACCTTAGTCTATACTACCAATCCATAGTTATAAAAACAGCCTGGTACTGGCTCCAAAATAGACACACAGATCAATCTATAAGGCTTGAAGACCCAGATATAAGCCCACAAAAATATAGCCATTTGTTCTTTGATAAAGTGGCCCAAAGAATCCAATGGAAAAACAACAGCATCTTCAACAAATGGTGCTGGCAAAACTGGATCTCCACATGAAGAAGATTAAAACTGGACCAGTATTTGTCACCATGTACAAGACTTAATTCCAAATGGATCAAGGACCTTGATATCAGGCCAGAGACTATAAAAATCATAATTGAAAGGATAGGGAACTCCCTTGAGCTGATTGGGCTATGCCAACATTTTCTAAACAGACATCCAATGGCACAATCACTGCTACCAACTCTCAACAGTTGGGATCTTGAGAAATTAAAGAGCTTCTGTTCAGATAAAGAGATTGTCACACGAGCTCAAAGGCAACCCACAGAATGGGAAAAACTCTTCACTAACCACATATCTGATAGAGCTCTACTGTCCAGAGTGCACAAAGAACTTAGAAAACTAAACACCAAGGAAAACAATGGCCCAATTAAAAAATGGGCCCTGGAACTTAAAAGAAATTTTACCAGAGATGAAATTAAAATGTCTAACAAATATCTTAAAAAATGTTCCACTTCTTTAGCCATAAGGGATATGCAAATCAAAACCTCCCTGAGATATCATCTCACCCCAGTCAGGATGGCAAAAATCCACAATACAAACAACAACAAGTGCTAGAGAGGATGTGGAGTGAGGGGAACTCTTGTACATTGCTGGTGGGAATGCAGGTTCATACAGACACTCTGGCGAGCCGTCTGGAGATTTTTAAAGAAATTAAAGATTGAAATGCCAAATAACCCCCCATGCAGCATACGTTCGCCTCGATAGCACAAGCACGACCATGTTCATAGCAGCACTGTTTACAACAGCAAAGTCATGGAATCAACCCAAATGTCCAACAGTTGACGAGTGGATAAGGAAATTGTGGTACATCTATACAATGGAGTACTACTCAGCCATTAAAAATGATGAATTACTGGAATTTGCTGGGAAATGGATGTCATTAGAAACGATTATATTAAGTGAAGTATCCCAAACCCAGAAAGTTAAGCGCCGTATGTACTCCCTAATAGGTGGCTCCTAGTACCAAACTCACCCAGCCCACATTGAGACACTCAAAGGTAAACCTATGTAATACAGTAATTCCAAGGATTATGAACAGGAGGGATGGGGTTGGAGGTCCACACCATACACAAGAAGAGAGGGGACCCGTTACAGCAGAGAAAATTGGCCTGCAAGGAATGCAAGTAAGTAATGTGACACCTGGTTAAGTTCACAGATGTTCGTTCCTGTTCATTTACAACTGAGGGGGTATGATCTCACTAGAAGGGGAGGGCATATAGTCTGGCAGATGAAAGGTGATCATTTTGCAAATGGGTGACTGACCCCTCCCTCGCCGAAGTTTCCTGCTTTTATTACATCTACCCTTGAATGTGCTATTATTACAAGACTCCAGTTTAACAGCTTTTTGTCTCTGACCAGGGGGTGACATACAGTGCCCATCAGGATGGAGTGAAAGGCATTGCAGGAGCAGCAAAACTGCAAAAGAAAATCAACAAACCACAATCCTGAACTTCAGAGACTCTATATCAACCACATAGAACTAAGCCAGCCTAATCTCCTCCCATCCTGAAGCTCAGGGCCATTTACAGAAGAGGGGGTGGTAAGATTGTAAGAGCAAAAGGATGGGAGGAGCAATGATCTGAAGATTCTCCACACTAGTTAGGGCTGAAGCAATCATAATAGGACTTTGCATGCCCTGCGCAATGTCCAACACACTTTTGACCTCACAAAGTCTAGCATCGGCCAAAGACACCAAGATGTTGGAGGCAAAGGATTGACAGCCACAGTAGTGTTCCTATGCTTAAGGGGAACACGAGAAAGAGTTCAGGGAAATGCTACTGTGTCCTTGTACGTCATCGGAGAGGAGGACCCAGAGGAGAGTTAGGCATACACAATAAAGGACACTTTGGGAATTGGGGGGGAGGCGCTGGGGAATGGGGAGTGAGGGAGGGGGAGCAGGGGGTTCAGGGGGAAGGGGAGGGAGGGAGGGAACTGGTCTACCTCTTAAGTTTGTATGAGCGGAAATAATAATAAAAAATGTAAAAAAATTTAAAAAAAAACTGGAACCATACCAGTCACTGTGCACAAAAATCAACCCCAAATGAATCAAGGACCTTAATATTAGACAAGTGATGACAAAATCTCTAGTAGAAAGGACATGGACCTCACTTGAAATGATTTGCAAGCCCAACAATTCCTAAAAAGAAACTGAATAGCACAGACACTAGAACAAATATTCAGCAAATTGAATCTTATAAAATTAAAGAGCTTCTAAGATTGAAATGCCATATGAATCTGCTATTCCACTTCTAGGAATAATCCCTCATACAGCAAAATTTTGCCTCAATGGAACAAACATGACCATGTTCATAGCAGCACTGTTTACAAAAGCAAAGTCATGGAGTCAAACGAAATGCCCAACAGTTGACGAGTGGACAAGGAAAACATGGTACATTTATACAATGGAATATTACTCAGCCATCAAAAATGATGAACTAATGAAATTTGCAGGGAAAAAGATGGAATTAGAAAAAATTACATTGAGTGAAGTATCCCAGACACAGAAAATTAAGTGTCATATGTACTCCCTAATAGGTGGATCCTAACACCAAACCCACTTAGTGACACACTCAAAGATAAAGCTCTGTAATATCTACAGAAATTGCAAAGCCTATCAACAGGAGAGAAGGGGAAGGAGGGCCCCACCAGAAACAAGAGAGAAGGGATCGTGCTACACCAGAGAAAATAGGCCACCATAAGGACTGCAAGTAAGTAATGAGACATCTTATTAAACTCACAGACTTTCCTTCCTGGTCTCTTGCAACTGATAGGGTATGATCTCACCAGAAAGGGAGTGCATACAATCTGACAGATAGAAGGTAACCATTTTGCCGATTGGAGACACCACCACAGTCTCCTACTTTTATTCCATTTACCTTTGAATCTACTCTTATAATAAGTCTCTATTTCAACAGCCTTTTATCTCTGGCCAGGGGGTGACATCCAATACCCATCAGGATGGAGCTAAGGGCAGTGCAGGAGCAGCAAAAATGAAAAAAAAATCAACAAACTATAATTCAGAGCATCAGAGACACTATATCAACCACCTGGAACCAGGCCACCCTCCTCTCTCCCCATGTTAAAGCTCAAAAGAAATTTGCGGAAGAGGGGGAAGTAAGATTGTAAGAGCCTAAAGAGGGGCAACAATATGCCAGATACTCCAAATGAGCTAGGGCAGAAGTAATCATAATATGCCTTTGCATGACTTGTGCAATGACCAACAAATCATTGACCCCTCCAAGTCTAGCATGGATTACAGGCATTAGGATCCTTATAGGTAAGGAATTAACAGCCACAATAGTGTTCCTATACTAAAGGGGAAGACAAAAAAGAGCTCTAGGTAATGCTACTGAGTCCTTATACCTCATCAGAGAGGAGGACCCAGAGGGAAGTTTGACATGCACACTAAAGGATGCTCCAGGGATGTGGGGGGGAAATAGGAGAAAGGGAGGGAGGTTGGAAGGAAAGGGAAAAGGGGGAAGGAGCAAGGGGAACTAGGGAGGGGTGGAGGGAGGGAGGGGAATGAGGTATCTGTCAAGTTTGTATGAGTGGAAAAATAAACAAACAAACAAACAAACAAACAAACAAATAAATATCTAAAAAAACATGAATCAATGAAATTTGCCAGGAAATGGATGGAATTAGAAAAGAAATATATTGACCGAAATATCCCAGACACAGAAAATTAAGTGCCATGTGTACTCCCTAATAGGTGGATCCTAGTACCAAACCCACTTAGTTACATACTCAAAGAGAAATCTCTGTAATACTTACAGTAATTGCAAAGATTATAAACAGGAGGGAAGGGGAAGAGAGGCCTGCCAGCAACAAGAAAAGAGGGGATCATGCTACAGCAGAGAAAATAAGCCACCATCAGGTACTGCAAGAAGAGACATCCAATACCCATCAAGATGGAGCCAAGGGCAGTGCAGGAGCACTAAAGCTGAAAAAACAACAACAATCCATAATTCAGAACATCAGAGACCCTACATTAATCACCTGAAACCAGGCCAGCCTAATCTCTCCCTATCCAAAGCGAAATTTGCGAGAGAGGGGGCAGTCAGATTGTAAGAGCCTAAAGATGGGGAGGAGCAACGATATCCAAAAACTACACACAATTTAGGGCCAAAGTAACCATAACAGGACTTTGCATGACTTGCCCGATAACTGAGGTAGCATTGACCCCCAAGTCTACTATGGACCACAGGCACTAGCATCCTTAGAAGCAAGGGATTAACAGCCACAATAGTGTTCCTATACTAAAGGGGAACACAAGAAAGGGCTCTAGGCAATACTACTGAGTCCTTGCACCTCATCAGAGAGGAGGACCCAGGGGTAAGCTTGACATTCATGCTAAAGGATACTCCAGGGATGGGGGAGAGAGAGGGCAATAGGAGAAACGGAGGGAAAGGGGAAAACAAGGAGAAAGGGGAGAGGGAGCAAGAAGGTCCGGGGATGGATGGAGGGAGGGAGGGGAATGGTGTACCTATTAAATTTTTATGAGCAGAAAAAATAAATAAATTAGTAAAATGATAATAATAATAATAATAAATAAAATAAATTCACACATCAAAAAATTTGTATGAGGATAGCAAAGTCATGGAATCAACCCAAATGTCCAACAGTTGACGAGTGGATAAGGAAACTGTGGTACATCTATACAATGGAGTACTACTCAGCCATCAAAAATGATGAATTACTGGAATTTGCTGGGAAATGGATGTCATTAGAAACGATTATATTAAGTGAAGTATCCCAAACCCAGAAAGTTAAGCGCCATATGTACTCCCTAATAGGTGGCTCCTAGTACCAAACTCACCCAGCCCACTTTGAGACACTCAAAGGTAAACCCATGTAATACAGTAATTGTAAGGATTATGAACAGGAGGGATGGGGTTGGAAGGCCACACCATACACAAGGAGAGAGGGGACCACATTACAGCAGAGAAAATTGGCCTGCAAGGAATGCAAGTAAGTAATGTTACACCTGGTTAAGTTCACAGACATTTGTTCCTGATCATGTACAACTGAGGGGGTATGATCTCACCAGAAGGGGAGGGCATATAGTCTGGCAGATGAAAAGTGATCATTTTGCAAATGGGTGACTGACCCCTCCCTCGCCGAGGTTTCCTGCTTTTATTACATCTACCCTTGAATGTGCTATTATTACAAGATTCCAGTTTAACAGCCATTTGTCTCTGACCAGGGGGTGACATACAGTGCCCATCAGGATGGAGTGAAGGGCATTGCAGTAGCAGCAAAGCTGCAAAAGAAAATCAATAAACCACAATCCAGAACTTCAGAAACTCTATATCAACCACATAGAAATAGGCCAGCCTAATCTCCCCCCATCCTGAAGCTCAGGGCCATTTGCGGAAGAGGGGGAAGTAATATTGTAAGAGCAAAAGGATGGGAGGAGCAATGATTTGCAAGATTCTCCACACTAGTTAGGCCCGAAGCAATCATAATAGGACTTTGCATGCCCTGCGCAATGTCCAACACACTTTTGACCTCACAAAGTCTAGCATCAGCTAAAGGCACCAAAATCCTTGGAGGCAAGGGATTGACAGTCACAGTAGTGTTCCTATGCTTAAGGGAATCATGAGAAAGCGTTCTGGGAAATGCTACTGGGTCCTTGTACGTCATTGGAGAGGAGGACCTAGAGGAGAGTTAGGCATACACAATAAAGGACACTCTGGGAATTGGGGGGGAGGCGCTGGGGGATGGGGAGGGAGGGAGGGGGAGCAGGGGGTTCAGGGGGAAGAGGAGGGAGGGAGGGAACTGGTCTACCTCTTAAATTTGTATGAGCGGAAATAATAAAAATGTATTAAAAAATTTGTATGAGGAGAAAAAATTAATTAATTAATTAAAAAAATTAAAGAGCTTCTGCTCATCTAAAGAGATTGCAAAGTCAGCAAAAGGCAAGTCAGAGAATAGGAGAAAATCTTCATGAACCACATATGTTTTAGAGCTCTATTATGCACAGTACACCAAGAACATACAAAACTAAACACCAAGGAGATAAACAGCCCAGGTATAAAATGGCCTTTGGCAGATAGAAAGTAACCATTTTGCAAATGGGTGATTGACCCTCTCCCACCACGGTCTCCTTCTTTTGTTTCATGTACCTTTGAATATACTCTTATAACAGGACTCTAATTTAACAGGTTTTTATCTCTGGCCAGGGGGTGACACCAATACCCATCATGATGGAGCCAAGGGCATTGCAGGAGCAGAAAACTGGAAAAAAAATCAACAAACCATAATTCAGAACATCAGAGACTCTAATTAAACCACCTGGAACTAGGCCAGCCTAATCCCTCCCCATCCAGAAGCTCAGGGAAATTTGCAGAAGAGGGGGCGGTAAAATTGTAAGAGCACAATGATGGGAGGAGTAATGATATGCAAGATACTCCTCACAAGTTAGGGCCAAAGCAATCATAATAGGACTTTGCATGACTATCGCAATGTCCAACACATTATTGACCCCACAAAGTCCAGCATGGAATAAAGGCACTAGGATCCTTGGAGGATAGGGACTGACAGTCACAGTAGTGTTCCTAAGCTTAAGGGGAACACAGAAAAGGGTTCTGGGAAATCTCACTGGGTCCTTGTACCTCATGGGAGAGGAGAACGCAGAGGAGAGTTTGACATGCACATTAAAGGATGCTCCGGGTATGGGGCGAGGCACTGGGGTATAGGGAGAGAGGGGGAGGGAGAACAGAGGGTCCGGGGGGAGGTGGAGGGAGGGAGGAGACCGGTGGACCTGTTAAGTTTGTATGAGCGGAAATAATAATAAGAAAATAAATGGCCATAATTGGGCTTTGTATGACTTTCAATGACTGACATGTCAACGACCCCCCAATGTCTAACATGGATCACAAGCACTAGGGTCATTAGAAGCAAGGGATTAACAGTCATAATAGTGTTCCCATACTAAAGGGGAGCCCAAGAAAGGGCTCTGGGCAATGCCACTGAGTCCTTACACCTCACTATATCGGAGGACTCAGAGTGAAGTTTGGCATTCACACAAAAGGATACTCCAGGGAATGGGAGAGGGGAAAGGAGAGGTATTGGGAGAAGAAGAGGGAGGGGGGTGAAAGTAAGGGAAAAATGTGAGTAGAGTGCAAGGGGGACTGGGAAGGGGTTGAGGAAGGGAGGGGACCGGGGTTAACTATTAAGCTTGTATGATTGGGGAAAAATAAATAAATATAAAAAATGGCCCTTGGTATATAAATAGCCCAATAAAAAAATGGGTCTGGGAACTCAAAAGAAACTTCTCCAGAGACAAAATTGAAATTTCTAACAAATATCTGAAAAATGCTCCACATCTTAGCCATCAGAGAAATGGAAATCAAAACTTCCCTGAGATATCGTTCCACCCCAGTCAGTTTGACAAAAATCCGCAACACAAATGACACCAAATGCTGGAAAGGATGTGGAGAGAAGGGAACTCTCCCACATTGCTGGTGGAAATGCAGGCTTATATAACCACTCTGGCGGTCAGTATGGATTTCTAAAAAAAATTAAAGATTGAAATGACATATGATCCTACTATACAACTTCTGGAAATAATCGCCCAGATTCATTCTCTACAGTGACACAAACACAACCGTGTTCATTGCAGCACTATTTACAATAACAAAGTCATGAATCAACACAAATTCATATTGAAAATGTGGTATGTTTCTTTAATGGAATACTACTTAGCCATCCAAAAAGATGAATTAATGAAATTGGCTGGGAAATAGATAAAAATTAGAAATAATTATTTTGAGTAAAGTATCCCAGACACAGAAAGTTAGATACTGTTATGTACTCCCTAATGGGTGGATCCTAGTTCCAAATCCACTTAATGACATACTAAAAGGTAAATCTCTGTAATACATATTGTAATAGCAAAGATTATAAACAGGATGGAAGGGCAAGGAAGGCCCCCCCAAAAAGGAGATAGGGGATTAGTCTTCAGCAGAGAAAATAAGTCACCTTCAAGTATTTCATGTAAGTAGCAAGACATCTGCTGCAGCTCACTCTCACTTCCCTTACTGGTCACTTGCAACAGAAGAAATTTGATCTCAACCATCAGGGAGGCTATAGGGACTGGCAGATAAATGGTAACCATCCTGCAAATGGGACACTGACCCCCACACATACACTGCTATATTAAACTCCTATTCTTCCATCTAACTTTGAGTCTCCTCTTCTATTAAGACCTTCATTTAAATAGTCTTTGATCTTTGGTTAGGAGGTGACCTTCCACACCAATCAGGATGGAGCCAAAGGCGGTACATGAAAAGCAAAACTGAAAAAACAACAACCATCATAATTCGGAAACCAAGACCCGCATTATTACCTGGAACAGTAAGCCAAATCTCTACCCATACTATGCTCTGGAACCTAAGGGAAAAGGGGCAGCAAATTATAAGAGCCTAAGATGGAAAGGACAAACAATATAAAAGATACTCCACACAGTTAGGACTGCAAGTACAAAATCGAACTTTGCCTAACCGCACAATGAAGACATATCAATGACCCCCCAAAATGTAGGAGGGATCACAGAGCAGAAGGCTCCAGGCAGTAGGAACCTTAGAGGCAAGGGACTAAGTGTCATAATGGAGTTCCCATACTAATGGGAAGCCCAAGAAGGGGCCCAAGATATTCCACTGAGTCTTTAGCCCTTCCTAGGGTGAATGACTCAGAGGGAGGTTTGGGATTCACACAAAAGTATGCTCCAGGGAATAGGAGAGAGGAAGGGGGAGTCACTGGGAGAGGGGGAGTGAGGGAGTGGTGTGAAAAGAAGGGTAAAATGGGGAGAGTACAAGGGGGAATGTGGAGGGGAGAAGGGAAGGAGAGGACAGAGGTCCCTATTGAGCTTGTATCATTAGGAAAAAAATAAAATGTGGGGAAAAATAATGGGCCTTGGAGAACTCACAAGAAACTTTTCTAAGGATATAATTGAAATGTCTAACAAATATCATTTTAAAAATGCTCCACATCCCTAGCCATCAGGGAATTGCAAACCAAAACTACCCTGAGATAACATCTTACCCCAGTCATGATGGATAAAAATTCACAATACAAACAATACAAAGTAATGAAAAGGAATTGCATAGAAGGGAACTCTCATAACTTTGCTGGTGGAAATGCAAGCTTATATAATCACTCTTGCAATCAGTATAGAGATTTCTTAAAAAGTTAAGGATTGAGATGCCATATGACCCTGCTATACCACTACTGAGAATAATCCCCTCAAATACAGGAATTCACTACAGGGACATGAGCATAACCATGTTCATTTCATCACTATTTTATTTCTTTTGTTTACGACCACAATTTTTTTTTTCCTAATCATACAAGCTCAATAGTTACCTCTGTGTTCTCCCTCCCCATACCCTCCCCAGTAATCCTCTGTTACCCACTCCCCACTTCCCCTTTCCTTTCATCACCTCTCTTCCTCCCTCGCTCTCCCTCCCTCACATATGGTGGAGCATCCTTTTGTGTGAATCTCAAACCTTCCTCTGAGTCCTCCATCCTAGTGAGGGGTAAGGATTCAATGGAATAGCCCAGAGCCCCTTCTTGGGCTCCCCAGTAGTATGGGAACTGTATTGTGACTATTTAATCCCTTGCCCCTAAGGATCCTACTGCCTGGATTCTTCCTCCCTGTGATTGATGCTAGACTTTGGGGGGTTTGTTGTGCCAGTCATTGTTCAGGTCAGGCAAAGTCTGATTATGGCTCTTCAACCCTGACTTGTGTGGAGTATCTTGCATATCGTTGATCCTCCCCATCTTCAGGCTCTTACCATCTTGCAGCCTTCTCTACCACAAGGTTCTCTGAGCTTTAGGGTGGAGAGAGATTTGGCTGGTCTGGTTCTAGGTGAATAATGTAGGGTCTTCGGTATTCTATATTATGGTTTGTTGTTGTCTTCAGGTTTTCTTTCCCACTGCAACAATATTTACAATAGCAAAGTCATGGAATCATCCCAAAACAGTTGAATGGATAATGAAAATATGGTACATTTATACAATTGAATACTATGCAGCCAACAAAGAAGATGAATTATTTAAATTTGCCAGGAAATGGATAGAATCAGAAAAAAAATATATGGACATGTTCCTACACTAAAGGAGAACACAAAAAAGAGCTCTAGGCAATGCTAGTGACTCCTTACACCTCATCAGAAAGGAGGACCCAGTGGGAAGTTTTGACATGCACACTAAAGGATTCTCCAGGAATGGGACAGCAAGGGGTACTGGGAGAAAGGGAAGGAAGGGGGGAAAGGAAGGGGACAGGGGGAAGGAAACAAGAGGATCCAGGGAGGGGTGGATGGAGAGAGGGTAATGGAGTACTTATCAACTTTGTATGGTGGAAAACTAAATAGAAAAAATTATATTGAGTGAAGTATCTCAACACAGACAGTTGATGCCTTATAGTATCACAAATAATTGATTAATAGTTTCAACACACTTAATATATATTCAAAGGTATATCCTGTAATATCCACTAAAATCATGAAGGATTATAAACAAGAGGGAGAGGAAGTATGTCCTGTTTGGATCTCAATTTCTTATTTGATTTTCGCAAACATTAGCAGATAAAACCACAGAAGATGTTAATATTTATCTCATTACCTGCTTATAATTTAATGATCATTTGCTCTATTAATGTCTCTCATACAAGTTCCATAGGTACCCCTTTTCTGTTCCCCCTTCCCTCCTAGTTGTCCCACGTTTCAATCTCCCTCCTTTCCCCTTTCCTTCACTTCACTTCCTCCCTCCCCCTCTACCACTGCCTCCCCCTTGCTTCCTCTCATCACCTAGAGCATCCTTTTATGTGAATGTCAGACCTTCTTCTGAGTCCTCCATCCTAGTGAGGGTTCAGGACTCAGGGGTATAGCCAGGAGTCCCTTCTTGGTTCCCCATTAGTATGGGAACTCTATTACAACTATTAATCTCTTGACATTAAGGATACTACTGCCTGGAGCCTTCTCCCCTGTGATCCATATTAGACTTTGGGGAGTTTTTAGCATGGAAGCCATTGTACAGGTCCACACAAATCACATCTTTAGGCTGTTCTACCCCTCCCTCTTCCACAAGTTTCTTGAACTTAAGGATGGGGAGACATTTGGCTGGACTGGTTTCAGCTGAAGAATGTAGGGTCTTCGATGTTGTGAATTATGTTTTTTGTTGTTTTCAGTTTTGGTCTTCCTGTACTGCCCTTGGCTGCATCCTAATTGAATTGAAGGCATCATCTCCTAACCAAAGATGAAAGCTGTTTAAATGAGGATGTTAATATAACAGGATACTTAAAGGTAGATGGAAGTATAGGAATGAGACACAGCAGTGGGGATGGTCAGTGACTCATTTGTTTGTTGGTTTACTTCTATCTACCAGTCCCTTATCCTCCCTGTTTGTAGCCCTCATAAAACCCCTCTATCTATCCCCAGGCTCCAGGTCACCCAATGTTCTAGCTTCTCCCACCAGCCAGCCAGAGCAGTGTCCAGTCTGCTCTGGATAGGGAGGACCCTAAGACACGCCCAGGTCCAAGATGACCTGTGCTACAACTAGAAGGTCTAGCCTTTTGTTTTGGGGTGTGCACAACCAGGGAGTCTCACGGCTCCTCAGAATTCAAGTGAGTCCAAAAAAACCCAAGCAAAGCTCTAGGAAGCACATGTCATACATCTTAAGTCCTCTAAAACCATCCTACCGCATGGGAGAGATTCTTCACACCAGCTCAAGATAAGTAAACAACCTTTTACCATTCTGTCCCTTTAAGTGATTAGTCCATGTAGTTTAACTTTCCATAAGCCACCCCAAAACGTATACAACTTCAAGGACTATACCACTCACTCTTACATATCTCCAGGTACTAAATCTTAAAAGTGCACTACCATACTAATCTTCACTCACTGTCCACTAAATCTGACTTAATTGATGTAGTAACAGTTTAATAGCCTCATCTAGGAAATAAGAAGAACAAAAGTGAAGCATACCCAACTCCAAGGCAAACACTAGTAATAGCTGCTTAAATGTAGTAATACCAACTATTTAGTTCAGTCAAAAAAACAGAAACTGAAAGAGGGTGTTCAGAGATAAAGGAACATGCCCAGTCACAGGCACAGCAACAACCCATGAGAAACAAAACCTAAGAAAACAAATCTCCACCAAAGAATAAACCCTATAAAGGTTTGATTTCAACCAGAACAAATTCACAGAAAATAGCCAAGAAAGCCATACACAAGATAATGAATTTCAAAGCATGATCATTACTATGATTCACAATATGAAAGAGGAAATCCAGAAGGAGTTAAATAACTGCATCAACCACTTTGAACAGGAACACAACAGACACTTGAAGGAATTGACGAAAACAGTTCAAGAAACATAAACAGGCATAGAGCAGTTAAAAGAGTCTCAAGAAGCATTTAAAGTTGAACTAAAAGACACTTGTCTTTTATCCTCAACCCAGAGCTCAACAGACAGTCTTATCAGCAGAACTAATGAAGCAGAAAATAGAATTCAGATCTTGAAGACAAAGTGGAAGAACTAATCAGCTCAATAGAAGAGGTCCTTAAAGCCTAAAAGATACTTGAGAGAGGAATATTCAAGAGTTATGGGACACCTTGAAGAAAACTAACATGGGCATTCAAGGAATACCAGAAGAAGAATCCCAAAATAACATGCCAGAGGAAATTTTTCAAATTATCATAAAAGAAAACTTTGCTCATCTAAAGAAAGAGAGGCCCACAAAACTTTTCCTATACTAAAGGGTAACACAAGAAAAATCTCTAGGCAATAATACTGAGTGCTTACACCACATTAGAGTGGAGGACTCAGAAGGAAGTTTGACATTCACACTAAAGAATGCTCCAGAGATGGGGGGGAGTGGGGCAAATGGAGAGAAGGGAGGGAGGGAAGAAGGAATGGAAAGGGAAGGGAAAGGAGTCCGGAGGGGTGGAGGGAGGGACCAGGGACCTATAAGTTGTATGAGTGAAAAAATTTAAAAAATAAAATAAATAAAAAAAGAAAAGAAGCCCATCCAAATACATGAGGCATCTGCACCCCAAAGAGATTGACCAAAATAGAAACATACATGGCAAATAATAGCAAACACCCACATTCAGATGAAGAAAAGGTACTGAAGATTAAAGGAAAAAACAAGTCACTTATAGGTAACCTTAAATAACAAATGATTTTTCAATGGAAACAATAAAAGCAGGATGAGCTTGGAGAGACATACTCTCAAGTATTGAGGAGAAAACGTTAATCCAGGTTGAAATACCCAGCAAAACTATGGGTCACGATTGAAGGAGAAAGAAAAGTTTTCCAGCACAAAGAAACTTGAAGGCGTACATGTCTATCAAACCAGGTCTTCAAAAATGTTAGAAAAGAGCAGATAGAAGGTAACTATCATGCAAATGGGAGAATGACACCCCCTCACCACAGTCTCCTACTCTTATTCCATCTAACTGTGAATCTACTCTTATAATAAGACTCTATTTTAACAGCCTTTTATCTCTGGCTAGGAGGTGACATACAACACCCATCAGGATGGAGCCAAGGGTGGCAGGAACAGCAAAACTGGAAGGAAAAATAAACAACAAACCATAATTCAGGGCATCAGAGACCCTACATTAATCACCAGGAATGAGGCCAGCCTAACCTCTCCGCATCCTGAAGCTCAGGGAAATTTGCAGAACAGGGGGCAGTAAGATTGTAAGAGCCTAAAGATGGGGGGAAGCAAATGATATGCAAGATGCTCCACACAAGATAGTACCAAAGAAATCATAATAGGACTTTGCATGACCTGTGCAATGACCTGTGCATATCATTGACCCCCCAAAGGCTAGCATGGATGACAGAAACTGGGATATTTAGAGGCAAGGGATTAACATCCACAATAGTGTTCTTGTATTAAAGGGGAACACAGGAAAGAGTTCTAGGCAATGCTACTGAGTCCTTACACCTCATCAGAAGAGGAGGACCCAGAGGAAATTTTGACATGCACAATAAAGGATGCTCAAGGAATCGGGGTGTGGGGGAGACAGGGTACTGGGAGAAAGGGACGAAGAGGGACAAAGGAAGGGAAGGGGGAGGGAGAAAAGGGATCTAGGGAAGAGTGTAGGGAGGGAGGAGAATGGAATACCTATCAAGTCTGTATGAGTTGGAAAAATAAATTTAAAAAAAAAATCAAAATGCTGAAAATATATCAAGACTTGAAGAAAGAAGCATCTCCAGGATAACAGAAGGGAAGTATATACCACCAAAATTTAAAGCCAATAATAACTTATGATGGATGATAACCATAAAATGTCCAAAATTGCAAGTAATTTCTTCATTATAACATAAATGTTAATGAAATTAACTCACCAATCAAGAGACACCAGAGTACAACTGTATTAAAAATCACAACCCTCAATCGCTGCCTCAGGAAATTCATCTCACCACAAAAACAACACATCCTAAATATAAAAGGCTGGTCCAAAATTCTGCAAGCTAGTGGAACCAGAATAGGCAGGGGTACCTATTATGCTATCCTATAAAGTGGACTTCAAACCAAAAAAAAATCATAAGAGGCAGCAGCCAGATGCAAATACTTTGAGTGACAAGGTACATTTACCAGGAGAAGGTAACACATACTGAACATATATGACACCTAATAAGGGGCGCCATCCAACATTCATATTAAGCAAAAATGCACATCGCAATGCATCTAAGACAACAAATAACCCAAAACAAAAAGAATTTTTGCTGGATTTTCAATACGCACCTTCAACATTGGGATAGAATAACAATGGTAAAAAATTACTAACAGAGTTTTTAACCATCACTAACTCGGGGATGAGGCAGTACGCAAGACAACAAGAACAACGATGGTAAGCTGCCTGCCACCAACCAAACCCCCAAAAACACATAGTCCAAGACTTCACACCAGCCAGAAGAGCAGGAGGTTCTCCACGCAATAATTCAATTCAGTGAAAAAACACACAAAAATTGAAAGAAGGTCTTAATAGTTAAAACTACATAACAAGTAAAAGGGCATATCAACATGAGAACAGACAAACACAAGAAACAAAATCTCCCACTGAAGGAATTATCCATAATGATATGACTCCCAACTCAAACTCAGCGTAAAATAGCCCAAGAACGCCTGGCAGGATATGACGTTCAAAAACAGACATTCACATGATCAATACTATGTAAAAGAGGAAATCCAGGATGAATGAAAATAACAACATCAACCACTCTGAATAGGACACACAACAGACACTTGGAGGGTTTAGAAAGCACTCAAGAAACAACAATGGTCATCGACATTAAACAGATAAAGCAGATGTGTAATACTGAAACTGAAAGATAGTTATCTTCAACCCCGACTCAAAAGAGAGTATATCAGCTGAACAATGAGCAGGAAATAGAGAAAATGTTTTCAACTGAAGACAAGTTGGTGAGTCATTAACGCTCAAGGGAAGTAGAGCTTGTTAAAGCCAACAACTATGACCGAGAGAAATTTCAAGATTTATGGGACAACCCTGAAGAAGCCTAATATGCGTATCTGAATACCAAGAGCAAGAAAGCCCAAAACACCACACCTGAGGAATTTTTCAGACTATCATACAGAGGAAAACTCCTCCTGATCTAAAACGAAGAAAGGTCCATCCTAGACAAAGAAGCATGGCACACACGCACGAACAGATATGAACAAAAATAGAACTCACTCCCCACGGCAATAATCATCACATTCACATTCAAGACAAGAAAGAAAATGGTGCGAGAGCTTCAAAGAAAAAAAACGCAAACTCACTTTTAAAGGATAAACCATATTAAATAAACGATGGACTTCTCATGGAAACGAAAAGGCAAGGAGAGCTTGGACGAGAAGTCTTGAACATTATTAAATGAGCATAAAATGCAACCCGAAGCTGATAGACCCGGCAAAACTACGATGATCATGATCTGAGGGAGAAGAAAAATTTCCAGCACAAAGACACTTGAATGCATACTATTCTCACCAAACAGCCTTCACAAAATCCTAGAAATGATACCAAGCTGAACGAAAAAAAAACAGGCCGCGATATCGCAGGAGGTACATAGCGGAAGTATAATACCACAAAAATAAATATGAAAAACAAAATGCATACCAAAGTCTACTAAAGTAAAAAATGTCCAAGAATTAAAAATATTTCTCCATTATAACTTAAATTCAATGTAATGAATACTCGCCTCAGTCAAGGAGGACACAAATACAAACTTGAATTAAAAACCACAATCCACACAATCTGCTGCCTTCAGGAAACTCATCTCACCACAAAAGATAGGCACATCCTAAGAATGAAAGGCTGATCCAAACTTGCAACGAATGGAACCAGGAGGAAAAACGCAGGAGTAGCAATTATGGTTTCAGACAAAGTGGACTTCAAACAACAACACAAAAATCATAAGAGATACTACATTTTAGTCACAGGTACAATTCATCAGAAGACTTCACAATACTGACATTTATGCACCCAAAACGGCCTCTCCACATTCATTAAGAAACCTCCGACACACGCTAAAGAAGAAATCAAACCCCCAAACGATAATTCTTGGGGACTTTCAGCACCATCTCAACATGAGATAGATCAAAGGTCAAAAGCTTAACAGAGACACTTTGGACTTAATCAACACTTAACGAAATGGACCTTACGATCTTATCAAACTTTCACCCACGCACAAAGAATACCACATTTTTCTCAGTAGCACATCGGAACTTTTCCAAAATAGATCCATAATGGCCACAAACGAATCTACACAATACAAAAAAGTGAAATTCTACCTGTGCCCTACACAAGACACCACACCTAAGCTGGACATCCACACAAACAAACAAGAGAAAAATACACTAACTCCTGGAAACTTAACATTATGATGCGAATGAGAAAATGGATTTCAAGAGAATTAAAAAGAAAATTCAAGATTACCTGAAGGAACGATAATGAAAATACAAATTACCAAATCTCTGGGACACAATGAAAGCTGTTCTAAGAGATAAGTCATAGCTCTTAATGCCTACATCAAAAAAATGGAAACATCAGAAATAAATAACTCAACGATGCAGCTTTAGCTTTAGAGAACTGAGCAATCTGATCCAAAAGAAGTAGAAGAGAGGGAGATTAGCAAAATAAGGGAGAAATATCTGGAAATCGAGTACAAGAAAATGATTAGAAAAAATCAACCCGTTCAAAAAGCTCGTTCTTTGAAAAAACTCAATAAGATTATATACCCTACCTAAAATAACCAAAACAAGAGAGAGAAACCCAAATTAACAAAATTAGAAATTAATGGAGTTATCACTATGGAACCCAAGAACTGCCCCCCAGGGGGGGAAAAAAAAAAAACAGGGGGGGAAAAAACTTATATAACATGATGTTCAAAAAACTATCTCAGTGAAGTTGAACAAGACAAAGAGATGGATTAATTCTAAGGAAACACAGAATTACCTAAATTGAATCAGGACATTGTGAATTATTTAAATACTCCTATAACATAAGGAAATCGATGAAGTAATGCTCTATCTTCCCACCAAAAATGTCCTGCACCAGATAGGATCAGCACCAAGATCTACAGCAATTAAGGAGTAATAACACAATAATCTTAAACTGTCCATCAATAGCAAAGAAGACACTACCAAATCTTCTTTGAAGCTAATATCGTCTTAAATCCCAAAACCTAATAAAGATTCACTTAAAAAGAAAACTATAGGCTGATCTCTTGATGAACACGACGCAAAGATTCTCAACAATGTCTTAGCAAATCAGATTCAAAAAATTCAAACAAGATCATTCACAGGGACCAAGTAGGCTTTATCCCCGGCACACAGGTTGGTTCCATACGCAAATCAATACTGTAATTCATCATGTAAACCAGTCCAAAGACCAAGACCACATTCATATACTCTCATAGATCAGAAAAAGCCTTTGACAGATCCAACAGCCTTTAGATCAAAACCCGCTAAGACAGTAGGATGGAAGGAACCTTTACAAATATAAAAGCTGTATACAACACAAGCCCACAGCAAGGATATGCTCAGTGGGGAACAAACTGGAAGCATTTCGCTTTGACAGGAACTAGACAAGGCTTGTCCACTCTCACCACTTCTATTCAATATTGTACTTGAAGATCTTGAAGACATAAGACAAGAAAGGGACATAAGAGGGATTCAAATCGGCAAGGAAGAAGTCAAGCTATCCCTATTTGCAGATGACATGATCTTATACCCGAGTATCCAAAACTCCACCAGAAGTCCTGGAAACTAATGAAAAATTCAGCAGGGTGGCAGGATACAAAATAAATGTGCAAAAATCAGAGGCCTTCCATATGCCCAGAATGAAAGAGTGTGAAAAGCTTGAGAGAAACAATCCCATTCACTATAGCCCCTAAAAAAAAAAAAGAAATACCTTGGTATAAACACAACCAGGGAGGTAAAAGACCTTTACAATGAAAACTTTAAAACCCTCAAGAAATAAATTGCAGAAAACACCAGAAGGTGGAAAAGATCTCCATGTTCCTGGATTGGCAGATTCATCATCATAAAATGATTCACACTACCACGGACAATATAACAATTCAATGCTTATACTAAAATCCAAAGCAATTCTTTACAAGAAGTTGACCAAACAATCTCAAAATCATATGGAGGCACAAAAGACCAGGATAGCAAAGACAATCCTGAGTAACAAAAACACTGCTGGAGGTATTACATACCAAACCTTATCTATACTACAATCCATAGTTGTAAAACAGCCTGTACTGGCTCCAAATAGAACACAGACAATGATAAGGCTTGAAGACCCAGATATAAGCCACACAAAAACAAACTATCAAAGCCATTTGATCTTGCAAAGGGGCCCAAAAAATCCAATGGAAAAAGAACAGCATCTTCAAAAAATGGTGCTGGCAAAACTGGATGCCCACATACAGAAGATTAAAAGTGAACCCATACTTGTAACCATGTACAAAAATTAATTCCAAAAGGATCAAGGACCTCAATATAAGGTGAGAGACAATAAAAAAACCTTAATTGAAAGGGTAAGGAAGTTCCTCAAGCTGATTGGACTAGACCAACAGTTCCTAAATGAAATCCAATAGCACAGAAATTACAACCAACACTCAATAGAAGGAATCTTATGAAATTAAAGAGCTTCTGTTCAGATAAAGAGATTGTAACTCGATCACAAAGGCAACCCACAGAATAGGAGAAAATCTTCACTAACCACATATCTGATAGAGCTCTACCATGCAGAGTGCACAAAGAACACAGAAAATTAAACACCAAGGAAACAAATGGGCCAATTAAAAAATGGGCCTTGGAACTCAAAAGAAAATTTGCCAGGGATTAAATTGAAATGTCTAACAAATATCTTACAAAATGCTCCATATCCTGAGCCATTAAAGAAATACAAATCAAAAATTCCTCGAGATATCATCTCTCCCTGATCACGATGGCAAAAATCCACAATACAAACAACACCAAATGCTGGAGAGGATGTGGCAAGAAGGGAACTCTCCTGTATTGCTGGCGGGAATTCAGGTTTATACAACCACTCTGGCAAGCAGTCTGGCAATTCATAAAAAAGGTAAAGATTGAAATGCCAAATGACCATGCTATTCCACTTTTGGGAATAAACACCCTTACAGCAAAAATTCACCTAAATGGCACAAGCATGACCATGTTCACAGCAGCACTATTTATAATATCAAAGTCATGCAATCAAACCAGGTGCCCAACAGTTGACGAGTGGATAAGGAAAATGTGGTACATATACACAGTGGAATACTACTCAGCCATCAAAAATGATGAATTAATGAGGTTTGCTGGGAAATGGATGGAATTAGAAACAATTATATTGTGTGAAGTATCCCAGACACAGAAAATTAAGCACCAGATGTACTCCCTAATAGATGGATCCTAGTACCAAACCCACTTGGAGACACACTCAAAGAGAAATCTCTGTAATACCTACAGTAATTGCAAAGATTATAATCAGGATGAAAGGGAAGGAGGGTCGCACAAGAAATAAGAAGAGAGGGAGTCATGCTACAGCTGAGATAATAGGCTACCATCAAGGACTGCAAGGGGTGACATCCAATACCCATCAGGATGGAGCCAAGAGCATTGCAGGAGCAGCAAAACTGAAAAAAATCAACAAACCATAATTCAGAACATCAGAGACTCTAAATCAACCACCTGGAATCAGGCCTGCCTAATCTCTCCCCATGCTGAAACTCAGGGAAATTTACAGAAGAGGGGGTGGTAAGATTGTAAGAGCACAAGGATGGGAGAAGTCATGATATGCAAGATACTCCACACAAGTTAGGGCTGAAGCAATTATAATAGGACTCTGCATGATCTGCACAATGACCAATATATAATTGACCCCTCAAAGTCTAACATAGACTAAAGGAAATGGGATCCTTAGAACCAAGGGATTAACAGTCACAATAGTGTTCCTATACTTAAGGGGAACACAAGAAAGAGTTCTAGGAAATGACACTAAGTCCTTACACCTAATCAGAGAGGAGGACCTAGAGGAAAGTCTGATATACACATTAAAGGATGCTTCAGAGATGAGAGATGAGGGGGAGAGGGCACTGGGAGAAAGAAAGGGAGGGGGGAAAGGAAGGGGAAAAGTGAGGAGGGAGCAGGGAGGTTCAGGGTAAGGTGGAGAGAGGGAGGGGACAGGATTACCTATTACGTTTGTATGAGCAGGAAAATAAATAAATTTTAAAAAATTGCACATGAAAAGGACAGGTTAGGACGATTCCAATGTAACCCAGAGAATCACTCAGAAGCATTTTCAAGGCATATTCCAGAAATAATGTAACATCCAAAAGAAATGGATAAATTCCTAAACAACTATGACCTATTTGCATTAAATCATGAGGATACAAATACCTTGAACATGCAATGAGCCTAAAGCAGTAACACAGAGCCTCCTACCCATGAACCATCCAGTGTGGGCAAACTGGGGTTTTGCTATCAAAGTGCTTTCATGTTGACGCCAGCCTTGTCACAGTTTGAAGGGTGAGTTGTCTCCCCACAGGCTCATGTGTTTCAGTCTTTGGTTTGGAAAGATCCTGACATTTTTAAGAGATGGAGCCTTCCTGGACAAAGGCAGTCACAGGATGGGCCTTGAGGTGGGTGAGCCCCAACCTGCTTGAGTGAGTGAATCTGCTCTAGAGCCTGCAGTAGCAGCTCTCAGCATGATGTCTGCAGTGACTTACGCTGCCTCCAGCTTCTGCTAGGCAGCCATGCCTTTCCCACTGTGAAGGATTGTAACTCCCCTCTGAAACCTTATGCTGAATATATCTCCCTTTCTCCCCTCAAGCTGATTGAGTCTGAGTGTCTCATAGCAGCAACAGAGAGCAACTGATACAATCTTCAATTTCATAAGGAAATTTTCTGACAATCGCTTACCTCTCTTATTTTGAAATACTAAAAATAAACTTTCATAACTTTTACTGTGCTGTGCATTTCTTAGTTTGTCAGGTTGTGTTTTGCATCCCTTCTTAGCTTCATAGATTGACCGTCTGTTTTCTAGTCATCCAGGAAACAGAATGTGTAGTTAAGTCTCAAACCAATGAGGGTAAAGGACAGAGACAACCCTGCATTTGGGATTAAAAGATCACATTACAGTGGCTAAGTAAATACTCAGAGGTTAAAGCCTTTGCCTCACAAACAAAAAGGACCTGGATTCAGATTACATGGACTGCCCAACCACTGTATCCTTTACCGTTCCCACTTGCAGAGGCTGAACACCCTTCTGCAGAAGTAAAATATGCTTTGGCAGGATCCAGGTCTGTTGAGTGTCTTGTTTTGACACTGAGGGTTTTCAGTAATACACCAGAAACAAATGGATTTGTTGCTAAATTCATCAAACCATGAAAGAAAAAGTTAAAACTGATCCCCACACACAGCAGCAGGTAGGACAGGGACACCAGCAAACCCATTCTTCAAAGCCAGAGCTGCACCATAACAAAACTAGAGGATGCCTTTCTGGTGACTCACTACTTATCAGTGATGCCAAGCATGGGCCCTGAACATGGGCACCAAGGACAGAGAAGGATGTCGGGTGTCCTGCTCTATCTCTGTCCATCTTATTCCCTGAACCTAGGGCTAGGCAGTGGTCAGCAAGCACCAGAAATTCTCCCACTTCTGCCCTGCCCTACAGCCCTGCAATCACAGCCACCCCCAATTTATGTGGGTGCTGAGAACTCGACCTTTTAGGTGCACTTATTGTATGGTTTGAGTGTGAATTTTTCTCCTACAGATCCCTGTGACTGAACACTTAGTTCCCAGCTGACGGCACCATTTGGGATCTTTAAGAGGTGGCGCCTACCTGGAGGAGGTATGTCACTGGGGATTGGGACTTGAGGTTTATAATCTGACCCCACTTCCTTCCTTCATTCCTTCCTTCCTTCTTTTTCCTTCATTTTCTCTTCCTTCTTTTCTTCCTTCCTTCTTTCCTTCCTTCCTTCCTTTATTCCTTCATTCTATCTATTGCTTTTCTCTCTTTCTCTATCATCTCCTTTATCTCTCCTCCTTTTTCTACTCCTTTTTTTCTCATTCTCCTTCTTTCTTTCTAAAAATGGCTGGAAGCTAACAGTCAGCCACCCACTCCCGTCACCTTGCATCTGTCAACCATGACCTTCTCTGTCTCCTCTGGACACATGAGCCAGAATAGTCAGCCCTTTGTCCCTCAAGTTGCTTAGTAACTATAACATCTTTTGGATTGTGCGTGTATGTGGGTGTGGGTGTGCGGGGTGTGGGTGTGTAGCAGAGGGTACACTGAGTGCCTATGGAGGCCCAAGTATGTGACATCAGGAATCACCCTGGATTGCTCAATCTCCTTATTTTTTTGCTCTGGGGTTTCCCAGGACCCCTTCTTCCAAGGCTAGAATTACAAGTCACTACCACATCTGCTTGGTATTTTGATGTGGGATATGAACTCAGGTCCTTTTGCTTGTGAGGCAAGGACTTTAACCCCTGAGCCATCACTCTTCACATTATTGCTTGGAGAATCCCTTGTTAGCTCACAAGGAACCTCATTAGCATCACTTGTGACTGGTCTCAGAATAAAGGTTGGCAGGAAGAAAGTCTCCAGGCCTCCCCTTCTGCCTAAAGACTAAGTGTAATGTCTCCTGGCACTCCTTTTCTAAAATCTTAGATTTTGCCATGTTATGTGTTATGACCCATTAATAGCTTTTCAGAGCTAACTCTGGGGGCTGGATACAGCATGTAGGCATGTCTGCACATGGGGTGGATGCATGCTTGTGGGTGTTCATGCACATGATTGTGCATCTTTGTGCACTCCGAGGTACCAGGGATAATCCATAATTGCTCTTCCACCTATACTGCTTTGAGGATTGGTCTCTTGTGAGGGAGAATGGTCTGACTAGCCAGCTTGCTCTGGGGATTCCCAGGCTTTGACTTCCAGGCATGAAATTATAGTCAAGCTGCAATGCCTGCCTCACATTATTTACCTTGCATCTGGGGATCCGAACATGGGTTCCTTGGGTTGCACAGCAAGCACTTTAACCACTGAGCCATCTCCGCAGCCCACCATTTGGTCTTTGAGACACGGTTTTGCTGTGTATCCGATGCTGGCCAGGTGTATTAGGGAACTTCATGCCTCTGTCTCTCCAGTGCCAGGAGGTTTAGTTTCAGCTGCCATTTTGGGTTCTGTGTCCCAAAGCACTTTTTTTCTGATGTCCCTCTTGGAGACCCCAGTGCCCAGAACAGCCTCTGCTTCTCTCTTGCTCAATGCTCAGTTCTTCTGGCATGCTTCTCCCAGTATGGCCACATTCTCTGACCACACGAGGATGTTGTGGCTGTGATTTCTGGTGTGATTGGCATCACCCCAGATCCCCATCTTGAAGGCACATGGTATGAGTACATCTTCACAGGCATGCCCAAAGTTCAGTTCTCATTTGTTAAGCTGAGACAGTGGTGACACCCTTATACCATGATTCTTCTTGAATGGTGATCCTACTCTCGAAAACCAGTGGGATCTTATACTTCCCCACACCTGTGGGGTCTCCTTCACTGTTCCTAAGAGGTCTAAAGAGAACCCACACACACATACACACACACACACAAGGATGGACTTTCAACAAAGGTGTACAAGAAAAGATATGTCTCTCTCTTCCACCTTCCTGCTTGTAATCTTCCTGCTGCTGTAGGACCTTGTCAGTAACTTCATGCCTGTAAGCCAGGGCTGTTGCTTACTCCTCATACAAAGTAGAAGGATGTGGCTTGGTATGTGAATAGTTTCATCCTGGCTGCATCTGAGTCTCCAGGGAAGAAGGAGGAGGTGGAAGGAAAGCCAGGCAGAGAATTCCTCTTTCTTCAAGTTTTATTGGACATTTGAGCCAGGGTTCCCTGCAGCCCCAGGCCACAGCCTGGAGGGGTCTCTGGCCAGCTGCACAGTCCCATTGCTCCCCCAAAATCTTGTCCATGTTCCCAGAGGGGTGAAAGGGATGGTAGGCAAAAGGGGGGTGGAAACGCAGGGAAAGGATGGAAACAGATCATCAGCGCTCTGCCCACCCTGGGGTAGAACCTCCCTGGAGGGTTGCCAGCCCAGCCATCCACAACTCTTTTTGATGCTGGGGGCAGCCTCTCACTGCCAATCTTCAGCTACGTGGCTGAGACATGTCTATTGGCCAGGTGCCTGGCTGCCGGGCTCTGGGAGCCATTGGTTGTAGCTGCCTGTAACCCTCACGCCACCCCGTTCCTCAGCTGTGGACCTTCTGGAGTGGCCATACCATCGCTGGAGTCTGATTCTTCCATGTCACTATGGACATCCTTTCTCATCTGTAGATACACAGAGGGAGACAGAGCTCAGAGCAGGAGGAGGAGCTTGGGACACGTGATGGTTAGTTACTGATAACCAGACACCTAGGTGTCCAGGGAAACCTATAGAAGATTATCAAACTGATGTGCAAAGACCCACCCCACCATGGGTGGGGATCATTCCCTGGACAAGTGGATAAGACGGAGAAAGGTCTGGTTGGAATTTGGCAGTCTGGCAAACTAGAAAGCATGCCCTTCTCTCAGCGCTTCCTGTGGATATGATATGGACCATTCTGTCAATTCCTCATAATAAACTATATAACCCACAGCCATGAGCATAATATACCCCTCGCTTCACTAAATTGTTTGTGCCAAGGACTTATCACAATATCCAAAGACCAAGATGATTTTTGTACCAGAAAAGTGGGAGGCAAGGGTGCTGAGGAATTTAGACAGCTGGGCACCTGTGTACACCAATGAAAATGATCTCAATTGTGTAATTGATGGGGCTTCCTCTCTCTGTCTCCTGAGAGCTGTGGTGACCTGAATCATTCTTCCACTTCTGCCTCCAGTCCAGCCTTCTGTTATGGAATTCCCACCATTACAGAATATAGATAGATAGATAGATGGATGGATAGATAGATAGATAGATAGATAGATAGATAGATAGATAGATAGATGATAGATAGATAGAGATCCTCTCTGGAACCATAAGTCAAATAACTCTTCCCTTCTCCCTTGAGTATGAGCATGGTCTCACAATAATAAAGAAGAGCTACTGAACCCCCCAGCCCTTTATGGGGGTGAAGCCATTTCCTATGTAGGGTGTATGTAATTAAACAACAATGGAGAGATCTAGCATGTATGCACCTGTGCCCCACAGCACTGCACTTTCTCGCTTTGTTATGAGACAACACTCAAGCACAAGCAACTTAAGGAGGAAAAGGGAGATTTATTTGTCTCACAGTTCCACAGGGGAGACATAGTCCATCACAGCGAGCAGCAGAAGCTAGAGGCAGCTCAAGTCTCATCTGTTCTCATGGAGGCTGAGATCTATCTGCAAGGCGCTAGAGCAGACTACTAGGCGAAGCAGGGCATGGCTCCCCAGGCTCCAGGTCCACACTCTATGACATTCCTTCCTCCAGCAAACTACAGACTGAAGGAGCCAGGACCTTCCCAAAGATTTGCAATGGCTAAGGATTCCAATGTAGGAATGTCCAATGTGGACATATCACATTAAAACCACAGCACATGGCTTTATGCCCTTGCTGTGGATGTGATGCATTTGCTCTCCCATGATGGACTCACACACACACACACACACACACACCCCCCAAAACTGTGATCTGGCATGAACCCCCCCTTCTTTCCCTATTTCATTATGGCAAGAGGTCATGAAAATCAAGCAGAGTTTTGTGACTGGGAGGGAGAGATACCCATCAGTTGATCCCAGGGGGGCCTCCCGACCTAACCTGATTTCATGAAACTGCAGAGCATGCACAAGATGAGGAATAACCAGTACACGTTCAACAACTGGAGGGTTATCAGGAGCGTGTTGAAGAAGTAGTAGCCAAAAAGGGCCAGAGTTCTTGATGGAGTCACAGATGGTGTTGTAGATAATCCTGTGGTGGGAGAGATAAAGGAGTTTCAGAAGGCTCTGTGGCTAACTTGAATGCTCCCAAACCTTCTATGGCTCCCCAGTACCCCTGCCCCTGGATCTTCAAAGAGACACCACATACACACACACACACACACACACACACACACACACACACACACACACACACACATACACACACACACGCGCACACACACACACACACACACACATACACACACACACACACACACACACATGCACACATACACACACACACACACACGTTTCATCTGCAGAACAAACGTTTGCTCACTGGCCTTTCTGCACCATGAATCCCTAGGGAATGTTTACTGTCCAATGGGCCTTTTTTGGGTTTGCCTCTCTTTAGACTACAGACAACCCTTTCAAACTGTCTCATAGGACAACTATAAAGCCAATCAGAAACAGGGACCTGCAGAATGTCTTTGACCCCCACCTCTAGCCATGCCTTCGCTCTGCCAGGTGGCAGCTCCTGTTCCCTCCATGTGCCTCTTTCTCCCTTTTGGCCTTTCACCATCAAACTCCACCTGCTCTGCTCCTGGAAGCCCAGGCTGGCTCTGAACTCATGTAGCTATGGACAACCTTCGACCATGTGCCTCTTAGTTGTGTGTGTGGTGCTGGGGACGGATGCTAGGTCTTCATACCTGATTTGGCACTCTTCTGATCATGACTCCTCACATTGATCCATTTGCCCCTGGCTAATCCATTTCTTTTTATATCGTGTGTGTGTGTGTGTGTGTGTGTGTGTGTGTGTGTGTGTGCATGTGTGTGTGCTTATGTGAGGGCACTGTGTGTCCCTGTGGAAGCTCAAAGGTGACCTCAGGAATCACCCTGGATTGCTTCTTCCTCCTTTCTACTTTGTTCTGGGATTCTCCAGGCTCTGCCTTCTAGGACTGGAAGTGCAGGCCACTGAAATTTCCATTTGGCTTTTTTATGTGGGACCTGGGATGGGAATTCAGGAACTTCTGCTTGAGAGGCAGAGTTTTAACCCATGAATCATCTCTTCAGCCCCTGGTTAGTCTATTCTTTGTGTCTTCAAGAGCACATGTACCCATCTCTGTTTCTTCCTTCTCCTCCTCCTCCTCATCATCATCATCATTCTCTTCCTCCTCCTCCTTTTCCATCTCTTCCTCCTTTTCTCCTTCTCCTCCTCCATTCTTCCCTTGTTCTTTTTCTTCTCCTTTCTTCTCTTCCTCATTCCCCTCCTCCTCTCCCATCTCTTCATCCTCCATCATCTCCTCCTTGTCTTCTTCTATCTCCTTCTCCTCCCCAACCTATGTTCATCTCTCCCTTCTCTTCTTCTACTCATCGTTTAACCCTCTCCTTCATTTTTTTGTCCCCTCCCTGTCTTCCTCTCTCTCTGGCACCTAGAACCTCTCCACACTGAACTACAACCCCAATCCCAGGTTCTTTCTCTTATACCTACTGGTCCTGGGTTCCCCACCAACCTCAAAGTGCCCCAGACCTCCAACTTATCCCCAAGTTTTTCTTGCCACTAACAATCTCCACGAGTTGGCAATTCCCGTATGCTTTCCTACTTGTAAGTCCGGTGCTGTCTTGCCTGCCTCCTGTCTACACCTCAGGCCCAGTAGGAAGCAGCTGGGTTCCTGTGACTGGCATAGATCCTCCTAACTTGGGGAAACAGCTCTGCCAGCTGTTCCCTCATGCCACCACGAGAGGGCATTAGCGAGCAACGCAGTCAGGCTATCTTGATGGGGTTTAGATTTGGTTTTCTCTGCCCACTGCCTCCCAGGGCTTCTCGCTCTCTCCAACTGATATGACTTGCCCACTAACTCTGCTCCTACCACACCCGCTCATTCTTATTCTCCCAAATTTGGGTCACAACCTACCCTCCAGGGCCTTCACACATGCCCCTCCCTTGGCCTGGACCACTTTCCCAAAGATTAGCACAGTTCTTGCATCTCCAGCTTTCTGGCCAGCCCACTATCCCTGGAGCAAACAATACCCATCCAATACAGACTGTATCCACTCATGCTTCCTACTACCTCCTTGATACCCCCCATTTTTTACTAGACTTTTTACCTATTTATACAAGCTCAATAAGTAACCCCCTTTTTTTCCCTCCCCCATTCATGCCCTCCTATTGTCCCCTGTAGGTGAGCACAGATTCCAGACTTGGTTGGCTGCTGTGGCCATGGTGCAGAATGAGCAAAAACCACTCAGTTCACAAGCCAGTTAAACACACTTACTGGCAGCTTGGCCCAATCCCAGCTAGACTCTTAGTGCCTCTGCACAATCTCCCTGCCTCTAGGGGCTTTAGAATGATAGTCAGAACTTGTGGTCTGGTCGGTTCCAGAAAGGGCCCCCTGTGAACTTGCTAGTGGCAGGATTGGCCAGCTCCCCCTATATAAGTCTTTGTTCCTGCACAATAAAGGGGACACCATCTTTCCCGCATAGTGTCTTCTGTGTTTGTCTCTCTGTTTCTTAGTGGCATCAATGTCCTCACTGCTGTTATGTCCCAAGAGTAGCCCCGGCTGAGTCGCTGCCACTGCCAGCAGCTCTGCTGGTCACTGTTGCTGTGCCTGGAACTGCAAGAGTCTCCCCATTCCACTCTCTCACCCATGCCACTCTCTTACCCCCCACACCTTCTTTCCTTCTTTCCTATCTTGGTGCTTCCTGCTTTCTCCTTCCCATCCTCCAGAGTCCCTGTATGTGGGCATTGAATTTCCCTCTGAGTCGTCACTAGTGAGGGTTCAGGACTCAGTGGCATATGTTGGGGCCTCTTCTTGGGCTGCCAGCTAGTATAGGAACACGATGACTGTTTAACTCCCTTACTCTAAAGATCCTACTGCCTAAAACCTTGTCCCCTGTGACATGTGCTAGACTTTGGGGGGTTTTTGACATGTCAGCCATTGTACAGGTCAGACAAGGTCCAATCACATTGTGGCTATGTCCTGGTGCTGCAACCCTGACTTGTGTGGAGTACTTTCATATCATTGGTCCTCCTGATCTTTAGGCTCTTATAATATTGCCACCTCCTCTTCTGTAAAGTTTTAGGACCGGGAGACATTTGGCTGGTTTGGTTCCAAATGAATATTCCTTAATAAAATTAACCAAACAATCTCTAAATTAATATGAAATTACAAAAGGCCCAGGATAGAAAAAACAATCCTGAGTGACAAAAACATTGCTTGAGGTATCACCATAACAAAACTTCATCTATACTACAAATCCATAGTAATCAAAACAGCCTGGCCTTGTCTCCAAAATAGAAATGTCAATGGATAAGGGTTCAAGATCCAAATATAAGCCCACACAATTACAGCCATTTCATCTTTGACACAGGTGCCCAAAGAATTCATTGGAAATAGAACAGCATCTTCAACAATTGGTGTTGGTAAAACTGGATATCTGCATGCATAAGACTAAATCTGGACCCATACTTGTCACCATGCACAAAAAATGAATTCTAAGTTGATCAAGGACCTGGATGTCAGACAAGAGACTGTAAAATCCCTACTTGAAAGGATAGAGAACTAACTTGAGTTGATTCACCTAGGCCAAGAGTTCCTAAACAGAAATCCAGTAGCACAGGTACTAGAACCAACACTCACCAAATGGGATCTTATGACATTAAAGAGCCTCTATTCAGATAAAGAGATTGTAAACCCATCAAAAAGGCAGCCCACAGATTGGGAGAAAATCTTCACTAACCACAGATCTGATAGAGCTCTATTATCCAGAATGCACAAAGAACTTAAAAAAAACTAGACACCAAAGAGGTAAATTACCCAATTAAAAAATGGGCCTCAGCAGATAAAAAGTAACCATTTTGCAAATGGATGATTGACCCCTCCCTCATTGAGATCTCCTACTTTTATTCAATGTACCATTGAATATACTCTTATAACAAGACTCTTATAACAGCTTGGATTGGCCAGGTGTTGACATCCAATACTCATCAGAATGGAGTGAAGGACATTGCAGGAGCAGCAAAACTGAAAAAAAAATTAACAAACCATAATCCAGAACTTCGGAGACTCTATATCAACCACCTGGAACTAGGCCAGCCTAATCTCTCCCCATCCTGCGGAAGAGGGGGTGGTAAGATTGTAAGAGCACAAGGATTGGAAGAACAATGATATGCAAGATACTCCACACAAGTTAGGGCCGAAGCAATCATAATTGGACTTTGCATGCCCTGCACAATGTCCAACACACTATTGACCCCAAAAAGTCTAGCATGGACTAAAGGCACTAGGATACTTGGACGCAAGGGATTGACAGCCACAGTAGTGTTCCTATGCTTAAGGGGAACACTGGAAAGGGTTCTGGGAAATGCCACTGGGTCCCTGCACCTCATCGGAGAGGAGGACCCAGAGGAGAGTTTGGCATGCACATTAAAGGATGCTCCAGTGATGGGAGAGGGAGGCACTGGGCGATGGGGAGGGAGGAGAAAGAGGAGGGGGAGCACAGGGCCATGGGAGGTTGGAGGGAGGGAGGGGTCCTGTTGTACCTGTTAAGTTTGTATGTGTGGAAATTGAAAAAAATGGGCCTCAGAACTCAAACGAAACTTTCCCAGGGATGTTACTTTTTTATGTATGCACTATGTTCTGTAACTTTTCTCTTAGGACAGCATTCGGTGTTTCCTAGAGACTTTGATATGGTGTGTTTTCATTATCATTAATTTTCAGGAATTTTGGAACATCCACACTGTCTTCTTTCTGAATCTGTTTCTCATTCATTATCATGGTGTTTAATTTTCAGGATTATTTTTTGTCACTTGCTTTGCTTGTGACATCTAGCTTTATTCTGTGCTGGTTAGATAAAGCACAGGATGTATTTTCCAGTTATCTGTATATGTGGAAGCTTGTTTTTTGGCCCAAAACGTGTTCTTTTTTAGAGAACATTCCATGGGCTGTTGAAATGAATATATATTCCTTGGTGTTATGGTGGAAGATTTTATAGAGGTCTATCAGGTCTATTAAAATTGTGGTTTGCTTCACCTCAAGCATGTCTTTGCTTAGATTTTGGCCTGTTGACCTATCCAATAGTGAAAGTGGGGTGCTGAGGTCCCCCACTCTTACTGTGTTTGAGTACATTTGTTGTTTGAGATATAGTGTTTTTTTTTAATAAAGGTTGATGAGTCTATATTGGGTGTCTTTATGTTCAGAATTGTGAAGTCATTTTTTGTTGGATTGTTCCTTTGACTAAAATGTAATATCACTCCAGTCTCTTATTATTTCTTTTCATTTGAAGTCTATTTTGTCAGATACTAGAATTGTGATTTTTACTTTTTCCTTTTTACATTGTTTGGGAGTACCTTTGGACATCCTTTCATTCTGATACTGTGTCTATCTTTCCACGTGAGTTTTGTACCTTGAAATAAAGAATGATCATTGTGATTTCTAATCCATGTTTGTAGCCAATGTTTCCTGATTGGAAAGTGAAGTCCACTGAAATTTAAAGTTATAATTTGTTGCTGTATCCTTGCTGGGCCAGCCATGAAGGAGCAGAGAGGGCATCGAGGCGAATGGGCGAGCCGGTGATGGGGTCACCACCAGACCCCGGGAATCATGTGAAAAGAAGCAGTGGACAAGATGCCACAGATTCAAAGTCATTAAGGGGGTTTTGGGCTTATGTAAGGTCAGGGTCCAATCAGGTGTTGCCATCTCTCCTCCGGGAGACAGCCACCAGTCATTTATGTGTTTACTAGGTGTCCTTTGCAGGGGCAGGTTAGACGGCCACTTTCCATTGGTTGTTCATTCCTCTGCCTGCACAGTCCTCTGGTGGGACATGTCTGTACATGCCCAGGCTTGTCCATAGCTGGGAGTCGGTCTAGGTCCACCCTGAATCAGTAGTGCCACATTTCACCCTTTTATTTATTTATAAATTTTTTCAGTGGGAACCAGGTAGCTGGGATGACATGGAGCCTCTTCAGCTGCGTGGAATATAGCTGACTGTGCCTGTCTTAGGTTGGTCACCACTCTCGTGTGGAGCCTTACCATCACTGACTAAACAGTCATGAGAACATCGCAGTGAAGGACTCATGGTCCCAAAGAGGAACTCAAGGTGGCAAAGAAAAACAGGTTTTCTTCATTGCAGGGGCCAGCTGAGAGGCTGTAGGTGGGGTAGGTGGAGAGGTTTTGGGCGGGATAGGCAGAGAAGCTGTCCAGAAGAGCTCTGGAAGGCATGTCAGGATATGTGGATAGTAGATTAGGCCAAGGCCTCACGAATCTCTGCAATCCAAATTTGAAACACGTCTCTAGGAGGGCCATGGCTTGGATGTTCAAGGGCCATAAGCACCTGTACCATGGTCTTGTTGATGGACCACTGCTAAGAGATGTGCTGAAGGAAACACTTAAGCAATACAATTAATAAAAGAACAATTCTTCTTATGATGGCATAAATTACAATCCAAGAGGGATCAAACAGCCTCTTAAACTTGTTCCAGATTCTGATTACAAACCCAGTGTCTACACAGCAGGTTACAAACCCAGTATCTACAAGTTGTTCATGAGCCTTGGAAATGTTGGAGACCCGATATACAAGAAAAAGGACAAAAACTAACTTTTCAGTACATCACACCCAGGAGGATAAATGTACGGCACTTCTGTGAAGCAATATTGTAACTTGATTTAAGCTGGGAATGACTTGAAAACATTAAAGGCACACGAGTAAAAACTAGTAAATCAAAATGTTAAAGAGGACAGACACCACACTTTTTCTCTTTGGAAAAGAACTAGAAATACTCATTAATGATGACAACTCACTCAAAGCTTTTCCCATTTCATTTGTCCCCATTACACTACTAGTTATAACAGTCTAATTTTTAAGGTCTATACAATCTCTACTACGCTATTTTATATGTGGTAATAACAATTCTATAAGAAAGCTATTTATAAATCATAGAATAAACCCAAAAAACAAAAATTGTTCATATTTCAAACTTGAAAGAAATAAATTATATCATGATATATCAATTAGTATTGTATCAGTGTTAACTAACATCTATGCTAGATTTATTTCCCCAAATATAATTAAGCAGTGCACAACAGGGCTCAAACTGCAGTTAAACACATTTTTTTTTCTTAAAAACACAAATTTATTCACTATAAACCATTAAAAAGCAGTTTTTTTCCTCCATAACAGAAATTAAAACTAAGTTTTTAAAAAAAGTATCTACTACTTGTAAGGTATTTTAGACAATATACATTTATATTTAATCATTTATAAATGTGTACTTTGAAATCTAAGATATTGTAGCTCTCAATTTACTTAACTACCTTAGCATTAAGCAACCACAATTTTGTATCTTTAAAATACATGGAACTTATAGACATAAAAGAAAACTTTGATTTAAGATAAACAGCCTTAAATCTCATTTTGAAATGAAAGTACTGAATGATTTATAAAAAATTTCAGTTAATTTTAGTACTTTACAATCTTTTAGAGCCAAATGTATAGTTTAAGTATAACACAAGTAAATAAAAGCTTTTTAAATTTTGTAGAAACCAGGACATTATTAAATATGAAATAAACATGTAGCACATGGTCATAGGAGAATACTTGTATGTCTGTTTAGATAAACAGTCTTTAAAAAAATAAAACCTCTTCAGTTACCAATACTGAGTAGAACCTTTACTAGTCCATTAATATTTTTAACCTTCTAATTTCTGTTGCAAGAAAGTCCCCAATATCTGTAGGCTATCTTCAAAAACTTGTTTTTTAAGAATTTTTGAAGTACCTCAAAAAATTAACTAACTCATGAGAAACTGGCAACTAGAAAAAACATTCATGGAATCCATGAGAAACAGGCATGGAACTAAAAATGAACTCATAGCAATAGAGAGCCATGAGGGGCTAGGACACCAAAGATGGCTGCCAGGGCAAGGTATATCTGCACACATAAGCAAGCCCAGGGAGACTGGCTTTTTTCTCTTTGGTTAACTCCCATGGGGCCCAACCCAGGTGCCCTTAGATCCAGGTGAAGCCAGAGATCAAGTTGTTTGTTGATTGAGGAGAGCTCCATAATCTCTACATAGGGAAGATGGCTATCTTATCTCTGGGAGGATTCAAGTTAGTTCCTCAGAAAGAGTGTTCCCTTGGTGTTTCCAGCAGTGGGGGATGACCTTCAAGGATGTCAGAGACCTTCAAAGACCTTAGAGACTGTCCCAGCAGGGACTGTTTTAGACCTGCCTATTGTACTCCTTAACTTTCTGAGGACCCAGACTGCTCAAGGAAAGAGGGGCGATGATCACTCTGGCTACTTCCTGCTGAAAATAGATGACTTTATTACTTCAAGGTTTTTTTAAAAGAGACAAAACACGGATATATTGAGCCTCCAAGATCTACACAAGCATTAAACCATTATAACTGAGGAGGCATAAGGGAGAAACCAAATAAGCTTAGCAGTCTTACTGTGGGTACAAGCAAGAGTTAGTAAAGAACACGTGCTTGCAAGGTATAAAAGCCAAGAGCTATAAGTAATCTATATATTGGATTTCTTTCTCCTCTGGCTATTGTAAATCTCCAAGATCTCATTCTAAAACCTGTCCAAAACAATGTGAACAGTCTGATTCTTTGTACAGAACAATATGAATTAGGACCACTCCTCAGATCTAAGCAAAAATCCAGCATTCATTTTTCTTGAGGGCAAGGGAATTTCATAAATCAAAACCTAACAATTGTAAATTAGTAAGGCATAGGTTCAATGGAGGACAGCTAGGCTTCCAATTGGCCTTTGTTGGCCTTTGGAATGTCCAGAGCCTGAATGGATGCCCTGAGGACCTGTGTAAAGCAGGTTTCTGTTGTAAAGGCTGAGTCCTCACTGCTTTCCATTTGCATCCAAATAGGACAAGTAGCACTAAAAGGGCAACTCCAAAAGTTAACCAAGTTACCAAATTTATGGGTAATAAGAAGGCAGGTATCCTGTCCCATAATTCTTTGTGGAAGGACACAGCAGTAATAATTTGAAATTTAGTTAATTTTGATATGTCAAAGGATAGTTTGAAATATTCCAGGTGCCATTAATATTGGCGGGCAGGAGGCATATGGCCATCCTGGACTTCCCTCATACGGGCCAGGAAGAGCAGCACTCAGGACACATTTAAAACATTTTTTTTTCTTTCCCTACCGGGAAGAGAATTTCAAGTTTGTCAGTTTGGGCATGCCTGTTAGTAGTTTATTTATCCCCTTAGGCAGATGGATCCTCAGAGAAACTCCTTAAGTAACTTAGGCCAAAATCTTGGAAGGAAAAAGGAAACATAAACTTGAGTTAACCCAAATGCACTTAGAATCTCCTGAAAGGATTATGCTGGGTCCAGCATTTATCCTTCTTTGTTTCAAAGGAATTGGGGGGTGGGGTCTGACTCAAGTGCAGGCTTGATGTTCTGTTCCACCTTAGCAGGCATACACATGGGAGAATGTAATTAGAAAGCAGATTTGTCCCCCAAAAAAGGGAGCTCAAACATACCAAGAGGAGGAATAAATTCCGATGAACTTTTAGATGAAATTATATTTTTATGGCTGCTAGATTTGATGGGATAAAATTCTATAAAAGAAGTCAGAGGCAAAAGGAGCAGATTTTAGGAGCCTGAAAAGATTGAAGGAGATGAGACCAGAGACACAAGGGGAAACCCTGAATTACAGTGCGCAGGAAGGGAAGCCCATCAAAGTTGCCAAGGTTTATACCGGACTTCACTGGGGTGAGGTAGGATCTCTGAATAAAGGCTTCTGAGCAATGCAAAGGCCTGGTGAGATTAGAGAGCCCTGATATGTAGAGCATCCATTTATATAAAAATTAGACCACATACACATGCACTGACTGTCTAGCCAAGAGCTAATGCACACATGCAATATATTGTCTCCAGTAATGGTACTTACTTTTTTTTTTTTTTAGTTAACTCCAACAATCAAACACAATTTTAAAATTGACCTGCCCCACAGTGCTGGTGCATTTAGCGAATGTCTTTTACTCACTCAGCATTTCTTATTAATTTTTAAAAAACTGGAGAGGATTGATTTGTTTTCCTCGGCAGTTCTAAAATCACTTCATTGGTGAGAAGAAAGATTTACCAAAAAGAGAGGAGGGTGTGTGTGTCTGTGTGTGTGTGTGTGTGTGTGTGTGTGTGTGTGTGTGTGTGTGTGTTGAGCATCTTGAATAAGTGCTGATTTTTGGCATGAAAAGTAAGCTTTCAGGGATACAGTCCTGGATACTTTGAGTGGAAGGTGACTGAGACTGTCTTCGTGCATGGTCTACATTGAGCCAGAGGGAATGCGCTGCCAAGCCGCCCTGGCAGATACCTTCATTTGCCCTAGTTCTGTGACAGCTGTCAACCACCCACTGCCTCTGAGCCTCTGCCCTCCTGTCAGACCTGGCCAACATCATGCCAAAGAGTCTCAAACACGGAAAGACAGATGGTGATTTGGAAAGCATTTTTCCCTGGAGGGGGCCTACCAAAAATTAGATTCTATTCTCCCCTAAATACATCATAAAAAAAAAAAGAAGTCAGAGGAATGAGCAAATTCGATCAAGCAATATCATAGTAGCTTTGTTATTTTGGGAACATATGGAAAACCTTTAAGAACACAATAGCATTTTCACTTGTAGCCCCATTAAAGCTCAAAACCAAGCAAGAAAATTTTTCATGAAAGAAAACTTACAATTTATCAGAAAAACAATTGCGATTGATATAAAACATAACTAGTTAAGGGCCTAGATGTTACCAAAATTGTTTGTTTTTATTTTTAAGTATGCATACATGTATTTAAAAATGCGTGCCAAAATTTTTATTTCAGCGTGCAACAGAAATGAAAAAAATTGAAGTGGCCACAGACACAAGACACACATGTAAACACAGAAGACACACACATACAAGCACATGAACAACATTTTACTGGCAACTGTACAACTTACCAGCAATTGCCGTAAAATTATTCCTTGAAAGCTTTATCAAAGGCAGATTAGCATTAGGAAAACCTTATTTAAAACAAGACCTCACTTCAGTTAAGCCAGGCAACTTAGCTTAATTATGAAAAACATCTAGCAAGGAAAACATTCTTGTCCATAATCTGGTTCCCACATTTTCTCTGGGGGGATCCAAGATGCTAAAACCACAGCCTCATTCTAGAATTCCTCTCAGCCAGCAGACTTAACCTCCAGGCCTCTAGTCTCTAGGAGAGATTTTAGGATATGTATCTGGGGCTCCTTATAGTGTGAGGGGAGGTTGCCCATTTTTCTAAAGAACAGAGATGAGACCAAAAGAGGCACAGATGAGACAAGGAATGTATCAGGCCCAAATGTCTTATGCTTGGTGGGGGACTTCCAGAGTTCCTTACTACCCCCTGGACCGTATGTGCATATGGTGCCTCTGGGTCAAGCTGATTCAATGTAATGAGCCTGGGCTCTGAGTTCTGAGGGGACCAATTTCTCATGTGAACTGGAGGGAGGAAAGCCTTGTTTTAGAGGGGCTCTTTGATCATGGGGAAATCAAACAAGTGATTGGGGCTCCTTGATATTGGCAAATCAAGCAAGCTACTGTTTTCCTAACCTTAAGTGGGGCTCCTTGATCATCAGCAAATCAAGCAAGCAACTGTGTTCCTCAGGGCAAGCAGGGAAAGGGGAAGAGGAGGGGGCCACCTGCTCACCTTCATGTGCCTTAAGCACAGGAACACAAAACCAGAGGGCCGGCTCACCAAACTTTACCGGAGTGGGTGTCTCGTTTACACCAAAGGTGGTACCACATTGGAGCACCAATTGTTGCTGTATCCCCTGCTGGGCCAGCCTTGGGGGGAGAAGAGGGCCTCGAGGTGAATGGACGAGCCTGTGATGCGTCACCACCAGACCCCAGGAATCAGGTGAGAAGCAGCAATGGATGAGATGCCACTGATTCAAAGTCATTAAAGGCATTTTGGGCTTATATAAGGTCAGGGTCCAATCAGGTGTTGCCATCTCTCCTCCGGGGGACAGCCACCAGTCATTTAACTGATTACTAGGTGTCCTTTGCAGGGGCAGGTTAGATGGCTGCTTCCCATTGGTTGTTCATCCCTCCGCCTGCACAGTCCTCTGTTGGGACATGTCTGTACATGCCCAGGCTTGTCCATAGCTGGAAGCCAGTCTAGGGCCTCCCTGAATTGGTAGTGCCACAATAATTGAGAAATGTTTGTTGATTGCTATCATCTTCTATTTTTTACATGTGTGTTTCTTTGCTTAATAGCTGTGTTGGCATTATATTTCCTTTCTATATGATATATATATGTCATATATCATATTATATATAGTAATTATAATTATTTTCGACTTATCTTTTCTTCACATTTGCATATTTTTCTAGAACCCCCTTATGCCTTGTTTAGTTGTCATGCAGTTCCTCATTACACTCATGTTGTAAAATTTTTCTTTCACCTTCAATCATGACTGATAGTTTTGATGGGTATATCAGCCTGGGTTGGCATCTGAACTCATTCATAACCTGACATACATCTCATCAAGCTCTTCTAGATTTTATTTTTTCCATTAAATGTGACTTGGTTATTCTACCTTGAGATCTCAAAACATTTTCTTTGTCTTGAATCTGCAGTGTTTTGACTATTATTTGGAATTACAAAATTCTATTTTGGTCATATCTGATCAGGACATTTGTCATGTGTAGTACTTGAATGGAAATCTCTGTCTTTAGATGTGGCAAGTTTTTATTTATGTTAGATGTGGTAAGTTTTTATTTATGACAGTGTGACATAATCCCTTTGTACTTGGTTTCCATTAATGCACAAGTTGGATTTTCAGAGTGTCCCAAAGTTCTCAAATAGTCCTCTCAAATTTTTTAATATTTTCAGCCTTTTTAGTTGAACAATTTTGATGTGTCATCTTGTTTCTAGGTCTGATATTCTATTTTCTCCTTTGTTAGTTCTGTTGGAGAGACTTCCTATGCATTTTTGTATTATATTTAGCTTGTTTTTAATTTCAAGTTTAATCTCTGCATGAGATTTTTTCTAGTACTCTATGCTTAGATTTCTTTCTTCAGCTTCATTTTTCATCTCATCCAAATGTGTATTATTATTCTGTTCATAGTTGATTAAGCAGATATTCAACTCCTGTTGGAGTTCTTGAATTGCTTTCATCAGGTTCCTTGGCTAACATCCAAGAATTTATTCTGTTTTGAATCTATCATTATAGGGGTCATTGTTTTTTTAAGAGCGTTTTTGTCCTGGTTTTTGTTTTTCTGTGGATTCAATGTGTGACTTTGGTATTTTTCTATTTGGTCTCAGGATTCTTTATTTGTCATGTGTTTCTGACTTTTTTGAGTTCAATAGAATTACCATATTTGGACTGTTGTTTGGAGTCCTTGACTACGTGTGAGAGGAGTCAGTCTATGTTTTCTTAGTGCTGCTCATGGATAAAGCTTATTGTGGTACCCAAGGAGTGTGTAGGCCCACTTCATGTTAAGGGAGGGGAAAGAGTTTTGGTCTAGTTATGTATGAGTAATCAAAAAGTTTTGTATGCACTGTATGGAAGTCTTAAGATGTGGTGGATATTAATTGATGTTAAAAGGAAAATAAAATGAGATATTCATCTTAGGGATATTTGAAAAGCTTTACTTCTGTTGAATTGTGAGATTGTTGGGGGACTTCCGTTGTATGTTACTGGTCACTAGTCACCATTCTGAGGTTGCAGTGACCACTATTAATTTCATGGAAGCTATTTTAATGATTAGCAGGATGGTGGGGGACTGAAAGAAAGCTAGGGTTTGTTAGATACTGATGGGTGTGTGGGTGAGGTTAAGTGGGAAATTCAGCTGCCCTCTCATTGGCCAGGCCATGTGGTCAGTCTGCAGTGGAAGATTTATTTTGAGAGAGAAAGAGAGACAGGGAGAAACAGAGGCAGAGTCAGAGAAAGATACAGAGACAGAGTCAGAGAAAGTAAAGTCATGCCATGGTGCATGGGTGGAGATCAGTTGACTTTCAGAAGACAAACAGAGCATCATCATCACCATCTTCATTATTTTTAAAAAGATAAAAACCACAGAATTTACTATAAAGGTAATGGTGATACTATTCAGTAGAGGTTCATGAGAAAGGAAAAACAGCTGATGTTTTAAATTCTTTCATTTTAGTATTACATATTCATAATACAAAAGTAGGGGATCACAAAAGCATGATAGATAGGAGGAGGAAAACACAAGGACTTAAGACCCTCAGATCCAATTTTGCAATAATGGTGTTTTATAAACACCAAAAAAGACATCCTTCAGCAGGTTCTGGACCACTGAAAGGGATCCTCCTCAATTGTGAGCTTGTCCCATGAGGACAAATACACTTCCACAGAGACCTGGTTCCCCAGATCTAGCACAGGTGCCCCAAATGGAGCCTGTTAATCCACACATGCAGAGGGATGGGAGGTGGGAGAGACATAGCTGGATTGGTAAAGGGAGGTGAGGGTGAACAAGGCGAGAAGAGGGGGACTGGGGTAAAAACACAAACTCATTTTATTTGCATATGTAAAATTCTCAATAAAAGATTTGATTCCCAATTGGTTGATAAAAAATATAGCCTCTTAGCCTCCAGAGAGAACATTGGGTTCCTGTGGATTAAGATTCCAATCACAATCTTTGATAAGAGTGACTAACTGTGTATCAAATTCTGGATTTCCATGAAAATGTTTATGGTGTAACTATAGCCGTTAATGTAATAAAATGAATAAAAGGGATAATTTTAAAAACTAATTATCTTTGCCTAGACACCACAAGGTGAAAAATCATACATGTGATTAGTGTCCTCTGAAAAACCTAGAAACGTTTGGAGAGATTGTTCAGGGGTTAATGTCTCTGCCTTACATGCAGAAGGAGCTGAGTTTAGATCCGGGATTCAAATGTATAAAAGTGTGACTGAATTTGTGGTGACCTGCACTTCCAACCTTGGAATGTGGAGTCTGAAAAACCCAAGAGCAGAGTAGTAAGGAGGCAGTATTATGGAAGAGAATCTCCCATGACACCTTTGGTCCTCTTCAAGCACGCACATTCAAGTGTCCTCTGGAACATGCGCACTCATGCACGCGCGCACACACGTGCACACACAAACAGAAAATTTGAGAGGTTTCTTACCTCCCTGTGTCTTCTGTGAGATCGTAGGAAACACATTATCTTCCATCTATGGAACAAGAAATAAGGTATCAATAATTAACTCACCTAATTGTGCATTGATCTTGGAAATTATGTTTTAAGTATGTAAATGAAAACAAACAAAGGTTTGAGCATTTTGTCTCTGATAGATAGTTACTTGGCAAACCTCTGACATTTAAAACAATGATCTAATTAAGGATGAAACATAGTCTAATCATTCACTCTGTGGTAACAGTTGACACTTAAATTGTTTCCATGCTTATTTACTTATTATCTGAGGTCTGCATCAGAGTGATTAGTACCAGTGAGAGCATACAACGTGAAGGTCATCTCCAAAAGGTTCTGGAAATTTCTGCATTTAGCATGGTTTTTGTTTCTCCAGGTTATGGGGAACAACTGCAGGTATTGGGAAATCTATGGAATGACACATGAACCACATAGCAAATATTCTGATATATGCTAGATGTCATATCTGGGACAGTGGAGTACGTAATACTGCATGTTTCTCTCACAGCTCTGACTACATGGGTCCTTTGTGACACTTTCCTCTCACAGGTTAACTTCAAAATCTCTGATGAATCTACTTACATCATAGAATGTATTGTTTACAGAATAAGCTTGTTGACACAGACCTGGGACCAGCTCTGTTCCAGATCACCTCATCTGGAGGCACAGACAGGAATGAACTCATGGCACCTGAGGAAGGAAGAAGCTATGGTCAAAACATGCTTGCATCATCTCTTTGTCACTTAGATATGGACCAAAAGTGCTTAGCCCCAGGGTACTATTTCTAATGTATTTCAGAGCAGGTGGTATGAGCTGGATATAAACAATGGAAAGATTTTGATGGCATCTCCCATAAGCTACAAAAATAAAACCAGACACTGGCATAAATATACATGTGTCATATGCTCGTCTCTTGGATGCTGAAGGTTCCTTTTGAACTCAAACTGACATTCTGCAAGACAAGGAAAAGATGCTCAGATTGATGTTTGTCTTCCTGCTTCTGAAGCATTCTCTCTTCTGGTGCAGTCTCAGTGGAGGCAGTTGCTTCTGGAGAATAAAGCAGGAAGGGGACAGTGATATAGATGAATGGAATAGCTGTGTTTTCATCCTTCTCACATCATTTAGATACTACCCACCAAAAGTTTCTTTCAGTTTCCCTCTTGACCTAAAGCAAGTGCTTTATTCATTTCTTTCATTTTCTCTTTACCAGCATGAACAATGCATTACAGGTGCATTGAGTGCTGAGGAGTTGACTCAGGGATTGCAGTCTCTACCTCCCAAGAAGTAGGACCTGGGTATAGATATTCAGATTCCTTACAAAAATGCCAGGTGGAAGTGGAAGCAGCCTGCAATTTAAGAACTGGACAACAGAGCCTGGTACATAATAAAAGAAAGCAATAAGGGCATATGACAGTGCTGGGTGATTCATTTTTTTCATCCTTATACCTCCCTCCACAGGCACACTCACTCAGGTACCCTCTAGCATACATACACACACACACACACACACACACACACACACACACACACAGAAACACACACACAAAGAGTTATATTGCACACTTTCTAAAAGTTCTTCCCCATTCTGCCAATCTACACTTCTGGACATGAACCAAGATTTACCTTGACATGTGGAAACACTATACATTACCACTTTGACCTGTATCAGGGGCTTTTTTTTCCTTCTATATTCTACATAACAATGCTGCAAGCCTAGACAAGAAGCCCCCTATTTTAGTTCTCCTTCTTCTTCCATGATCTATTTCTTGGCATATACAGTCATTTCCCTTGAAAGATGTTTCACTCACTCACTTAAATTCCTTTTCAATGGGACACAGAAAAGTGTTCAGTGTCTGCTAATGCTTCATTTTAGCATGGGATTACCAAAACCTATCCAAAGAGTCATTCAGCTTAGTACCAAAGGTTTTTGGTCAATTTGTTTCCATAGATACTGATAATATTCAGTGATATATCATAGCATTTCATGCTATTGTGTTCTATTCAACAGCATATGAAACTGATTGAAGTTACACTTTTTTCCAAATTTATTCTGGCACAGTGTGACATGGATTCTATCGTGAACTTTAGCTGTTAACAACAGTAAGGAAAAACTAACATTTTGACATACAAATTGGAGGGAAATCTAGTAATGAGAGATGTTTTTGCATCTGTTATAACAAGATGCATCACTGACAGAAATGACTGCTTACATCTCAGTCACATTCCAGGCTGACAGGCAGTCATAGCAAAAGCTGATAACTTTTGCAAGCAGGGGAGAAGTCTAACAAACAGAGTCGTTTTTCTTTTCTTTTCTTTTATTGTCACTGAGGAGAGTTTTACATTGACATGTTCTCTAATCCTGACAATTACATTTCTCTTGACTTTTCGTCTTTTTCCAGAATGTAAACACAGTTTTATGTGAAATGGGGCACATACACTCTTTGACTCTAATTGCTGATTCTCAGTGTTGTGTGTTCATCATATGACATATGATGTACAATTTCTTGTTCACTCTAACTAGAAGGTGTAAGTGGAGACCCTAGGGCTTATTCTCCTAGTTGCTTAGGTTCTATATTTATTCCACAACTGGAGGATGAAATCTAGACTCTAAGGAAGATGTCGTAAGGACACATCCTCATAAACAGGAGACTTTTCTACAACACAGGAACCTGAGGGCTAAATATCACTTATTACATACTGTTCTTTGTATCTGAGGGAAGGTTGTGCTGGAAACAACATGCAATGAATACTGTGCTCTCTTTTCAGTTTGGCTTCGAGAAAATACCAACATGCTCTGACCTTAATGTTTGCCACTGAGAAAATAAACAGAAACCCCAACCTTTTACCCAATGTTTCTTTCAGTTTTGCATTTCATTTTGGTTCCTGTAATCGTGACTTTTCATTGAACAGTTATCTAAATAGGGTTGCAGAACGTGCTTATGTTTTTTCCTAATTACTTGTGTTATGCATCTGCGTGTGAAGTGGTATTTCCAGGACCATCATGGAAAACATCTGTCAGATTGGCTGCATTTATGCAGTTCCTGAATCATCCACAGGTGAGGTTGGGTATTATTCTTCTGCTCTACAGAATGTCTATGGAGAGTTAAAGTTGACTGGGTCTATGGGCCATTCCTCTCAATAAGGAGTATTGGAAAATTCTTGTTTAAAAAGAGCAAACAGAGGTTAAAAAATGGAATTTTCTGGAATATGTAAAGTCATCATTAAATTTGTTAAATTCTTGGGAGAAATAAAGATTAAGAATGGAATAATGACATTGTATTTCTTATGAAATAAAGATAGTTCTGAACACAATTCAGATGTGCTTTTGAGATTGATTTGAATTTTTTTCTACCTGAGTTTAGTGTGTTTTCTTTGTTTCAGATGGTCTATGGGCCATTTCATCCCATTCTGAGTAACCATGACAACTTTCCTTGTCTGTATCAAATGGCACCAAAGGACACATTTCTCCCTCTTGCCATGGTCTCCCTGGTAATTCATTTTGGATGGACCTGGGTGGGGCTGGTGATTTCTGATGATGACCAGGGTATCCAATTTCTCTCAGACTTAAGGGTACACATGCAAAATAATGGAGTCTGTTTAGCTTTTGTGAATGAAATTCCGGACAACATGAACTCATACCAAGCAAAAGCTGAAAAATATCATAACCAGATAATGACTTCATCAGCAAATGTTGCTATTGTTTTTGGAGACATAAACTCTGTCCTAGAACTGAGCTTTACAAGATGGGAATATTTGGGAATACAGAGAGAATCTGGGTGTCCACCTCACAATGGAATGTCAGCACAAGGAAAAGAACTTTCACCCTTGACTCATTCCATGGACATTTCACTTTTTCACATCACCATGGAGAGATTTCAAGTCTGAAAGATTACATCCCAAAATGGAAAATTTCTACAGAGCCAAGGAACATTTTTTTGTCTAGATTGGGGTGGATGCATTTTAACTCTTCACTCTCTGAGTCTCAATGTGAAACACCAAGCAACTGCTCTTCCAACACCTCCTTGGAATGGTTACCACAGTATATGTTTGATATGGCCCTGAATGATGAGTGCTATGATTTATACAATGCTCTGTATGCTTTGGCCCATGCACAGCATCAAATGATTCTCCAAGGTCTAGAGATACAGCCACCAAATCAGACTATAGAAACAGTGACCAAGTGTTTGCAGGTACAGTGGGAATAGTGCCATGGATGGGACATCCTTAAATATAGGCAGATAAGCTCAGTCTTGTGTGCTTCTGATCCTTTCTCTTAGCGACAATGGACCCTCAAATTTGTCACCTCCACAGAGTTAACATTCCATGGGCATGAACCTGAACAAAAATGTAGAGGAAGTGCCAAAGTTTTGAATGAAGGACAATTATAAAGCCAGTATTTTGTCAATAAATCTATAAGTGAGAAAAGAAAGTATCTTGTTTGCTTGGTGACAGAAAGCAGCTGAGGAAGAGGAAGTAGTCTCCAGGAGTGGGTTCAAGGAGTCCTGTCGACACTGTCCTAGCTGAGGTCCTGGTTTCATGGTTGTTGATCTTAGTACAGTCAAAGCACAGGATGATGAAAGTTATCTCTCTCATTTGCTGAGTATTTGGTTATCATCTTTTGGGGATTTGCCTCCTTCAATATTCTGATACAATAAAACCAAATGCTGTTGAAAAATTGTTCATTCTACTTTTCTTATTTCAATCCATTGATTACCCAAAGAAGTCACATTTTTGAAAAGTACTTTATTAATATAAATATTATGAATACAAATATATTGAGAGAAAAGAGAGAGTCAAGAGAGAGAGACACAGGAGAGAGAGAAAGAGAGAGAGAAAGAAAGAGAGAGAAAGAGAGAGAGAGCGAGAGAAGGGGTCTCTCTACCAAAGATGTCCTAAATGTAGAATTAAAAAGACTATGGAATTTTTCAACAAACCACAATCCAGAACTTCAGAGACTCTATATCAACCACCTAGAACTAGGCCAGCTTAGTCTCTCCCCATCTTGAAGCTCAGGGAAATTTGCGGAAGAGGGGGCGGTAAGAGTGTAAGAGCATAAGGATGGGAGGAGCAATGATATGTAAGATACTCTATACTAGTTAGGGCTGAAGCAATCATAATTGGACTTTGCATGCCCTGCGCATTGTCCAACACACTGTTGACCTCACAAAGTCTAGCATCTGCTAAAGGCACCAAGATCCTTGGAGGCAAAGGATTGGCAGCCACAGCAGTATTCCTATACCTAAGGGGAACACGGGAAAGGGTTCAGGAAAGGCCACTGGGTCCTCGTACGTCATCGGAGAGGAGGGCCCAGAGGAAAATCAGACATGCACAAGAAAGGACTCTCTGGGAATTGGGGTGGGAGGCACTGGGGGATGGGGAGGGAGAAGGGTGGGGAGGGGGAGCAGGGGGTACGGGGGGAAGAGGAGGGAGGGAGGGAACTGGTGTACCTAATAAGTTTGTATGAGCTGAAATAAAAAAAATCAAAAAAAAAAGACTATGGATTTTTGAGCTGTAAAAATGACACCAAATATTGGGTTGGGGATCTGTGCAGAAGGTGGAGCAGTAGGAACATAAGTGGAGAGTAGTGGGGAGTGGTACTGACAGAAAGTTGTTTCTGTTCATGCCAGGGCTACCATGCACAAATCACTAGACCTCCACACAGCTGAACTATCAGAATTTCCCTATGCAGGAGGGAGGATCTGAGGAGACAGTGTGTCAACCAAAGTGACTGTTTGAGACTAATGCCTGCCAGTGGAAGTGGAACACATTAATCAATAGTTAGTCCATGGCCATCTTTTCATGCCCAAGATGTGTCCAGACAATTGACAGTGCCAGTGTCCTGGAAGGGACCAGTAGATCAATCATGTAGGATGGAACAGAAGCAGGAGAGACTCTGGCAGAAAAAAAAATTCTCATGGGGTAGATTGGAAGAGGATACATCGGGGGGATGAGTGATTAACTCATTGTGATTTTACATGAAAGTTTCAATAATAAAAAATAACTTATAAATTGTTACTGACTAGTCAGTGGTGATTTAAGAAAAATTTGAAACTAACAGAAGGGTAAAAGATGATTTTCTGTCTCAAAAATATAGTAATTGGTTCTTCACTTCCACCATGTGGGTACCTTGCATCCAACTCTGATTATGAGGCTTTCCAGGATTTGGATAAGTGAAGCTACTCATGAGTCATCTGGCCAAACCTAAAGTTACAAATTGCTATACAATGGAAAGATTATAGAAACTAGGTTCATTCCTTATAGCACATGCTTTATGCTCAAATTTTTACATCTTTTAGATCCATCACTTTCTGAAGAATCTGCAGTTCACTAACCCTTTGGGAGGCAAAGTGAATCAACACTTGGATGCAGAGTATGACATTCTCATCAACTGGAATTTTCCACAGGGCCTTGGGCTAAAAGTGAAATTAGGAGAGTTTTCTTCATATGTTCCAAATGGACAGCAATTGAATTTATATGAAGACATCATGGAGTGGGCCTTGGGAGAGGTGGGTTTAAACCATTTCTTCTTTTATAATCAAAAGGAGATTTTATTTTTTTTACCAGCCCATAAAAATTTAATAGGTACCAGAGTGCCCTCACTCCCTCCACCCCTTCCTGGTCCCCATTGCTCCTTCCCCCCTTTTCCTCTTCCTTTCAACCCCCCCTCCTCCCTTTCACCAAGTGGCCCCCTTTTCTATCCCCTCCAATCCCTGGAGCATCCTTTAGTGTGAATGTCAAACTTCCTTCTGCGTCCTCCACTCTAATGAGGAGTAAGGACTCGGTAGCACTGCGCAGAGCCCTTTCTTGTGATCCCCTTTAGTATGGACACAATATTGTGATTGTTAATCCCTTGCCTCAAGGATCCTAGTTCCTGTGATCCATGCTGGACTTTGGGGGGTCATTGATAAGTCAGTCATTGCTCAGGTCATGCAAAGTCCTATTATGGTTATTTCGGCCCTAACTTGTGTGCAGTATCTTGAGTATCATTGCTTCTTCCCATCTTTAGCCTCTTACAATCTTACCGCTCCCTTGTCCATAAATTTCCCTGGGCTTGAGGATGGGGAGAGATTAGGCTGGTCTGGTTCCAGGTGATTAATGTAGGATCTCTGATGTTCTAAATTATGATTTGTTGTTGTGAAACCTTTCTTATAAGGTAAATCTATATAACTTTGTATTATTTGGCCCTATGTACCAACTATGATTCATAGATTTTCCTAAATACGTTCCATGTAACTCATTTAATTCTAATTTTATCTTTTATTCTTCCATGAATGAATACAATGAACTTCATTAATCTTTACTCCATCCTACCTGACCCCATCACTGCTCCTTCTCTTGCTGGCGTCCTTCATTTCAACAGACTGCATCCTTTCATGACTGTGTGTGTGGCCCACGGAATTCCATGTAGGTGGCTGCATTCACATATGGCTGAGAACTTGGTGGAACATGGAGGATGTATAAATGAGTGCACCAATCTGGTTAAGCTCACAGAATTTCCTTCCTGATGATTTGCAACTGATGGCATATGATCTCACCAGATGGGGAGGGAATATAGTATGGCAGATAGAAAGTAACCATTGTGCAAATGAGAGACTGACCCCCCCACCTTGGTGTCTTTGAACCTATCCTTATAATAAAACTCTATTTTAACAGCTTTTTAATCTCTGGCCAGGTGGTTACATCCAATATCCATTAGGATGGAGCCAAGGGCATTGCAGGAGCAGCAAAACTGAAAAAAAAATCAATAAACCATAATTCAGAAAATCAGAGACTCTATATCAACCACCTGGAACCAGGCCAACCTAATCTCTCCCCATCCTGAAGCTCAGGGAAATTTGTGGAAGAGGGGGCAGTAAGCCTATAAGAGCACAAGGATGGGGAGGAATAATGATATGCAAGATATTCCACACAAGTTAGATCCTCTGCAATCATAATAGGACTTTGCATGATCTGTGCAATGTCCAACACATTATTGACTCCTCAAAGTCTAGCATGGACTAAAGGCACTAGGATTCTTAGAAACTAGGGATTAACAGCCACAATAGTGTTCCTATATTTATGGAGAACACAAGAAAGATTCTAGGAAATGCCACAGAGTCCTTATACCTCATCAGAGAGGAGGGCCCAGAGGAAAGTTTCACATACACATTAAAGGATGCTCCAGGGATGGGGGGGAAGGGGCACTGGAAGAGAGGGAGGGAGGGGGAACAAAGGAAGGGGAAAAGGGGGGAGGGAGCTAGGGAGTTCAGGGAGGGAGGGAGGGGGCCGGTGTACCTATTAACTTTGTATGAGCGGAAATAATTTAATTAATTAATTAATTTTTTAAAAATTAGTGCACCACTGAAGCATGTGATTTCCTTTCCCCCAGACAGCCACTGTTAGTGGTATCTTAGAGAGGGATGGTTATTCCTGTGGTCTTCCACGAAGACAATATGGTTATGAAAGGAAGAGCTTAAATTCCAATCTGTTGCTATTTCTCTTCCTCAGATTCCCTCCTCTTTGTGTAGTGTGCCTTGCAAGCCCGGTTACAGGAAATTCCAGCTGGAGGGAAAGGCTACCTGCTGTTTTGAATGTTTCCCCTGTCTGGAGAATGAGATTTCCAATGCAACAGGTAACTCCATGTCTTTGGGGAAGTTCTTCATCTTCATCGTCTTCTTTCAGCAGGACAATTGTGATGTCTGACATAGGACACATGGTGCAGAACTACACCATTCAGGTGGCTGTATATCATCTAGCAACAGGTAAGAGGGAAGTCAGCATATGAAAAAGTGAAGTGTGGATATTCTCATAAATCTCCAATGAATATACATGAAGAATGGCCAATAGGGTCACCGATGTGATAATACATTTTCATGGTACAAAAACTTTTGTAACTTGTGAAATCAATGCTATATTGAGTGATCGCAGGATGGCAATAATTAATAATAAATAATAATAATAATGGTAAAACCATTAAGAATAACAATGTACTACAAAGTGAAATGCAAATCTGAGCTTATCCAGATGTTTCTATCAATGTAATATACAATCAAAATTCATTTCCTTCTTAGTCATGAATTTTAGCAGTAGGCAAATTTAAATATTGCTGGGTGGATTCTTTTTTTATTGATTGAAAGTTCCATACATAAATACAATGGATTGATGTCATTTTCACACCTTATTATGATCTCATATCCCCATACTTTTTCAATGTAAACCTTCTTCCAAAATAGACTCCTGTTTGCCCTGAGCTTCATCTGGGTTGCCTATGCTCTTATTTGCCTAAGGACTTGCTGGAGCATTGATGATATATCAGTGGAAGTACCATTCAGGAAAACTGCTCCCATTCCCCTGACATACCACTAACCCTCCAAAGTCTCTGACTTCACAAGGCCTTCCCTCTTCCATGGTGAAATATGTGCAAGCTAACTCTGGTGCATGTATTGTGGAAGGGGATACAGTGTAGTGAGTTCACTTGTGCAATAGCCCTGTCAGGTCCAGGAGATACTAATTAACAGTACTTCTCCCTACCTTGCATCCTTGACATTTCTATCACCTTCTCTTTCACATTTCCCCAAAGCATAGGGATAGAGAGACATGAGAACACCCAGTTTATGGAGTCTAGCCACTTATTTTCTATATTTGGCTCTGAAGTGATTCTCTGCATTTAATGCTGTGTTCATACTATTTTATTGTAATTTAAACTTCTAGGCACACACTACAGGTTAAATGACTTTGATACCTATTATAACACATAATTCTTTTTTGAAAAATAAATAAATTTATGTATTTATTTACTTTCCCCAATCATGCAAGCTCAATAGGTACCCCAGTCATCTAACTCCCACCACCCTACCCCAGTCACCCTGGCACCCTCCCACCCTTTTCCCCTTTCTTTCACCCCCTCCCTCCCTTTTTCCCAGTGCCTACCCCTTCCCTCATCCCATACCTTGGAACATCCTTTTGTGTGAATGCCAAATTCCCTGAGTCCTCCACTCTATTGAGGTATAAGGACTCAGTGGCACTGCCCAGAGCCCGTCCTTGGGCTCTTCTTTAGTATGTTTGAACACTATTAAGACTATTAATCCCTTGCCTCTAAGGATCCTAGTGCCTGTGATCCATGCTAGACTGTGGTGGTTATTGACATGTCAATCATTGGGCAGCTCATGCAAAGTCCGATTATGGCTATTGCTGCCCTAACTTGTGTGGAGTGACTTGCATATTATTGGTCCTCCCCATCTTTAGGCACTTAGAATCTTGCTGTCTCCTATTCCACAAATTTCCCTGAGCTTTAGGATAGGGAGAGATTTGGCTGGTCTGGTTCCAGGTGATTAATGTAAGGTCTTTGGTGTTCGGAATTATGGATTGCTGGTGTTTTTAGTTTCACTGTTCCTGCACCACATTTAGCTCCATCTTGATTGGTATTGCATCAAAGGCAGTTTAAATGAAGATCTTCCTATAGGAGGAGATTCAATGAGGGGGGATGAGTGGCCCATTTGTGTGATAGTTACCATCTATCTGCCAGTCCCTATTCCCTCGGTGATTGGTGGAGATCAAACCTCTTCAGTAGCAAGTGACAAGGAAGGAAAGTGAGAGTTAGCTTCACCAGATGTCTCCCTGCTTACTTGCAATATTGATGGTGACCTATTTTCTCTACTAAAGCAAATTCCCTCTATCCTTATTTCTGGGGTGGGGGCACCCTTCCCCTTCCCTACTGTTTAAATCATTGCAATTACTGTAGGTATTACAGAGATTTATCTCTGAACATATCACTAAGTTGATTTGATACTAGGATCCACCTAATTATGGAGTATATACAGTATTTAATTTTCTGTGTCTTGGATAATTGACTCAATATAATTTTTTCTAATTCCCTTCACTTTCAGGGAAATTACATTAATTCATTTTTTTGATAGCTGAGTAGTATTCCATTATATAAATGGGCCACATTTTCCTTATCCACTCATCAACTGTTGGGCATTTGGATAGATTCCATGACCTTGCTGTTGTAAATTTTCTGTGAACATGGTCGTGCTTGTGCTATTCAAGTGTATTTTTGCTTTTTGGGGAATTATTCTGAAAAGTAGAAAAGCAGAGTCATATGGCATTTCAATGTTTAACTTTTTAAAAAATCACCAGACTGATCACCAGAATGGTTGTATGCATTCCCACAGCAATAAACGAAAGTTTCCTTCTCTCCACATCCTCTCCAGCATTTGGTATTGTTTGTACTGTGTATTTTTACCATCCTTACTGGGGTGAGATGATATCTCAGGTAAGTTTTGATTTGCATTTCTCTGATGGCTAAGGATCTGGAGCATTCCTTAAGATATTTGTTAGATATTTCAATTTTGTCCCTGGAAAAGTCTCTTAAGATTTCACAGGTCCATTTTTTACTTGTGCCATTTATCTCCTAGGTGTTTAGTTTTCTATGTTGGTTGGGCACTCTGGATAATACAGCTCTATCAGATATGTGGTTAGGGAAGATTTTCTCCCATTCTGTGGGTTGCCTTTTTACTCAATTTAAAATCTCTTATTTGAACATAAGCTCTTTAATTTAATAGGATCCCATTTGTTGAGTGTTGGTTCTAGTGACTGTGCTATTGGATTTCTGTTTAGGAAGTGTTGGCCTAACCCAATCATCTCAGGGAGTTCCCTACTCTTTCAACTAGGACATTTATAGAATTTGGCCTAATATTGAGAGCCTTGATCCATTGGGAATCAATTTTTCTACAAGATAACAAGTATGAGTACAGTTTTATCTCCTGCATGTGGACATTCAGGTTTGCCAGCACAATATGTTGAAGATGCTGTTCTTTTTCCATTGGAGTTTTTGGCCCCTTTGTCAAAGATCAAATGGTTGTAATTGTGTGTAATTATATCTGGGTTTTCAACCCTTATCCATTGATCTACATGTCTATTTTTGAACCAGTACCAGGCTGTATTTATTACTATGGATTTGTAGTATAGATGAAGGTTTGGTATGGTGATACCATACCAGCAGTGTTTTTGTTCTTCAGGATTGTTTTTGATATCCTGGGTGTTTTGTGCTTCCATATGAATTTTAAAATTGTGTGGTCAATTTCTTTACATAATTGCTTGGGTATTTATATTGGTATAATTTTGAATTTGTATATTGCTTTTGGTAGACTGGTCTTTTTTTTCAATTTTCTTTTTTTGTTTTTGTTTGTTTTTTGATTGTTTGTTTTTATTTCTTCCACTCATACAAACTTAATAGGTACCCCGTAACTCTACCTCCCTCAACCCCTTCTCTGATCCCCTTGCTTCCTGGCCCCTTTTCTGCTTCCTCCCCCCCCTCCTTTCTCCCAGTACCCCATCCACTCCCATCCATGGAACATTCTTCAATGTGAATGCCAAATTTCCCTCTGGGTCCTCCTCTCTGATGAAGTGTAAGGACTCAGTAGCATTGCCTAGAGCCCTTTCTTGTGTTCCCCTTTAGTACAGGAACATTGTTGTGGCTGTTATTCCCTTGCCTCTAAGGGTCTAGTGCTTGTGATCCATGCTAGACTTTGGGGGGGGGGGTCAATGATATGTCGGTCACTGTGCAGGTCATGCAAAGTCCTATTGTGGTTTTTTGGCCCTAACTTATGTGGGGTATCTAGCATATCCTTGCTCTTTTCCATTGTTAGGCTCTACAATCTTACTACCCTTTCTCCACAAATTTCACTGAGCTTTTAGGATGGGAGAGTAGGCTGGCCTGATTCCAGGTGGTTAATGTAGGGTCTCTGATATTCTGGATTATGGTTTGTTGTTTTTTTTTTTTTTTTCTAGTTTTGCTCTCCCTGCGTCACCTTTTCCTCCTTCCTTCTGGGTATTGGATTTCACCTTGTAGCCAGAGATAAAAGGCTTTTAAAATAGAGTCTTACTATAAGAGTATATTGAAAGGTAGATGGAATAAGAGTTGGAGACTGGTGAGGGGTTCAGTCTCCAATCTGGAAGATTGATGGTAACCATCCTGCAAATGGCAGGCTGGTCATTTTTATGATGTTGATTCTGCTGATCCAGGATCATGGGGGTCTTTCAACCTTCTGTAATTTCTTTCTTTAGGATTTTAAAGTTTTCATTGTAAAGGTCTCTCACTTCTTTGGTTAGGTTTAAACCAAGGTATTTCATTTTTAGGGCTATAAATGGGATTTTTTCTCTTAGGGCTTCTTCACTTCTTTCATCCTTGGTATATAGGAAGGCTACTGATTTCTGTATGTTTATTTTGTAACCTGCCACCCTGCTGAACTTCTGTATTAGTTCCAGGAGTTTTCTGGTGGAGTTTTTAGGATCACTCAGCTATATGATCATGGCATCTGCAAACAGAGAAAACTTGACCACTTCCTTGACGATTATATCTTCCTCTCTTGTCTTATGGCTCCAGCTTAGACTTCAAATACAGTATTGAATAGACTAGTGAAGATGGACGGCTTTATCTAGTTCCTGATCAAAGTAGGAATGCTTCAAGTATTTCCCTATTGAGTATAATCCTGGCTTGTTGTATATAGCTTTTATTGTGTTGATGAAGGTTCCTTCCATTCCAAGTGTCCCTAGGGTTTTAATCATAAAGGGCTGTTGGATCTTGTCAAAAGCTTTTCCTGCATCTATCCAGAGTATCATGTAGTCTTGGACTTTGGATTGTTTTATATGATAGAATACATTAATGATTTGCATATGTTGAACCAACCTTGTGTGGCTGCATTAAAAATGACTGGATCACAGTGAGTGATCTTTTTGATATATTTTTGAATCTGACTTGCTAATATTTTGTTGAGAATCTTCAAATCTGTGCTCATCCAAGAGATAGGCCTATACTTTTGTTTTTTTAAATGTATCTTTAGTAGATCTTGGGATTAGTATGATATTAGCTTCATAGAAAGAATTTGACAGTATTCCTTCCTTCTCACCTTAATGGAACAGTTTAAGGAGTATTGGTGTTAGTTGTTCCTTAAAGGTCTTGTAGAATTCTGTGCTGAATCCATCTTGTCCAGGACATGTTTGGTGTGAACATTCGAATTTACTTCATTGATTTCCTCATATGTTATAGGGCTATTTAAATAATTCAAAACTCCCTGATTCAATTTATGTAAGTTGCGCTTACTTAGGAATTCTACCATTTCCTTGTGTTATCTAATTTCACCAAGTATAAGTTTTTGAAATATAACCTTATAATTCTTTGAATTTCTTGGGTATCAGTTGTGATAACTCCATTTTAATTTTTAATTTTGTTAATTTGGGTTTTCTCTCTCTCTTGATTTTGGTTAATTTAACTAGAATTGGATCACTCTCATTGATTTTTTCCAAAAACCAGCTTTTTCACTGACTGATTCATTGTATTCTTTTCTTTATGTCAATTTCAGATACTTCTCCCCTAATTTTGCTAATCTCCTGTCTTCTACTGCTTTGGGGATTGGATTGATCTTGTGTCTCTAAAGTTTTAAGCAGCATTGTTATTTATTTGTGATGTTTCTATTTTTTGATATAGGTATTTATAGCTACAAATTTATCTCTTAGGAGGGCTCTCATTGTATCCCAGAGATTTTGATATGTTGTATTATCATTATCATTTGCTTCTAGGAAATTTGCATTTTCTTTATGATTTCTTCCTGAACGCAATTCTCATTCAGCATCATAGTGTTCAGTTTCCAAGTGTCAGTGTATTTTCTTTGGTTTGTTGTGTTGTGGATGCCAAGCTTTAGATCATGGCAGTCTTATAGTGTACAGGCTAGTATTTCAACTTTCCTATGGATGTGGAGATTTGTTTTGTGGCCCAACATATGATGTATTTTGGAGAAACTTCTGAGGGCTGCTGAGAAAAATGTGTATTCTTTGGTGTGTGGATGGAAAGTTCAATACAGATCTGTCAGATCCATTTCAGTAAGAGTTGATTAAGTTCCAAAGTATCTCTGATAATTTTTGACCTTTTGATCTAATCCACCTTAAGAGGGCAGTATTGAAATCCCACAGTATTATCATTTTGGAGTTGATTTTTTGCTTTAGACATTGTAGCATTGCCTTAATGAATGTGGAGGAGCCCATGTTAGGTGGATATATGTTCAGTATTGTGAAGTCTTACTGGTGAATTGTACCTGTGACAAAATGTAGTATCCATCTGTATCTTCTATGATTTTTTTTGTTTGAAGTCCACTTTGTCAGATAGCATAATTGTTACCTCTGCCTGTTTCCTGGTTCCATAAGCTTAAAGAATTTTTGACTAGTCGTTTACTTTTAGAATGTACCAGTCTTTTGTGGTGAAGTTTGTTTCCTGTAGGCAGCTGATGGATGTGTTATGATGTTAATCCATGTTTGTAATTTGTGTCTTTTGATTGGTGAGTTAATTCCATTGACATTTAGTGTTATGATGGAGAAATTACTTTTAATTTCTGACACTTTTTTGTGTTTAGTGGCTTTCATAAGTGCTATTATTTGGCCTGTAGGTTTGGGTGGTATTATACTTCACTTCTGTGTTCCTAGATAGGCTTGTTCTTTTCCTCAAGCCCAAGTATCTTTTCTAACATTTTTTTGAGGCCTGGTTTGGTAGACATTTAAGCATTCAAGTTGTCCTTATGCTGAAAAACTTTTCTTTCTCCCTCGATCAGGACAGATAGCTTTGCCGAGTATATTAGCCTGGGTTGACCTTTTTGCTAATTCAATACTTGAAGTATGTCTCTCCAAGCTCTTCTTGCTTTTACTGCTTCCATTGAAAAATCATTTGTTATTTTAATAGGTTTACGTTTAAAAGTGACTTGTTTTTTTCCCTTGAAACTCTCAACACATTTTCTTTGTCTTCTACGTGGACTACTGTGACTATTGTTTGCTGTGGCAAGGTTCTATTTTGGCCATCTCTTTTTGGGGTGCACAATGCCTCTTCTGTTTGGACGGGCCTCTCTTCCTTTCACTGTAGAAAGTTCTCCTTTATGATAATTTTAAATTATTCCTCAGGTGCGTTATTTTGGAATTTTACTTCTGGTATACCACAAATGCTCATGTTAGGCTTCTCTAAGGTATTCCATAACTCTTGAATATTCCACTCAAGTATCTTTTTGGCTTTAACAAGCTCTTCCATTGAGCTGGTTAGTTCTGCCACTTTGTCTTCAAGATCTGATATTCTATTTTCTGCTTCATTAGTTCTGCTGATAAAACTCTCTGTTGAGTTCTGGGTTGAAGATAACTTGTCTTTTAGTTCTGTTTTAAATGCTGCTTGAGACTTTTTTACCTGTTCTTTGCGTATTTTTGTTTCTTGAACTGTTTTTCTTAACTCCTACAAGTGTCTGTTGTGTTCCTATTCAAAGTGGTTGATGCGGTTATTTAACTATTCCTGGATTTCCTCTTTCATAGTATTGGTCATGGTAATGGTCATGCTTTGAAAGTCTTGGTCCTGGCGTTCTTGGCTATTTTCTGTGGATATGTTCTGGTTGGAATCTATCATAACTGGGTTAGTTCTTTTGGTGGCAGTTTTGTTTTCTTGGGTTTTGTTTCTCATGGATGTGCACTTTCACTTGGGCATTGCTGTTTTGTCTCTTAAGACCTTTCATTTTCTGTGTGTTTTTGACTGAACTCAATTAGTTAGTATTACTAGTCTTGGGCAGTTATTACTAGTGTTTAGCTTGGAGTTAGGTACGTTTTTCTGTTGTTATTGTTATTTCCTAGAGGGGGCTATAAGACTGTTAGTATATCAATTAAGTCATGTTTAGTGGACAGGGGGTGAATATTAGTATGGTAGTACACTTTTATGATTTAGTACGTTGGTGATATGTGAGGGTGATATGTGAAATCCTGAAGTTTTATATGTTTTGGGGGTGGCTATATGGAAAAGTTAATAAACGGTGATTAATAATTGACAGGAACAGGATGATAAAAAGGGGCTTACTTATTCTTGGGCTGGATGTGAATAATCTCTCCCATGTGATAGGATGATTCTATAGGACTTCAGATGTATGGCGTTTGTCCCCTAGAGCTTCATTTGGCCTCTCTTGAATTATGAGGAGCAGTGTGTCCTCTCTGAGCCATGAATATTCTGGGCTGGCCCAAAAGGCAGAAGTGCTGATGACTGGACAATTCACCTGGGACCTGGGTATGACCTAGTGGCCCTACCTAACCCGGAGCAGGCTTGGTGCTGCTTTGTCTGGCTGGTGGGAGGAGCTGGGACAAACGGATGACCTGGGGCCTGGTGGGATTTACCTGAGAAGCAGGGTGATCACGAGCATCCTAGGCAGGTGGGTGGAAAGTGCAAAGGGGCTGATGGCGATGGCCCATTCTTCACCTGTGATCTGATGAATTTTATTTAAAGTATGGTACAGATATACTTATGAATTTCTCAGAAAAAGGGAAACAAGGGAGGCTAAAAGTGTTAATAAAGCTATGTGCCGAGATGGAAAGGCTCATGACAGGAAGGATATTGCCATTCCTCAGATTCAGGCAGTGTCCACATATGTACAATCAGCCATTCACCACAGTACAGAGGAAAATTCATGGGTGGAAAGAGCAGTCACCTCTGTTCCCAAGGTGGGTTTTCTCTGTCTACAGGGACCTTAACTAGCTCTCTTTCTCTAGCTTTTTTTTTCAAACTTCTATTTGAACTATTGGTGACATATTATCTTAAAAATTCTCACAAAAACCATATACATACATGTGTATATATATGAAGGTTAAAGTTAATCTAGATAAGTGTTAAATTTGAATTCTTTTTTAATTACACAAATTATTTGCCTAATCATATAAGCTGAATAGATATCCCTGCTCCCGTCCCTCCCTCACCCGTCCCCATTGTCCCCCATTGCACTATGTTCCACTTCCCCCATTCCCTCTCACTCCCTTGCTCACTACCCATTTACAGGTCCCTCTTTCTTCCTCCCTCCCATTCCCTGTAGCATCTGATTATGTGGGTGCTGAACCATCCTCTGAGCCTTAACCGGTGATTATTCAGGGCTCTGTGGCACAGCCCTGAGCCCCTTCTTGGATTTCCCACTAGCATGGGAACTGTACAATGATTGTTTAACCCCTTGCTTCTAAGGATTCTACTGCTGGAAGACTTATCCCCTGGGACCTATGCTGCACTTTGGTGTTTTAATATGTTACCCATTGTGCAAGTCAAGCAAAGTTCAGTGACATATATCCTGCCTTGCAACCATGAATTGGGTGGAGTACCTTTCAAAGTGATGGTCCTGCCCTTCTTTAGGCTCTTTCAATCTTGCCACCCCTTCATCCTCAAGGTTCCTGGAGCTTTATGATGGAGAGAAAATAGGCCGGCCTGGTTCCAGGTGACAGTTAGGTCCTTAGGTGTTCTAAATTATGGCTTGTTATTATTTTCAGTTTTGCTGTTCCTGCACTGCCCTAGACTGCATCCTGATTGGTATTGAAGGTCACCTCCTAACCAAAGATAAAAGACTGTTTAAACAAATAGCTCAATATAAGAAGAGACTCAAATGTAGATGGAAGAATGGGAGTAGGAAATCACAGTGAGATGGGTCAGTCTCCCATTTGCTAGTTGGCTACCATCTAACTACAGGTCCCTATATCTTCCCTGATTGGGGAGATCCAACCTGTTCAGTCCCAAGTGATCAGGAATGGAAGTGAGAGTGAGTTGAACCACATGTTTTGTTACTTACATGCAGTACATGTGGCCTAATTTCTCTGTTGAAGCATAATCCCCTATCTTCTCTCTTTTAAGGTCCTCATTCCCCTTCCCTCTTGTTTATATTCCTTTTTTATTGCAGTGGACATTTCTCATATTTACCTTTAAATATGTCATTAAGTGGGTTTGGAACTAGGATGCACTTATTAGAGAAGTACATACATTGTCTAATTTTCAGTGTGTCTGGGATACTTCACGCAGTGTAACTTTTTCTAATTCCATCCATTTCCCAGAAATTTCATTAATTCATTTTTTTGGTGGCTGAGTAGTATTCCATTGTATTAAAGTACCTCATTTTCATTATGCATTTTTCAACTGCTGGGCATTTGAGTTGATTAAATTAGTTTGCTATTGTAAATAGCAATGAACATGGCTGTGCTCCAGTCACTACAGTGAATTGCTGCATTTTGGGGGATTATTCCCAGTAGTGGTAAAGTAGGATCATATGGAATTTCAATCCCTAATTTTTTTAGAAATTGCCTTACTGATCGACAGAGTAGTGATAAAAACCTGCATTTCCATGTGCTTTGTATAATAGTTCCCTTTCTTCACATCCATTTCAGCATTTGGTATTGTTTTTATTGTGGATTTTCACCACCCTGACCAGGGTGAGGTGATGTGTCAGGGTAGTTTTGATTTGCATTTCCCTGATGGCTAGGGAGCATTTTTTTAGGATATATCTTAGACATTTCAATTTGAACTCTGGAAAAGTTTCTTTTGAGTTCCCAGGCCTGTTTTCTAATTGGTCAATTTATCTCCTTGGTGTTTAGATTTGTAAGTTCTTTGTGACACTGGATAATAGAACTCTATCAAATATGTTTTTAGTGAAGTTTTTATGCCATTCTATATATGTTTTTGCTCGGTTTACAATTTTTCTAGCTGAACACAAGCTCTCTAATTTCATAAGATACCATTTGTTGAGTGTTGGTTCTAGTGCTCATGGAGAGTTTCTGTTTAGGAAATATTGGCCTAGCCTAATCCATTCAAGGGAGTTCCATACTATTTCTTTTTTTCTTATTTACACTCATACAAACTTAACAGGTATACCGGTCCCCCCTCCCTCTAACCCCCTATCCCCTGTACCCCCCTCCCCTCCCCTTCTCTCCCCATCCCCCACTGCCTCCCCTTCCCATCCATCCCCAGAGCATCCTTTAATGTGCATGCCAAACTCTCCTCTGGGTCCTCCTCTCCGATGGGGTGCAAGGAGCCAGAAGCATTTCCCAGAACCCTTTCCTGTGTTCCCCTTAAGCATAGGAACACTACTGTAGCTGTCCATCCCTTGCCTCCCAGGATCCTATTGCCTTTAGCAAATGCTAGACTTTGTGAAGTCAATAGTGTGTTGGACATTGTACAAGGCATGCAAAGTCCAAATATGATTGCTTTGGCCCTAACTTGTGTGGAGTATCTTGCATATCATTGCTTCTCCCATCCTCGTGCTCTTACAATCTTACCGCCCCCTCTTCCACAAATTTCCCTGAGCTTCAGGATGGGGAGAAATTAGGCTGGCCTAGTTCCAGAACATAGATATAGAACAGCAAAACTGAAATAAAAGCACAACAAACCATAATCCAGAACATCAGAGACCATACTCTGTCTTTTTTTTTAATATTTATTTTTTATTTTCCCGCTCATACAAACTTAATATGTACCCCGGTCTCTTACCTTCATCCCTCTCCCTTCCCCTTGCACTCTCTCCCCTTATACCCTAACTTTCACCCCCTCTTTGGGCTGGTGCCCTTCTCTCCCCCCAATCTCTGGAGGATCCTTCAGTGTGAATGTCAAACTTCTCTCTGCATTCTCCACGTTAATGAGGTGTAAGGACACATTAGCATTGCTACTGAGGCCATACTCTTTCAAACAGGGTTTTCATAACCTCTGGCATAATACTAAGGTCCTTGATCCATTTGGAATTAATTTTTGTGCCTGATGATAAGTACAGGTCCAGTTCTAATCTTCTGCATGTGGATATCCAGTTGCACCAGTACCAATTGTTGAAAATACTGTTCGCTTTCCATTGAATTTTTGTGGCCCTTTGACAAAGATAAAATAGATATAATTCTGTGTGCTTCTATCTGGGCCTTCAATCGTTATCCATTGATACATGTGTCTCTTTTGGAGCCAGTACCCATTTATTTTTATTACTATGGATTTGTGGTATAGATTAAGGTTTTGTACGATGATACTTTTAGCAATGCTTTAGTTACTCAAGATTGTTATTACAATCCTGGGACTCTTGTGCTTCCATTGATATTGTTTGGTCAATTTATTTAAAGAATTGCTTTGGGAATTTAAATCTGTATATTGCTTCCGATGGGATGATCATTTTTATTATGTTAATTCTGCCAATCCAGCAGCATAGGAGGTATTTCCACCTTCTGGAATCTTCTGTAATTTCATTCTTTGGGGTTTTAAAGTTTTCATTATAAAGGTCTCTCACTTTCTTGGTGGAATTTATACCAAGGTATTTCTTTTTTAGGGGCTATAGTAGATGGTTTGTTTCTCTTAGAACTTTTTTACTATTTTCATCCTTGGTGTATAGGAAGGCCACTGATTTAGCACATTTATTTTGTGATCTGCCACTCTGCTAAACTTCTGTATTGGTTCCAGCAGTTTCCTGGTGGAGTTTTTAAGATCTCTCATTTATGTGAGGTCATATCATCTGCAAATAGAGATATGTCGACTTCCTTTTTTCTGCTTTGAATCCATTTTATCTCCCTCACTTCTCTTATGTCTCTAGCTAAGACTTCAAGTACAATACTGAATAGCAGTGGTAAGCATGGTTAATAATGTTAAGTTCCTGATCTAAGTGGGAATGCTTCAGATTTTCCCAGTTAAGTAAAATCCTTGATGTTGGTTTGTTGTATACAGCTTATGTTATGTTGATATAAGTTCCTTCAATTCCAACTATCGCTAGTGTCTTGATCATAAAAGGATGTGGGTTCTTGTCAAAAGGTTTTTCTGTATATATGGATAGTATGATGTGGTCTTAGACTTTGACCGGTTTCTATGATGGATTATATTTATTGACTTGCATATGTTGAAATAACCTTCTGTGTCTAGGTCAAAACCTACTGGATGACAGTGAATGATCTTTTTGATATGCTTTTGAATCTGATTTGCTAAGATTTTCTTGAGAATTTTTTCATTTATATTCATCAACGAGATTGACCTATAGTTATTTTTTTCCCAAGGGGTATCTATATTCAGTTTTGGGATTAGTATGACATAAGCTTTGGAGAAAGAATTTGGAAGTGTTAATTCCTTTGCTATTTTATGAAATAGTTTGAAGAGTAATGGTGTTAGTTGTTCTTCAAATGTTTGATAGAATTCTGTGTTGAATAACTCTGATCCAAGATACAAATTTGTGGGAAGATTGGAGATTACTTTGTCAATTTCTTCATCTGTTATAGGAATACTTAAATAATGCAAAACTTTCATATTCAATTGAGTAAATTGTGCTTAGTCAAGAATTCATCCATTTCTTTTGTGTTATCAAATTTCACCATTTGTAAATCTTTGAGATATCACCTTAAAATTCTCTGTATTTCTTGGGTATACATTGTGATAATTCCGTTTTCATCACAAATTTTGTTAATTTTAAGATTTCCCTCTCTTGATTTTGGTAAATTTAGCTACAGGTGCATCAATCTTATCGGTTTTTTCAAAGAACCAGCTTTTTGCATAGTTGCTTCTTTGTATTATTTAATTTATGTAAATTTAAGATATTTCTCACCTCACTTTGCTAATTTCCTCTCTCCTACCGCTTTTGGGATTGGGTTGATCTTGTGTCTCTAAAGCTTTTTTTAAATTTTTTTAAATTAATAATTACATTTTTTTCGGCTCATACAAACTTAATAGGTACACCAGTCCCCGCCTTCCCTCCACCCCTCCCTGAAACCCTTGCTCCTTCCCCTCTTTTCCTCTTCCTTCCCTCCTCTCTTTCTCCCAGTGCCCCCTACCTCCATCCCTGGAGCATCCTTTAATGTGTATGTCAAACTTTCCTCTGGGTCCTCCTCTCTGATGAGGTGTAAGGACTCAGTGGCATTTCCTAGAACTCTCTCTTCTGTTCCCCTTAAGTATAGGAACACTATTGTGATTGTTAATCCCTTGCTTCTAAGGACTCTAGTGCCTTTAATCCATCTAGACTTTGAGGAATCAATGATATGTTGGTAATTGCGCAGATCATCCAAAGTCCTATTATGAATGCTTCAGCCCTAGCTTGTGTGGAGTAACTTGCATATCATTGCTCCTCCCATTTTTGGGCTCTTACAAACTTACCACCCCTTCTGCAAATTTCCCTGAGCTTCAGGATGGGAAGAGAGAGATTAGGCAGGCCTGATTCCAGGTCGTTGACATAGAGTCTCTGATTTTCTGAATTATGGTTTGTTGATTTTTTTTTTTCAGTTTTGCTGCTCCTGCAATGCTGATGGGTATTGGATGTCACTCCCGGCCAGAGATAAAAAACTGTTAAAATAGAGTCTTATTTTAAGAGTAGATTCAAAAGTAGATGGAGTAAAGTCATGGAATCAGCCCAAATGTCCAACAGTTGACGAGTGGATAAGGAAACTGTGGTACATCTATACAATGGAGTACTACTCAGCCATCAAAAATGATGAATTACTGGAATTTGCCGGGAAATGGATGTCATTAGAAACAATTGTATTAAGTGAAGTATCCCAGACCCAGAAAATTAAGCGCCGTATGTACTCCCTAATAGGTGGCTCCTAGTACCAAACCCACCCAGCCCACCTAGAGACAGGAATTCCAAGGATTATGAACAGGAGGGATGGGGTAGGAGGGCCACACCAGAAAGAAGGAGAGAAGGGACCATGTTACAGCAGGGAAAATAGGCCTCCACCAAGGACCCAAATAAGTAATGAGACATCTGATTAAGTTCACAGACTCTTGTTCCTGATCATTTACTACTGAGGGGGAGTGATCTCACCAGAAGAGGAGGGCATATAGTCTGGCAGATAAAAAGTAACAATTTTGCAAATGGGTGATAGACCCCTCCCTCACTGTGGTTTCCCACTTTTATTACATCTACCTTGAATGTGCTTTATCACAAGACTCTAACAGCTTTTTGTCTCTGGCCAAGGGGTAACATACAATGCCCACCAGGATGGAGTGAAGGGCATTGCAGGAGCAGCAAAACTGCAAAAGAAAATCAACAAACCACAATCCAGAACTTCAGAGACTCTATATCAACCACCTAGAACTAGGCCAGCTTAGTCTCTCCCCATCTTGAAGCTCAGGGAAATTTGCGGAAGAGGGGGCGGTAAGAGTGTAAGAGCATAAGGATGGGAGGAGCAATGATATGTAAGATACTCTATACTAGTTAGGGCTGAAGCAATCATAATTGGACTTTGCATGCCCTGCGCATTGTCCAACACACTGTTGACCTCACAAAGTCTAGCACCTGCTAAAGGCACCAAGATCCTTGGAGGCAAAGAATTGGCAGCCACAGCAGTGTTCCTATACCTAAGGGGAACACGGGAAAGGGTTCGGCAAAGGCCAATGGGTCCTTGTACGTCATCGGAGAGGAGGGCCCAGAGGAAAATAAGTCATGCACAAGAAAGGACTCTCTGGGAATTGGGGTGGGAGGCACTGGGGGATGGGAAGGGAGAGGGGTGGGGAGGGGGAGCAGGGGGTACGGGGGGAGGAGGAGGGAGGGAGGGAACTGGTGTACCTAATAAGTTTGTATGAGCTGAAATAAAAAAAAAAAAAAAAAGTAGATGGAGTAAGAATAGGAGACCACGGTAGGGGGCGTCAGTCTCCCATTTACAAAATAGTTGCCTTCTATCTGCCAGACTGTATACTCTCCCTTTCTAGTAAGACATACCCTATTAGTTGCAAGTGACCAGGAAGGGAAGTCTGTAAGCTTAAACAGATGTCTCATTACTTACTTGCAGTCCTTGATGGTGGCCTATTATCTCTGCTGTAGAATGATTCCCTCTCTCCTTGTTTCTGGCGAGGCCCACCTTCCCCTTCCCTCCTGTTTATAATCTTTGCAATTACTGTAGGTATTACAGAGCTTATCTTTGAATGTGTGTCTAAGTGGGTTTTGTATTAGTATCCACCTATTAGGAAGTACATATGGCATTTAATTTTCTGTGTCTGGTATATTTCACTCAATATGATTTTTTCTAATTCCATCCATTTCCCAGCAAATTTCATTAATTCATCATTTGTGATGGCTGAGTAGTATTTCACTGTATATATGTACCATATTTTCCTTATCCAATTATCAAATTTTGGACATTTGGGTTACTTCCATGACTTTGCTATTGTAAACAGTGCTCCTATGAACATGGTTGTGCTTGTGCTATCAAGGTGAATTTTTGCTATATAGGGGTTAATTCCCAAAAGTGGAATAGCAGGATCATATGGCATTTAAATCTTTAAATTTTTAAGAATCACCAGATGGCTTGCCAGAGTGGTTGTATGAGCTTGCATTCCCACCAGCAATGTAGGAGTGTTCTGTTCTCTCCAAATCCTCTCCAGCATTTGGTATTGTTTGTATTGTGGATTTTTGCCATCCTGACTGGGGTGAGATGATATCTCAGGGAGGTTTTGATTTGCATTTCTCTGATGGCTAAGGATGCAGAGCATTTTTTAAGATATTTATTAGACATTTCAATTTTGTCCCTGATAAAGTTTTTTTTAACTTCCAAGGCCCATTTTTTAATGCACCATTTGTTTCCTTGGTGTTTAGTTTTCTAAGTTGTTTGTGCACTCTGGATAATAGAGCTCTATAAGATATGTGGTTAGTGAAGATTTTCTCCCATTCTGTGGGTTGCCTTTGTGCGTGAGTTACAGTGTCTTTGTCTGAACAGAAGCTCTTTAATTTTATAAGATCCCATCTGTTGAATGTTGGGTGTATTGACTGCGCTATTGGATTCCCGATTAGTCACTGTTGGCCTAGTCCAATCAGCCAGGAAATTCCCTACCATTTCAACAAAGGTTTTGATAGTCTCTGGCCTTATATATTGGTCCTTGACCCATTTGGAATTAAGTCTTGTACATGGTGAAAAGTACGGGTTGAGTTTGAATCTTCTGCATGTGGAGATCCAGTTTTGACAGCACCATTTGTTGAAGATGCTGTTCTTTTTCCATTGGATTTTTTGGGCCCCCTTGTCAAAGATAAGATGGCTGTTATTGTGTGGGCTTATATCTGGGTATTCAACGCTTATCCATTGATCTGTGTGTCTAGGTTGGAGCCAGTACCAGACTGTTTTTATAACTACGGATTTGTAATATAGAATAAGGTTTGGTATGGTGATACCTCCAGCAGTGTTTTTGTTACTCAGTATTGTTTTTGCTATCCTGGGTCTTTTGTGGCTCCATATGAATATTGAGATTGTTTGGTCAACTTCTTTGAAGAATTGCTTTGGGATTTTGACTGGTATAGCATTAAATCTGTATATTGCCTTGGTAGGATGGTCATTTTTATGATATTGATTCTGTCAATCCAGGAACATGGGAGGTCTCTTCACCTAGTGGTGTCTTCTGCAATTTTTTTTCAATTTCAGAATACTCTTTAATGAATAGGAAGATAAATGGCATAATGAATAGTAATGTACTGCCAGGTTTTCTTTGGTAGCTAGCCATAGCTATTAATGAGTTACACTCAATAAAATTTTGCAGCAATTACTCAACCTCTTATTGTCCTGGATCAAAAGAAGCAGAAGTATGGCCAATCGCTATGGACCAGACTCAGATGCTGTGGATCACATTACATGGGGAAACATAGATGGGAACATGCAATATGAAAAATAAGCGACAAACTACTTAGAATATGTTTCCTGTAGCAGACACTGAGCTATGATTAGGCCTAATTTTTTAACATTTTTATTATCATTTCTGCTCATGCAAACTTAATAGGTACACCCGTTCCCTCCCTCCCTCCTCCTCCCCTTGACCCCCCTGCTCCCCCTCCCTCACCCCTCCCTATCCATTCCCCAGTGTCTACCCCACAAACTCCAGAGAATCCTTTAATGTGTATGCCTGACTCTCCTCTGGACCCTCCTCTCCGATGACGTAGAAGGACCCAGTGGCATTTCTTTGAACTCTTTCCTGTGTTCCCCTTAAGCATAGGAACACTACTGTGGCTGTCAGTCTCTTGCCTCCGAGGATCTTAGTGCCTTTAGCAAATGCTAGACTTTGTAGGGTCAACAGTGTGTTAGACATTGCACAGGGCATGCAAAGTCCAATTATGATTGCTTTGGCTGTAATTTGTGTGTAATATCTTGCATATCGTTGCTCCTCCCATCCTTTTGCTCTTACAATCATACCGCCCTCTCTTCCATGAATTTCCCTGAGCTTCAGGATGGGAAGAGATTAGGCTGGCCTAGTTCTAGGTGGTTGATATAGAGTCTCTGAAGTTCTGGATTATGGTTTGTTGATTTTCTTTTGCAGTTTTGCTGCTCCTGCAATGCCCTTCACTCCATCCTGATGGGTTTGTATTTCACCCCCTGGCCAGAAATAAAAAGCTGTTAAACTAGAGTCTTGTTATAAGAGTATATTCAAAAGTAGATGAAATAAATCATAGTCCCTCACTTGTAAATGATCAGGAAAGAAAGTCTGTGAACCTAACCAGATGTCTCATTACTTACGTGCAGTTCTTGATGGAGGCCTATTTTCTCTGCTGTAACATGGTCCCCTCTCTCCTTGTTTCTGGTGTGGCCCTCCTACCCCATCCCTCCTGTTCATAATTCTTGCAATTACTGTAGGTATTACAGAGATTTATCATTGAATGTCTCTAGGTGGTCTCGGTGGGTTTGGTAGTAGGAGTCACCTATTAGGGAGTATATACGGCGCTTAACTTTCTGGGTCTGGGATACTTTACTCAATATAATTGTTTCTAATAACATCCATTTCCTGGCACATTCCGGTAATTCATCTTTTTTGATGGCTGAGTAGAACTCCATTGTATAGATGTACCACATTTCCTTATCCACTCATCAACTGTTGGACATTTGGGTTGATTCCATGACTTTGCTATTGTAAACAGTGCTGCTATGAACATGGTCGTGCTTGTGCTATCGAGGTGAATTTTTGCTGTATGTGGGATTATTCCCAGAAGTGGAATAGCAATGTCATATGGCATTTCAATCTTTAACCTCCTTAAGAATCTCCAGACAGTTCGCCAGAGTGATTGTATGAGCCTGCATTCCCACCAGCAATGTAGGAGAGTTCCCTTCTCTCCACATCCTCTCCAGCATTTGGTGTTGTTCGTATTGTGGATTTTTCTCATCCTGACTGTGATGAGATGATATCTCAGGGAAATTTTGATTTGCATTTCCCTGATGGCTAAGGAAGTGGAGCATTTTTTAAGATATTTGTTGGACATTTTAATTTCATCCCTGGTAAAGTTTATTTTAAGTTCCAGGGCCCATTTTTTAATTGGGCCATTACTTTCCTTGGTGTTTAGTTTTCTAAGTTCTTTGTGCACTCTGGATAATAGAGCTCTATCAGATATGTGGTTAGTGAAAATTTTCTGAAGATTAAAACTGGACCCGTACTTGTCACCTTGTACAAGAATTAATTCCAAATGGATTGAGGACCTTTATATAAGGCCAGAGACTATAAAAATCATAGTTGAAAGGGTAAGGAACTTCCTCGAGCTGATTCGGCTAGGCTTACAGGTCCTAAACAGACATCCAATAGCACAGTCACTGCTACCAACTCTCAACATTTGGGATCTTGTGAAATTAAAGAGCTTCTGTTCAGATAAAGAGATTGTAACACGAGCTCAAATGCAATTTCTTTCTTTAGAGTTTTAAAGTTTTCATTGTAAATGTCTCTTGCTTCCTTTGTTAGGTTTATACCAAGATATTTCATTTTTTAGGGGCTATAGTAAATGGGATTTTTTTCTCTCAGGGCTTTTTCATTTCTTTCATTCTGGGCACATAGAAAAGTCACTGATTTTTATATGTTTATTTTGTATCCTGCCACCCTGCTGAACTCCTGTATTAGTTATAGGAGCTTCCTGGTGGAGTTTTTAGGATAACTCAGGTATATGATCATGTCATCTGCAAATAGAAATAACATGAGTTCTTCCTTGCTGATTTGAATCTCTTTTATCTGCCTCTCTTGTCTTATGGCTCCTGCTAAGACTTCAAGTACAATATTGAATAGAAGTGGTGATTTAGCCTTGTCTAATTCCTGATCGAAGCGGGACTGCTTCAAGTCTTTCATCATTGAGTATGATACTTGCTGTAGGCTTGTTGTATATAGCTTTTATTATATTGAAAAAGGTTACTTCCATTCCAAACATCTCTAAGCTTTTGATCATAAAGGGCTGTTGGACCTTTTCAAAAGCTTTTTCTGCATCTATCGAGAGTATCATGTGGTCTTGGATTTTGGACTGGTTTATATGGTGAATTACATTTACTGATTTGCGTATGTTGAACCAACCTTGTGTGCCAGGGATAAAGCCTACTTGATCTCCGTGAATGAACTTTTTAACATGTTTTTGATATCCGATTTGCTCAGACTTTGTTGAGAATCTTTGCATCTGTATTCATCAAAGAGATTGCCCTATAGTATTCTTCTTTAAGTGGGTCTTTATTAGGTTTTGGGATTAAGACAATATTAGCTTCATAGAAAGACTTTCATAGTATTCCTTCCTTTGCTATTTTATGAAACAGTTTAAGAAGTATTGATGTTATTAGCTCCTTAAATATCTGGTAGAACGTTTTTTGGTGGGGAGATTATTTCATTGATTTCCTCATATGTTATAGGACTATTTAAATAATTCAAAACTTCCTGATTCAATTTAGGTAAGTTATGCTTACTTAGGAATTCATCCATTTCTTTTGTGTTGTCAAATTTCACAGAGTATAAGTTTTTGAAATATGACAATATAAATATTGGGATTTCTTGAGTATCAGAGGTGATAACTCCATTTTCATTTCATATTTGTTAATTTGGGTTTTCTCTCTCTTGCTTTTGGTTGATTTAGCTAGGGATGTATCAATCCTAGTGATTTTTTTCAATTTTTTGACTGGTTGATTCCCTGTATCATTTTCCTTATCTCAATTTCGGATATTTCTCCCCTGATTTTGTTCATCTCTTCTCTTCTACTTCTTTTGGGATCAGATTGCTCTAGTGTCTCTAAAGCTTTAAACTGCATTGTTAAGTTATTTATTTGTGATGTTTCTATTTTTTGATATAAGTATTAAGATCTATAAACTTACCTCTTATGACAGCTTTCATTGCATCCCAAAAATTTTCATAAGTTGTATTTTCATTATCATTCACTTCAGGAAATCTTATATTTCCTTTGTAATATCTTCCTGAATCCAATTCTCATTCAGCATCATAGTGTTTAGTTTCCAGGAATTAGTGTATTTTCTGTTGTTTGTTGTGTTTCAGATGTCAGTCTTTAGGCCATGGCTGTCTGATAGGTTACAGGCCAGAACTTCAACTTTCCTGTATATGTGGACATTCGTTTTGTGGCCCAATATGTGGTCTGTTTTGGAGAAAGTTCCATGTGGTGTTCCATGTGGAGAAAAATGTGTATTCTTTCTGCATAGATGAAAAGTTTGATAAGGTCCATTTCAGTAAAAGTATGATTAAGTTCCAATGTGTCTCTGTTAAGTTTTTGACTTTTTGATCTATCCCATGCTGAAAGGGAAGTGTTGAAATCCCCAAGAAATATCATTTGGGGATTGATTTCTTGTTTTAGATGCTGTAGTGTTTGCTTAATGAATGTGGATGAGTCCGTATTAGGTGCATATATGTTCAGTATTGTGAAGTCTTCCTGATGAATTGTACCTGTGACTAAAATGTAGTATCCATCTGTGTCTCATGATTTTTTTTAGTTTGAAGTCCACTTTGTCCAATAGCATAAAAGCTACCCCAGCCTGTTTCCTAGTTCCAATAGCTTGTAGAATTTTGTACCTAGCCTTTAATTTTAGAATGTACTTGTCTTTTGTGGTGAGATGAATTTCCTGAAGGCAGCAGATTGATGGGTTGTGATTTTTAATCCAAACTTGTATCCTGTGTCTCTTGATTGGTGAGTTAATTCTATTGACATTTAATGTTATAATGGAGAAATTGCTTTTAATTTCTGACATTTTTTGTGTTTAGTGGCTTCTATACGTGTATCATTTAACTTATAAGTTTTGGTGTTATTATACTACCCTTCTGTCCTCCTGGATATGCTTGTTCTTATCTTCAAGCTGGAGTATCTTTTCTAGCACTTTTTTTTCCAAAGGCCATTCATTATTCTTCATCCATTAAGCTGGGTTATAACTGTGAGAATTCTTTAGCATATATTAGAATTTTCATTGTTGGCTTTAGTTAGACTTAAGATGCTATACTGACAGGATGGAGCCAAGGGCAGTGCAGGAAGAGCAAAACTGAAAACAACAACAAATCATTATTCAGAATACCAGAGACCCTACATTAATCACCTGGAACCAGACCAGCCAAATCTCCCCCATCCTAAAGCTCAGGGAATATTGGGAGAAAGGGGGCAGCAAGATGAAAAGAGCCTAAAGATGGGGTGGTCAAACAATATGCGAGATAATCCATACAAGTTAGGGCTGCAGTAGCCATAATCACACTTTGCATGACCTGTGAAATGACTGACATGTCAATGACTCCCCAACATCTTTTTCTAGCAGTTTTTGAAGGCCTGGTTTGGTAGACATGTAAGCCTTCAAGCTGTCTTTGTGCTGGAAAACTTTTCTATCCTCCTCAATCATGACAGATAATTTTCTGGAGTATATCAGCCTGGGTTGACATTTTTAATCATTCAATACTTGAAGTACTTCTCTCCAAGCTCTTCTTGCTTTTACTGTTTCCATTGAGAAGTCATTTGTTATTTTAATAGGTTTACCTTTAAAAGTGACTTGGGTTTTTTTTTCCCTTGAAGCTCTCAACACCATTTCTTTCTCTTGAATGTGAAGTGTTTTAACTATTATTTGCTGTGGCAATTTTCTATTTTGGTCATATCTGTTTGGGGTGCAGAATGCCTCTTGTATTTGCATAGGTCTCTCTTTTTTTAGATGAGGAAAGTTTTCCTTGATGATAGTCTAAAAATTTCCTCAGGTATGGTATTTTGGGATTCTTGCTCTGGTGTTCCATGAATACGTATGTTAGGCTTCTTCAGGGTGTCCCATAAATCTTGAATATTTCCCTCAAGTATCTTTTTGGCTTTAACAACCTCTTCCATTGAGTTGGTTAATATTCCCACTTTGTCTTCAAGATCTGAAATTCTATTTTCTGCTTTGTTTCTTCTCTGTTGAATTCTGAGTTGAGGATAGCTTGTCTTTTAGTTCAGTTTAATTTAAGTCCTCCCAAATTTCCTCTTTCATAGTATTGATCATGGTAATGATCATGCTTTGAAAGTCGTTATCTTGGGTCAGGCTGTCTTGGCTATTTTCTGTGGATTTGTTCTAGTTGGAGTCTATTATTACAGGGTTAATTATTTCAGTGGGAGATGTGTTTTCTTGAGTTTTGTTTCTTGGGGATTTGCACTTTGACTTGGGCATTGTTGTTTTATCTCTTAAGGCCTTCTTTCAATGTCTGCTTGTTTTTGACTGAACTGATTTAGTTAGTATCACTATTCTTGGCAGGTAATACTAGTGTTTGCCTTGGTGTTGGTTACGCTTGTTGTTATTGTTATTTCCTAGATGAGGCTATTAGACCATTAGTACAGGGGGTGGATAGGGGGTGAATATTAGTATGGTAGTGCACTTTTACATTTTCATACCTCATTGATATGTGAGGGTGAGTGGCATAGTCCCTGAAGTTATAAATATTTTGGGGGTGACTCTATGGAAAACTTACTCTATAGTAACTAATAATTGAAAGGAACAGGATGGTAAAAAAGAGGGTTTACTTATCTTTGGGATGGATGTGCAGAATCTCTCCCATGTGATAGGATGAATTTAGATGATTTCAGATGTGTGGCTTTTGTTCCCTAGAGCTTTGCTTGGGTTTTCATTAGATTGCCGAATTCTGATAAGCAGAGCATCCTCCCTGGACTGGGGCACAGTGTGCTCTCACTGGACTGCTTCCGACCTGGGGCACAGTGTGTCCTGGCTGGACCACTCACATCCAGGTTGGGGGAGCGAAAAGGGTGGAGGTGTTGTGGGCAGGTGCAATTAACCTGGGGACCGGATTGTGGCCCAGGGTCCTCCCCCACTTGGGGCAGCGCCTGTTCCAACTGCCTGGTGGGGGGATCTGGGACCAGTGGGTTATCTGGGCCTTGGGGGTGAGCTCAGTGTGTCCTGGCGGGACCACTGTCATCCAGGCCGAGCAATCAGAAGGGAAGTCTCTAAAGCATTAACCCCATTCGTAGTTATTTACTTGTGGCATTTCTATTTTTTTGATATTGATATTGATAATGAGAGCTATAAAATTACCTCTTAGGAGAGCTTTCATTGTGTCCATTGTGTCCCAGATTTTGATATGTTGTATTTTTATTATCATTTACTTCTAGGCAATCTTGAATTTCCTTTATGATTTCTTCCTGAACCCATTTCTCATCGTGTTTATTTTCAAATGGTTAGTGTATTTTCTGCTGTTTTTTTTTGTGTGTGTGTGTGTTGTAGATGTCAAGCATTAGACCATAGTAGTCTGACAGGGTTCAAGCTATAATGTCTACTTTCCTGTATATGTCAACATTGTTTTGTGTTCTATTATGTGATCTATTATGGAGAAAGTTCCATGGGATGCTAAGAAAAATGTGTATTCCTTAGTGCTTGGATGGAAGTTTCTATAGAAATCTGTAAGGTCCATATCAGTGACCATTTGGTTTAATTATAATGTGTCTCTTTTGAGTTTTTGACCTCTTGATCTATCCCATATTGAGAGTGTGGTACTGAAATCCCTGAGGTTAATCCCTTAAGGATTGATTTCTTGTTTATACGATGTAGTGTTTGCTTAATGAAAGTGAAGGAGCCCGTTGCATTTATATTCAGTACTGTGAAGTCTTCCTGGTGCATTGTGCATGTGACTGAAATATCTTATGATTTTCTTTGGCTTGAAGTCCACTTTGTCAGATATCACCATTGCTACCCCTGCTTGTTTCCTGGTTCCATTAACTTAAAGAATTTTTGAAAAGCCTTTTACTTTTAGAATGTGCCTAACATTTGTGATGACACATTTTTCCTGAAGGCACCAGATGGTTAGGTTTTGATTTCTAATCCATGTTTGTAACTTGTACCTTTTAATTGGTGAGTTAATTCCAATGACATTTAGTATTAAAATGGAGAAATTACTTTTAATTCTTGACATTTTTTGTGTTTAGTGACTTCCATAAGTGTAGTATTTAGTTTGTAGGCTTTAGTGGAATTGTACTTCCCTTCTGTCTTCCTGGATATGCTTGTTCTTCTCTTCAAGCTTGAGCATTTTTTCTAGCATTTTTTGAAGGACTGCTTTGGTGTTCATATAAGCCTTCAACTTTTCTTTATGGTGCAAAGTTTTTCTTTCACCCTGGATCATGACTGATAGTTTTGATGGGTATATCAGCCTGCATTGACATTTGTGCTCATTCAATACTTGAAGTAGTTCTCTCGAAGCTCTACTGGCTTTTACTATTTCCACTAAAAAATCTTCAGTGATTTCAGAATGTATACCTTTAAAAGTGACAATTTTTTTTCTCCTGAAACTTAGTAATTTCGGTTTCTCCTGTATATGTAATGCTTTTAATATTATTTGCCATGGTGAGTTTCTATTTTGGTCATATATGTTTAGGGTGCTATATGTTTCTCATATTTGGATGGACATTTTGTTCTTTTTTATTTTTTATTTATAGTGTATTTTATCCACTCACAAAAACTTGATAGGTACCCCATTCCCCTCCCTCCACTCCTCCCTCGATCCCCTTCCTCCCTCCCTGCTTTTCCCCTTCCTTTCCCCCCTTCTTCCCATTCTCCCAGTGCCCCTCGCCCCCATTCGTGGAGAATACTTTCCTGTGCATGTCAAACTTCCCTCTGAGTGTAATGATGTAAGGATGATGAAGTGTAAGGATGCAGTAGCGTTGCCTAGAGCTGTTTCTCATGTTCCCCATTAGTATAGAAACACTATTGTGGCTCTTAATCCCTTGCTTCTAAGGATCCTAGCGTGTGTGCTCCATGCTAAACCTTGGGGGGGGGAGTCAATGATATGTTGGTCATTGTGCAGGTCATGCAAAGTCCTATTATGATTATTTTGGCAAGTTACCAGGATGGAAAGTCTGTGAGCTTAACCAGATGTCTCATTGCTTAATTGCAGTATTTGATAGTGGCCTATTTTCTCTGTTGTAGCATGATTCACTCTGTCCTTGTTTCTGGTGGGGCCCTCCTTTCTCCTCCCTCCTGTTTATAATCTGTTTATAATTCCACACACACCCCTGCCCTGGACACTGGAGGTGACCCTGCTTCTCAGGTAAATCCCACCAGCCTCCAGGTCACCTGCTCATCCCAGCTCCTCCCACCAGTCAACCTGAGCAGCACCCAGGCTGCCCCAGAATTGGGTGGGCTACTAGGCCATGCCCCAGGTCTCAGGTGGAGCATGCCACCATCTACATCAGCCCCTCTGCCCTTTCAGACCACCCACCCACTTGAGATGCTCACTGATCACCTTGTATCTCACGTAAATACCAACAGACATTTCTTTCTTTAGATGTGAATTTTTTTTCTTTTAAGATAATTTGAAAATTTTCCTCATATATGGTATTTTGGGATACTTGTTCTTGTATTCCATGAATGTGTATGTTATGCTTCTTCAAGGTGTCCATCACTCTTGAAATGGCTGCTTTCTTAATGTCTCCTTTTATTTATGTTCATTCTCATAGAACAATGCTGATATAAATAGAATTCAATAAAATATATAGATATTATTTCAATGACATTTCAATAAGCAGAAGCATATGCTACAAGGAGATGATATTATCAATACAGCTTTGGGATCACTGATCCTGAGGTCTTTAACATTAATCATAAAATTTCTCCCCCTTTTTATATGAAAGGAGAGGAATATTTCTTTGTTTATACTATCATGTAAGTACACAGCCACAGACAACATCAAAATGATTGTGGCAATTGGATTCAACAGTCAGACCTAGATTTCCCTATGAAATTCAATTATCACATCAAATAACTATGTGTCTGTAGGTTGGGTTTTGTCTTTCTGGGGAGGACATGGATCCTGATCTGGGCCGACTCCCTGCTCCTCAGGTAAGGCACCTAGACCATGCCTCAGGATCCAGGTCATCTGCACACCACACTAGCCACTCTGCCTTTCTGCCCTGGACCAGGACCAGGGATGACTCCCTGCTCATCAGGTGAGCCCCTTAGAACACACCCCAGGCTCTAAGTCATCTGAATGCCCCACTACTAGTCAGCCTGCCTCTCTGGTACTGAAGAAGGTCTCTAAGTCATACCCCAGGGCCCATGTCATCTGTACACCCCACTAGTAGCCAGCCCACCTTTCTGGATCTAGGGAAGGCTTCTAGGCCATGCCCCAAACTCCAGGTTTTCTGTACTCCTCACTAGCCACTCTGCCTTTGTGCCCCCAAACCATGTAGGGGCAGACTCCCTGCTACTCAGAATTCAACAGAGTCCAGTGAAAACCAAAGCAAAGGGGTAGGAGCCAACACCATTCATCTGAGGTCTTCTATAATCATCCCATCATATGGGACAGATTCTTCACATCCAACTCTGAGATAAGCAAACCATTTTTACCATCTCATTCCTCTCAATTATTTCTCACTGTAGCTTAACATTTCTATATAGCCACCCAAAATCCCATACAACTTCAGGGACTATACCATTCACCCTCAAATATCACCTAAGAGAGTAAATCTAAAAAGTACACTAGTATACTAATCTTCAATCTCTGTCTATTACACTCAACTTAATTCATGTACTAACACTTCAATAGTCTCATCTAGGAAATAACATCAGTACCAGAGAAGCATACCCAACTTCAAGACAAACTAGTTTAACTGCTCAAATATAGTAATACCATCTAATTCAGTGCAGCTAAAATACGCAAAATCAAAAAGAAGCTCCTAAGAGATAAAAGAAAAATGACCAGGTCAAAGCACAAATTCATGAGAAACAAAAACCAAGACCAAAACTCTTGTACCTAAAGAATGAACGCCATAATGATGGAATCCCACAAGAACAAACTCACAAAAAATAGCCAAGAAAGCCATACCCAAGATAATGAATTTCAAAGCCTGATCCTTACTATGATCAAAACAATGAAAGAGGAAATCCTGGAAGGTTAAGTATCTGCATCAACCACTTTGAACAAGAACAAAACTGGCACTTGGAGATGAGAAAAGCAGTTGAAGAAACAAAAATAGGCATAGAGCAGTCAAAACAATCTGAATCAGAGTTTAAACTGACCTACAGGACTAAGCTATTTTGAACCCAGAACTCACCAGATAGTCTTTTCAGCAGAACTAGTGAAGCACCAAATGGAATAACACGTCTTGAAGACAAAGTGGAAGAACTCATCAGTTCAATCAAAGACATTGTTAAAGCCAACAAGATACTTGAGAGGAATATTCAAGAGTTATGGGACACTGAACCAGCCTGACATGTAATACCAGAAAAAGAATACTAAAATATCACACCTGAGGAAAATTTTCATATCATCATAAAGGAAAACTTTCTACATGTAAAGAAAGAGAGGTCCAATACAAATACAAAAGACATTCCGCACCTCAAACAGAAATTACTAAAATAGAAACTCTCCATGGCAAATTATAGGCAAAACACTACACATACAAGAAAAAGAGAATGCACTGACATTTTCAAGAGAAAAAAATAAATCTCTTTTAAAGGTTAATTTACTAAAATAACAAATGAGTTTTCCAGTGGAAACATTAAATGCCAGAAGAGCTTGGAGAGACACACTTCAAGTATTAAATGAGCACAAATGTCAATCCTGGCTGATATACCTGGCAAAACTATCAGTCATGATCACGGGTGAAAGAAAAATTTTTGAGCACAAAAAAGAGTTGAAGCCTTATATGAACACAAAACCAGGCCTTCAAATAATGCTACAAAAGATACTCAAGCTTGAAGAAAAGAACAAGCATATCCAGGATGACAGAAGGGAAGTGTAATACCACCACAAACTAGAAGCTAAATAATACACTTATGAAATGCACTAAATACAAAAAATGTCAGGAATGAAATGTAATTTCTCCATTATACCACTAAATGTCAATGGAAGTAACTCACCAATCAAATGATACAGGTGAAAAACATGGATTAGAAATCAAAATCCATCCATCTTCTACCTACTGGAACATGTCTAACATGTCTCATCACAAAAGATAGGCACATTCTAAAAGTAAAAGGTTGGTCAAAAATTTGTTAAGCTAATGGAAAGAATGCAGGGAGAAGCAATTATGATATCTGAAAAAGTGAACTTCAAGCCAAAGAAAATCCAAAGAGATAAAGAAGGATATTACATTTTAGTCACATAAACAATTCACCAGGAAGACTTCACAATACTGAACACGTATACATCTAATAGGGGATCTTCCACATTCATTAAGCAAACACTACAATGTCCTAAACAAGAATTCAATCCCAAAACTATAACACTTGGGGACTTTAATACCACACTCTCAACATGGTACAGATCGACAGGCTAAAAACTCAACAGACACACTTGGTATTAAACCATACTCTTCCTGAAATGAACTTACAAATCTCTAGTGAACCATCTATTGAAGCAACAAGGAATACACATTATTCTCATCATCCCATGGAACTTTATACAAAACTAGACAATATATTGAGCCACAAAACGAATCTGCACATATTCAGGAAAGTTGAAATTATAGTCCATACACTTTCAGACCAACATGGTCTAAAGCTTAACATCTGCAACAAAACAAACAGCAAAAAAACGCATTAATTCTTGGAAATTGAACACTATGATGCTGAATGAGAATTGCATATCCTGCGCAATGTCCAACACACTATTGACATCACAAAGTCTAGCGTTTGCTAAAGGCACTAGGATCCTCTACGGCAAGAGATTGACAGCCACAGTAGTGTTCGTTCCCATGCTTAAAGGGAACACAGGAAATGATTCTGGGAAATGCCACTGGGTCCTTGCACCTCATCGAAGAGGAGGACCCAGAGGAGAGTTTGGCATGCACATTAAAGGATGCTCCGGGGGATGGGAGGGGGAGGCACTGGGGGATGGGGAGGAGAGGGGTGCACAGGGGGGTGGGGGTGGAGGGAGGAAAGGGACCGGTGTACCTGTTAAGTTTGTATAAGTGGAAATAAATAAATAAATAAATAAATAAATAATAAAACAAATATAGAAACATCACAAATAAATAACTTAACTCTGCAGCTTAAAGCTTTAGAGACACAAGAGCAGTCCAATCCCCAAAGGACTAGAAAACAGGAGATTAGCAATGTCAAGTGGGAAATATTAGAAATTGAGATAAGAAAATCCATACAAAGAATTAATCAGTCGAAAAGCTCATTGTTTGAAAAAATCAATAAGATTGATTCACCCTGAGCTAAATTACCCAAAATCAAGAGAGAAAACTCAAATTAACAACATTAGAAATGAAAATGGAGTTATCACAACTGATACGTAAAAAATTCAGAGATGTTGATGTCAAACTTCATAAACTTATACTCCATGAAACTTGATAACACAAAAGAAATCAATAAACTCTTTAGTAAGCACAATTCACCTAATTGAATCAGGAAGTCGTGATTACTTAATTAGTCCTATAAAAATGAGGAAAATGATGAAGTAATCTCCACTATTACCAACAAAATGTGTCCTGGATCAGATGGGTTCAGTACAAAATTCTACCAGATATTTAAAGAAAAACAAACACCACTACTCATTAAACTCTTCCATAAAATAGCAATGGAAAGAATACTTCCAAATTCTTTCTATGAAGCTAATATCATACTAATCCCATAACCTAAGAAAGATACACTTTTAAAAGAAAACTAGAGGCCAATCTCTTGGATGAACAGAGATGCAAAGATTCCCAAAAAATTTTAGCTTATTGGATTCAAAAACATATCAAAATTATCATTTACAGTAATCAAGTAGGTTTTAATCCAGGCATAAATGGTTGGTTCAGCAAACACAAATTAATAAATGTAAATGAACATATAATCCAATCCAAAATCTAAGATAACATGATACTTTATGTAGACACAGAAAAAGCTTTTGACAAGATCCAAAAGCCTTTTATGATCAAGACGCTAGAGAATGGGATAAACGTTATCAACATAATGAAAGCTGTATACAGCAAGTCAACAGCAAGGATTATAATCAATGGGAAGAACTTGCAGCATTCCCACTTTGATCAGAAACTAGACAAGGCTGTCCACTTTCACCACTTCTATTCAATATTGTACTTGAAGTCTTAGCTGGAGCCAAAAGACAACACAGGGAGATAAAAGGGATTCAAATCAGTGAGGAAGAAGTGAAGTTATCTCTATTTGCAAATGATATGATCCTATACCTGAGTGATCATAAAATCTCTACCAAGAAAATCCTGGAACTAACACATAATTTGAGCATAGTGGCAGGGTACAAAATGAACATGCAAAAATCAGTGACCTTCCTATACACCAAGGATAAAAAAATGAAAACGTTCAAAGAAAACAATCCCACTTACGATAGCCCCTAAAGAAATGAAATACCTTGGTATAAATCTAGCCAATTTTGTGAGAGACCTTGATAATGAAAAGTTTAAATCCCTAAAGAAAGAAATTATAGAAGATGTCAAAAGGTGGAAATTCCCTCCATGCGCCTAGATAAGAATGGCATAAAAATGACCATCCTATCAAAGTACTATACAGATTCAATGCTATACCAATCAAAATTCCCAAATATTTCTTTAAAGAAATTGACCAAACAATATCAAAATTCATATGGAAACACAAAATGTCCAGGATAGCAAAAACTATCCCGAGTAACAAAAACACTACTGGTGTTATCACCATAACAAACTTTAATCAAGATTACAAATCCATAGTAATAAAAACAGCCTAGTATTGGCTCTAACAAATACACATAGATCAATGGAAAAAGGCTGAAGAAACAAATATAAACCTTCGCAATTATAGCCATTTGATCTTTGACAAAGGGGTCCAAAAAATTCAATGGAAAAAGAACAGAATCTTCAACAAATGGTATTGGTAAAATTGGATATCCACAGGCATAACATTAAAACTAGACACATACTTGTGACCATACACAAAAGTTAATTTCAAATGGATCAAGGACCTTAATGTTAGCCCAGACCATACAAAAACCTAGTAGAAAGGGTAAAGAAATCCCTCGAACTGATTAGACTAGGACAACAGTTCATACACAGAAACTCAATGGCACAAGAACTAGAACCATCACTCAATAAATGGGATCTTATAAAATTAAACAGCTTCTGTTTAGATAAAGAGATTGTAAACTCAGCAAAAAGGAAACCCAGAGAAAGGGAAAAAATTCACTAAGCACATATCTGATAGAGCTCTATTATTTAGAGTGCTCAAAGAACTTAAAAAACTAAACACCAAGGAGATTAATGCCCCAGTTATAAAAGGGCCTCAGAATTCAAAAAATGCTTTTCAAGGGACAAAATTGAAATGTCTAACAAATATCTAAAAAAATCTGACTCATCCCTAGCCATCAGGGAACTGCAAAAGAAAACTACCCTGAGATATCATGTCACCCTAGTCAGGATAGCGAAAATACACAATACACACAACACCAAATGCTGGAGAGGATGTGGAGAGAAGGGAATTCTCATACACTGATGGTGGGAATGCAGGCTTATACAAGGACTCTGGTGATCAGTTTCATGATTTCTAAAAAAAGATTGAAATGCCATATGACCCTGCTATACCACTTCTGGGCATAAACAATCCCCCATAATGCAGAAATTCACTACAATGACAAAAGTATAACCATGTTCATTATAGCACTAATTACAAAAGCAAAGACATGGAAATAATACAAATGCCCAACATTTGAGTAGTGGATAAGTAAAATGTAGTACATTTATACAATGGAATACTACTCCACTATCAAAAAAGATGAATTAATGCAATTTGCTGGGAAATTGATGGATTAGAAAAAAATGTTGAGTAAAATATCCCAAAATTAGACACCATGTTTACTCCCTAATAGGTGAATCCTAGTACCAAACACACTTAAGGACATATTCAAAGATAAATCTCTGTAATATTTATTGTAATCACAAAGGTCTATAAATAGTAGGGACAGCAAAGGAGGGCCCCCCAAAAAAGGAAAAAGAGGATCACGTTTCAGTACAGAAAATATAACATGGTCAATTACTGCATGTAAGTAACAAGACATCTGGTGCAGCCACTCTCAATTCCCTTTCTGGTCATTTGCAACTGACCAGATTTGATCTCACCAATGAGGGAGGACATAAGGACTGGCAGATACATGGTAACTATCCTGCAAATGGGACACTGACCCTCCTCCCTCACTGCTGTGTCCTATTCTTATTCTTGCATCTACCTTTGAGTCTCCTCTTATAGTAAGATCTTCATTTAAACAGTCTTTCATCTTTGGTTAGAAGGTGATCTTCAATACCAATCAGCATGAAGCCTAGAGCAGTGCAGGAAAAGCAAAACTGAAAACAACAGCAAACCACAGTTCAGAACACCAAAAGCCATACATTGATCATCTGAAACCAGACCAGCCAAATTTCTCTCCATCCTAAATCTCAGAGAACCTTGAGGAAGAAGGAGTGACAAGATTGTAAGAGCCTAAAGATGGGGAGGACCAACCATATGCAAGATACTCCACACAAGATAGTTCTGCAGCAGCCAGGATTGGGCTTTTCTTGACCTGCAAAATGGCTGTCTCACTAAAATCTGGCATGGATCATAAGGGCGAAGCTTCCAGGAAGTAGAATCCTTTGAAGCAATGGATTAAACAGTCATAATAGAGTTCCCATACTAACAGGGAGCCCAAGAATGGGCTCTGAGCTATGCCACTGAGTCCCAAACCCTCACTAGGGTGGAGGACTCAGAGGGAGATTTGGAGTTCACACAAGATGATGTTTCAGGGGATGGGAGGGAGGGAGGGGGAGTCACTTGGAGATGTGGAAGGAGGGAAGGAGGAAAGGGTGTAAAAGGAGAGGGAAAATGGGGAGAGTGAAAAGGAGGCGACTGGGGATGGGAGGAGCAATGGAGAGTGTTGGGGTACCTATTGAGATTCTATGATTAGGAAAAAAGGAAAAAAGAAATTACGGGAGAAAAATACATAAAGTTTGGTTTTGTGAGGTACCCAGTCTGCTCACTCTTGTTATATCATCATATAAGGATGTTCTTCTGAGAAAAGGTAGCAAACATTCTATATAATTCAGTAAAAGACTATGCAAGTTTTGGTATTTGTTTACCATAAAATTGTGAACAGATGAAATTGGAAATCACTGTTCTAGGGCAATCTACAGGAAACCATATATTTGTTGTTTTTCTATTTATTATTTATTTATTGTTTTACTAATTATTATCTTACTCCATACTGACTTAAAGTGTGCTGTGAATAAGAGAGAAGCATTACAATGTGTTGGTGACATTTTTCTTTCTGCATCAGGAATGGATCAGTATGTGAAGTATGCAGATGATCACTATCCAAACACAGAGCAGTGTCCTTTCTGGCTTATGAAGACCCCTTAGGGATGGCTCTTGCCTGCATGGCCCTGGGCTTCTCTGCACTCACAGCTTTTGTTCTTGGGATATTTGTGAAGCACCAAGACACTCCCATCGTGAAAGCCAATAACCGCACTCTCAGCTACATCTTACTCATCTCCCTCATCTTCTGTTTCCTCTGCTCCTTGCTCTTCATTGGACATCCCAACACTGCTACCTGCATCCTGCAGCAGATCACATTTGGAGTTGTGTTCACTGTGGCTGTGTCCACTGTCTTGGCCAAGACAATCACTGTGATTCTGCCCTTCAAGCTCACTGCTCCAGGAAGAAAGACAAGGTGGTTGCTAATTTCATGGGCACCTAACTACATCATCCCTATCTGCACCTTGGTCCAACTTATTTTCTGTGGAGTCTGGCTTGTAACATGTCCTCCTTTTATCGACAAAGATATACACTCTGAACATGGCCACATCATCATCATGTGCAACAAGGGCTCAGTCACTGCCTTCTACTGTGTCCTGGGATACCTGGGCTCTCTGGCCCTGAGGAGCTTCACTGTGGCTTTCCTGGCCAGGAACCTGCCTGACACCTTCAATGAAGCCAAGTTCCTGACCTTCAGCATGCTGGTGTTCTGCAGTGTATGTCACCTTCCTCCCTGTCTACCACAGCACTAAGGGGAAGGTCATGGTGGTTGTGGAAGTCTTCTCCATCTTGGCTTCCTGTGCAGGCCTGCTAGGGGGCATTTTTGTCCCAAAATGCTATGTTGTTTTGCTAAGGCCACACAGAAATTCTCTTCAAAGGTTCAAAAATTAAAAACAGGGGCTGGAGAGATGGCTCAGGGGTTGAGCCTCTGCCTTGCAGGCGGAGGGTCCTGAGTTAGGATCCCAGATCCCAGGCGGAAGCAGGGTGGCCTGCGTTCCGGTCCTGGTAGGGCGAAGCCTGTGAATCCCGGGACAGAAGGAGGTGGAGGCGCCCATGATGGTTCCCAATTCGTCCGTGGTTCTACACACACACAGATACACAGACACACACGCGCACACATACATACGTACACATGCACAATTGAATAAATAAAAAAAAATTAAAAACAATTCTTTACCCCTTTCAATGTCCTTAAAATCTAACGAATTTGTGAAAAGTTACTATAAAGCCAGAATGTGAGACTGCACAATCTTAACTCTCAAATGTTATGCTATAGTTTTAGTTGTTGATATGTGACTCATACTGTTTCTTTGAGAGTATTTGCATAGTGAGTTTGATATTGTTAGTGTTCTCAGTATTTCCTCTACTAATTTTCTCTCTTCAGTAATATCACATGGAGGATTTTTGAAAAAAGTGAAAGTGTTTTGTTTATCCCCCCCTCAAAAAAAGGTGTCCCTAGTAATCTAGAGCCCATCATTGAGGATGAGGGAGAAAGGAAGTAAATTTCATTGTGATACAATTTAATTGCTGGATGAAAATGGGTATGTAGATTTAGAAGGAGGACATTCATCTTATTTCCTGATAAATAACTTTTTTTAAAGGGAAAAGGAACTTCTTGAAAATGGCATTTCAATAGACGCTCACTGGTGTATAAAAGGCAGTTGAGCAATGCAGCCTGGAGTCTTGGAGAGAGAAATAGAAAATGATGAAGAAAGAATATTGTGCAATGGGGGATGACATAAAGATCTTGCCATTTGTCACCATTTTGCAATGCACACTGAGAGTGTTGGGATTGCAGAATTTCACTGATTAATATTTAATGTCAACTTGATTTCAGTTGCAGAATCACATAGGAGACACACCTTTCAGTGTGAGTTTAAGGTGGTTTCTCAATGGTGTTAATTGAAATGAACTGTCCCCAAACTAATGGTGGGCAGTACTTTTCCATGGACTGCGGTGTCAGAATAAAGAAAAAGAAAAAACCTTGCTGATTACATCCAAGCATCCCTGTTTCCGTACCAAATGCATGTGTCACGTGTCCAGCTACATCACGTTCCTTCTGATGTAGCTTTCCTATCATGATAGGACAGAGTCCTGAAGCTGAAAGGCAAAGGAGTTTTTTCTTTCATTCAGTTGCTTCTGTCATTTATCTCCCCCAAAATCAAGGACAGTAAATTATCATGAATCTACTGAGAATGAACAAGGTATGTGGAGACCATGTCAAGGCTGAGATCATGATGACTCTATGTTGACTCAAGCTTCAATTCCAAACAGTGATACATACCACACTGAACCATTTGACATTACTTAACATTATCTACCTCGTTATATGTTTACTTAGTGCATGAGAGGAAATAAAACCTTTTGCAAACATAAACCTTCTCTTGCCACAGTGAATTATGTGGGAATTCAGGTGGTCACTTTCCTTTGGGAGTAATCTTTGATGGTCAAACCTGGCCAGAGTAACTGGTTTCTTAGGCATCAGGGCTACCCCTATTGGAATATCACTTATACTGTAGCAGGTACCCAGGGACATACAAGAAGGAACCTCCTCTATGGAACTCAGTGGGATTCTAACATAAGAAAGGATATTCAGGATCCTTAGAGGCAAAGGATTAACAGTCATGACAGTGTTCCCATACCAAAGGGCAACTCAAGAAAGGGCTCTGGGCAATGCCAATGAGTCCTTTCACCTCACTAGAGTGGAGGACTTAGAGGGAAGCTTAGCATCCAAAGAAAAGGATGTTCCAGGGAATGGGAGGAGGAGACACTGGGAAAAGGGGATGGTGGGGGTGAAAGGAAAGGGAAAAGGGGAGGGTGCAAGGGGGAACTGGGGAATGGTGGAGGGAGAGAAGGGACAGGGGTACCTATTAAGCTTGTATGTTTGGAGAAAAATAAATAAATATAATAAAACTTTTAAAAAGTAAGGATGGGGATTGTTTCAAGCATTATTACAATTAGTAATAATCGAATCTATAACTAATCTTCCTCCCATGAATGAGGAGACCGTCATCTTCAAAAGTAATTGGTAGACTGCAGGTAAGATATTTGAGATATTTAGACCTGTTGCACATTCTTTTTTATGTGTTACGGTTTAATTCTTCAGACCATATTGAAAGCAAATCCATTAAAATAAAGAGGCTGTATTTTGCTCCATCAATGAAAGACTTCACCCAGTATATTTTCACAGAAAAAATTAAACAGGATAGGAGATCTGATGCATCATGGAACAATGATCAAGATCCTCCACCAGAAGTCTTAGACTTCAGTGATGATGAAAAAGAAAAAGAAGCCAGACAGAAGAGGCCACAGGCCCCAGGCAGGAGGAGACTCAGGTCTGATTCAAATAAGACAGGTGAAGATTTTGCTGTAGGGCATCAGAATAGGAAAGCTTATGGCTCTCCTTCAGAGTATTCCAAAGGACATCACAACAAAGAGTTCAGAAGAGGCTTTCCCAGGGGTAGATACCTTCGAACAAACCACACCAGGCCTCCACTCAGCAGTTTTATATCTCGGATAACATGGCATTGCAGGAGACATTGGGATTCCACCTCAGAGACAACACAGTCTGGTTGTGCCACAGTACCCTTCTCCTCCTCCTGTGATTGATATGCATAACTTCTCACTCCCTCCCCTTCCAACCCCGTCCCCCATCCTTCAGCATGGGTTGGGCTACGCCTACCTTGGGTTCTCATCACTTAGTTAACTTACCCTACACCTTTACCCTGCCACCGCTGCCTCCCACACTGCCTCCACCACCTTCTTCTGCAGACGATAATTCATTTTTTTTGTTTTCACTCATAAAAACGTAATAGGTACCATGGTCCCCTCCTTCCCTCCAACTCTCCATGGATCCTCTTCCTCCTTCACCCATTTTTCGCTTCCTTCCCCTCCCCCTTTCTCCCAGTGCCACCTGCCTCCCCCATCCCTGGAGCGTCCTTTAGTGTGAATGTCAAGTTCCCTCTTGGTCCTCCTTTCTTATGAGGTGTAAGGACTCAGTAGCAATACCTAGAGCTCTTTCTTGTATTCCCCATTAGCATAGAACACTATCGTGGCTGTTAATCCCTTGCCTCTAAGGATCCTAGCGCCTGTGAACCATGCTAGACTTTAGGGGCTCAATCATATGTCTGCCATTGCACAGGTTATGCAAAGTCCTATTATGATTACTTTGGCCCTAACTTGTGTGGGGTATCCAGCATATCCTTGCTCTTCCCCATCATTAGGCTCTTATAATCTTACCACCCTTTCTCCACCCTGAGCTTTAGGATGGGAGAGATTAGGCTGGCCTGGTTCCAGGTGATTAATGAACAGTCTCTGATGTTCTGAATTATGGTTTGTTTTTTTTTTCTAGTTTTGCTGTTCCTGCACCAGCCTTGGCTTCATCCTGATGGGTATTGGATGTCACCTCACAGCCAAAGATAAAAGGCTGTTAAAATAGACTCTTACTGTAAAAGTAGATTCAAAGGTATATGGAATAAGAATAGGAGACTGCAGTGTGAGGGGTTTAGTCTCCCATTTGCAGGATGGTTAACTTCTATTTTCCAGACTCTATGCCCCTCATGTCTGGTGAGATCAAACCCCATCAGTAGCAAGGGACCAAAAAGGCAACTCTGCAAGCTCAACCAGATGTCTCATTACTTACTTGCAGTCCTTGATGGTGGCTTATTTTCTTTCCTTGTTGCTGGTAGGGCCCTACTTCCCCTTCCCTCCTGTTTATAATCTTTGCAATTACTATAGGTATTACAGAGATTTATCTTTGAATGTGTCTCTAAGTTGGTTTTGTATTAGGATCCACCTCTTAGTGAGTACATACCACACTTAATTTTCTGTGTCTGGAATACTTCACTCAATACAATTGTTTCTAATTCCATCCATTTCCCAGCAAATTTCATTAATTAATCATTTTTGATGGCTGAGTAGTATTCCATTATATAAATGTACCACATTTCCCTTACCCACTTGTCAACTGTTGGGCATTTGACTTGATTCCATGACTTTCCTATTGTAAATAGTGCTGCTATGAACATGGTTGTGCTTGTGCCATTGAGGTGAACATTTACTGTATGGGTGAATATTACCAAAAGTGGAATAACAGGGACATATGGGATTTCAATCTTTAATTTCTTTAAGAATCTCCAGACGGCTCACCAGAATGGTTGTATAAGCCTGCATTCCCACCACCAATGTAGGAGAGTTCCTTTCTTGCCACATCCTCTCCAGCATTTGGTGGTGTTTGTATTGTGAATTTTTGCCATCCTGACCGGGGTGAGATGATATCTCAGGAAAGTTTTGATATGCATTTTCCTGATGGCTAAGGATGCAGAGCATTTCTTAGGATATTTTGACTCCACAAAGTCTAGAATTTGCTAAAGGCACCAAGATCCTTGGAGGCAAGGAATTGACAGCCATACTAGTGTTCCTGCGCTTAAGGGGAACACAGGAAAGGGTTCAGGGAAAAGCCACTGGGTCCTTGTAAGTCATCAGAGAGGAGGGCACAGAGAAGAGTCTGGCATGCACATTAAAGGATTCTCTGGGGATTGGGGGGGAAGGCACTGGAGGATGGGGAGGGAGGGGTGAAGGGAGGGGGAGCAGGGGGGTAGAGGGAAGGAGGGAACCAGTGTACCTATTAAGTTTGTATGAGCGGAAATAATAATAAAAATGTTATAAAATAAAAAAAGAAATTTTTAGACATTTCAATTTCTTTCCTGGTAAAGTTTCTTTTAAGTTCCAGGGCCCATTTTTTAATTGGCCAATTTGTTTCCTTGGTGTTTAGTTTTCTAAGTTCTTTGTGTACTCTAGATAATAGAGTTCTATCAGATATGTGGTTAGTGAAGATTTTCTCACTTTCCGTGGGTTGCCTTTTTGCTTTTGTTTCTCTTTGGGCTTTTTTAACTTCTTTCATCCTAGGCATACAATTTATTTTGTATCCTGCCACCCTGATGAACTTCTGTATTAGTTCCAGAAGTGTCCTGGTGGAGTTTTTGGGATCACTCAGGTATACAATCATGTTATCTGCAAATAGAGAAAACGACTTCTTCCTTGCTGATTTGTATCCCTTTCATCTGCCTTTCTTGTCTTATGGCTTCAGCTAAGACTTCAAGTACAATATTGAATAAAAGTGGTAAGAAAGGACAGCTTTGTCTAGTTTCTGATGGAAGTGGGAGTGCTTCAATTTTTTCCCATTGAGTATAATCCTTGCTGTTGGCTTGTTGTATACAGCTTTTATTATATTGAAAAAGGTTCCTTCCATTCCAACTGTCTCTAGGATTTTGATCATAAAAGGCTGTTGGATCTTCTCCAAAGCTTTTTCTGCATCTATAGAGAATACCATGTGGTCTTGAATTTTGGACTGGTTTATAAGGTGAATTACATTTACTGATTTGCATATGTTGAACCAACCTTGTATGCCTGGCATAAAGCCTACTTGATCACTGTAAATGATCTTTTTGATATATTTTTGAATTCGATTTGCTAAGAGTTTGTTGAGAATCTTTGCATCTGTGTTCATCAAAGAGATTGGCCTATAGTTTTCTTTTTTAAGTGTATCTTTATTAAATTTTGGGATTAAGATGTTATCAGCTTCATAGACCGAATTTAGTAGTGTTCCTTCCTTTGCTATTTGATGGAACAGTTTAAGGAGTATTGGTGTTATTTGTTCCTTAAATATCTGGTAGAACTCTGTGCTAAATCCATCTGGTCCAGGACATTTATTTGGTTGCAAAATTCAAGATTAATTTGTCGATTTCCTCATATGTTATAGGACTATTTAAATAATTTGAAACTCCCTGATTCAATTTATGTAAGTTGTGCTTGCTTAGGAATTCATCCATTCTTTTGTGTTATCAAATTTCACAGAGTATAAGATTTTGAAATAAGACAATATAATTACCTGAATTTCTTGGCTATCAGTAATGATAAGCCCTTTTTCATTTCTAATTTTAATAAGTTGGGTTTTACGTCTCTTATTAGTCATTAATTTAGCTAAGGGTGCATCAATTTTATTGATTTTTTTCAAAGAACCAGCTTTTTGACTGGATGATTCTCTGTATCATTTTCCTTATCTCAATTTCAGATATTTCTTCCCTGATTTTGCTAATCTCCTCCTTTCTATTGCTTTTGGGATTGCAATTCTGTTTTGTCTCTAAAGCATTCAGCTGCATTGTCAAGTTATTTATGTGTGATGTTTCTCTTTTTTTGATACAGGCATTAATAGCTATAAACTTACCTTTTTGGACAGCTTTCATTGTGTCCCAAAGATTTTAATAAGGTGTTAACATTTGCTTCCAGGAAATCTTGCATTTCCTTTACAATTTCTTCCTAAATCCAATTCTCATTCAGCATCATATTGTTTAGTTTCCAGGAATTAGTGTATTTTCTTTTGTTTGTTGTGTTGCGGATGTCAAGCTTTATGCCATGGTGGTCTGACAGGGTACAGGCTAGAATTTCACATTTCCTCTATATGTGGTGATTTGTTTTGTGGCCCAATATGTACTCTACTTTGGAGAAAGTTCCGTGTGCTGCTGAGAAAAATGTGTATTCTTTGGTGCATGGATGAAAAGTTTGATAAAGATCTGTCAGTTCCATTTCAGTAAGATTTTGATTAAGTTCCAATGTGTCTCTGTGTAGGAGGAACGGACCAGGCAGGCCTGAATTAAGGTCTCTGATCAACCATTACCTACAATACCTCCATCTGGGGAGCATGCCACTCAGGGACTGATCTGTATGGGCTGCATGCGTGAATGAAACTTCCCCAAGCTACACCTGCTGCCGCGCCTGGTGCTGACGTCAAACTGCCTGGCTAAGAGAACTAATCCTGTGAGTATGACTCAGGAAACCTCACGCTGGGACTTATGGAATGTTGGGTGCGATATATAGGCTGCCCCATACTTACAATAAATGAGCCATCCTTCAAGCCTGAGAGCCTTCTGTTGCCAATCACCTAACTCCCGGAGTCTGTGTCGTTGACTTCACACCAGCTTATCCCTGCCCCCAAGGTTGTCCATGGGCCCCCAAGACTGTTACATCTCTGTTAAGTTTTCACCTGTGGATCTAACACATATTGAAAGGGTGGTATTGAAATTGCCAAAAATTATCATTTGGAGGTTGATTTTTTTTGCTTTAGACACTATAAAATTTGCTTAATGATTGTGGAGGAGCCCATATTATGTGCATATATGTTCAATACTGTGAAGTCTTCCGGGTTAATTGTACCTGAGACTAAAATGTAGTATCCATCTGTGTCTCTTATGACTTTTTTTTGGTTTGAAGTCAACTTTGTCCAATAGCATAATGGCTACCCCTGCCTGTTTCCTGGTTCCATTGGCTTGCTGAGTTTTGGACCAGCCTTTTATTTTAGGATGTGCTTACATTTTGTGGTGACATGAGTTTCCTGAAGGCAACAGATTGATGGGTTGTGATTTCTAATCCAAGTTTGTAATCTGTGTCTTTTGATTGGTTAGTTAATTTCATTGACATTTAATGTTATAATGGAGAAGTTACTTCTAATATTTATTTATTTATTAATTTTTTAATTTATTTTTCCACTCATACAAACTTGATAGGTTTCCATTCCCCTCCCTCCCTCCACCCATCCCTGGATCCCCTTGCTCCCTCCTCCCTTTTTCCCTTCCTCTTCCCACCTCATTCCCTTTCTCCCATTGCCCCCCCCCATTCCTGGAGCATCCTTTAGTGTGCCTGTCAGACTTCCCTGGGTCCTCCTCTCTGATGAGGTGTAAGGATTCAGTAGAATTGCTTAGAGCTCTTTTTTTGTGTTCCACTTTCATATAGGAACACTATTGTGACTGTTAATCTCTTGTCTCTGAGGAACTTAGAGCGTGTGATCCATGCTAGACTCTGTGGGGTCAATGACATGTTAGTCACTGTGCAGGTCATGCAAAGACCTATTATGATTACTCTACCCCTAACGTGTGTGGAGTATCTTGCATATCATTTCTCCTCCCCATCTATAGGCTCTTACAATCTTACTGCCCCCTCTTTTACAAAATTCCTTGAGCCTTGGGATGGGCCTGGCTTTCTTGGGTACTTTTGGTGAATTTATTCTGGTTGGAATCTATCATTATGAGGTTAATTCCTTCGGTAGGAGATTTCTTGTCTTGATTTTGTTTCTCATGGATGTGCTCTGTGACATGGACATTTTTGTTTTATCTGTTAAGACCTTCCTTTCGTTTCTGTGTGTTTTTGACTGAACTGAATTAGTGTTACTGCCCTGGAGCAATTTTTACCTGTGTTTGTCTTGGAGTTGGGTACACTTGTCTGATATTGTTCTTATTTCCTAGATGAGGCTTTTAGATTGTTAGTACATCAATTAAGTCAGGTTCAGTAGACAAGGAATGAAGATTAGTATGGTAGTTCACTTTTATGATTTAGTACCTTGTGATATGTGAGGGTGATTGGTATAGTCCCTGAAGTTGAATACATTTTTGGGATGGGTATATGGAAAATTTAAACTACAGTGACTAATAATTGAAGGAACATGATGGTAAAAACGGGTTTACTTATCTTTGAGCTGAATGTGAAGAATCTCTGCCATGTGATTGGATGATTTTAGAGGATTTCAGATGTATGATGATTGCTTCCTAGAGCTTTGCTTGGGTTTTCTTCAGACTATGTTGAATTCTGAGGAGCGGTGTGTCCTTGCTGGTATTTTGGGATTCTAGTTCTGGTATTCCATGTATGTACATGTTAACCTTCTGCAGGGTTTCCTGTATCTCTTGAATATTCCTCTCAAGTATCTTTTGGCTTTAACCACCTCTTCTATTGAGCTGGTTATTCTTTCCATTTTGTCTTCAAGATCTGATATTCTATTTTCTTCTTCATTGGTTCTACTGATAAGACTGTTTTGTTCTGGGTTGAACATAACTTGTCTTTTTGTTCAATTTTATACTCTGCCTGAGATTGTTTTTAACTGCTCTATGCCTATTTTTGTTTCTTGAACCGTTTTTCTCAACTCCTCCAATTGCCTGTTGTGTTCCTGTTCAAAGTGGGTGATGTGGTTATTTAACTTCTTTCAGATTTCCTCTTTCATAGTATTGATAATGATAAAGATCAGTCTTTGAAAATCATTACCTTGAGTATGGTTTCTTGGCTATTTTCTGTGAGTTTGTTCTGGTTGAATCTATCATTATGAGGTTAATTCTTTCGGTGGGAGATTTGTTTTCTTAGCTTTTGTTTCTCATGGATTTGCACTGTGACCTGGGCATTGTTTTTTTTATCTGTTAAGACCTTCTTTTTCTTTCTGAATGTTTTTGGCTGAACTGAGTTAGATGGTATTGCTACTCTTGAGCAGCTATTAGTAGTGTTTGCCTTGGAGTTGGGTACACTTGTCTTGTGTTTGTATTTCCTAGATAAGACTATGAGACTGTTTGTTCTTCAATTAAGTCATGTTTAGTAGACAGGGAGCGAAAATTATTATGGCAATGCACATTTTTGTTTTGCTGTCTTCGTGATATTTGAGGGTAAATGGTATAGTTCCTGATGTTGTATGCATTTGGGGGTGGCTTTACAGAAAAGTTAAATTACAGTGACTAATAAGTGAAAGGAACAAAATGGTAAAAAGGGTTTACTTATGTCTGAGCTGTATGTGATGAATCTCTCCCTTGTCATGATGTATGGCGTTTGTTCCCTAGAGCTTTGCTTGGGTTTTCTCTGGATTCTGTTGAATTCTGAGGGCTTGGTCCAGTCTCTGGAGGAGAAGAGGGTGTCTAGTTTGGCAAGCAGATCACCTGGAACCTGGGCCATGGCATAGGTGCCTTCCCCAGCACCAGAACAGACTGCCTGCAGCTTCAGCTTGCTGATAGGATGATCCAGAAGGATGAGCAGGTGACCTGAGCCTGGGGCATGGTCTAGGGGCCTTACCTGAGGAATGAAGAGTCTGGACTGGTCTGTGTCCCAGGCAGGAGAACATGTTTCTTTTTTGTAGGTGCAGTTGGGAAGAATCTTTGCAGAGTTTAACAGCAAAGGAAGCTTATCTAGTAATGCCATTGTGATATCACAATGTTCCCAAAGTACATAAGTGCCAAAGACACATCGGGCAAAATACTAAAGTTCCTGTTGATCTCCATCATGGCAAAAAGCACTGCCAAGTTAAATTGGTGCTTCAAGTATGGCAGGCTGCAAATTAAGTGTATCCCCCACCCCGGAGCTGAGCCGCCCGGCCAGTAGCACCCTCGCGCCCGGCTGCCAGCTTTGTCCCCAGTCCCCTCCCCGCCAAACCCCGACCAGCGCCCAGGTGAGAGAGAGCCCCTCCCAGCCCAGCCCCCAACCCTGGAGCCGAGCCGCCCAGCCAGCAGCACACGCGCGTGGCCTCCGGCTTAGCCTCCGGGGCCCCGCATTGGACCTCAGCCCCTCGTGCCCTCCCGCCCCCGCGCCCCTCCGCCAACCCCCAGGTCGCAGGTGAAGAATTCTGCCATCAACATCAGACCCTCTGCCTCTCTGGCCCACCGGCGACCTACACACATGGCCCACGGAAGACACACTGCTACTCAGAATTCAATAGAGTCCAAAGGAAACTCAAGCAAAACTCTAAGGAACAAAGGGAACACAGGCCATACATCTGGACTTCACTACAACCATTGTATCACATGCGCAAGATTCTTCACATCCAGCCCAAAGATAAGTAAACTTTTTTTTTCTTTTCTCTCACCTTACTGATCCTTTCTAGTATCAATGCTGTAGGTCAGCTTCCTCATACAGCCACCCCAAAAACATACAACTCCAGGGAGTACACCACACACCCTCACATTTCACCAAGACACTAAATCGTAAAAGTGCACTACCATACTTATATTCATCCCCTGGTTACTTAACTGACGTACTAACATCCTAGTAGTCTCATCTGGGATATAACAATACCAATACACAAACATACCCAATCCAAGGCAAGCACTAACTGGCAGGTGTAACAATACCAACTACATCGGTTCAGTGAAAAACACACAGAAACTGAAAGGTCCTAAAAAACAAAACAACAATGTACAAGTCAAAGTGCAGATCCACGAGAAACAAAACCCAAGAAGACCAATCTCCCACCAAAAGAATCAATCCCATAACGATGGATTGCGACCAGAACAAATCCATAGAAAATAGCCATGAAAGCCAGACCCAACATAACGACTTTCAGAGTATGATCATTACCATGATTAATACTATGAAAGAGGAAATCCGAGAAGAGTTAAACAACCATATCAACCACTTTGAACAGGAACACAACAGGAACCTGGAGGAGTTGAGAAAAACAGTTCAAGAAACAAAAAGAGGTATAGAGCAGGTAAAATAGTCTCAGGCAGAGTTTAAAATTGAACTAAGAGATAAGTTATCTTCAACCCAAAACTCGACAGAGAGTCTTATCAGCAGAACAAATGGGGCAGAAAATAGAATTTCAGATCTTGAAGACAAAGTAGGAGAATTAACCAGCTCAATGAAAGAGATCGTTAAAGCCAAAAAGATACTAGAGAGGAGCATTCAAGAAATATGGGACACCCTGAAGAAGCCTAACATGCGCATTCATGGAATACCAGAACAAGAATCCCAAAATACCACACCTGAGGAAATATTTCAATTCATCATAAATGAAAACTTCCCACAACAAAAGAATGAGAGGCCCATCCAAATACAAGAGGTATTTCGCACTCCAAACAGATATGACCAAAATAGAAAATCGCCACGGCAAATAATAGTCAAAACACTCCACATTCAAGACAAAGAAAGGGTGCTGAGAGCTTCAAGAGAAAAAAAGCAAGTCACTTTTAAAGGTAAACCTATTAGAATAACAAATGACTACTCAATGGAAACAGTAAAAGCAAGAAGAGCTTGGAGAGACATACTTCAAGTATTAAATGAGCAAAAATGCCAACCCAGACTGATATACCCGGCAAAACTATCTGTCATAATTGAGGGAGAAGAAAAGTTTTCCAGCACAAAGACAACTTGAAGGGATACATGTCTACCAAACCACGCCTTCAAAAAATGCTAGAAATGATACTCAAGCTTGAAGAAAAGAACAAGCGTATCCAGGAGGACAGAAGGGAAGTATAATACCACCAAAATATAAATATCAAACAACATGCTTACAAAATCTACAAAACATAAAAAATGTCCAGAATTAAAAATTATTTCTCCATTATAACATTAAATGTCAACGGCATTAACTCACCGATTAAGAGACATAGATTACAAACTTGGATTAAAAACCACAATCCAACAATCTGCTGCCTTCAGGAAACTCATCTCACCACAAAAGATAGGCATGTCCTAAGAATGAAAGACTGGTCCAAAATCTTGCAAGCTAATGGAACCAGGAAACAGGCAGGGGTAGCAAATATGCTTTCAGACAAAGTGGACTTCAAACCAAAGAAAATCATAAGAGACACAGATGGATACTACATTTTAGTCACAGGTACAATTCACCAGGAAGACTTCACAATACTGAACATTTATGCACCCAATATGGGCCCCTCCACATTCATTAAGAAAACCCTACAGCGTCTAAAGCAAGACATCAACCCCCAAACGATAATTCTCGAGGATTTCAACACCACCCTCTCAACATGGGATAGATCAACAGGTCAAAAGCTTAACAGAGACACTTTGGAGCTTAACCAAACCCTAACTGAAATGGACCTTACAGATCTCTATCGAACTTTTCACCCACGCACCAGAGAATACACATTTTTCTCAGCAGCTTTCTCCAAAATAGATCACATATTAGGCCACAAAATGAATCTACACAAATACAAAAAAGTTGAAATTCTAGCCTGTGCCCTATCAGACCACCACGGCCTAAAGCTGGACATCCACAACAACACAACAAAGAGAAAATACACCAACTCCTGGAAACTTAACAATATGATGCTGAATGAGAACTGGATTCAGGAAGAAATTAAACAGGAAATTCAAGATTTCCTGAAAGTGAACGAAAATGAGAATACAACCTACCAAAATCTCTGGGACACAATGAAAGCTGTTCTAAGAGGTAAGTTCATAGCTCTTAATGCCTACATCAGAAAAATGGAAACATCAGAAATAAATAGTTTAATGATACAGCTTAAGGCTTTGGAGAAACTTGAACAATCTGATCCCAAAAGTAGTAGAAGAGAGGAGATTAGCAAAATAAGGGGAGAAATATCTGAACTCAAGACTAGGAAAACAATAGAAAAAATCAACCAGTCAAAAAGCTGGTTCTTTGAAAAAATCAATAAGATTGATACACCCCTAGCTAAATTAACCGAAAGCAAGAGAGAGAAAACCCAAATTAACAAAATTAGAAATGAACATGGAGTTATCACTACAGATACCCAAGAAATCCAGAGAATTATAACATCATATTTCAAAAATTTGTACTCTGTGTAGTTTGACAACACAAAAGAGGTGGATGAATTTCTAAGTAAACACAACCTACCTAAATTGAATCAGGAAGTTGTGAATTATTTAAATAGTCCTATAACATACAAGGAAATTGAAGAAATAATCTCAAATCTTCCCACCAAAAAATTTCCTGGACTAGATGGATTCAGCACAGAATTCTACCAGACATTTAAGGAGTTAATAACACCAATACTCCTTAAACTGTTCCATCAAATAGCAAAGGAAGGAACACTACCAAATTCCTTCTATGAAGCTAATATCGTCTTAATCCCAAAACCTAATAAAGATTCACTTAAAAAAGAAAACTATAGGCCCATCTCTCTGATGAACACAGACGCAAAGATTCTCAACAAAGTCTTAGAAAATCAGATTCAAAAACATATCAAAAAGATCATTCACAGGGACCAAGTAGGCTTCATCCCCAGCACACAAGGTTGTTTCAACATACGCAAATCAATAAATGTATTTCATCATGTAAACCAGTCCAAAGTCCAAGACCACATGATACTCTCGATAGATGCAGAAAAAGCTTTTGACAAAATCCAACAGCCTTTTATGATCAAAACGCTAGAGACTGTAGGAATGAAAGGAACCTTTATCAATACAAAAAAAGCTGTATAAAACAAGCCCACAGCAAGGATTATGCTCAATGGGGAACAATTGGAAGCATTCCCACTTTGATCACGAACTGGACAAGGCTGTCCACTCTCACTACTTCTATTCAATATTGTACTTGAAGTCTTAGCTGAAGCCATAAGACAAGAAAGGGACATAAGAGGGATTCAAATCAGCACGGAAGAAGTCAAGCTATCCCTATTTGCAGATGACATGATCTTATACCTGAGTGATCCCAAACACTCCACCAGGAAGCTCCTAAAACTAATTGAGAAGTTCAGCAGGGTGGCAGGATACAAAATAAATGTGCAAAAATCAGAGGCCTTCCTATATACCCAGAATGAAAGAAGTGAAAAAGCCTTGAGAGAAACAATCCCATTTACTATAGCCCCTAAAAAAATGAAATACCTTGCTATAAACCTAACCAAGGAGGTAAAAGACCTTTACAATGAAAACTTTAAAACCCTAAAGAAAGAAATAGCAGAAGACACCAGAAGGTGGAAAGACCTCCCATGTTCCTGGATTGGCAGAATCAACATTGTAAAAATGACCATTCTACCAAAGGCAATATACAAATTCAATGCTATAACAATTAAAATCCCAAAGCAATTCTTTAAAGAAGTTGACCAAATAAACTCAAAATTCATATGGCAGCACAAAAGACCCAGAATAACAAAGACAATCCTGAGTTAACAAAAACACTGCTGGAGGTATTACCATACCAAACCTTGGTCTATACTACAAATCCATAGTAATAAAAACTGCCTGGTACTGGTTCCAAATAGACACACAGATCAATGGATAAAGGTTGAAGACCCAGATATAAGCCCACAAAAATACAGCCATTTGGTCTTTGACAAAGGGGCCCAAAGAATCCAATGGAAAAAGAATAGCATCTTCAACAAATGGTGCTGGCAAAACTGGATCTCCACATGCAGAAGATTAAAGCTGGACCCATACTTGTCACCATGTACAAGACTTAATTCCAAATGGATCAAGGACCTTGATTTAAGGCCAGAGACTTTAAAAACCATAGTTGAAAGGATAGGGAACTCCCTCGAGCTGATTGGGCTAGGCCAACATTTCCTAAACAGACATCCAATGGCACAGTCACTGCTACCAACTCTCAACAGTTGGGATCTTGTGAAATTAAAGAGCTTCTGTTCAGATAAAGAGATTGTAACACGAGCTCAAAGGCAACCCACAGAATGGGAGAAAATCTTCACTAACCACATATCTGACAGAGCTCTACTGTCCAGAGTGCACAAAGAACTTAGAAAACTAAACTCCAAGGAAAACAATGGCCCAATTAAAAAATGGGCCCTGGAACTTAAAAGAAACTTTACCAGGGATGAAATTAAAATGTCTAACAAATATCTTCAAAAATGCTCCACTTCCTTAGCCATCAGGGAAATGCAAATCAAAACTTCCCTGAAGTATCATCTCACCCCAGTCAGGATGGCAAAAATCCACAATACAAACAACGACAAATGCTGGAGAAGATGTGGAGAGAGGGGAACTCTCCTACATTGCTGGTGGGAATGCAAGCTCATACAGCCACTCTGGCGAGCTGTCTGGAGATTCTTAAAGAAATTAAAGATTGAAATGCCATATGACCCTGCTATCCCACTTTTGGGAATAACCCCCCATGCAGCAGAGTTCACCTCGATAGCACAAGCTCAACCATGTTCATAGCAGCACTGTTTACAATAGCAAAGTCATGGAATCAACCTAAATGTCCAACAGTTGACGAGTGGATAAGGAAAATGTGGTACATCTATATAATGGAGTACTACTCAGCCATCAAAAATGATGAATTATTGGAATTTGCTGGGAAATGGGTGTCATTAGAAACAATTATATTAAGTAAAGTGTCCCAAACCCAGAAAATTAAGTGCCGCATGTACTCCCTAATAGGTGGCCTCTAGTACCAAACTCACCCAGCCCACATTGAGACACTCAAAAGTAAACCTATGTAACACAGTAATTGCAAGAATTATGAACAGGAGGGATGGGGTAGGAGGGCCACACCATACACAAGGAGAGAGGGGACCATGTTATAGCAGAGAAAATTGGCCTCCATCAAGGTCTACAAGTAAGTAATGAGAAACCTGGTTAAGTTCACAGACGTTCTTTCCTGATCTCACTAGAAGGGGAGGGCATATAGTCTAGCAGATAAAAAGTAATCATTTTACAAATGGGTGATGGACCCCTCCCTCAGTGAGGTTTCCTACTCTTATTACATCTACCCTTGAATGTGCTATTATAAACAAGACTCCAGTTTAACAGCTCTTTGTCTCTGGCCAGGGGGTGAAATACAGTGCCCAGCAGGATGGAATGAAGGGCATTGCAGGAGCAGCAAAACTGCAAAAGAAAATCAACAAACCACAATCCAGAACTTCAGAGACTCTATATCAATCACATAGAACTAGGCCAGCCTAATCTCTCCCCATCCTGGAGCTCAGAGACATTTGCGGAAGAGGGGGTGGTAAGATTGTAAGAGCAAAAGGATGGGAGGAGCAACGATTTGCAAGATTTTCAACAATAGTTGTGGCCAAAGCAATCATAATGGGACTTTGCATGCCCTGCGCAATGTCCAGCGCACTGTTACCCTCATAAAGTCTAGCATCTGTTAAGGGCACCGAGATCCCTGGAGGCAAGGGATTGACAGCCATAGTAGTGCTCCTATGCTTAAGGGGAACAAGAGAAAGGGCTTATGGAAATGCCACTGGGTCCTTATATGTCATCGGAGAGGAGGACCCAGTGGAAAGTCAGGCGTACACAATAAAGGACTCTCTGGGAATTGGGGGGGAGGCACTGGGGGATGGGGAGGGAAAGGAGGGGAAGGAAGGGGTTTGGGGGGAGGAGGGGGGAGGGAGGGAACTGGTAAAAAATTTTTTAAATGTATAATTAAATTTTTAATAAAAAAAGAAATTAAGTGTATCAATCATTGCACATAGAACACTAACCGCATTGCAACCAAATAACATGAACCTTGTGCACTAAAGATTTTTTGCCCTGAACATCTTTAATGCTAACATTCTCCATGTTGAGATGTTTGTTGTATGTGAGCCTTTTGGGAGTTAATAAGCATTGTAGAATTCTTATGGTTCCATCATATGTAGGTGAGATTTGTCAGTGTGAAGAACTGTATTGTACTATTTCTGAGCATTGGAATGTCAGGAAAACATGTACCACTGTGCTGTTTACAAAGGAGTACACTTTGTCAAAAGGCAAATATCTCAATGTCTTTGCATTGGAATTCTTATTAACAGAAATATTAAAGGGAATGGTTTCCTTGAGATACCTAGTTTATGTTATTTATAAAATATCCATGTTCCCACTGGTGAAGAATGCACCATAGTCTTAAGATCTTGGTAACACTTACTTTCATAAGCTCTTTTCTACCACAGGTAAAGCAAATAAGAAACTTTCCTCTCCTCTAAGTCCTAATTTTCCTACATTTTTATGCACTTATCATTATAAATGATGGTAAGATGACTGTAATAATTTCTCTTAGATCGTTTAAGCATTACTCTATTTTGTGTTGATGGGTGTCTAGGAATCAATGCTGTGTGAATGTTTGATATGTGCATGTTATGTGTGTCTGTACCGATAATGGAAGGATTTGAATGGGAGGCTTCATCTATGATTCACTTAATCATGTTCTACTTTTTATTTACTATGATAAACATTACTTGCTGATAAAAAAATCTAGATTCCAAAAAGTTCTCGGTCATGTGTCAGTATAGACAATGTTGAGGATGCTGAGTGGGACACATACTCAAATACATGCATGCACACACACAGACACACACACACAGACACACACACATAGAGGCACAGGGATAGGCACATATACACACACATGCAGACATAAACATAGGCATATACATAGGAACATGCCCAGCAGACATATTCAGTTAGACAGACAGATATATGTACATTAAAAAGACATGAAGCATCCCACATGGGCAGTGTGATGGCAAGATCCAGACATGTGGGCAGTGAGGTATAATAAACTCAAAAGCACAAAGCTAAAGGGATAAAAAAAAAACCCTGGGGACCAGGATGCCCACAATCTCCCAAGTGTCATACTTCCATAAACTTTTAGTTACTTTTAAGAACAAGTTTCACCAGGCCAGCCTAATCTCTCCCCATCCTAAAGCTCAGGAAATTTGCAGAAGAGGGGGTGGTAAGACTGTAAGAACCTAAAGATGGGGAGGAGCAACGATATGCAAGATACTCCACACAAGTTAGGGCTAAAGCAACCATAATAGGACTTTGCACGACTTGCACAATCACCAACATATCATTGATCCCCTAAAGTCTAGCATGGATCACAGGTACTAGGATCCTTAGACACAAGAGATTAACATCCACAATATTGTTCCTGTATCAAAGGGGAACACAAGGAAGGGCTCTAGGCAATGTTACTGAGTCCTTAGACCTCATCAGAGAGGAGGAACCAGAGGGAAGTTTGACATTCACACTAAAGGATGATCCAGGGATGGTACAGGGAGGAGGTACTGGGCGGAAGGGTGGGAGAGGAGGAAAGGAAGAGGAAAAGGAAGGAGGGAGCAAGGGGATCCAGGGAGGGGTGGAGGAAGGGAGAGAACTGGGGTACCTATTAAGTTTGTGTGAGTGGAAAAAATAAATAAAGAACAAGTTTCAAAGACAAGGAACAGCTATAGAAGAGTCACTACCTTATGAGTTATCATTATCTAAGTGAGGGACCAGATGATGTTTTTAAGGCAGACCTTACCTTTAGGCAGAACATAGTAGTTTAAGTCTGCCTCGACCTTAAACTAGACATAGAGCATGACCTAGTTTTAACATGGAGGCTCCTTTTTAAAATTTTTTTAATTTATTTTTTTCTGTAATAATACAAATTCAATAGGTACCCGTGTCCCCTACCTCCTTCCACCCTTTCCCAATACCCCTTGCAACCTCCCCTTTTCCCTTTCTAACCCCACTCCTTCCCCTTCTCCCAGTGCCTTCCCCTTCCCCTTCCCACTATTATAACTGTTAATCCCTTGCCTCTAAGGATTCTACTGCCTGTAATCCTTGCTAGACTTTGAGGGGTCATTCACATGTCAGTAATTGTGCAGGTCATAGGCACAGAGTAGTTAAATCAGTTTCAGGCAGAGTTTAAAATTGAACTAAATGACAAGTTATCTTCAACACAGAACTCAGCAGAGAGTCTTATCAGCAGAACTAACGAAGCAGTAAATAGAATTTCACATCTTGAAGATAAAGTAGAAGTATGAAGCAGCTCAATCAATAGAAGAGGTTGTTAAAGCCAAAATATACTTGAGAGGAATATTCAAAATATACTTGAGAGGTATGGGACACCCTGAAGAAGCCTAACATGTGTACTCATGGAATACCAGATCAAGAATCCCATAATACCACACCTGATGAAATTTTTCAAATTATCATAAATGAAAACTTCCTTCATCTAAAGAATAAGAGGCCCATCCAAATACAAGAGGCATCTCGCGTCCCAAACAGATATAACCAAAATAGAAAATCGCCACAGCAAATAATATTCAAAATAGTCCATATTCAAAACAAAGAAAAGGTGCCGAGAGCTTTACAGGAAAAAGAACCAAGTCACTTTTAAAGGTAAATCTATTAAAATAACAAATGATTTCTCAATGGAAACAGTAAAAGAAAGAAAAGCTTGCAGAGACGTACTTGAAGTATTGAATGAGCAAAAATGTCAACCCAGGCTGATATATCTGGCAAAACTATCTGTCATGATTGAGAGAGAAAAAAAGTTTTCCAGCATAAAGGCAACTTAAAGGCCTACATGTCTACCAATCCAGGACTTCAAAAAATGTTAGAAAAGATACTCAAACTTGAAGGAAAAAACAAGCAGATCCCAGAGGACAGAAGGGAAGTATAATACTACGAAAACCTAAAAGTCAAATAATACACTTACAAAAGCCACTCAACATAAAAAAATGTCCAGAATTAAAAATAATTTCTCCATTATTACATTAAATGTCAATGGAATTAATTCACCAATCCAGAGACACAGATTACAAACTTAGATTAAAAATCACAACCCATCAATCTGTTGCATTCAGGAAACTCATTTCACCACAAAAGAGAGGTACATCCTAAAATTAAAAGGCTGGTCCAAAATCCTGCAAGCTAATGGAACCAGGAAACTGGCAGGGTAGCCATTATGCTATTGGACAAAGAGGACTTAAAAACAAAAAAAAAAAATTATAAGAGACACAGATGGATACTATATTTGAGTCACAGGTACAATTCACCAGGAAGACTTCATTCACAACACTGAACATACATGCACCTAATATGAGCCCCCATTCACATTCATTAAGCAAACCCTCCAGTGTCTATACTGAGAAATCAAACCCCATTCGATAATTCTTGGGGATTTCAACACTACCCTCTCAACATGGGATAGATCAACAGATCAAAAACTTAACAGAGACACATTGGAACTTAATCAAACCCTTAAAGAAATGGTTCTTACAGATTTCTATTGAACTCTTCATCCATGCACCAAAGAACACACATTTTTCTCAGCAAAACATGGAACTTTCTCCAAAATAGATGAACTGGTGGGCCACAAAATGACTCTCCACATATACAGGAAATTTGAAATTCTAGCCTGTACCTTATCAGACCATCATGGTCTAATGCTTGACATCTGCAACACAACAAACAACAGAAAATACACTAACTCCTGGAAAGTAAGCACTATGATGCTAAATGAGAATTGGATTCAGGAAGAAATTACATAGGAAATTCAAGATTTCCTGAAAATGAACAATAAAGAAAATACAACTTATCAAAATCTTTGGGACACAATGAAAGCTGTCCTAAGAGGCAAGTTCAAAGCTCTTAATGCCTACATCAAAAAAATGGAAAAATCACAAATAAATAACTTAACAATGCAGCTTAAAGCTTTAGAGACACTAGAGCAATCTGATCCCAAAAGCAGTAGAAGAGAGGAGATTAGCAAAATCAGGGGAGAAATATCTGAAACTGAGCTCAGGAAAATGATACAGAGAATAACCAGTCAAAAGCCAGTTCTTTGAAAATACCAATAAGATTGATACACCCCTAGCTAAATTAATCAAAAGCAAGAGAGAGTAAACAGAACTTAACAAAATTAGAAATGATAATGAAGTTATCACTACTAATACCCAAGAGATTCAGAGTATTATAATGTCATATTTCAAAAAATTATACTCTGTGAAATTTGACAACACAAAAGAAATGGATGAATTCCTAAGTAAGGACATCTTACCTAAATTGAATCAGGAAATTTTGAATTATTGAAATAGTCCCATAATATATGAGGAAATCAATGAAGTAATCTCACATCTTCCCACCAAAAAATGTCCTGGACCAGATGGATTTATTTTTTTAACATTTTTTATTATTATTTCCGGTCATACAAACTTAGTAGGTACACCGGTTCCCTCCCTCCCTCCTCCTCCCCCCGACCCCCATGCTCCCCCTCCCCTCACTCCTCCCTCCCCATCCCCCAGTGTCTCCTCCCCCAATCCCCAGAGAATCCTTTAATGTGCATGCCAGACTCTCCTCTCGGCCCTCCTCTCCGATGACGTACAAGGACCCAGTGGCATTTCCCTGAACCCTTTCCTGTGTTCCCCTTAAGCATAGGAACACTACTGTGGTTGTCAATCCCTTGCCTCCAAGGATCTTGGTGCCTTTGGCAAATGCTAGACTTTGTGGGGTCAATAGTGTGTGGGACATTGCGCAGGGCATGCAAAGTCCAATTATGATTGCTTTGGCCCTAACTTGTGTGGAGTATCTTGCATATCATTGCTTCTCCCATCCTTGTGCTCTTACAATCTTAATGCCCCCTCTTCTGCAAATTTCCCTGAGCTTCAGGATGGGGAGAGATTAGGCTGGCCAAGTTCTAGGTGGTTGATATAGAGTCTTTGAAGTTCTGGATTGTGGTTTGTTGATTTTCTTTTGCAGTTCTGCTGCTCCTGCAATGCCCTTCACTCCATCCTGATGGGCATTGTATGTCACCCCCTAGCCAGATACAAAAAGCTGTTAATCTAGAGTCTTGTTGTAAGAGCACATTCAAAGGTAGATGTATTAAAAGTAGGAAACCACAGTGAGGGAGGGGTCAGTCACCCATTTGCAAAACGGTTACTTTTTATCTGCCAGACTATATGCCCTCCCCTTCTGGTGAGATTATACCCCCTCAGTTGTAAATGATCAGGAACGAAAGTCTATGAACTTAACCAGATTTCTCATTACTTACTTGCAGTCCTTGATGGAGGCCTATTTTCTCTGCTGTAACAAGGTCCCCTCTATCCTTGTTTCTGCTGGACCAGAGGGATTTAGCAGAGTTCTACCTGATATTTAAGGAGCTAATAACATCATATTCTTTAAACTGTTTCATCAAATAGCAAAGGAAGGAACACTACCAAATTCTTTCTATGAAGCTAATATCATCTTAATCACAAAACCTAGTAAACATGCCCTTAAAAAAGAAAACTATAGGCCAATCTCTTTAATGAACACAGATGCAAAAATTCTCAACAAAGTCTTAGCAAATCGGATTCAAAAACATATCAAAAAGACCATTCACGGGGATCAAGTAGGCTTTATCCCAAGCACACAAGATTGGTTCCACATGTGAAAATCAATAAACATAATTCACCATATAAACCAGACAAAAATTCCAGACCACGTGAAACTCTCGATAGATGCAGAAAAAGCTTTTTTTTTAAATTATTTATTATTTATTCAATCGTGTGTGTGTGCATGTGTGTATGTATGTGTGTGTGTGCATGTGTGTGTGTGTGTAGAACCACAGACTGAATTCAGGATCCACCATGGATGCCTCCAAATCCTCCTTGTCTATTCTGCCCCGGGATTCACAGGCTCCGCCTTACCAGGATCAGAAACGCAGGCCGCCCCCACTTCTGCCTGGCGTCTATACATGCGGTCTAGGATCTGAACTCAGGACCTTCTGCCTTCAAGGCAGACGCTTAACCCCTGATTCACCTCTCCAGCCCTAGAAAAAGCTTTTGAAAAGTTCCAACAGCTTTTATGATCAAAAGCCTAGAGACAGTTGGAATGGAAGGAACCTTTATCAATATAATAAAAGCTGTATACAACAAGCCAACAGCAAAGATTATACTCAATGGGGAAAAACTTGAAGCATTCCCGCATTGACCAGGAACTAAACAAGGCTGTCCACTCTTACCACGTCGATACAATATTGTACTTGAAGTCTTAACTGAAGCCATAAGACAAGAAAGGAGATAAAAGGAATTCAAATCAGCAAGGAAGAAATCAAGTTATCTTTATTTGCAGATGACATGATCATATACATGAGTGATCCCAAAAACTCCACCAATAAACTCCTGGAACTAATAGGGATGTTCAACATGGTAGCAAGATACAAAATAAACCTACAAAATTCAGTGGCCTTCCTACATGCCCAGAATGAAAGAAATAAAAAAGCCCTGAGAGAAACAATCCCATTTACTATAGCTCCTAAAAAAATGAAGTACCTTGGTATAAACCTAATGAAGGAAACCTTTACAATGAAAACCTTAAAACCCTAAAGAAAGAAATTGCAGAAGGCACCAGAAGGTGGAAAGACCTCCCACGTTCCTGGATTGGCAGAAACAAAATCATAAAAATGACCATCCTAACAATATACAGATTCAATGCTATACCAATTAAAATCTCGAAACAATTCTTTAAAGAAGTTGACCAAACAATTTCAAAATGCACATGGAGGCACAAAAGATCCAGGAGAGCAAGGACAATCTTGAGTAACAAAAACACTGCTAGAGGTATCATCATACCAAACCTTAATCTATACTACAAATCCATAGTTATAAAAACAGCCTGGTACTGGCTCCAAAATAGACACACAGATCAATGGATAAGGGTTGAAGACACAGATATAAGCTCAAACAATGACAGACATTTGATCTTTGACAAAGGGGTCCAAAAAATCCAATGAAAAAAGAACAGCATCTTCAACAAATGGTGCTGGCAAAACTGCATATCCACATGAAGAAGGTTTGTCACCATGTACAAGACTTAATTCCAAATGGATATAAGACCTCAATGTAAGGCCAAAGACTATAAAAACCTTAGTTGAAATGGTAGGGAACTCCCTTGAGCTGATTGGACTAGGCCTACAGTTACTAATCAGGAATCCAATACCACAGTCACTGCAACCAACACTTAACAGATGGGATCTTACAAAATTAAAGAGCTTCTGTTCAGAGAAAGATACTTTAACTCGGGCACAAAGGCAACACACAGAATTGGAGAAAATCTTCATTAACCACATACCTGATAGAGCTATATTATCCAGAGTGCAAGGAAACAAATGGCCCAATTTAAAAATGGGCCTTGGAAGTTAAAAGAAACTACCAGGGACGAAATTGACATATTTAACAAATATCTTAAAAAATGCTTCACATCCTTAGGCATCAGGGAAATGCAAATCAAAACCTCCCTGAGATATCATCTTACCCCAGTCTGGATGGCAAAAATCCACAATACAATAACAACAAATGCTGGAGAGGATGTGGCGAGATGAGTACTCTCCTACATTGCTGGTGAGAATGCAGGCACATACAACCACTCTGGCGAGCCATCTGGTGAATCTTAAAAAAGTTAAGGATTCAAATGCCATATGACCCTGCAATTTCATAGTTATAAAAACAGCCTGGTACTGGCTCCAAAATAGACACACAGATCAATGGATAAGGGTTGAAGACACAGATATAAGGAATAATCCCCCATACAGCAAAAATTCACCTTGATAGCAGAAACACGACCATGTTCATAGCAGTATTGTTTACAATAGCATAATCATGGAATTAAACCAAAAGCCCAACAGTTGACAGGTGGATAAGGAAAATGTACATTTATACAATTGAGTACTACTCAGCCATCAAAAATGATGAATTAATGCAATTTGCCAGGAAATGGATGGAATTAGAAACAATTATATTGAGTAAAGTATCCCAGACACAGAAAATTAAGCACTATATGTACTCCCTAATAGGTGGATCCTAGTACCAAACCCACTTAGTGACACACTCAAAGATAAAGCTCTGTAATATCTACAGTAATTGCAAAGATTATAAACAGGAAGGAATGGGAAGTAGGGCCTCCCAGCAACAAGAAGAAGGGATCATGCTACAGCAGAGAAAATAGGCCACCATCAGGACTGCAAGTAAGTAATGAGACATCTAGTTAAGCTCACAGACTTTCCTTCCTGGTCACTTGCAACTGATGGGTATGATGTTACCAGAAAGGGAGGGCATAGAGTCTGGCAGATAGAAAGTAACCATTCAGCAAATGGGAGACTGAACCCCCCCCCTTACCATGGTCTCCTACTCTTATTCCACCTACCTTTGAATTTTTTTTTAATTTTTTAACAGCCTTTTATCTCTGGCCAGGGGGTGACAACCAATACCCATCAGGATGGAGCTAGGGGCGGTCCAGGAGCAGCAAAACTGAAAAAAATACCAACAAACCATAGTTCAGAACATTAGAGACTCTACATCAACCACCTAGAACCAGGCCAGCCTAATCTCTCCCCATTCTAAAGCTCAGGAAATTTGCAGAAGAGGGGGCAGTAAGATTGTAAGAGTCCTAAAGATGGGGAGGAGCAATGATATGCAAGATACTCCACACAAGTTAGGGCCTAAGTAATCATAATAAGACTTTGCATGACCTGTGCAATGACCAACATATCATTGACCCCTCAAAGTCTAGCACGGATCACAGGCACTAGGATCCTTAGAGGCAAGGGATTAACAGCCGCAATAGTGTTCCTATACTAAAAGGGCACACAAGAAAGAGCTCTAGGCAATGCCACTGAGTCCTTAGACCTCATCAGAGAGGAGGACGCAGAGGAAAGTTTGACATGCACACTAAAGGATGCTCCAGGAATTGGAGGGGGAGGGGACACTGGGAAAAAGGAAGGGAGGGGGAAAGGAAGGGGAAAAAGGGGAAGGAAGCATGGGGATCCAGGGAGGGTTGGAGGGAGAGAGGGCTATGGGTTACTTATCAACTTTGTATGGGTGGAAGTAATAATAAAAAAGAAGAAAGAAATTAATAATAAATTCATAGTCCAGCTCTAAGAACTGAGAACACATAAGAATATAACAGTATGAATGTACTTGACTGCTGAAAACATTTTTCATATCACTTTCTAAAAATTAGATTTTTCTTATTTATCAAAGTGAGGGAAGTATATGGAGTTAACAGAGGGAAGAGAAGCATAAATTTTGTATATATGTGTAGGTGAGCACAGGGTCCAAGCCTAGGTGACTGTTGCAGTTAGGTTGCACAGTGAGCCAAAGCCACTCTCTTCACAAGCTAGTTAAGCACACTTACTGGTGGCCTGGCCTGCTCCCAGCCAGATTCCCCCTGCCCTTCTCTGCCTCTAGGTGCTTTAGAATGACAGTCAGAATTTGTTCCAGTTGGCCCATGAAAAAGGGTCCCCTGTGTGTGCCAGTGGCTGCATTGGCCAGCTCCCCCTGTATATGTCTTTGTTCCTGCACAATAAAGTGGACAGCATCTTTCTCCCCTCCATGTTGTCTCTGGTGCTTGTCTCTCTGTCCCTTAGTTGTGTCTGTCATAGTCCTCACCCCTGTAGTGTCTTGGAGCTAGGCCACTGTACCCACCAGCAGAGCTCCTGGTCCCTGCTGCTGTGTCTGCCACTGCAACATCTGGTGCCTGAACAGGGACATGGCATTCTGCCCTAGGTAAAGACAGAGGGATCCCAAAAAGCCTGGAGGTATTTTGGATTGCTGGTCAGTAACTATGGGTAACCTCCTGCCCTCAGCTAGGGTCCCTCAATGTTCCACCCTTCTCTGCCTACTGCATTCTTGGCACATTAAGGTATCGGAGAAAGACCTCAAAAGGGTCTTGGATGAAGTCCTTAATGTGGCCCCCTGGGTAGTCACCAATCACATATGGGACCCTGATATTTGGGTCCACGTTCTTCTCACATGTCCAGGCCCATGAACCAGTACAAACCCAGACCTAAAAACACAAGAAACTGAAGTGGGAGTGGTAGGAATTAAAAGTTTCAGGGTTTGGGTCAGAGAGAGCCTTGGATGTCCTCTTATCATCCAAGCCAAATTTAATGTCACATACACGGGTTTTATAATCAAGGAGCAGGGCCAAATTCTTTACAGAATTATGTAAAGTGCATACATTTTGGTTACATTCACTTGTTGTGGGACCAGACATGTTGCCTGGTGTGCTAAGCAGGCATGGCACCTTGTTGCTATAAGAGAAAGGAACATATGCCTCAAAACAGTTACTTGGTATGTGCATATGCATTAACATATCTCAGATAAGCAGGAAAGGACCTTTGGGGGAAGAACAGCCCAGCCAGTTTATAAGAGAAACCAAAGTGATCCAAACCGGGAAATTCTCTACTCCCAAAGGGGGGAGACAGTTGGTAATGTAGCATCCAGAGAGCAGGCTTTGCGCCTAACGACCCCCACACTCACAGTCACTTGCAGTGAGTTCCAAGGTAAGGCTCTTTCTGCCCCATTCTTTCCCATAGTGATTGCAATACATTCCACTCTTGCAAGTCCCTCAGTGCAACCTACTCATGAGGTCCTAGCCTCTTCTCTAGCAGATGAAGGGAAATCCCCATTCCTGCAGGCCTTGCTGGCTTCCTTCTCCCCAACAGCTCTGGCAGCCCCTTCCCCAGTGTCCCAGGCCCACCCTGCCCTCATTGCTGAGCCCTTGCTCTCTGTGCTCCTGTCCCCACTGTGGTCACTGAGATCCCAAAGGAGCTTGGCTGGCCATCCATGCACAGGATGGTCACGGGGGGGGGGGGGTGTAAATCCCAGCCACCAATCACATTTAACATGACCCTGCCTCTCCTTTATCCAGGGAGCAACTCCTGCACACCTTGCCTTTCCCAGAACTGATGGCAGCAACTGGGACCATGCTGGGGACCACCACTGTGGCTGAGCACGATGAGCAGGACAAGTGGGACAAGCTGGATGCTCCCTCCCCTCTCCCCTGCTCCCCTCACTAGAAGTTTTTTACTAAGCAACCTCCACCCCAGTACAGCACCACATAGAGATTATACCCAGATCTTCATAGTTTAAGGAATTCCCATACTCCCCAAGACCAACCCCTGAGAGACTTATATTTCCCTCAGGACACTGGCTCATCTCAAATCAATAGGGCTCCTGTACCCTCTGATACTATCCTACTACTTTTGCCTTGTTACAAGAGTTCACTGGCACATTGGATTCCCACTTCCCTTCTCCCGGGCTACTTCAACCCTTGCTTGCCCTGCCTCTAAGATCCCACTCTAATGCTAACCCTTGCTCACAGCCCATTCCTCACGCCGCCACCGATCTTCCTGATGCCAATAAACACTTCTATACCTACCTCCTTAGAAAGCCAGACCCTCAATCTTGGCTTGGTCCAATTGGGTGAACTCCTCACTGCGAAGGCAGTTTTGGAGGCCTACCCTGAAGCTTTAAATATTTTCTCTGACAGTCAATATGTGGTACAGACACTCATGCCCTCCCCTGGGCAAGCTTTTGTCACTCTATCAGCCCTCTCGATAGAGCATTGTGGGCTCTAAGGAGACTCTAGAAGCATGCACAGCCCCTTTCTTTATTCAGCACATTTGCTCCCACTCTAACTTACCTGGCCCTTTGGCAGCTGGTAATGCCACCATTGATTCTTATATCCAAGTTCTTTCTGCCTCTCCTTTACAACAGGCCCAACAACTAGATCATGGGCTTCACCTTAACTTTTCTTCTTTATCCAGGCTGTTTCCTGACTTGTCCATTCAAGCTTGCAAGCACCTTGTTAGGGCTTGTCCAAATGTGCTCCACTTTTGCCTTTAGGGCCCTTACGGCCACAAAGGGTTAACCCCCATGGCCTCAAAGCCTAATGCCCTCTGGAAAATGGACACTACCCACGTCCCTTCCTTTGGCAAACAAAAATATGTCCATGTGATTATTAACACATTCCAAATTCATCTTTGCCAGCTCTGCCGCATCCAAAACTGCTTCCCAAGTCCTTGCAACACTCTGGCAGCCATGGCCTCCATGGGCATACCCTGGGACATTAAAACTGATAATGGCCCTTGTTTGCCTGTAGTCATTTTTGCTTCTTTTGTGGTTCCTGGCATATTACACACACCACCACTATTCCTCATAACCCCCAGGAAGAAGCTGTCATTGAGTGCTCCAATCACACCCTCACAGATTTAATTAAAAAAAGGGAAGTAAAAGGGATACTCCCTTTGTCATCCTAACCAAGGGTCTTCTGACCCATAAATTTCTTACACTTAATTCAGGCAGGGCATCCCCACAATCCTACATTGGGGAGGCTTTGGCATGTGCCCTCACCTCTTCCCCTGATGCAATGGAAGGATACTCTTACAGATTCTTGGAAGGGCCCTGACATGCTAATAACCCAAAGCAGAGGATATACGTGTGTCTTTCCAGAAGGGAGCAATGCCCCAATTTGTATTCCTGCTGTGAATCGATGAGACAACTGACCAAGAGAATGCAGTACTGCACACTGGAGGAAGAGTCCAATGACTCCACTGCCCCCCACAAAAATGGCCCAAGCTCCAAATGCAGACAGAGATGACCAAAAACACAGTGAGCACATCCCATCACTTGGGAAGACATGAAATATCTCATACATCAGGCACGGATTATTTACTCATTGAGTCTTTCATACATATATGTTGTAGTGGCAGGCCCAACAGCAATGACCAGGAGCTCTGCTGGTGGCTGTAGTGGCTTAGACACAGTATAAATCAGGAGTGAGGACCATGACACCACTAACGGACAGAGAGACAGGTGCTGGAGACACCATGGAGGGGGAAAGATGCTGTCCACTTTATTGCACAGGAACAAAGACTTATGTAAGGGGAACTGGCCAATGCAGCCATTGGCACATACACAGGGGTCTTTTTCGGGGGCCAACCAGACCACAAGTTCTGACTGCCATTCTAAAACATCTAGAGGCAGAGAGTGGCAGTGGGAATCCCAAGCCCATTCTGTCTGCCTCAACTTTATTTTTACTTATGTGTGCCATTATTACTGCCAACTCCCAGGTGTGCACAGAAGTTCTCTGGGCCATTATGCCACTCCCTGCCTTCCACCTCTCAGAGCCCAGGATAGCACTGTTTTCCCAGTGGTTTTCTCTTTGGATATAGACTTAGGACTGCCCTCTATGGACAAGCTTCCCAACCAAAAAGACATTAACAGGACTTGGGAACTGAACAACTCCCTGTGCTTGGCCACTACATTTGCCCTTTTCCTAATAATTTTCCTGCTCCTACATTACATGATGGCCTCCATTAGAAAAAGCCAATCCACCCAGGTTCTGACTGCCATTTTAATTATTATTATTATTTTATTTCTTATTTATTCAAGTGTGTTTGTGTGTGTGTGTGTGTGTGTGTGTGTGTGTGTGTGTGTGTATGTAGAACCACGGACGAATTCTGGTACCACCATGGATCACCTCCACCTCCTCTTTGTTTACTCTGCCCCAGGATTCACAAACTCTGCCCTACCAGGACCAGAAACGCAGGCTGCCCCCACTTCCGACCGGCTTCTATACGTGGGGTCTAGGATCCAAACTCAGGACTTTCTGCCTTCAAGGCAGAGGCTTAATTTCTGAGCCACCTCTCCAGCCCCCTTGACTGCTGTTATTAAAAAGAAAGAGAGATGTAGGTGAGCACGGGGTCTAGGCCTAGGTGACTGATGCAGCCAGGCTGCACAGTGAGCAAAAGCCACACTCTCTTCACAAGCCAGTTAAACACACTTACTGGTGGCCTAGTCTGCTCCCAGCCAGATTCCCACTGTCCCTCTCTGCCTCTAGGTGTTTTAGAATGACAGTCAGAACTTTTGTTCTAGTCGGCCCACGAAAAGGACCCCCTGTGTACGTGCCAGTGGTGGATTGGCCAGTTCCCACTCTACAAGTCTTTGTTCCTGTGCAATAAAGTGGACAGCATCTTTCCCCCCTGCATGGTGTCTCTGGTGCCTGTCTCTCTGTATCATAGTAGTGTCATGATCCTCACCCCCATCATATCCTGTGGTTAGGCCACTGCAGCCATCAGCAGAGCTCCTGATTGCTGCTGTTATGCCTGCCACTGAATCATATATGTATGAAAGACTCAATGAGTAAAGATCATCAATAAAAAAGAGGGGGACAAAAGAATCTGAAGGTAAGGAAGGGTGTAGCTAGATGGTACTGAACCTGTCAGAGCTTCTGCATTCAGGAACTCACAGGAGCTATGTGCACATAGCTAGCAGGAGATTTGTTCTATCAACTATTTCACTGTGAAAAGGAAAACAGCTCACTACATCTCCCTCAGAAATTAATAAGGACTAATTCTGGATGAGGAAGAAAAGGAAGTTCTCCCCACTGCCTAGAATGTCTTCACTAGCAAAAGTTCCCAGACACCTGTCATTAACAGTAAACCAGTAGGATTTAATAAATCACACATACAGAAGGACACAGGAATTGAGATAGGTGTAGAAAAAGAAAGTATGTAGTGATAAAAATTAGGAGACTTGTATTGGGTTATAAAACATGAAAATGATACAGTTTCATTGCACCTGTGCACGAATACCCTAAAATGATGATGATGATGATAGATATATAGATAGATAGACAGATGATAGATAGATAGATGATAGATAGATAGATAGATAGATAGATAGATAGATAGATAGATAGATAGATAGATAGATAGATGATAGAGATAGATGCATGGATGGATGGATGGATAGATGATAGATAGATAGATGATAGATAGATAGATAGATAGATTTATTGGCCATTCTTTGGTCTTTGAGCCTATTTCAGTGAGAAGTGCACATATTATTTCTATTCATTTTTTACTTAACTTCCTGAGGCGCTCTTTTTAGTAAAGAATTCAGGATACCTGATCACCAGTGAAACTCCTGTCAGGAATCCCTTGTCAATAGATTTTTACTCCTTGCTGCATATGAACTGAAGGTGACATCTCATCCAATCTTTCTATCATGATGTATTGTTCACTATCTAGAAAACTGGACACATGCTCAAACTACATAAATGTTTTCATTGTAGGTAACAGATAGAAGAATGGCTGTTAACTGGAAAAGAGAGGACGATGTTCTTCCATTTGTTCTTCTGCACAACATACAGAAAATTATCTTAAAACTATGACCCCCAAAAAGAAATAAAAAGACAGCCTCTTCAACAAAGCATGCTGTGAAATTTGAATACCCACATGTAGAAGAGACCTTTCAGAGAAGCCTGTCTTGCATTCTATAGTAGAATCTTCTCAAAAGAGATGGAAGACCTGAATGTAAGACCTAAAAGAATGAATAGATTTGATGAAAATATAAGTGCCAATGCTGAAAATATTGGTGTAGGCAAGGACATTCTTAGAAGACTCCAGAAAAACACAGTGACTCAGGTGAAAGCTTGCATCAGCAAGAAAGACAAAACTCAGATTAACTACCTAGGCAGCATGTCTCTTACTAGCACACCCATTAGCAGCTCCAGCCCTGAAGTGAGCAAGCACCCTCTCTTGCCTTGAGAAACCCCAGCCAAAGCCAAAATTGCTTCAGCGACTTGCCAAGTAGAGCCAGAGTGACACAACTGTTTTTGAAATCTCATTTGATAATGCGCAACTCACTGTGACTCCCTTTTAAAGCTGGGCCCCATGACTGATAGGCTTCACTTCAGTTTTGGTATGAAGTATGACTTGTCGTTCAGCACCTTTTAAGCCATGGAATCTCTCCATTTTCTCTAAATAGGATTGTGATGTCTGGAGAAAGGGGTGCAGCCCAGCCAGGCTCTCTGCATTAGCAGCCAAAGATGACCAGCATAGGCCTATCTCTTTACATTAGACATCCTAGGCATGGTAGTGTGTATCACCATGTAAAATTTACCCAGGCTGCCCACCTGCCTGTCAGGAATTGGTACCAAAAGGAGCAATGCTGGAACCCCTCTAAGTCATGAGACTTTGGCTGAAATGTCTCTGAAAATAGAGACAGAACAGTGGTGGGTGGAGTGAGGGGCAACTACCTCTATGGGTGCTCTGTGTTGTACATAAGTCACTTACTGGTCACACCCTGGGAAGGAGAGTGGGGACCAGTCTGTCACCGAGTCTCATGACATGCATGGAGAGCTGGGTTCTAAAGATGGATAGGTTTGTCTTGTGGTGTCTTAAGATAACTAAACATGTTGTTTAAGTCAAATTAGATGCTCTGATTCCTATTGGTTGATCTCTTTCAAATGTGCTTACAAGGGCATGTCCTTAAAGCAGAGACTAATATTAGCATAGTAGTATAGTCAGAAGTTCTTCATTTCCATAAGAGACCAAGACGTGCTGATAAAACATTGAGCAGCATGGCTCTGGGTCACATCTAATTCAGATAGGGCATTCACTCTAAGTCAGAAACTCACTGCCAGGTTGAAAAGTCTTCACACCTTCTCCCTTTCCCCTCCCTCTCTTCCTTCCTCCCTCCCTCTCTTCCTTCCTCCCTCCCTCCCTCCCTCTCACCATCCCTCCTTCTTTTGGCCTTCCTCCCTTCTTCCCTCCCTTCCTCCCTCTCTCCCTCTCTCCTTCTCATCCTCCCTCCTTCTCTCCCTCTCTCCTTCTCATCCTCCCTCCTTCCCTCCCTCATCCTTCCTTCCTTCCCTCCTTCCCTCCTTCTTCCTTCTTTCCTTCCTTTCTTCCCTCCTCCTTCCTCCCTTCCTTCCTTCCCTCTCCTTCCTTCCCTGCTCCTTCCTTCCCTGCTCCTCCCTTCCCTGCTCCTCCCTCCCTCCCTCCTTCCCCCCTTCTTTCTTTCTTTCTTTCTTTTTTTCTTTCTTTCTTTCTTTTCTTTACATTTGAATGAGGCTAATTTCTTAGCATTCCAGATATCTGAATGGAAACCTTTCACACCTCCAAGGATAGAACTCGGCTCAAGGAAATAGCACCCACACATCCTGCAGCAACAATCCTTTTATTTTTTCTAAGAAGCAAAACAAAATTTATCATGGTGCATTGTTGAAGATCAAGCAGAACACCCTCTGTGGGGAGTTTTCCTTTTTCTTCCCCAGGATCAAATACTTTCTGCCCCACCTATTCCATGAACCCTCAGTGAGCTCTTTTTCTAGCTAAGTAGTAGTCTTGACCAGACTGAAAGAGACTCTGGAGCGCTCGAGTTTGGAAGGAAACTCTAAACAGTCAAGAAGTCTGCAAAATACTGTAGAGTAGTTCGTGCAGTCTAAAGGAGACTTGAGCATTCTGGAAGCTTGCAAGAGGCCAGTGAACAGTCTGAGAGAGACACCAAGCAGTGCAGAAGTGTGAAGGAGACTCTCCTGGGAGTCTCAATCACCTTAAAGTGGTTTTTCTGGGGATGTAGTTGCATTTGTATCATCCCTGAACCTGTAAGTAACCCTCACCATTCCTTACTCCTGTAAGAAACACTAACAAACTCATTGGTTTACCAAATGGGATCTTGGTATAAGGTCTGTCCTGGGTGGATAGATGTTTGTGTTCACACAACACTTGTCATAGTAGGCAGGATCACAACAGGACCAAAGACAAGTTGTGAAAGATCAGCTGCATGGACTTTTGAGCTGAAGATGGACTGTGTGATAACCTGAGCATCCACAGGGGACAGACAGATTTATAGGGTAGACTTCTATAAGTTACCCCCAACAAATGCATTGGTTTGATAGTAATAGAACCAAAGGTAGGTTGAGGAAGAATAGTTGTATGGCCCCCTTTATGGATCATAAGACAGGTAATTGAAACTGAACAGTCTTGGGGGTTGGGAGATTATCTGTTGAAGGAATCACTATATGGTCATCCTTCCCCATGTGGTGTGTGGCAGTGCACCTTCTTGCTATAGTGGTATCTGCACAGGTCCCAGTACTAGTGTAGGTAATATGGCATGTAACTAGTCCTTGTATAGGTAATAAGGCATGTAACTAAAGTTGAGTGAGCAAGAGGTAGTGTCTGTGAGAGGAACCCACCTACTGTCTTTGTCTATACAGTATGGTGTGGCATGACTGCTTGGTGACTGGGGTCCATTCACTGCATGAATAAGGAGAGGGTTTAGGACAGTCTAAACCTGCTGACAGTCTAGAGTGTCCAGACTGTCACGCTGTAAGGAAGTCTATTAACTATAGGGCAAGATGTCATTTTTTTCTAAGGAACAAGTGAGTAGGTGACACTTTTCTTCATTTTGTACTTAACAATTATCATGACTGTGAGTCTATGAGACAGCTCAGCAGGAAAGACATCCAATCACAAACATGGCCATCTGAGATGGATCCCTGGAAGTCCACAGGGTGGAAGGAGAGAGCGAGAGACCTGATCTCTCTGATCCTCTACAAGTGCACCATGGTAAGTTTGTTCTGTCTCTCTCTGTCTCTTCATCTCTCTTTTTTCCTCACTCACTCCCAAATAAATAAATAAATACAAGAATTATGCCACAGACAAGAGAAGAATAGACAGTCTGTGTTTCACTCCTGTTCTGCCTGGCATGTTTACATGGGATTGGAACTCAGGTCTTTCTGCTTTCAAGGCAGAGGCTTCTCCCCTGAGCCATCTTTTTAGCCGCTCAACATGTCTTGTTTTTACTGAACAGTAGGCTACAGATTTAAAAAGATCAGAGTACTCTTTTATCTGGCTCTTGATCTCCAAATCACGAATCTAGAAGTGAGTAAGACAGAACTCTCAAACTTGTGTCATCATGAGTCTTGACAGATGCCACACAATGGGGCTCAGTGATCTTTCTTAACAACATGATCTAAATCCCCAGCATAAGTTTAGTTTGAAGAGGTCCCAAGAAAGTATTCCTCAAGTGCCTGCTGATGTTTCTATCACTAAACCCTCCTTTCCAAATGGCCCACTTTTATCTTTGTTCCCCAACTTCTTGAGGAAACTAAGATAAATAAAGATATTTATGTTTTATTTAAAACTAGTTTACATATGATCACATTATCCCATTTGTCTTCTATTCTTTCTCATTTTAACTTGAGTACAGGAGCAAGAAATCTATTAACTCTTGATTGCCCCCTTTCTTTCTTGAGTGTGTGTGTGTGTGTGTGTGTGTGTGTGTGTGTGTGTGTGTGTGTGAAGTCTATAGATTTTAACCTTTCTCTTGCAAAAATTGTGGTCTATGTCCACTCGTAGATACAATGTAACTTGTCACTAATGAACCTTTTATAGGTGGCATTAAAATATTCAAGAGGGGCCTTTGTATGGGTAGAGTTGCCCATGTGGAATCATTTTCTTGTTTGAAAGAAAACTTGCTCAGGGATTTTTTTCCTTCCCTCTTACTCTCTTTCTCCCTTCACCAATCTATCCATCTCCCTCTTATCCTCACGTGTCAACACACGTGTGTGTGGGCCCCAGGGTTCTGTTCAGGCTGTCTGCTCTAGGATGGGCTTAGGCTTCTGTGGCAGATTAAGTGGTGCTTCCTTCGGTAGACTCACAGATAAGACTCCCCTTCATCTGTCTACCTCTAGCCCCTGAAATTACTCGTGCATGCAATTATTTCTCCTGAGTTCTTTGCTAGTCTGTGGGAGAATGTTGATATGTCAGTCACATGCAGGTCTGGAGAGAATTAAGCCTCAGTGCAGTAGGTTCTTGAGTGGACTGTCCTGGCTGGCAGTGGGCTCTCCACTTCTAGGCTCTTACAATCTTACTGTCCCCTCTTCTGCATGATTCCATGAGCCATAGCATGAGGAGGGATTTGGTTGTCCTGATGCGACTGAGGATTTCAGGGTTGCCAATATTCTGCACTCTGGTGGTGGTTGTTGTCTATTTCACTGTTTATCCATTGCAATAGGCTGCATCTTGTTTTGGTGTTAAACTTTTACTTTTCTAAAGATAAAATGAAAGGTGTTTAGGTAGAGATTTACTATCAGGTGTCTGTGGCTAGTGCTGAGGCATCTTATCCTTACTACTCTCAGTTTTCTCTCTATCCACTCTTGTTTTGACTGGTTTACATTGTTGGGTCTGTGTTCCTGTAAAGGGTTTTTTAACTAAATTCAATCATGTGAATTAACTCTTGCTTTAATTTCTTCACCTGATTCTCTTGCCTGGGTTCAGTTTCTGCCATGGATTTGCCACATAGTCTGTCCTGTGCCTGCTTTCAAAGGAACACAGGTGAGTCCTGGGTCTTTCTCACCCATGGGTCTGTCTACCTCCACATATCCACCACACATCCTGGAACACGGCCTTCTTTAAGATGAACATAGGCAAAACCCTGGTCTCTCTCCCACTTTAAAGCACCACATACCCTATCCCCTGTGTATTTTAAAAGTAACACAGTCTCGAAGAATTTAATAGAGGCTACAGATACCACAAGCCAGGGACCAGTGGACCAAAACCATGCAACTGAGGTCCCCAAAAATCTCATCATCCAACAGAAGAGAATCTTCACATCTAACCCTAATATAAGGAACCATTTAATTTTCTCTTTAGCCTCAATCACCACTCACTACAGTTTAAGATTTCTAAATAGCATACACAAAGCCCTATACACCTACCCCTTTAGATCTTTACCATTCACCCCCATTTTTAAGAAACTAAAATTTGCTATATCTCACTTATTTTTTATTAATTGTTTATTAATTAATTTTTGGTGCAAGTCTTTTTTATTTATATTTATTAATTTTCCCCTATTGTACAAGCTCAATAGGTACCCCATTCCCCTCCTTTCCTCCACCCTTCCCGAGTCCCCCTTTCTCTCTCCCCCCTTTTTCCTTCCTTTTACCCCTCCCTTTCCCCCTCCCATTCCCTGGAGCATCATATTTTGTGAATGCCAAACTTCTCTCTGAGTCCTCCACTCTAATGTGGTGTAAGGACTCAGTGGCATTGTCCAGAGCACTTTCACGGGGTCCCTTTTATTATGAGAACTGTGAATACCTTGCCTCTAAGGATCCTAGTGCCTGTGATCCATGCTAGACTGTGGGGATCATTGACAGACATATCAGTCATTGTGCAGGTCATGCAAAGTCTGATTATGGCTACTGTGGCCCTACCTTCTGTGGAGTATATTGCATATCATTGGTCCTCCCCTTCTTTAGGCTCTTACTCTCTTGCCACAGCCTCTTCCACAAGTTTCCCTGTCTTTAGGATAGGAAGAGATTTGGCTGGTCTGGTTCCTGGTGATTAATGTAGGAGCATTGGTGTTCTCAATCATGGTTTGTTGTTGTTTTCAGTTTTGCTATTCCTGCACCGCCCTTGGCTCCATCCTGATTGGCATTGGAGGTCACCTCTTAACCAAAGATAAAAGGCAATTTAAATGAAGATCTTACTATAAGAGTAGTTGCAAAAGTAGATGGAGTAAGAGTAGGAGGCTGCCGTGGGGGTGGGGGTCAGTCAACCATTTGCAGGATGGTTACCATTTATCTGCCAGTCTCTGCACCTTCCCTGATTGGTGATATCAAACCCCCTCTGTTGCAAGTGACCAGGAAGGAAAGTGAGAGTGAACCTAACCATATGTCTCGCTACTTACTTGCAATAGCAATACTTGATGGTGACCTATTTTCTCTACTGAATCATGATTCCCTCTCTCCTCATTTCTGGGGGCCCTTCTTTCCCTTCCCTCCTGTTTAAAATCTTTGCAATTACCATAGGTGTTACAGAGATTTTTCTTTCAACATGTCATTAAGAACCCCCCTTATTTTATAGTCTTAAAACTACCCATAGTATTAACCCAAAGCTCACTTAACTTGCCTTAATACTCAATCGTAAGCCTCTCAGTTAAAACTAGACTAAAACACTGTCACACCCTTAACCAGAGTGGGGCTTACACACTCCTTTGGCACTACAATAACCTTATCCACAAAACAGCACCAAAAATCATAGACTGACACCCTTAACACCCAGTCAAATAGTCACAACTGAATAAGGGTGGTAATTCTGTCTGATCCAAGAGTGTCAAAAAAACACACCTAAGAAAGATACTAGAGATCAAACACAAAATGCCCAAGTCACATGGAAAATCCATGAGATACAATGAAAACCAAGACAAAAATGCCTCGTACAAAAAACATCAACCCTACATTAATCATCAGGAACCAAACCAGCCTAATCTCTCCCCATCCTAAAGCTCAGAGAAATTTGCAGAAGAGGGGGCGGTAAGATTGTAAGAGCCTAAAGATAGGGAGGGGAAACAATATGCAAGATACTCCACACAAGTTAGGACTGAAGTAATCATAATAGGACTTTGAATGACCTGTGCAACGATCAACATATCATTGATCCCCCCTCCAAAGTCTAGCATGGATCATGGCACTAAGATCCTTAGAAGCAAGGGATTAAGAGCCACAATAGTGTCCCTATATCAAAGGGGAACACAAGAAAGAGCTCTAGGCAATGCTACTGAGTCCTTACACCTCATCAGAGAGGAGACCCAGAGGAAAGTTTGACATGCACACTAAAGGATGCTCCAGGAATGGGAGGGGGAGTGGGTACTGAGAGAAAGGGAGGGAGGAGAGGAAAGGAAGGGGAAAAGGGGGGAGGAAGCAAGGGGATCCAGGAAGGGGTGGAGGGAAGGAGGGGAATGGGGTTCTTATCAAGTTTGCATGAGTGGAAAAAAACACATTATAAAAAAAAAACACCTTGATTTGTAAAATTATGACTTGCCGAGGAGAAATATACCATTTTATAAACAGAACAATTATTTCAACCCAATGGAACAAGGAAACAAACACGTATAGCGATTATCATATCTGATAAAATTGGCTTCAAATCAAAGAAAATATTGGGAAAAACAGAAGGATACTACATTTTAGGCAAAGGAACAATTAGTTCATCAGGAAGATTTCACAATACTGAACATATATGCACAAAATATGGGCTCATCCACACTCATTAAACACATACTACAATGTCAAAAGCAACAAATAAACTCCAATGTGATAGTAGTAGCAAATTTGAATACCCCAATTTCAACAGCGTATAGGCCAACTGGCCAAAAATTAAAGCGACGCATGCCAAAACTGAATCAAACCATTACCCAAATGGACCTAATCAAACCATTACACAAATGGACCTAACACATCTCTACTGAACCTTCCATCCAAGCATCAAGGAATACACATTCTTCTCAGCAGCCCATGAAGCTTTCTCCAAAACAGACCACATATTTGGCCACAAAATCAATCTCCATATAGACAGGAAAGTTGAAATTACAGCCTCTACCTTATCTAACCACCATGGAATAAAGCTTAATATTCACAATATAGCAAATATCAGAAAATACACTTAATAATTGGAAATTAAATACTATGATGCTGAGTGAGGAATGGATCCAGGAAGAAATCAAAAAGGAAATTCAAGAATTTCCTAGAAGTAAACAATAATGAAAATACAATATACCTAAATCTCTGGAATATGATGAAAGCTGTGCAAAGAGGGAAGTTTATAGCTTTCAATGTCTATATCAAAAAATAGAGGGGCTGGAGAGGTGGCTCAGGGGTTAAGCCTCTGCCTTGCAGGTGGAAGGTCCTGAGTTCGGGTCCTAGACCCCACATATAGACGCAGGGGGAGAAGCGGTGGGGTGGTCTGTGTTTCAGGGCGGAGCCTGTGAATCCTGGGGCAGAGTAAACAAGGAGGAGGTGGAGGCGTCCATGGTGGTTCCCGAATTCATCCGTGGTTCTACACACACACACATACACACTCACATGCATGCACACATACATGCACAATTGTATAAATAATAAAATTTTTTTAAAAAATAGAAACATTATAAGTAAATAACTTAACAATGCAAGTTAAAGCTTTAAAGACACAAAAGCAATCCAATGCTAGAAGTAGTAGAAGAGAGGAAATTAGCAAAATCAGGGGAGAAATATCCAAAACTGAGATAAGGAAAATGATACAAAGAATGAACCCAACAAAGAACTGGTTACTTAAAAATACCAGTAAGATTGATACATTCTTGGCCAAATTAATCAAAATCAGAAGATAGAAAACACAAATTAACAAAATTAAAGATGAAAATTTAGTTATCCCAAGAAATTCAGAGAATTATAAGATCATATTTCAAAAACCAGTACTCCATAAAATTCAATACTCAGAAAGAAATGGTTTTAACAACCTCTTGGATTGAACTGGTTATTCTTCCACATAGTCTCCTGTGGCACTATTGATTCAGGGAGGCCCTGGCCCAGGCTTCTGAATTCAGGAGATCGGAGGTCTGGCTACGGGCAAGCCTGAACAAATTGGGACATGCCCCGGACATTGAGGAACCATGCACGCGGAGGGATGAACAACCAATGGGAAGTGGCCATCTAACCTGCCTCTGCAATGGACACCTAGTAAACAGATAAACAGATTGGTGGCTGACCCCCAGAGCAGAGAGATGGCAACACCTGATTGGACCCCTGGCCCTATATAAGCTCAAGAATTTCCTTAATTAAACGAGTCTGAAGCACATTAGTCCACTGTCTGCTTCTCACCTGACTCCTGGGGTCTGTGGTGACTCCGTGCTGCTTGCCCCCTCTCCTCGAGCTCTGAGACTCCCACTGACTTTCCTCCTCCTTTCCCCCACTGGCCCAGTGGGGATTTGACAACAGTCTTCAAGATCTGATTCTATTTTCTGCTTCATTAGTTCTGCTGATAAGACACTCTGTTGAGTTCTGGGTTGAAGATAACTTGTCTTGTAGTTCAACTGTAAATTTTGCTTGAGATTTTTTTAACTTCTCTATGCCTATTTTTGTTTCTTCAACCGGTTTGCTCATCTCCTCCAAGTGCCTGTTGTGGTTCCTCTTCAAAGTGGTTGATGTGGTTATTTAACACCTCCCAGATTTCCTCTTTCATAGTATTGACCATAACAAAGATTAGGCTTTGAAAATCATTATCTTGGTTATGGCTTTCTTGTCTATTTTCTCCTGAGTTTGTTCTGGTTGGAATCTGGCATTATGGGGTTAATTCTTTTGGTAGGAGATTTGTTGTCTTAGTTTTTGTTTCTCATGGATTTACCCTGTGACCTGGGCATTTTTGTTTTATCTCTTAAGACCTTTTTGTTTCTGTATGTTTTTGACTGAACTGAATTAGACAGTATTACAACACTTGATCAGTCATTATTAGTGTTAGTCTTAGAGTTGGGTATGCTTGTCTGGTATTGGTGTTATTTCTTAGATGAGGCTATTAGATTGTTAGTATATCAATTAAGTCAGGTTTAGTAGGCAGGGAGTGAAGATTAGTATGATAGCGCACTTTTTCACTTTACTTCCTTGGTGATATGTGAGGGTAAATGGTATAGACCCTGAAGTTGTATGGGTTTTTAGGTGGCTATATGGAAATCTTAAACTACAGTGACTAATAATTGAACATAATAAGATGGTAAAAACGATTTACTTACCTTTGAGCTGGATGTGAAGATTCTCTCCCATGTGATGGGATGATTTTAGAGGGCTTCAGATGTATGGCATTTGTCCCCTAGAGCTTTGCTTGGGTTTTCTGGGGTTTCTGTTGAATTCTGAGGAGCAGAGAGTCTGCCCTGGTCTGGGTCCTGGGCAGAAGGGCAGTGTCTGATGGGGCGCTGAGATCATCTGGCACCTGGGAAGTATCCGAGGGGTGTTCCCCAGTGCCAGAGCAGACTGGCTGCTGGTGGGGCATGCAAGTGGCCTGGGATCTGGGGTGTGGTCTAGGGACCTTATCTGAGGAGCAGGGACTCTGCCCTGGTCCGGGTCTGGGGCAGAATGGCAGTGTATTGTGGCGCACAGATGACCTTGGGATCTGGGGCATGGCCTAGGAGCCTTCTCCAGTGATAGAGCAGACTGGATGATGGTGGGGTACACACATGACCTGGGATCCGTCCTGGTCTGGAAAAAAAAGCAACTCAAAGATGATTGCATGTAATCACTTACATCCATATTACACTTCATTTCAAAATAATTAATACATTTTAATATACAATAAGCCAAAGGAAATATGTAATAGGCTTATTAGAAATGTTTCCCTGATCAGTTCCATTAATTCTGAACATGTATTATGTGTGATTCATTCAGATAATTGTCTGGTAGAATGTGCTGATTTTTGCTAAATTTTTCATCTTTAGATTTCCTCTTGAGACATCAACTAAGCAGTTAACAATTCTCAGACTGTGTGCTAAGTGCTTCTGAAAGAAATTTAGGAATATATTTTAGGATTTTCTCAATGTTAGACTTCAATTTTTAAAAGAAAATTATTGTAACTAAATATATATTGAAAATAAATATTTGTCATAGTTAAAAAAGACGCTGATGAATTCCTAAGCACAAGTTACCTAAGTTCAATGAAGATGAACTTAATTATTTAAATAATCCTATAACAAATGAGGAAATTAAAGAAGTAAACATGAATCTTTCCACTAAAAATATCCAAGACCAGATAGATTCAGTGCAGAATTCTACCAGATATTTAAGGACAAAGAGAACTACTACTCCGTAAACTACTCCATAATATAGCAAATACAGGCACATTCCTAAATTCTTTGTATGAAGCTAATACTATACTAATCCTAAAACCAAAAAAGTACAATTACAATAAACTATTGGTGAATCTCATTAATGATGCACAGATGCTAAGATTCTCCACAATCTTGGCAAATCAGATTCAAATAGATCACTCATTATTATCAAGAAGGATTTTTCCCAGGAATACAAGGTTGTTTCAACACACAAAAATCAATAATACCTTCCCACCATCCAGCCGGAGCTGCCGCAGGGCATGCGAGGAGGACGCCCCCTCTGCGCCCGGCCCCGCCCCAGCTCCCCCAGGTTAAATAGCGCCCCACTAACGCCCCATCCTCCCTTCCCCCACTCTGCCCCACCCCATCTACGCCCTATCCTCCATTCCCCAACTCCTCCCCCTAGAGCGCTGCGTGGTCCAGCCTGGACTCACCGCAACCTAGGTAAGCTCCGTCCCTGCCCACCCCCAGGACTTAAGGCTAAATAATTCAGTTAAGTGAAAAACGCACAGGAATTGAAAGATCTTAAGAGTTAAAACGACAATGCCAAAGTCAAAGTACAAATCCATGAGAAACAACACTCAAGTAAACAAATCTCCCACTGAAAGAATTAATCCCATAATGTTAGACTCCAACCAGAACAAACCCACGGAAAATGGACATGAATGCCTGACCCAGGATAACGACTTTCAAAATATGATCATTACCATGTTCAATACTATGAGAGAGGAAATCTGGGAGGAATTAAATAATCGAATCAATCGCTTTGAAGAGGAACACAACAGACACTTGGAGGAGTTGAGGAAAACAGTTTAAGAAACAAAAACTGGCATAGAGCAGTTAAAACAGACTCAAGCAGAGTTTAAAACTGAGGCAAAAGACAAGTTATCTTCAACCCAGAACTCCACAGAGAGTCTTATCATAAGAACTGACAAAGCAGAAAACAGAATTTCAGACCTGGAAGATAAAGTGAGAGTATTAACCAGCTCAATGGAAGAGGTTGTTAAAGCCAAAAAGATACTTGAGAGAAATATCCAGGAGATATGGGACACCCTGAAGAAGCCTAGCATGCGTATTCATGGAATACCAGAGCAAGAATCTAAAAATACCACCCCTGAGGAAATTTTTCAAATGACCATCAAGGAAAACTTTCCTCATCTAAAAAAAGAGAGGCCTATACATATACAAGAGGTATTCCACACCCCAAACAGATATGACCAAAACAGAAGCTCACCACAGCAAATAATAGTTAAAACACTCTACATTCAAGATAAAGAACTGGTGCTGAGAGCTTCAAGGGTGAAAAAACAAGTCACTTTTAAAAGTAAACCTATTAAAATAACAAATGAATTCTCAGTCGAAACAGTAAAAGCAAGAAGAGCTTGGAGAGATATACTTCAATATTGAATGAGCAAAAATGTCAACCCAGGCTGATTTACCCTGCAAAACTATCCGTCATGATCGAGAGAGAAAGAAAAATCTTCCAGCACAAAGACAACTTGAAGGGATACATGTCCACCAAACCAGGCCTTCAAAAAATGCTAGAGATGATACTCAAGCTTGAAGAAAAAAACAGGCATATCCAGGAGAACAGAAGGCAAGTATAACACCATTAAAAGCGAAGCAATATACTTATAAAAACTACTAAACATAATAAATGTCTGGAATTAAAAATAGTTTCTCCATTATAACACTAAATGTTAATGGAATTAACTCACCGATCAAGAGACACAGATTACAAACTTGGATTAAAAATCACAATCCAGGGCTGGAGAGGTGGCTCAGGGGTTAAGCCTCCGCCTTGCAGGCCGGAAGGTCCTGAGTTCGGATCCCAGATCCCACGTATAGACGCCAGGCGGAAACGGGGGCGGCCTGCGCTTCTGGTCCTGGTAGGGCGGAGCCTGTGAATCCCGGGGCTGAAGGAGGTGGAGGCGTCCATGGTGGTTCCCGAATTCGTCCTTGGTTCTACAGATACACATACACACACGCACACACACGCACGCACACGCACATGCGCACAGTTGAATAAATAATAATAAAAAAAATTTAAAAAAAAATCACAATCCATCAATCTGCTGCCTGCAGGAAACCCATCTCACCACAAAAGATAGGCATGCCCTAAAAATAAAAGATTGGTCAACAATTCTACAAGCTAATGGAAGCAGAAAACAGGCAGGGGTAGCCATTATGATATCAGACAAAGTGGACTTCAAACCAAAGAAAATTATAAGAGACACGGATGGATAATTACATTTTAGTCACAGGTACAATTCACCAGGAAAACTTCACAATACTGAACATTTATGCACCCAATATGGGCCCCTCCACATTCATTAAGAAAACCCTACAGCGCCTAAAGCAAGAAATCAACCCCCAAACGATAATTCTTGGGTCCATCAAAACCGCCCTCTCAACATGGGATAGATCAACAGGTGAAAAGCTTAACAGAGACACTTTGAAACTTAATCAAACCCTTAAAGAAATGGACCTTACAGATCTCTATCGAACTTTTCACCCATGCACCAAAGAATACACATTTTTCTCAGCAGCACACGGAACATTCCAAAATAGATCAAATATTAGGCCACAAAATGAATCTACACATATACAAAAAAGTTGAAATTCTAACCTGTGCCCTATCAGACCACCACGGCCTAAAGCTGGACATCCACAACACAACAAACAAGAGAAAATACACTAACTCCTGGAAACTTAACAATATGAAGCTGAATGAGAACTGGATTCAGAAAGAAATTAAAAAGGAAATTCAAGATTTCCTGAAAGTGAATGACAATGAAAATACAACTTACCAAAATCTCTCCGACACAATGAAAGCTGTCCTAAGAGGTAAGTTCATAGCTCTTAATGCCTACATCAAAAAAATGGAAACATCAGAAATAAACATCTTAACAATGGAGCTTAAAGCTTTAGAGAAACTAGAGCAATCTGATCCCAAAAGCAGTAGAAGAGAGGATATTAGCAAAATAAGGGGAGAAATATCTGAAATCGAGATTAAGAAAACGATAGAAAAAATCAACCAGTCAAAAAGCTGGTTCTTTGAAAAATCAATAAGATTGATACACCCCTAGCTAAATTAACGAAAAGCAAGAGAGAGAAAACCCAAATTAACAAAATTAGAAATGAACATGGAGTTATCACTACTGATACCCAAGAAATCCAGAGAATTATAACATCATATTTCAAAAACTTATACTCTGTGAAGTTTGACAACACAAGAGAGATGGATTAATTTCTAAGTAAACACAACCTACCTAAATTGAATCAGGAAGTTGTGAATTATTTAAATAGTCCTATAACATATAAGGAAATTGAGAAAGTAATCTCGAATCTTCCCACCAAAAAAAGTCCTGGACCAGATGGATTCATCACAGAGTTCTACCAGTCATTTAAGGAGTTAATAACACCAATACTCCTTAAACTGTTCCATCAAATAGCAAAGGAAGGAACACTACCCAATTCCTTCTATGAAGCTAATATCGTTTTAATCCCAAAACCTAATAAAGATTCACTTAAAAAAGAAAACTATAGGCCAATCTCTCTGATGATTACAGACGCAAAGATTCTCAACAAAGTCTTAGCAAATCGGATTCAAAAACATATTAAAAAGATCATTCACGGGGACCAAGTAGGCTTCATCCCTGGCACACAAGTTTGGTTCAACATACACAAATCAATAAATGTAACTCATCATATAAACCAGTCCAAAGTCCAAGACCACATGATACTCTGGATAGATGCAGAAAAAGCTTTTGACAAGATCCAACAGCCTTTTATGATCAAAAGCCTAGAGACAATTTGAATGGAAGGAACCTTTATCAATATAATAAAGCTGTATACATCAAGACAACACCAAGGATAATACTCAATGGGGAAAAACTTGAAGCATTCCTGCTTCAATCAAGAACTAAACAAGGTTGTCCACTTTCACCACTTCCATTATATATTGTACTTGAAGTTTTAGCTGAAGCCATAAGACAAGAAAGGAAGATAAAAGGGATTCAAATTGGCAAGGAAGAAGTCAAGTTATCTCTATTTGCAGATGACCTGATCATATACCTGAGTGATCCCAAAAACTGCACCAATAAACTCCTGGAACTAATGCAGAAGTTCAGCAGGGTGACAGGATACAAAATAAACACAAAAATCAGTGGCCTTCCTATATGCCCAGAACGAAAGAAGTGAAAAAGCCCTGAGAGAAACAATCCCATTTACTATAGCCCCTAAAGAAATGAAATACCTTGGTATACACCTAACCAATGAACTTTACAATGAAAACTTTGAAACACTAAAGAAAAAAATTACAGAAAACACCAGAAGATGGAAAGTCCTCCCATGTTCTTGCATTGGCAGAATCAACATCGTAAAAATGACCATCCTTCCAAAGGCAATATACAGTTCAGTGCTATACCAATCAAAATCCCAAAGTGATTCTTTAAAGAAGTTGACCAAGCAATCCCAAAATTCACATGGAGGCAGAAAAGATGCAGATAGCAAAAACAATCCTGAGTAACAAATACATTGCTGGAGGTGTCAACATACCAAACCTCAATCTATACTACAAATCCATAGTTAAAAAAAAGCCTGGTGCTGGCTCCAAATTACACACAGATATCAATGGATAAGGGTTGAAGACCCAGATATAAACCCAAACAACTACAGCCATTTGATCTTTGACAAAGGGACCCAAAAAATCCAATGGAAAAAGAATAGCATCTTCAACAAATAGTGCTGGCAAAACTGAATGTCCACATGCAGAAGATTAAAATTAGAGCCGTACTTGTCACCATGTACAAAAATAAACTCTAAATGCATTAAGTACCTCAATATAAGGCCAGGGATTATAAAAACTTTAGTTGAAAGGGTAGGGAACTCCCTTGAGTGGATTGGACTAGGCCAACAGTTCCTAAACAGAAAACCGATAGCACAGTCACTAAAACCAACACTCAACAGATGGGATTTTATGAAATTAAAGAGCTTCTGTTCAGATAAGGGTACTGTAATTCAAGCACAAAGGCAACACACAGAAAGGGAAAAAATCTTCACTAACCACATATCTGATAGAGCTCTATTATCCAGAGTCTACAAAGAACTTAGAAAACTAAACACCAAGGAAACAAATGAAACAGCAATGAAACAATGGGCCTTGGAACTTAAAAGAAACTTCATCAAGGATGAAATAGAAATGTCTAACAAATATCTTAAAAAATGCTCCACATCCTTAGCCATCAGGGAAATGCAAATCGAAACCTCCCTGAGATATCCTCTCACCCCTGTCAGGATGGCAAAAATCCACAATACAAACACCACCAAATGCTGGAGAGGATGTGGTGAGAAGGGAACTTTCCTACATTGCTGGTGGGAATGCGGGCTCATACAACCACACTGGTGAGCCATCTGGCGATACTGAAAAAAGTTAAAGATTGAAATGCCATATGACCCAGCTATTCCACTTTGGGGAATAATCCCCCATACAGCGAAAATTCACCTTGATAGCACAAGCATGACCATGTTCATAGCAGCACTGTTTACAATAGCAAAGTCATGGAATCAACCCAAATGCCCAATAGTGGATGAGTGCATAAGGAAAATGTGGTTCATTTATACAATGGAATAATACTCAGCCATCAAAAAATGACAAATTAATGAAATTTGCCAGAAAGTGGATGGAATTAGAAACAATTATATTGATTGAAGTATTCCAGACACAGAACATTAAGCATAATATGTGCTTTCCTGTGTTTTGACTGTCTTAAGAATAACAACTGTGAGAATGAGGGCCTCAGTTAGAAGAATGTGGACAGGATTTCTTGAGCCCACTCTTAGAGACTCTGCTTCCTCTTCCTCAGCTGCTTTCACACATCAAACAAGATATCTTCTATCCAAACAGATTTATTGACAAAACACTGGGAATTTTTACTCAAAACTGTGACTCCAACTCTGCTTTATTTTTCATGGCACATGCACATGTAATGTCACCTCTGAGGAGGTGACAAATTGGAGAATCCATTGTTGTTAAGAGAAAGTGACTTAACTACCTGAAACTGAGCTTATCTGTCTACATTATTTAGGGGTGTCACATCTATGGCATTAGTGCCACAGTACCTGCAAGCATGTGGTCAATATTCCTGTATCATTTTCTGTTGGGTGTCTGTCTAGGTGTTGGAGAAGCTGTGAGATTTGATGCTGTGAGAGGGCCACAGCATACACACCATTGTACAAATCATAGCACTCGTCATTCAGGGCCATGTCAAAAGTGTGCTGTGGTAGCCATTCGAAGGAAATGCTGGATGAGAAGTTGCTCGTGTTTCACATTCAGATTCAGCGAGTGAACAGTTAAAATACATCCACCCCATTCTTGACAAAAATAAAATGTCTCATGGCTGTGTGGAAATGTTCAATGTTGGGATGTAATCTTTCAGAATTGAAATCTCTCCATGCTGATGTGATAAATTAGATATCTATTGAAAGCAGAAAAGGGCAAAGCTCTTTTCCTTGTGCTGACATCCCATTGTGAGGTGGAGACCCAGATTCTCTGTAATCCCAAATATCCCCACTTTCTAATGCTGACTTCTTTTTTTTAAACGACAGAATTTAAAATAATTTTAATGAAAACGCTTTCTTCTTGTTGGAACCGAAGTTCCTCCAAGTCACCCGCCCCGACCCCAAAAGGAGACACGGGGACCGAGAGGCTGCTGCAATGGCAATAGGCGAGTTTATTATTCTGGCATGCCAGGACCGCCTCCCTCCTGCAAGCAAGAGAAGAGCGGCCCCGACTGAGGTCGGGGTAGGGTTTTTATAGGGTATAGGGTAGCAAAACATATTTTTCTATAGCACTCTTTGGCACACTTTTCACAGCACACAAGGACGTTGAGTCAGCCAAGGGTGACCATCAGATGTTCTGGTCGAAGTCGTGGGCAGTTCTTGGTGGGCGAGGTCCCGGTCAACATGTCCGCAGCAGGGCTGACTTGTTTGTGTAAGATAGCAGTGGGCTTGGGGTGAAGCTTCGGTCATAGTTACAATAATAATACAAAGGCTTTGGTGGTATTTGGCATATTAGACCTTGAGAGGGGGAGCATTTCCCGGAGTTCTATGTAGGGAGGGAGCAAGCGGGCTTAGACGGCATCTGGACATACTGAAAACATTTCTCTGAGACCTTGAAGGGGGAAGATTCTCACAGGGACCTTGAGAGTGGAGATGTTTTCAATATCTAGCCACCCATATTAGACTTTTGTTTTTAGAACTCTGAAAACTGCTGACCACCAGGCTGTTAGTCATAACCTCATTATTTGTCACAATTTCTGTAAAAATTTCTTTTCTTCCACATTCTAAATAAAAATGATTTGCATGTCGTAACCTGAAGCTGCGGTGGCATCAGAACTTGGCTTCCTGCTCCACCGGCTTTAGATGCCACTGCACGACCAGTTGCCCTGTGCTCTGGAGGCAGGTGCTGGACATGTTCTTTTCCATTGGAAGTCCTTGCGGCAGCTTCAGGTGCTTGATCCTTATCAAGTGTTTAACCACTGTCAGTTTTGCATTTACTGAAAGAATTTTATTGTGAATTTGAGGGATATATGCTTATTCTAGTCCAAGAGACACATCTGAGTTGTGTTAAGAACTATTTTTATTTCATAAAAGAAATAATATCATTATCTCATTATTAATCTTATACTTCTCCAATGAACTTATACAAATTTAATGATGACCCTATGGCCCAATTAAAAAGATGGGCCTGGGAACTCAATAGAAAATTTTCCCAATCATATCTTTTTCCCAATATGGACGCCTTTTTGTACTTCTTTTTTTAAATTTTTTCATATTTTTTTAAATTTATTTATTTATTTTTTCTGCTCATCAAACTTAATAGGCACCCCAGTCCCCTCTCTCCCTCCATCCATCCCTGGACCTCCTTGCTCCCTCCCCCCATTTTACTTTCCTTTCCTCCCCTCCCTCCCTTTCTCCCAGTGCCTCCTCTACCCCACCCCTCCACCCCTAGAGCATCCTTTAATGTGTATGTCACCACAGACATCTTGGAAGCTGAGAGCTGCAGACTGCTTGCTACAAAGGCAGACTTCTCCTGGAGGTAGGGGGGGGACTAATCCACCTCAAGGCCACCCCTTGTGACTGCCTTCCTCCAGCAAGGTTCCACCTCTCAAGGTGTCATGACCTTGCCAAACATATGAGACTATAGGGGACACATTTCAAACCATGACATTCCACCCCTGACCCCCACAGACTCATTGCCATCTCATTATGCAAACCATACTCAGTCCAACTTTAAAAATCTTCATAGACTACATCAGTAGTCCCAACGCAGTCCAAAAGTACAAAGTCCAAAACTTCCTGTAAAATCAAAATACAAGTTACATACTTCCAACATACAATGGCACAGAATATACATTCCCATTCCAAAAGGAAGGAATGGGGGCATATTCAGGAAAGATCGGTCCATAACAAGACTGAAAACCAGCAGGATAAACTCCAAATCCTGTAGCTCCAAGTCCAACAGGTGAGCTTCTTGCTGAAATCATCTCAGTTCCAAAGGGCTTTGGTTCCACCCCTCCAATGCAGCTGCCCATAGAGAATATGTTGCTGTCTTGAGCTGACTCCTCCTAGGGTATACGGCTCTCCTTGGCAGGTGTCCCACATTGTCTCTGGCATCTCTAACACCTTTACTTCTCAATGGCAAACTAGGCTTTAATTCCGCAGCACAAACTGCCTTTCTTGGGCCTCTAAACTGCAGGCTTCTTGCCTCATGATGCCTGGATTCTGCCAATTTTTGAAATCTTGGAGGAGGACTCCATGATCTCCTCCCTCTTGCATCACTGATGCCTCTAAAACCAAAACCACGTGGACGACTTTGCCAGGACTGGCCCCCTTGAATCACAGCTGATTCTGCTTCTCTATGCTGGCCATGTCTTTCACTCCTGGGCAGTTGCTTGGTAAGAGAAGCCAACTCTTGCTTTGGAACTCCACCCTTTAGCTCCAGTCTTCTGAAAGGATTTGCATTCTTATGAGTGGGAGCCTTCTCTGAGGATCTTGCCCTCAAGCTAGGCCTCTCCTATTATTTATATTGAGAGCAGACTTTGATTTACAAATGGAGCTAATCTCTTCAGCCATTTTGTTCTCTGCTTCTTCCCGGTTCAATTCTTTAAGTTTGCCATTGTATTTTTCATCATTGGATCTTACAGTTTTTGCTTCTTCCTGCCTGATTCTTTGCTCTTTTTCATAACTCTGAAGACAACTAAAAAGTAGCTATATCACACTGTCAAGACTACATTGCTTTGAAATTTCCTCCGCCAAGCACTCCAGCTTAACTTCAGGCAAGCTTTCAGGATGAGGGCAAAACTTCACTAAACTCTCGGCCAACACATGGCTCCATGTGTCACTCATCCAATTGCAAACACGGTCTCTGTTCCCCTCTGGACCATCACAAGCTGGGCTTCCACTGTCTGCATCTCTCATAGCATTGCTCTCCTCTGAGCTCTCGCAAGAAAGGTCCCTTTGGCCCAACCATCAAGACGCAAAGACTTTCCCAGCACAAAGTCCCAAAGTTCTCCATATTTCTCCCAACAAACAGTTCCAAAGGCACACTAGTCACATCACAGCATTGGCCATACTTCTGGGTACCAACTTCTCTCAGCTTCATAAACAACTTCACATTGTGATACCAGCTGTTCTTAATTTCACAGCAATACCCCACTACCCAGTACCAATTTCTGTATCAGTTACTCTTAACTATTGCTGTGATAAAGCATTCAAAGTCAATCAACTTAGGGGAGAAAGGGAGGTTTATTCAGCTTACGGTTCCAGAGGGAAGGTACAGTCTCTCAAAGCAGAGGTGGCATGGCTGGTTGGCCAAAGCTGGAGGAGGCTAAGTCACTGCAGACGTCTTGGAAGCTGAGAGCTGCAGACTGCTTGCAGCAAAGGCAGACTTCTCTCAAATATCTTTTAAAATGATCCAAATTCTTAGCCATCTGGGAAATGCAAATCGAACTTCCCTGAGATATCATCTCACCCCAGTCAAGATGGCAAAAAAAAAAAAAAAAACCACAATACTAACAACACCAAATGCTGCAGATTATATGCAGAGAATGGAACTCTCATACATAGCTGGTGGGAATGCAGACTTATACAACCACTCTGCAGATTAGTATGACATTTCTAAAAATGTTTAAGATCAAAGTGCCATATGACCCTGCTATAGTACTTCTGGGAATAATTCCCCATAATGCAGAAATTCACTGCAGTGACACAAGCTCAACTATGTTCATTGAAGCATTATTTACAATAAAAGCAAAGACATAGAATTAACACAAATGACCAACAGTTGACAAATGAATAATGAATATGTGGTACATTTATACAATGGAATACTACTAAGCCAATAAAAAGATGATTTGATGAAATTTGCCAGGAAATGGATAGAATTAGGAAAAAAATTATTTTGAATGAAGTATCCCAGACACAAAGTTAAACACCATATGCACTCCCTAATAAGTGAATCCTAGTTCCAAACACATGTAATGACATATTCAAAGATAAATCTCTCTTTCTACTGTAATCACAAAGATTATAAATGAGAGGGATGGAGAAGGGGGGCTCCCTCAAAATAGGAGATAGGGGATCATGATCAGTAGAGAAAATAGTTCACCATCAAGTATGACATGTTAGTAATGAGATATCTGGTGAATCTCACTCTCACTTCCCTTCGTGGTCACTTTTGACTGAAGAGATTTGATCTCACCAATCAGGAGGATGTAGGACCGGCAAACAGAAAGTAACCATCCAGCAAATGGGATACTGACCCCCCCTCCAATGCTGTGTCCTACTCCTATTCTTCCTTCTACCTTTGAATCTTATATTAAGATCTTCATTTAAACAGTCTTCTATTTACTTAGGAGTTGACCTTCCATACCAATCAGGATGCAGCCAAAGGTGGTGCAGGAACAGCAAAATTGAAAACAACAATAAACCATAATTCAGAACACCAAAGACCCTACATTAATTGGAAACTGACCAGCCAAATCTCTCCCTATTCTAAAGCTCAGAGAACCTTGTGGAAGAGGTGGCGGCAATACCATAAGAGCTTAAAAATGGGGAGGTCCAAAGATATGCAAGATATTCCACACAAGTTAGGGATGTAACAGCCAGAATTGGACTTTGCCTGAAATGCACAATGGATGACATGGACCCCCAAAAGTCTAGTAGGGATCACAGGAAGAAGACTCCAGGCAATAGGATCTTTAGAGGCAAGGGATTAACAGTCATAAGAGAGTTCCTATACTAATGGAGATCCCAGGAAAGGGTTCCAGGCTATGCCACTAGCTCCTTACCCCTCACTATGGTGAACTACTCAGAGGAAGGTTTGGAATTCACACAAAAGAATGCTCCAGGGGATGGGAGGGCGGAAGGGGGAGGCACTGGGAAAGGGGGAGAGATTGAGGGATTAAAGGAAGTGGGGAAGAGAGGAGAGTTCAAGGAGGGATGACTGGGAAGGGGGGGAGGGAGAGGATGGGATACCTATTGAGATTTTATGATTAGGAAAAAAATAAAATGTGGGAGAAAAAATAGTTTAATGATGACTTTAAATACTCTAGAAAATCCCATTTTTCCCTACAACCGCTTGCTCTTTCCAACAAGCATTTGTTGATATTCTGTATTGAGAGGAATGTCCAATAGACCCACCCACCAATAACTCTCCTTAATCATTCTGTAAAACAGAAGAAGACAGCAAGAAAACCTATCCTCACCTGTGGAAATACATTGAACTGCAGAATTCTTGCCAATCTGGCAGATGTTTTCCATGATGGTCCCATAAATGCCACATCACACATGGTCCCATAGCACATGTAATTAGGAAAAATAAAAATATTTTCTGTATGCCAAGTTGGAAGATTGTACAATGAAAATCCATGATCACAAGTATTTTCAAAATAAAAAAATCCCAAAGTCATATTGGGCAAGAGGTTGTGGTTTCTGTTTATTTCTTTAGTGGCAAAAAGCATAGTCAGAGCCTGTTGGTACTTTCTGGGAGACAAACTGGAAACACAGCACAGTGTTCATTATGGATGGGGTTCCCAACACAACAGCTTCCATCAGATACAAAGAACAGTATGTATTCAATTATATTTAGCCCTCAGATTCCTGTGTTGAAAACAGTCACCCAGTTGTGAAGATGGGTAACCACGACATCTTCCTTTCCAGATTTTATTCTCCACTTGTTCAATAAATGTAGCACCTGAACAACTAGGTGATAAGGCCATTTGTTCTGCACTTAGCCTTTCTAATTATAATCCAATATGAAATGGTATATATGGCACACCCAACACTGAAAATTAGCAATCAGAATGAAAGAGTATGTGTCCTCTTTTTCACATAAAACTGCACTTACATTCTGGAAAATTATCAAGAAAAATCAAGAGAAAGGTAGTTCATACTGTCAGGATGAGAGATGTGAAATTCCAAAACTATCATCACTCACAATATAAGACACAGATGTTTCATTTTGGAAAAGAAAAATGACTCTATTTGTAATGCTTTTCCCCTGCTCACAAAAGTTATCAGCTATTTCTGGGCACTCCTGTCAGTCTGGGACGTGACTAAGATGTAAGCAGTCACTTCTGTCAGGGATATATTCTTTTCTAACAGAAGGAAAAACATTTCATTAGGTTCCCCTCCAATTTTCATGTCAGAATATTAGTTCTTCCTTAACACTGATAACAGCTCAATTCCATGACAGCATCCATGTCATACTGTGCCAGAATGAAACTGGAAATTCTACTAGCCTACTAGCTGACAGAGATCCAGTTCCTTTAGTCAGTTTCAGAAGCTGAATACATAGGAACAATTGTATCAAGTGATATGATATATACATATATAACTGAATAGAATCTGTGTCTACAAAAATAATTTGCCCAAGTAGCTATAGCACTAAGTGACTCTTTATACAGACTTTAGTAATCACATACTCAAATGAAACATTGTCAGACACTGAACACTTTGCTGCTGCCCACTGGCAAGGAATTCAAGTGAGTGATTGAAATGTCCTTAGAGGGAAGTGACTTTACATGCAATGAAATGGACCGTGGAAGATTAAAGAGAACTAAGATGGAGTACTGCCTCTCTTGGCTTGCATTTTGTTATGTAAAGTTAATAAGGGAAAAACCATACTCAAACAACAAAAAAAACTTCTCTCACATGTCAAAGCAAGAATAGTGTTTCTGCATTTTAAAGTAAATGTTGCCTCATTCCCAGGAGTTTGGCAGAAGATGACAGAACATTTGGAAAGTGTGAATCTGTCCATGAACATATCTCATTGTGAGAGTGTTTATGTGTGTGTGTGCCTGGGTGCATATGTGCACTAGTGGCCACTTCAGTGATTATGTGTATGGAAGTACAAGGGTGACAAAAGGAAACATTTAGTATTTCTTTTTTAATTTTATTACATTTTTTGCTTAGTTGTACAAGCTCATAGGTACTGCCTTCATCTCCCTCCATCCTCCATTTACCCTGTTGTCCCCCATTGTACTCTTCTCCCTTTCCCTCTCTGCCTCTTTTCCTTCCCTCCTTCTCTCTTGGTGCTTCCTGCTTTCTCCCTGCCATCCTCCAGAACATCTGTTTATGTGGGCACTGAATTTCCCTCTGAGTGGTCTGCACTAATGAGGGTTCAGAACTCAGTGGCGTAGCTTGGATCCACTTCTTGAACTGCTTGCTAGTGTGGGAACTCTATTATGACTGCTTAAACCCTTGCCTGTAAGGATCCTACTTCCTGAAGCCTTCTCCCCTGTAATCCTTACTAGACTTTGGGGGGTTGTTTACATGTCTGTCATTGTGCATGTCACACAAGGTCCAATCACACTGTGTCTATATCCTGGCACCTGCAGCCCTGACTTGTGTGAAGTATCTTGCATATCATTGGTCCTCCTCAGCATTAGACTCTTTCATTCTTGCTGCTCCCTTTAGTTCAAGTTTCCCTAAGATTTAGGATGGGGAGTGATTTGGCTGGTCTAGCTCCAAACACCCATACTCTAATTTCCAGGCCAAAAGTTGTAGGCTGCCTCCATTTACAATTGGCATTGTTATATAGGATCTGATTATCTGAACACAGGTCCTTGTTCTCAGGAGGCAAAAGGCTTTAATCCCTCACCTAAACCCCCAGCCCTCAATGCACTTATAAGGCATTACTCATGCTGGTGAACAGAAAATTGAAGAAATGAAAAAGACACTTACTTTAGATCAAGTTTGAAACTGTAAAAACCTTTGCCTATGGTGACCTTATCTGTGATAAGATGTAAAACACAGTCATTTCTATCATCTCTGTCACTGTCTGCTTCCTGCTTTATTCTCCAGAAGCATCTTCCTTCCATTACACTACAATAGAAGAGATGATGCTTCAGAAGCAGAAAGAAAAAAAATCAATGGGAGAATCTTTCCCATGTCTTCCAGGCACCTGCAGGCATCCCAGAGATGAGCATATGGCATATGTGCATTAGTGTTCATGTCTTTTTACTGCACTTCATGAGAGATTCCATCAGAATCTTGGCATTATTTATATCCAACTTGTATCAAGAGCTCTGAAGCACTTTGGACACATTGCTTTTTGGTTTAGAACATGGGGTCCACATCCAGGTGGAGAGTAATGATGCAACCATGTTATGATCACAGTCTTTTCCTGCCCTGAGAGCCATGAGTTCATTCCTGTTTGTGCCCCAGGTGTGAGGTGTCCTGGAACAGAGCTGGTGCCAGGTGTGTGTTAATAAGCTCATTTTGTAAATAACACTTGACAATATGTAAGTGGATTTCATCAGAGAATTTGAAGTTAAGTTGTAATAGGAAGGGGCCAGATGATACTTTAAAAAGTTAGAGGTTGAAATGCCATGTGACCTTGCTATTCCACTTTTGGGAATTCACCTCAATGGCACAAGCACAACCATGTTCATAGAGCAGCACTGTTTATAATAACAAAATCATGGAATCAACCCAAATGCCCAAGAGTTGATGAGTGGATAAGGAAAATGTGGTACATTTATACAATGGAATACTACTCACCCATCAAAAATGATGAATTAATGAATCGCTGAGAAATGGATGGAATTAGAAAAAAATTATAATGATTGAAGTATCTCAGACACAGAAAATTAAGCGCCATATCCCTTCTAGGTAGATCCTAGTACCAAACCCACTTAGTGACACACTCAAAGAGAAATCTCTGTAATACCTACAGTAATTGCAAAGGCTATAAACAGGAGGGAAGGGGAAGGAGGGCCCCACCAGAAACAAGGAGAGAGGGGATAATGCTACAGCAGAGAAAATAGGCCACCATCAAATACTGCAAGTAAGTAAAGTAGTGAAACATCTGGTTAAGCTCACAGACTTTCCTTCCTGGTCACTTGGGACTGAGGGGGTATGATCTCATCAGACAGGGAGGACATAGAGTCTGGCAGATAGAAGGTAACCACCTTGCAAATGGGAGACTGACCCCCCCCATCACCAAGGTCTCCTACTCTTATTCCATCTACTCTTGAATCTACTTTTATAGTAAGATTTTATCTCTAGCTAGGAGGTGACATCCAATACCCATCAGGATGGAGACAAGGGTGGTACAGGAACAGTAAACTGGAAAAAAAAACAACAAACTATAATTCAGAATATCAGAGACCCTATATTAATCAACAGGAACCAGGCCAGCCTACACTCTTACCATCCTAAAGCTCAGGGAAATTTGCGGAAGAGGGGGCAGTAAGATTGTAAGAGCCTAAAGATGGGGAGGAGCAATGATATGCAAGATACTCCACAAAAGTTAGGGTCAAAGTAATCATAATAGGACTTTGCATGACCTGCGCAATGACCAACATATCATTGATTCCACCCTCCAAAGTCCAGCATGGAGCACACACACTAGGATCCTTAGAGGCAAGGGATTAATAGCCACAATAGTGTTCCTATACTAAAGGGGAACACAAGAAAGGGCTCTAGGCAATGCTACTGAGTCCTTACACCTCATCAGAGAGGAGGACCCAGAGGGAAGTTTGACATGCACAGTAAAGTATTCTCCACAAATGGGGGGAGGGGGCACTGGGAGAAAGGGAGGGAGTGGGGAAAGCAAGGGAGGAGGGAGCAAGAGGATACAGAGAAGAGTGCAGGGAGGGAGGGGACCAGGATATCCATCAATTTCGTATGAGTGGAAAAAATTAAAAAAAAATAAAAAACAAAAAGAAGGAAGGGGCCATAAAGGACCCATGTAGTCAGTACTTTGAGGGAAACATGGAGAATTGTGTACCCTATTTTCCCAGACTTGCAGTAAGTATCAGAATACTTTCTGTGTGGTCCATATGTCACTCCATAGATTTCCCAATAGCTTCTTGACTTGCCCATAACCTGGAGAAACAAGAACCATGCTAAGTGCAAAAATTTCCAGTTTTTTGCTGATGACTTTCTCAACATGTGTTCTCACTAGTGCTAATCATCAAGATGCAGACCTCAAACTATACATAAATAAATAAACCTTAAGATGGTTTAGGTGTCAACTGTTACCATAGAGTGACTGACTTGACTATGTGTTCATCCTTAGTTACAATGCTGTCTTAAATGGTAATAGTCTGCCAGAGATGAAATTCTCAAACCTCTATTTGTTTTACTTTTTACATATATGAAGAATACAGTTTCCAAAATCAAGGCACAAGTGGGGGAATTATCTAGTGATACCCTATTTCTTGGTCCTTGGATTGAAGATAGTGTGTTTGCTATGATCTCACAAAAGATGCAGGGAAGCAAGCAACCTCTCTGTATTTCTTTTTGTGTGTGCAAATAATTGTCAGTGTGAGTGTGTATGTGTGTGTGAATGTGTGAATGTATATGTGAGTGTTTTTACATGTACCAGATGACACTAGAATATGTGTTGTTGGAAAGGGTCAAGGGTGTCATGGGGATCCGTGCTGCTTAAGTCTTCTTCCTTTCTGCCTTGTTCTTGGTTCTTGCAGACTGTACATTTCAAGGTTGGATGTGCAGGTCATCACCATTTCAGTCCCATTTCTGTACATGGAATCCAGGATCTGAACTCAGCAGCTTCTTCTTGTAGGCAGAGGCTTTAACCCCTGAACCATCTCTGCAACTCCCTCAAAGTTTTTCAGGGGACACTAATCCCATATATGAGTTTCAACCTTGTGGGTCCGGGATGAAACTTATTAGTTCTCAAGGTTATCATTTTTATATATTTCATTACATGACGGAGTATAGTTTCACCAAAGATATTTTCAGGGAAATGCAGTATTTAGCATACAATTAGTCACTATTATCAAAGACTATGATTGGAGTCTCAAACTCCCAAAACTCAATGTTCTCTGTGCGGGTAAAAACACCATTAGTGCCAAATGCTCTCGAGGATCTGAACTCAGGTCCTTTGGTTTGCCTCCTGTTATATCTCCTGCTATTTTGATCCTCTATTTTGGTATTTAAGGATATGTGATGTGAAATGGCACAGAATTTAAAATATAAATTTTTACTTTCTAATGCACCTCTATAGCATAGTGTCACCATTTTCTTCATAATAAAATCTGTCTTCATTACATTTTTAAAAATAATATTTATGATCATGGTGATGATGATAATATGTGCATCTTTAGAAAGTCACCCGACCTCCATCCAAGTACCATAGCATGACTGAACTATATGACTCTGCCTTTGTTTCTGCCTCTCCCTCTCTCTTTTTTTAAAAAAAATCAATAATCCTTCCCTGCTTGCACAAAATTTCCAGTGCAGGTTGACCATGCAGACCACCCCATGTCATGATAGCTCAATTTCCCACTTAACCTCACCAACCACTCCTTACTACTTAACAAATGCTAGCTTTTCATCAGCCCCTCCAAATCCACTCTGCTAATTATTGAAAAGCCTCCAAGAAATTAATAGAGGCCATAGAAATCTCATACCAGGGGCCTGTCACCCACTCTTGACTAGAGCTGGGCCTACACACTTTTTGAATATTACAATGACCTTAACCATGAGCAGCACCAAGAAAACCTAGACTGACCCCTTTCATACTAAGGTCAGCAGTCACAACATCATTTAAAATATGATAATTCTGGGGCTGGAGAGGTAGCTCAGGGGTTAAGACTCTGCCTTGCAGGTGGAAGGTCCTGACTTCCGATCCTAGATCCCATGTGTAGACACCAGGAGGAAACGGGGGGTAGCCTGTGTTTCTAGTCCTGGTAGGGTGGAGCCTGTGAATTCTGGGGTAGAGTAAACAAGGAGGAGGTGGAGGCAGTTCATGGTGATTCCCAAATTCACCCGTGATTCTACACACACACACACACACACACACACACACACACACACACATACACACACATGCACACATGCACACACGCAAAATTGAATAAATAAAAAATATATGATAATTCTATAGGACTCAAAAAAGTCAGAAATACATGCCCAAGAAAGAAAGGTGAGAACATATAGAAAATACCAGAGTTACACATTAAATCAACAAAGCACAACAAAAATCAGGACAAAAATTCTCCTACAAAAAATAAAGATTTTTGCAATGATTGACTCTGACTAGAATATCTTCTTGAAACCATCAAGCAAGATAAAGATTTTCAAACCTTTATTACTAATATGATCAAAGCAATGGAAAAGAATTCCAAAAGGAACTGAATATATGCATAAGCATGTATGAACAGGATATTAACAGGCTCTTGCATGAGATGAAATGACAGTTGAAGAAAGAAAACTAAGCATATAAAGGTAGAAAAAAATCTCATGCAGGATTAAACTTGAAATTAATAACAAGCTAATTACAATCCAAAACTCTACAGACTTTACAGATAGTCTCACCAACAGAACTAATGAAACAGAAAGTAGAATATCAGAACTAGAAGACAATATGGCAGAACAAAACTGTCCAAATAAAGAGTCTGAGAAAGGTAAAAAAAAATATGAGAGGAATATTCAAGAGTTATGGGACAGATTTTTTACCCAGACATGAAACAGGGCTGACTCCACGTTTGTCAGGTAAGGCCCCAAGACCATGCCCAAGGCTCTAGGTCATCTGTTTCCCCAACTATCCTCTCTGCCTTCCTGCCCTGGACTCTGAAACAGGCAGACCACTTTCAGTTCAGGTTAGCCCGATAGATGACACCCCAGGCCCCAGGTCATCTGCTTGCCCCACTAGGATCCAGCCTGCCTTTCATCCCTGGGGAAGGCCCTTAGGCCACGCCCCAGTTTCCAGGTCATCTGGGCACCCCACTAGCCACTCTGTCTTTTTGCCCCAGACCCAGACAATGTGGACTCCTTCCTCCTCAGAATTCAGCAGAGTCCAGAGTAAATCCAAGCAAAGCTATACAGGACAAACAACACTCATCTGAGATCCTTTAAAATCATCCCATCATATGAGAAAGAATCTTCACATCCAGCTGAAAGATAAGTAACCACTTTTTACCATCTTGTTCATCTCAATTATTAATCCCTGAAGGTTTTTTTTCCTTTTTTTGTATTTTTTATTTATTTCTTCCACTCATACAAAGTTGATAAGTACCCCATTCCCCTCCCTCCCTCCACCCCTCTCTGTATCCCCTTACTCCCTCCCCCCTTTTTAAATTTATTTATTTTTCTGCTCATAAAAATGTAATAGGTACTCCTGTCCCCTCCCACCCTCTACCCCTCCCTGGACTTCCCTGCTCCTTCCCCCCTTTTCTTCTTCCTTTCCCCCCTCTGTCCCTTTCTCCCAGTGCCCCCTCCCCCCATCTCTGAAGTATCCTTTAATATGTATATCAAACTTTCCTCTGTAATCCCTGTAGGTTAACATTTCCACATAGACACCCAAAAACCCACTACACTATTCACCCACTCATATCATCAAGGAAGTAAACATAAAAAGTGCACTACCATACTAATTTTCATTCCCTGTCTACTAAACCTGACTTAATTGATGTACTAACAGTCCAATAGGTTCATCTATGAAATAACAACAACAAAAGACCAGCATACCCAACTGAAAGGCAAACATTAGCAATAACTGCTCAATTGTAGTAATAGTCTAATTCAGTTCAGACAAAAACACAGAAACAAAAAGAAAGTTGTAAGACATAAAACAAAAATGCCCAGGTCACAGTACAAATCTATGAGAAACAAAAACCAGTCAACAAATCTCCTGCCAAAAGAATTAAACCCATAACGAGTAATCTAACAAAAAAAAACTCACAGAAAATAGCCAAGAAAGCCATACCCAAGATAATGATTTTCAAAGCCTTATCTTTACTACAATCAAATCAATTAAAGAAGGAAATCTGGGAGAGTTAAATAGCAGCATCAATCACTTTGAATAGGAACACAATAGGCACTCGGAAGAGATGAGAAAAACAGTTAAAGAAGCAAAAATAGGGATAGAGCAGTTAAAACAATCGCAAGCAATGTTTAAACTCTAAAAGACAAGCTGTCTTCAACCCATAAGTCAACAGAGAGACTTAGCAGAACTGATGAAACAAAAAACAGAATATCACGTCTTAAAGGCAAAGTAGAAGAACTAACCAGTTCAAAGAGGTTGTTAAAGCCAAAAAGATACCTGAGAGGATTATTCAAGAATTATGGGACAGTTTTTGCCCAGACATGCACTAGGACAGACTCCCTGCTCCTCAGGTAAGGCCCCAAGCCACAACCCAGCCCCCAGGTCATCTGTGCCACCCAACTATCCTCTCTGCCTGCCTGCCACAGACCCTGAAACAGGTGGATTCCCTGATCCTCAGGTAAACTCGCTAGATCATGTCCCAGACCCCAGGTTATCTACTTACCCCACTAAGAGCTACCCTCCTTTTCTAGCCCTGGGGGAGGCCTCTAAGTGATGCCCTAGGTCCCAGGCATCTGCCCACCCCACTAGCCACTCTGCCTTTCTGTCCTGAACCCTGACTCAGGAAGACTCTCTGCTCTTAAGCTAAGCCCCCTAGATCACATCTCAGGCCTCAACTCATCTGTGTGCCCCACTAGTAGCTAGCCTGCCTTTCTGGCTCTGGAGAAAGCCCCTAGACCATGCCCCAGTTCCCAGCTCATCTGTGCATTCCACTAGCCACTCTGTCTTTCTGCCCTGGATCTAGACCAGGGCATACTCCTTCCTCCTCAGAATTCAAAAGAGTCCAGAGATAATCTGAGCAAACCTATGTGGGACAAACACCATTCATTTGAGGTCCTCTAAAATCATGCCATCATACAGGACAGAATCTTCATATGCAGCTCTAAGATAAATAACTACTTTTTACCAGCTTGTTCATCTCAATTATTAATCACTGTAAGTTAATATTTTCATAAAGTTACCTAAAAACCCATACATCTTTGGGGACAACACAATTTACCTGCACATATCACCAAGGAACTAAACATAAAAAGTGCACTACCATACTAATCTTCATTCCCTGTCTACTAAATCTGACTTGATTAATGTACTAATAGTCCCATAGCCTCATCTAGGAAATAACATTAACACCAGACAAGCATAACCAACTGGAATGTAAACATTAGGAATAACTGCTCAGTTATAGTAATACTGTCTAATTCAGTTCAGACAAAAACAAACAGAAACCAAAAGGTCATAAGACATAAAACAAAAATGCCCAGGTCACAGCGCAAATCCATGAGAAACAAAAACCAGTCAACAAATATCCTGCCAAAAGAATTAACCTCATAATGCTGAAATCCATCCATAAAAAATAGTCAAAAAAGTAAAACAAGCCATACCCAAAATAATGATTTTCAAAGCCTGATCTTTACTATGGTCACAACAATGAAAGAGGAAATCCAGGATGATGTAAATAACTGCATCAATCACTTTGAACAGGAACACAACATGCACTTAGAGCAGATGAGAAAGTAGTTGAAAAAACAAAAATAGAGATAGATCAGTTAAAAAAGCCTCAAACAGAGTTTAAACTCAAACTAAAAGACAAACTCTCTTCAAACCACAATTCAACAGAGAGACTTATCAGCAGAACTAATAAATTGGAAAATAGAATATCACATCCAGAAGACAAAGTAGAAGTACTAACCAGTTCATTTGAAGATGTTGTTAAAGCCAAAAAGATACTTGAGAGGAATATTCAAGAATCATGGAACATATAAAAGAAGCCTAACATGTGCATTCATGCAAGACAAAGAAAATGTGCTGAGAACTCAAAGAGAAAAAAAGTCACTTTTAAAGGTAAACCTATTAAAATAATAAATGATTTTTCAATGGAAAGAATAAAAGCCAGAAGAGCTTGGAGAGACATACTTCAAGTACTGAATGAACACAAATATCAACCCAGACTGATATACCCACCAAAACTATCAGTCATGTTCGAGGATGAAAGAAAAATTTTCCACCATAAAGAAAAGTTGAAGGCTTACATGACCACCAAACCAGGCTTTCATCAGTATCTTTGAGAAAAGATACTCAAGTTTAAAAAAAAGAACAAGCATATCCAGGAGGACAGAAGGGTACTCTAATATGACCAAAACCTACAACATAAATAATACACTCATGAATTAACTCACCAATCAAAAGACACAAGTTATAAACATGGATTAGAAATCAAAACCCATCCATCTTCTGCCTTCAGGAAACACAGCTCACCACAAAAAAAAATGGGCACATTCTAAAAATAAAAGGCTGGTCAAAAATTCTTCATGCTAATGGAACAAGAAACAAACAGGGGTAGAGATTATGCTGACAAAGTGGGCTTCAAACCAGAGAAAATCATAAGAGATATAGGATACTACATTTTAGTCACAGGTACAATTCACCAGGAAGACTTTAAAATACTGAACTTTTTTAAAAATAATTTATTTATTCATTTTATTCTGCTCATAAAAACTTAACAGGTATCCCGGTCCCCTCCCTCACTCCACCCCTCCCTGGATCTCCTTGCTCCTTCTCCCCCTTTTCCCCCATCCCCCCAATCCCTGGAGCATCCTTTAATGTGTATGTCAAACTTTCCTCTGGGTCCTCCTCTCTGATGAGGTATAAGGACTCTGTAGCATTTCCTAGAACACTTTCTTGTGTTCCCTTTAAGTATAGGAACACTATTGTGGCTGTTAATCCCTTGCTTCTAAGGATCCTAGTGGCTTTAACCCATGCTAGACTTTGAGAGGCCAATGATATGTTGGTCATTGCGCAGGTCATGCAAAGTCTTATTATGATTACTTAGGCCCTAACTTGTGTGGAGTATCTTGCATATCATTGCTCCTCCCCATCTTTAGGCTCTTACAATCTTACTGTCCCCTCTTCCGCAAATTTCCTTAAGCTTCAGGATGGGGAGAGATTAGGCAGGCCTGATTCCAGGTGGTTGATATACGAGTCTCTGATGTTCTGAATTATGGTTTGTTGATTTTCTTTTGCAGTTTTGCTGCTCCTGCAATGCCCTTGGCTCCATCCTGATGGGTACTGTATGTCTCCCCTGGCCAGAGATAAAATGCTGTTAAAATAGAGTCTTATTATATGGGTATATTCAAAGGTAGATGGAATAAAAGTAGGAGACTGTGGTGGGGTGGGAGTCAGTCTCCCATTTGCAGGATGGTTACCTTCTATCTGCCAGAATCTATGCCCTCTCTGTTTGATGAAATCATACTCCAATACTTGCAAGTGACCAGGAAGGAAAGTCTGTGAGCTTAACCAGATGTCTCTTTACTTACTTGCAGTCCTTGATGGTGGCCTATTTTCTCTGCTATAGCATGATCCCCTCTCTCCTTGTTGCTGGCAGCGCCCTCCATCCTCTTCCCTTCTCTTTGTAATCTTTGCAATTACTGTTGGTATTACAGATATTTATCTTTGAGAGTGTCTCTAAGTGGGTTTAGTACTCCACCTATTAGGGAGTACATATGACACTTAATTTTCTGTGACTGGGATACTTCATTCAATATAATTATTTCTAATTCCATCCATTTCCTGGCAAATTTCATTAATTCATCATTTTTGACAGCTAAATTGTATTCCATTGCAAAATACTGAACTTATACACACTTAATAAGGGCTCTTCCACATCCATTAAGCAAACATGAAATCATTCCCAAAATGTTAATACTTGAGGATTTGAACTGCACTTTCAACATGGTATAGATCAATAGGACAAAAACTTAACAGAGACACATTGTAACTAAATCAATTCCTTACTGAAATAGATCTTACAGATCTCTATTAAACTTTCCATTCATGCACCAAAGCATGTGCATTTTTCTCAGCAGCCAATATATCTTTGTCCAAAATAGAACACATATTGTTCCACAAAATAAATCTCCACATATACAGAAAAATTGAAACTATACCCAGTACCCTATCAGACCATCATGTTCTAAAACTTGACATTGGCAATACAAGAAACAGCAGAGAATACACTAACTCTTGGAAACTAAACACTATGGTGCTCAATGAGAACTGAGTTCAGGGAGAAATCAAAAAGGAAATTCAAGATTTCCTGGAAGTGAAGGAGAATAAAAATATCAAAATCTCTGGGACACAATGAAAGCTGTCTTAATCCCTATATAAAAAAATAGAATCATCAAAATTAAATAACAATGCAGCTTAAAGCTTTAGTGGCAAGAACAATCCAATCTCAAAAGCAGTAGAAGAGAGGAGATTAGCAAAATTAGGGAAGAAATATCTGAAATTGAGATATGGAAAACAACACAAAGAGTCAAGCAGTGGAAAAGAGGGTTCATTGAAAAAAAATCAATAAGATTGACACACCCTTGGCTAAATTAATCAAAATCAAGAAAGAGAAAACCCAAATTAACAAAATTAGAGATGAAAATGAAGTTATCACAACTGATAAGAAATTCAGAGAATTATAAGGTCAAATTTCAAAAATATACTCCATGAAGTTTGATAACCGAAAAAAATTGATGAATTCCTGAGTAAGCACAACTTGCCTAAATTGAATCAGGAAGTTTCAAAGTACTTAAATAGTCCTATATCATATGAGGAAATTGATGAAGTAATCTTGAATCTTCCCACCAATAAAATTTCCTGAACTAGACACATCCAATACAGAATTCTACTAGACATTTAAAAAGCAATTAATATCTATACTGTAACAAAAAATAGCAAAGGAAGGAACACTTCCGAATTTTTTGAAAAAGCTAATGTCATACTAATCCCAAAACCTAATGAAGATACATTTAAGAAAGAAAACTACAGGCCAATATCATTGATGAATACAGATAAAGATTCTCCACAAAATCAGATTCAAAAATATGTCAAAAAGATCATTCACTGATCAAGCTTGGTTCAAAATATACAAATTAATAAACAAATCCAAAGTCCAAGACAACAGGATATTCTCAATAGATGCAGAAAAAGCTTTTGACAAGATCCAACATCCTATTATGATCAAAACCCTAGAGACAGTTAGAATAGAAGGAACCTTTATCAACACATTAAAGGCTATATACAAGAAAACAGCAAGGATTATACCCAATGGGGAAAACATGAAGCATTCCCCTTTGATCAGAAACTAAAGAAGGTTGTACGCTCTCACCACTTATGTTCAATATTGCACTTGAAGTCTTAGCTAGAGTAATATGACAAGGGAGGGACATAAAAGAGGTTCAAATTGACAAGGAATAAGTCAAAATATCTCTATTTGCAGATGACATGACTGCATATCTAAGTGATCCTAAAAACCTTAGCAGGAAACTCTTGGAACTAATACATAAGTTTAGCAGAGTAGCAGGTTACAAAGTAAATGTGCAAAAATCATTGGCTTTCCTATACAGAAAGGATGAAAAAAATGAAAAGAATCCTAAGAGAAAAAAACCCATTTACTATAGCCCTAAAAAATGAAATACCTTGGTATAAATCTAACAAAAGGAGTGAGAGACCATTATAAGGAAAACTTTAAAACCTTAAAGAAAGACATTACAAAAGACACAAGAAAGTGGGAAGACCTCCCATGCTCCTGGGTCAGCAAAACCAACATCATAAAAACAACCATCCTACCAAAAGCAATATACAGATTCACTGCTCTACAAATCAAAATCCCCAAGGAGTTCTTTAAAGAAATGGACAAAAAAAATCTCAAAAATCATTATGGAAGCACAAAGACCCAGGATAGCAAAAACAATCCTGAGTAACAAAAACACCACACCAAACCTTAATCTATATGACAAATCTATAGCAATAAAAATAGCCTGGTACTGACTCCAAAATTGGCTTGTAGATAAATGGATAAGGGTTGAAGACCCAGATAGAAGCCCACACACTTACAGCCATTTGGTCTTTCACAAAGGGGCCCAGAAATATTCAATGGAAAAAGAACAGCATCTTTATAACTTTCTTAAAAATTTTTTTAATTATTTATTCAATTTTGTGTGTGTATGTGCCTGTGCGTGTGTATGTGTGTGTGTGTGTGTGTTTGTGCAGAACCACAGGGCGAATTCTGGAACCACCATGGACCACCTCCACCTCCTCCTTGTTTACTCTGCCTCGGGATTCACAGGCTTTGCCCTACCAGGACCAGAAGCGCATGCTGCCCCCGCTTCCACCCAGTGTCTATAAGTGGGGTCTAGGATCCGAACTCAGGACCTTCTGCCTGCAAGGCAGAGGCTTAAGCCCTGAGCCACCTCTCCAGCTCCAAGAACAGCATCTGTGAAAAATGGTCCTAGCCACAAAAGGATGCTCCATGGATGGGAGGGGGAAAAGGAGAGACACTGGGAGTGGGAGAGCACTAAAAGGAAGGGGAAAAGGGGAGAAGATTATAAAAAGGAAAGGGAATGAATGGAGAGAGGCAGAGGATGGGGTATCTATTGACCTTGTATGTTTGGGAAAAAAATAAAGTGTGGGAGAGAAAAAAAACAGAAATGATGCTGACAAAAATGGATATCCACATGCAGAAGATTAAAACTGGACCCATACTTGTCACCATGCACAAAAATTAATTCCACACTAAGCCACACCCCAGGTCCCAGGTGAAGCACAGCACTATCTTCAGCAGCCCCTCTGCCCACGTGGGACACTTGTGGTCACCCTGCTTTTCAGAATTCAACACAGTCCAAAGAAAACCCAAGCAAAGCTCTAGGGGACAAAGGCCATACATGTGAAGTCCCCTAAAATCATCCTATCACATTTGAGAGATTCTTCACATACAGCCCAAAGATAAGTAAACCCCCTTTTTACCATAGTGTTGCTTTCAATTATTAATCACTATAGATTAATTTTTCAATATAGCCACCCCAAAACATATACAATTTCAGGGACTATGAGACTCACCTTCACATATCATGAAGGTATTAAATCGTAAAGTGCACTACCACACTAATATTCACCCCCTGTCTACTAAACCTGACTTAATTGATGTACTAACAGTCTAATAACCCCATCTACGAAATAACAATAGCAACAGACAAACGTACCCAACTCCAAGGCAAACACCAGTGATAACTGCCCGAGAGTAGTAATACCAACTAAATCAGTTCAGTCAAAAAGACACAGAAACTGAAAACTCTTAAGACACAAAACAACAATGCTCAAGTCAAAGTGCAGATCCATGAGAACAAAACCCAAGAAAACTAATCTCCCACCGAAAGAATAAACCCCATAATGATAGATTCAAACAACAACAAATTCACAGGAAATAGCCAAAAGAACCAGGCCCAAGATAAGGACATTCAAGAATGATCATTACCATGATAAACACTATGAAAGAGGAAATCCGGGAGGAATTAAATAACCACGTCAACCATTTTGAACAGAAACACAACAGACACCTGGAAGAGTTGAGAAAAAGAGTTCAAGAAGCAAAAATAGGCATAGAGCAGTTAAAACAGTCTCAGGCAGAGGTAAAAATTGAACTGAAAGACAAGTTATCTGCAAACCAGAACTCAACAAAGAGTCTTAGCAGAACTAATGAAGCAGTGAATAGAATTTCAGATCTTGAAGACAACGTGGGAATATTAACTAGCTCAATGGAAGAGGTTGTTTAAGCCAAAAAGATACTTGAGAAGAATATTTAAGAGTTATGGGACATCCTGAAGAAGCCTAACATATGCACTCATAAAATACCAGAGCAAGAATCCCATAATACCACACCTAACAAAATTTTTCAAATTATCCTAAATGAAAAATTCCCTCAAATGGATGTCATTAGAGACAATTGTATTGAGTGAAGTATCCCAGACCCAGAATATTAAGCACCATATGTACTCCCTAATAGGTGGCTCCTAGTACCAAACCCACCCAGCTCACCTAGAGACACTCGACGATAAATCTCTGTAATACAGTAATTGCAAGGAGTATGAACAGGCGGGATGGGGTAGGAGGGCCACACCAGAAACAAGGAGAGAGGGGACCATGTAACAGCAGAGAAAATAGGCCTCCATCAAGGAATGCGAGTAAGCAATGAGACATCTGGTTAAGTTCACAGACTTTTGGTTCCTGATCATTTACAACTGAGATGTGATCTCACCAGAAGGGGAGGGCATATAGTCTGGCAAATAATAAGTAACCATTTTGCAAATAATTGATTGACCCCACCCTCACTGTGGTTTCCTACTTTTATTGCATCTACCTTTGAATATACTCTTATAACAAGACTCTAGTTTAACAACATTTTATCTCTGGCCAGGGGGTGACATCCAATACCCATCAGGATGGAGTGAAGGGCATTGCAGGAGCAGCAAAACCACAAAAGAAAATCTACAAACCATAATCCAGAACTTCAGAGACTTTATATCAACCACTAGAACGAGGCCAGCCTAATCTCTCCCCATCCTGAAGTTCAGGGAAATTCACAGAACAGGGGGTGGTAAGAGTGTAAGAGCACAAGGATGGGAGGACCAATGATATGCAAGATACTCCACACAAGTTAGGGTCGAAGCAATCATAATTGGACTTTACATGCCCTGCACAATGTCCAAAACACTATTGTACCCACAAAGTCTAACATTTGCTAAAAGCACCAAGATCCTTGGAGCAAGGTATTGACAGCCAAAATAGTGTTCCTATGCTTAAGGGGAACACTGGAAAGGGTTCAGGGAAATGCCACTGGGTCCTTCTATGTCATCGGAGAGGAGGGCCCAGAGGAGAGTCAGGGATGCACATTAAAGGACTCTCTGGGAATTGGGGCGGGAGGCACTTGGAGGATGGGGAGGGAGGTATGAGGGGAGGGGGAACAGGGGGTTTGGGGGGAGGAGGAGGGAGGGAGGGAACTGGTGTACCTATTAAGTTTGTATGAGCTGAAATAATAATAAAAAATTTTAAAAAAAAGAAAATCCTACAGCATCTAAAGTGAGAAATCAACCCCCAAACGATAATTCTTGGGGATTTCAACACCACCCTCTCAACATGGGATAGATCAACAGGCAAAAGCTTAACAGAGACACTTTGAAACTTAATCAAACCTTCAAGGAAATGGACCTTATAGATCTCTGTCATTCTTCTCATCCACACCACAGAATACACATTTTTCTCAGCAGCACATGGAACTTCCTCCAAAATAGATCGCATATTGGGCAACAAAACGAATTTCTATATATACAGGAAAATTGAAATTCTAGCATGTGCCCTATCAGACCACCACGGCCTAAAGCTGGACATCCAAAACACAACAAACAAGAGAAAATACACTAACTCCTGGAAACTTAACACTATGATGCTGAATGAGAACTGGATTGAGGAAGAAATTAAAAAGGAAATTCAAGATTTCCTGAAAGTGAAGGATAATGAAAATACAACTTACCAAAATCTCTGGGACACAATGAACGCTGTCTTAAGAGGTAAGTTCATAGCTCTTGATGCCTACATCAAAAAAAAAATGGAAACATCAGAAATAAATAACTTAACAATGCAGCTTAAAGCTTTAGAGAAACTAGAGCAATCTGATCCCAGAAGTAGTAGAAGAGAGGAGATTAGCAAAATAAGGGGAGAAATATCTGAAATCGAGATTAAGAAAACGATAGAAAAAATCAAGCAGTCAAAAAGCTGGTTCTTTGAAAAAATCAATAAGATTGATACACCTAGCTAAATTAACCAAAAGCAAGAGAGTGAAAACCAAATTAACAAAATTAGAAATGAACATGGAGTTATCACTACTGATACCCATGAAATCCAGAGAATTATAACATCATATTTCAAAAACTTATTGTCTGTGAAATTTGACAACACAAAAGAGATGGATGAACTCCTAAGTAAACACAACTGACCTAAATTGAATCAGGAAGTTGTGAATTGTTTAAATAGTCTTATAACACATGAGGAAATTGAGGAAATAATCTTAAATCTTCCCACCAAAAAATGTCCTGGGCCAGATAGATTCAGTACAGAGTTCTACCAGAAATTTAAGGAGTTAATAATACCAATACTCCTTAAACTGTTCTATCAAATAGCAAAGGAAGGAACACTACCAAATTCCTTCTCTGAAGCTAATATCGTCTTACACCCAAAAACCTAACTTAAATATCTATCTTATAGAGCTCTATTATCCAGAGTGCACAAAGAACTTAGAAAGCTAAACACCAAGGAAACCAATAGGCCATTTAAAAAATCGGCCCTGGAACTTAAAAGAAACTTCACCAGGGATGAAATTAAAATGTCTAACAAATATCTTAAAAAATGTTCCAAATCCTTAGCCATCAGGGAAATGCAAATCAAAACTTCCCTGAGATATCATCTCACCCTGGTCAGGATGGCAAAAATCCACAATATAAACAACAACAAATGCTGAAGAGGATGTGGAGAGAGGGGAACACTCCTACATTGCTGGTGGAAATGCAGGCTCATATAGCCACTCTGGCGAGCTATCTGGAGATTCCTAAAGAAATTAAAGATTGAAATGCCATATGATCCTGCAATTCCACTTTTGGGAATAACCCCCCATACAGCAAAAGTTCACCTCGATAACACAAGCATGACCATGTTCATAGCAGCACTGTTTACAATAACAATGTCATTGAATCAACCCAAATGTCCTACAGTTGAGGAGTGGATAAGGAAAAGGTGGTACATCTATACAATGGAGTACTACTCAGCCATCAAAAATGATTAATTAACGGAATTTGCTACGAAGTGGATGGAATTAGAAACAATGATACTGAGTGAAGTATCCCAGACACAGAAAACTAAGCACTGTATGTAGTCCCTAATAGGTGGCTCCTAGTACCAAACCCACTTAGAAACACTCAAAGATAAATCTCTGTAATACCTACAGTAATTGCAAAGATTATGAATAGGAGGGGTGGGGAAGGAGGGACACACCAGTAACAAGGAGAGAGGGGACCATGTTATAGCACAGCAAATAGGCCACCATCAAGTTCACAGACTTTCCTTCCTGATCATTTACAACTGATGGTGTATGATCTTACCAGAAGGGGAGGACGTTTAGTTTCGCAGATAGAAAGTAATCATTTCACTAATGAGTGATTGACCCCTCTCTCACCACTGTTTCCTACTTTTATTACATCTACATTTGAATATACTCTTATAACAAGACTCTAATTTAACAGGTTTTTATCTCTAGCCAGGGGGTGATATCCAATACCCAACAGGATGGAGTGAAGGGCATTGCAAGAGCAGCAAAACTGAAAAAAAATAAATCACCAAGCCATAATCCAGAACATCAGAGACTCTATATCAACCACCTGGAACTAGGCCAGCCTAATCTCTTCGCATCCTGAAGCTCAGGGAAATTTGTGGAAGAGGGGGCGGTAAGATTGTAAGAGCACAAGGATGGGAGGAGTAATGATATGCAAGATACTCCACACAAGTTAGGGCCGAAGCAATCATATTTGGACTTTGCATGCCCTGAGCAATGTGCAACACACTATTGACCCCACGAAGTCTAGCGTTTCCTAAAGGAACTACGATCCTTGGCAGCAAGGAATTGACAGCCACAGTAGTGTTCCTATGGTTAAAGGGAACACAGGAAACAGTTCTGGGAAATGCCACTGGGTCCTTGTACGTCATCGGAGAGGAGGACCCAGAGAAGAGTTTGGCATGCTCATTAAAGGATGTGAGGGGGAGGCACTGGGGGATGGGAAGAGAATGGGGAGGGGAGGGAGGCACAGGGAGTTGGGGGGTTGGAGGGAGGGAAGGGACCGGTGTACCTGTTAAGTTTGTATGAGTGAAAATAAAAAATAAAAATTAAAAATTAAAAAATTAAAAAAATGAGTGGCCTTCCTATATGCCCAGAATGAAAGAAGTGAAAAAGCCCTGAAGGAAACAATCCCATTTACTATAGCCCCTAAAAAAATGAAATACCTTGGTATAAACCTAACCAAGGAAGTAAGAGACCTTTACAATGAAAACTTTAAAATGCTAAAGAAAGAAATAGCAGAAGACAACAGAAGGTGGAAAGACCTCCCATGTTCCTGGATTGGCAGAATCAACATCATAAAAATGACAATCCTACCAAAGGCAATATACAAATTCAATGCTATACTAATTAATGTCCTAAAGCAATTCTTTAAAGAAGTTGACCAAACAATCTCAAAATTCATATGGAGGTACAAAAGACCCAGGGTAGCGAAAACAATCCTGAGTAACACAAACACGGCTGGAGATATAACCATACCAAACCTTAGTCTATACTACAAATCCATGGTTGTAAAAAGAGCCTGGTACTGGCTCCAAAATAGACACACAGATCAATGCATAAGGGTTGAAGAACCCAGATATAAGCCTGTGGGAGCACAGGACTTGCCTGATGTGCAGACTCTGTCTGGGTCATTCGGAGACAAGTGTGAGAGTGGGCACCTGGGAAAGCCCTGTGCAGCTGAAAGAACTTTCAGCGTAAACAACATTCTCTGTACATGGTCTCTTGAGAATTGACTTTAACAAGGAAGTAGCTGTTGGGACAAGTACATTGTGCTTATTGATTAATTATATGAAGGAAGTTCTATTGCCTGGCTACATTATGCCTTGTGCTTTGGGGAAGTATTTGCTGTTTCTATACACAAATATAGCTCATGATAGAGACATCATCTCACTTGTGTACTTAAGGTTCTTAGGAGATTTTTGTTTTAAAATCTTGTTCTGTTTCTGGTTACTATTGCTGGTTACTATTACTGGTTTCTATTGCAGGTTGCTATTGCTGATTACTATATTAAGAGTTGGAAAAATAAACTCAGCATGCAGTTGCAATTGCACTTGCTGTTCCTCTGCATCCCCTGTGTCCTGATTTCTGCACGACCATTACCCAGGGTCCCTGTCGCACTAGACGTCGACATAAGCCTACAAAACTACAGCCATTTGACCTTTGATAAAGGGGCCCAAAAAATTCAATGGAAAAAGAACAGTATCTTCAATAAATGGTGCTGGCAAAACTGGATATCCACATGTAGAAGATTAAAAGTGGACCCATACTTGTCACCATATGCAAGAATTAATTCCAAATGGAACAAGAATCTCGATATAAGGCCAGAGACTATAAAAACCATGGCTGAAAGGATAGGGAACTCCCTCGAGCTGATTGGGCTAGGCCAACACTTCCTAAACGGACATCCAATAGCACAGTCACTATAACCAACACTCAACAAATGGGATCTTAGGAAATTAAAGAGCTTCTGTTCAGATAAAGAGATTGTAACTCCAGCACAAAGGCAATCCACAGAATGGGAGAAAATCTTCACTAACCACATATCTGATAGAGCTCTATCATCCAGAGTGCAGAAAGAACTTAGAAAGCTAAACATCAAGGAAACAAATGGGCCAATTAAAAAATGGGCTTTGGAACTTAAAAGAAACCTTATCAAGGATGAAATTAAAATGTCTAACAAATAACTTAAAAGATGTTCCACATCCTTAGCCTTCAGGGAAATGCAAATCAAAACCTCCCTGAGATATCATCTCACCCCAGTGAGGATGGAACAGTTCACAATACGAACAACACCAAATACTGGTGAGCATGTGGAAAGAGGGGAACTCTCTCCTCCATTGCTGGTGGGAATGCAGGCTCATACTACCACTCTGGCGAGCCTTCGGGAGATTCTTAAAAAAGTTAAAGATTGACATGCTATATGACCCTGCTATTCCACTTTTGAGAATAATCCCCCATACAGCAAAAACTCATCTTGATAGCACAAGCACCATGTTCATAGCAGCACTGCTTACAATACTAAAGTCATAGAATCAACCCAAATATCCAATATTTGGTGAGTGGAAAATGAAAATGTGGTATACTTATACAATGAAATACTACTCAGCTATCAAAAATGATGAATTAATGAAATTTGCAGGTACATGGGTGGAATTAGAAAAATCATATAGAGTGAAGTGCCCAGACATAGAAAATTAAGCACCGCATGTTCTCCCTAATAGGTGGATCCAAGTATCAAAGCCACTTAGAGACACACTCAAAGAGAAATCTCTGTAATACCTACAGTAATTGCAAAAATCATAAACAAAAGGGAAGGAGAAGGAGGACCTGCCAGAAAACAGGAAAGAGGGGATCATGCTACAGCAGAGAAAATAGGTCACCATCAAGGACTGCAAAACAAGTAATGAAAAGTCTGGTTAAGCACACAGACTTTCATTCCTGATCACTTGCAACTGATGGTGTATGATCTCACCAGAAGGGGAGGGCATATAGACTGGCAGATAGAAAGTAACCATTTTCCAAATGGTTCCAATGGAGGACATACAATCTTGCAGATAAAAGGTAACCATTTTGCAAAAGGGAGACTGATCACCTTACCATAGTTTCCATCTACCTTTGAATCTACTCTTATAATAGGATCTACTATTATAATAGGACTCTATTTTAACAGCTTTTTATCTCTGGCCAGGAGATGATACCCAATTCCCATTAGGATGGAGCCAAGGGTCGTACAGGACCAGCAAACCATAATTCAGAACATCAGAGACCCTCCATTAATCACCTGGAACTAGGCTAGCCTAATCTCTCTCCATCCTAAAGTTCAGGGAAATTTTTAGAAGAGGGGGTGGTAAAATTGTAAGAGCCTAAAAATGGGGAGGAACAACAATATGCAAGATACTCCACACAAGTTAGGGCCATAGCAATCATAATAGGACTTTGCATGGCCTGCACAATGACCAACATATCATTGACCCCCCCTCAAAGTCTAATATGGATCACAGGCACTAGGATCCTTAGAGGCAAGGGATTAACAGTGATAATAGTGTTCCCACACTAAAGGGGAGCACAAGAAAGGGCTCTAAGCAATGGTACTGAGTCTTTACACCTCATTAGAGTAGAGGGCACAGAGGGAAGTTTGACATTCACACTAAAGTTTGCTCCAGGGATTAGGGGGAAGAGGGGAACTGGGAGAAAGGAAGGGAGGGAGTGAAAGGAAAGAGAAAAGGGGAGAGGGAATAAGGGGTACCAGGGAGGGGTGGAGGGAGGAAGAGGACCCAGGTTCCTATTAAGTTTGTATGAGTGGGAAAAATAAATAACAATAAAAAAAGAAAAGTTGAATTCATGACTGGGTTTGAGTTGCTGATTTGAAATTTCAGATTTGGACATGCTCATAGAAATGAACAGGCAATGGGGAACAAGGGTATTTGTGGTGCTTTTCCCCATGATGTTAGCATTTACACAAGGCTGCACTGGACCTTTGGTGTGTGAGACCACATCTCCTTGTCTTGACTTTTGGAGAACATGATGCCACAGTGAATGGGACAGAGCCCTAACTGCTGTGAGTGATACTGGACACTTTCACCTAGTGTGACATTCTTTAGTGTGGCAGAGTTGCATCACTCCAAGTGGATTAAACGAATATGGCTTCATTACATAGGTTTGGACATGTCTGCTCAGGAGGATTTAATCTCCAGAGTCTGGCTGTCAGTACCCTTCGATGGATTCATAACACCTAGGGCTGGAGAGATTATCCTTAGTCGTGTTTTCTAGCTCCTGTTTTTCTCCAGCAAACAAGGACTCAGGTGTGAAGCTCCAGAGGTTGACAGTATTTCCAGAACCCTTCAGGGGAATTGAGGAAAATGGGATGAAGAATGTAGGGGACCAGAGTGACCTTCATGGTGAACAAAAATAAAGTCAATACTCATGTGTGTACAACATGTGGGATATGTATGCAGCTGCGCACTCTGAAGGCTCAGCCCCACACCAAACCAGCACTGTCAAGACAATCCTATGATGAACCTTTTGATTTTCATGTTCCCATTCCTGCAGATTCCCAGTGATGTCTACTCCTTTGATTCCTCCTGTTGTGCTTTGGGTAAGCCCAAACCAGTGTATACAAGGATGGAGATGTGACATGGCAGCCTTTTTCCCCCTTTTCACCATCCTCATAGGTGCAAATAGCAGAGATCCCAGCAGCAATTACCAAATACAGTAAATCCATTTTTAACTAATTTTCTACTTTCTTCTCAGAATGAACAATACCTACATTGGTTCCCATATACTTCCTACACTCTCTCTTCCCAAGAACTGTCTCTAAGTCATTGGGTTTCTTACTATTGTTTACCTTTTCGTCCTTCAAATTGAATGAAAGTATTCTGGTTTCCTATTTGTGGCTTTCCCTCAGAGTTCTTTCCATATTTCACCAACAACCCTGTCCCCTTTCCATCATATGTAGAAAGGAAATTAGACCAATCTGCCACAGTCCACGCTGCGACTCGCAGTCTAGGGCTCCCCTTGACCAAGTGTGGCAAAAAGTCAGCAAATCAAGAGACAGATCACACACAACAATTCTGGGCTGGGTGAATCTGAATCTATTTATTGGAATTTTGTAACAGCTTTTATACTACAAAATGTTTTTGGACAGATAATGTAGCACCTGTAGGCAGACACATATTCTTCTCATCAGCAGGAATCACCTTTAGGATAAACATTAAGAACTTAACCCATTGTTTTAAGGGTGAGACACAAACAAATCCTAATCACTTATCAACAGTTTTTTTCCCCAGCCCTACAACAGGTTTTTTTCCAGCCCTAGAACAGGATTTTCCCAGCCTCTCAGTCTATAAATTTATCTATTTTATAATGTCCCCACAAACAGTCATAGGGTCTAAGTCTGTATTGTTGTACTTAACAAAGACTTAATTGAGATTTAGTTAAAATACACGGAGGTTAGCTTCTTATTAATTTGTGTTATATCTATTATATATTCTTGTAAATGGTAAAGGTGAATCTGTTGGAGGGGCACATATTATACATTAATTTATCTGTTTGAGGATATCAATTCTGGCTGTTATATAAGCTGGCCTATATTAGGTTATAATGGTAAGAACTATATTAGAATTTATTTTATTGTTATTTTTTATTAATTCATGTGTTCTATAAGAAATAGTTGTGTATTAATTTTAGTGAATTATATTATTATTTTATATTAACTTATATGTTCTATAAGAAGTAGTTGTGTACAGATTTTAGTGAACAGATGTCATAGTCTCATATTTGTAGAATTTCTGAATTAATTTAATAAGAGTCATATTTTTTAGGGAATTTATCTACCTATGTTTTAGAACTCTTGAAGTTGTTTTCTAATTTCTTTGAAATCAGCGTGTGAATTCTGGCTAACAAGTCTCTTTACTGGTATGACTGAACATGAAATTTCTAGCTGGAATTTAATTTAAAGTTAAAAGCAGGCTTAATTTTTAATTAGGAAACAAAAGACTTAAGGCAAATTACTTGACATCTGCAGTTCCATAGGCAGTAAGTTATGGGGAGATGATAACATAGCTAGTTTAAGGGAAAAAAAAAAGAGACCTGGGAATAGATAGGAGGGCAACCAATCCACAAAAAATGGAAGAACTCCTCTGTCAGAGATAGGAAGCACCACAATTGCAAAAAGAGAGGAACTTGTCTGTCAAAGATAAGAGGCAAGACTGGAAGGGGAGTGGTTCCTAGCAACTGCTCAGGCCCCTAGCAACTGCCCATTCCAAAGAGCAGCTGAAAGCCTGACAACTACCATATGTTTCATATCTTTATTATTTATTTCAAAATAAGCCATGTCCTGTTTTCCAGAAGGTGCTTTCTTGAAGCTCTCTTCCCCAGGTTGGGATCTTATCTTACTAGCCAGATTGGCACGGGATGTGACAGTATGCAGATAGTGAATTAGACCAAACAGGTTCCCGCAGAAAAAAACACAAGATATTGACTAGCATCAGTTCTACACTAATGTCTTGAAAAGTAAACTATAATGTAGTGATGTTTCTTTACTCACATGTACAATTACTGATATCTTGCAAAGTATTAACTGTTATTTATGCACACCTACATGTCAGACTCAAAGCTGTGTACATTTATTTACTCTTTCATTCTCTGAGACAAGGCTATTCTGAGTCTCCTATAGCTCAGATCACCTACAATTAAAAGATGTGTGGTTTGTAAGGTTGTTAACACTCTGATTTCATTCCTCTTCAGAAGATGACCACAGATCTGCCCTCCTATCACCCTCTTGCTGTCCATCTTATATTTCGAGACAGGTGAACCTAGACCTCACTAATTTAGCAAAACTACTCAGCCAGTGAGCTGCATGGATTGTCCTGTCTCCCCTTGTGGGGACCCAACAAGCCCATGCTACCATGCCCAGCTTTTTACATGCATCTGAGACTCAAACTCAAGTTCTCATATTTGTGTGAGAGGCATTTTACTAACAACTTTCATAATAAATGAGATCATTTATGTGTAATATCATCTACAATTGTTGAAAGTAAAAAAAAAAGATAAACTAAAATAGAAAGATGGCTGATTATGTAAAGTGACTGCCACATAAATACAAGAAATTTGATTTTTAACTATCAGACCTATGTAAAAAAAATAGGCATGGAACTGTCATCCGTGCTGGTGAAGCAGAGGCAGAAAGAAGATTCATGGGAGCTCTCAGGTAGGGAGCAATGAGCTCTAAATCAAGTGACATCCCGCATCTCAAACGTAGGCCGTTCTTAGGTATCAACCACTGCAGCTCTATGTGTCATGATGGACCATTGGGCACTCTCTGTATGAACTTTTGTATAAGTATAGGTATCACTTTTAGAATATTGTCTATTCTTGGTACTCTGATTTAGCTAAAAATAACATGTTAAAAACTGTTTTTCAATCATAATAGAATTCCCATGCTAATGAGCTCAATGGAAGAGGTTAAAGACAAAAAGATACTTAAGTCAAAAAGATACTTGAGAGGAATATTCAAGAGATACAGGAAACCCTGCAGAAACTTAACATGCACATACATGGAATACCAGAACTAGAATCCCAAAATACCACCAAGGACACTGCTCCTCAGAAGTCAACAGAGTCTGAAGAAAAAGCAAGCAAGATATGCAAGACACTCCACACACGTTAGGGGTGGAGTAATCATAATAGCATTAAGAGTGACGGGGGGAAAGAGGAGGGGAGGGGAGAAGAGAAGTTCCAATGCGGTGTCTCTGTTAAGTTAAGTTTTTGGTTCTCTGTGGATCTATCACATGTTGAGCAGGGTGGTATTGAAATCAACAACCAAAAATTATCATTTTATTAGGGTTGATTTCTTGCGTTTATCTACACGTACAAATGACTTAACCTATAAAAAACATTGCTTAAGAAGTGGAAGAGCCCATATTATGTGGCAATATGTTCAGTATTGTGAAGCTTCACTGGGTGAATTGGTACGTGGACTAAAAATGTAGTATCCATATGTTGTCTCTTATGATTTTTTTTTTGGTTTTTTGAAGTCCACTTGGTGTCTTCTGTGTCGATATGTGAGTCTACCACCTAAAACCGCCTGGGCCTGTTTTCCTGGTTCCAACTTCAACGTAGAGTTTTGGACCAAGCCTTTTATTTTAGGATGTACTTTATCTTTTGTTTGTGGTGACATTGAGTTTCCTGAAGGCAACAGATGATAGGTTGTGATTTCTAATCCAGTTTGTAATCTGTGTCTTTTGATTGGTATTATGTTACTTCGATTGCCATTAGTGTTATAATGGAGAAATTACTTTAAATTATATTTTATTTTTTATTTTTTTTTTAATTTATTTTTTCCATCATACAAACTTAGATAGGTTCCCCCCGTCCGCCCCCATTTTCCTCTCTTCCCTCCCCTTCCTCCTCCTCGTACCCCCATCCCTCTCCTCACCCGCCTGTATCCCCTTGCTCCTTTTCCTCCCTTTTCCCTTCCGTTCCCCACCTCATTTCCTTTCTCACCGTTTTGTGCCCCACCCCCCCTTCCTGGAAAAACATTCTTTAGTATGCCGGTCAGTACTCCTCTGGGTCCTCCTCTTCTGATGAGATATTAAGAGTCAAAGTAACATTGCCTAGGAGCTCTTTTTTGGTGTTCCCCTTTCTCTATAGGAACACTATTGTGACTTGTTAATGAACCCTTGCCTCTAAGATCTTAGGGAATGTGATCCATGCTAGACACTGTGGGGGTCAAATGACATGTTAGTCATGGTGCAGTCATGATGCAAAGAT